>VDFB02270651.1:526636399-526765934 GCA_007258455.2 Sequoia sempervirens
CAAAATATTACATCTTTGAGTTTGGTGTAATTACAATTTACAAAAAGACATTCGAAAATGTCGAGAAATATTTACAAGATGCATAATGGGATGCACCGGAAATGTCTAACACTGGAGAATAGGGGGTTGCTTCATGTTTCTTTGCATTGGGCACGGAAGTCTTCAAATTTCTCCTAGTCTCCTGCACGAACTTCTCATCTGGACCAACGGTGTAATTCACAATGGTGTGAATTCTCGTGATCGATCTCATGGCAAATGAGTGAACCTTCTTGCACCTGTCAAGATGCGTCTTCAGGTTGTCCAATGTGAGCCTTGTATCACAAATGATGTTCAGCGAAGCTTCTGAGAAGTCTGAACTGTCAATCAAATTCATGATGGCTTCCTTGAAGATTTGGGATATTTCTGTGGCCGGCAGGAAGATACAATTTTCCTCAAGAAGTTGACCAGGCAACTCTTTGATACCTTTTTCAAGAATGGTGCGATGTCCGTCGACATCTTCCTATACTTGGTGAAGATCTTTTGTAAGAGATTGAACCACTTGAATTCTGTGTTTCAGAGATTCTCTTACCTCAACGAACTTTTCTTTGTCAAGAATTACCCCGACCTCCACCAATTTGCTAAGCTTTACCTGTTTCATTTCTGACCATGACAATAGGCATTTTTCCATGTCTCTGCACTCCTAGGAAAGTACACATTTTTCTTTATCAAGCTCTGTGGTGAGCTTGGCCAACAAGGTAGTTTTCTCATCTGCAGCCAATATAATCTGAGATCCGTGTTTGATGATCTTCTCAACAAAATCATACAACACTTTGCCTTTGGAGGCAAACTTCTTAGCTTTCTTGACAGCTGGGTCTTCAATATTTACCACTGTCAGCGGTTGTGCATTACTTGGAGAACCTGCAAGTCTCTTTACAATAGTGGCATAATGCTCTGCCCTCTGTTTGTACATGTTACGAGCTTGCTCTACTTTATCCAGCCTTCCAACCAAGATATCCAAAGTGACTTGCGCATCGGCTTTTTCACTTTCATTGGTAACCTTGCCAAGCTGGACCTTTGTTATCGTGTAGTCTTCCATATTGACATCACCTTCTTCATTTGGTGGTATGCCAATTTTAGCATACTTGTGGCCAGACTTATCAACGTTCAGCCTTGAGTATACCTTTGCCTTTTCTTCCCTTTGGCTTTTGGAAGGACTATCTCTTCGAGGTCGAGCTCCTCTGGAGAAATCATTTGCTTTTTACGCTTCGACACTTGAGATATTAGCCAAGGAGGAAGAAAAGAAGTGTGAACTTCTGGATTTACTGTCAATTCAGTCGCCATTGCTACTTCTGAAGTTATTGTCACATCTGAACTTACCATAGGTATCGTGACAATTGGAGAAGTGTCTATCATCATTGCTCCTATAGTTGACACATTGAGCTGATCACGCATCGACTCATTCATGAAACGATTGAATTCATTTTCAGAAGTGATATCATACGCTAGCTTAAGACAAGCTAGGAATGGAGATGGAGGGCTTGACAAGATATCAATCGTATGGATGCTTGTCAATCGGGCTGAGCATCAAGCCGGGTTGATGCTACAGGGATAGGGGATATCTCAGCTGCAGGAATGCATGTGGTAGGAATAGGTGACAAGGGAAAAGGAGGTGGAGGAGTTCTTGAATCAGGGGGGGTATGAGGAACGTTTGAAGTCACGGGCGATGATGTTCTATAGATTTCCTCAACCACATTCTCGTGAGGAGAAGTAGTTCTTTCTGATCATGCTCGGTCTCGCTGATCACCCCTTCGGCTCTCCGATTCGGGTTCACCTTCAAAATCACCCTTCGTGATCCTTCTTCTCGCATCTTCATCGACTTCCTTGCCCGGCCGTAAAACCCTGAGGTCAGCGAAGATTCATCTTCGCCAGATTGGTCACTTGAAGTTTCTTCTTCATCGGAATCTATCTCCTCTAGATTAGGCTTTTTACCTTTAGAGCGAGATGGATTAGATTCCGTGATTACCGTCTCTGGGATGGACTGAGTATCCTTCTTGCCAACAGTGAACTTGATCCTAGGACCTCTTCGTGAAGAAATGGGAACGGCCGCTGATTTATTTTTGTCGCGGAGTTCTTGCTGTTGGCGAGCTTCTGCTTCAGATTCCTCTCCTTCTGAGTCTGTTTGAAACTTTTCATTGCATAACCATGTTTATGTAACCATTCTTCTATGTTGGCTAGGATTGGCCTCAACCTTTCTCTCATGCTGGTAACTTCTTTCCTAGACCATTGTATTGCAGGTAACGGCCTTTTAGCAATGCCTTGCTCATCATAGACAGCATTCATGATATCACCCGGATCTTCAAAATCCTCTGGTAGGTCAGCAATACCAAGATCTTTGATCTGTTGAACTGTCAATCTGCAATAGTCCATTTTGCAAATGGCTTCTTCATCTCTGCAATTAGCCTAGATGTCCTCAAAACGGTACCTGTGAAGGTGACCCTTTTGCAACTTTTGTCTGACATCTCGGTAATCAAAATCAAACCTATACCTATAGGTTTTGATGGTCATGATCTGTATTTCAGCATAAACAGACTTAGCTTTTCGTGTAGTTTGGATAGTATATCGGCCGATGGTCAGTGGGAACTTGAATCCACACTTGTGGTTGCTTCTTCATTCTTTTTGCACTGACATCAACTGTCTGCATGTTTCCATGAGAACCCACTTATCCGAATGATAAAATGGTAGCATGTAGGGACAACCAGTGTAGCAGCCTACTCTCAAGTAAGTAAACGTTGGGAATTGAAGAAATATGCATCCAACTTTACTTACCACCTTATAAGCCTCATCAGATACTCTTCTTCTTTCCAGAGCTGGATCAAAATTGAAGAGCAAAGGCGCAAAGAAAGCATCAGTGACCCGTTTGAAGTGGTGAAAACTTTCCTTCAACTCCAATTGATAGAAATATCTGTACACAGGCACCATCATCCGATTCCCTTTTGTAGATAGACCTGGGAATTGGATCATTACAGCCACCGCGTACACCAGGTAAGAAGTCATGTAGAACTTCAATGTAGAAGGAGCATTAATCAACTGCTCGTGTATCTCATCACTGATTTGCTTGCCCTAGCCAATATGCATGTTCTGCCTTCTTATGATCCTGATGTATTCATACATCCAATCGTGAAAAGTGGATGATTCCGGCAAGCCTTTTACTCTGCTTAGAAATGTGATCATATCTTTGACATCATCTTTGAAGTCACTTTGCAAGAGTCCTTTTGGCCATCTAGAAACAGATGATCTAGGCTTCTTTAACCATTGAGTGTTTATCAACTATTTAGCTTTATTGGGACCAGCGTCAAAGATCTCATGTGCCTTTGACATAGAAATATCAATATATTTCTCCATATGAGGGACCTTGAAGACAATATCAAAGAAATCAAGGTCGAGTCTCAGAATCTCGTGCCTGGAAGAATCGATCACACTCCGACTTTCTCTAATGTAATGAGATGCAACCTGAAGAACAAACTCTGTATTGTGCGCATCTGTAAGAAACATTGCCACCAAATGAAGGTTGTTGTGTACGATTGCTCTCATTGAATCAGGAAGAGGCTTCGTCTTTGTTTGCTTTGCGAAATCAATCAAGTCTTGATGACTGACCTCCGTGTCTTTTATCTCTTCAACCTTGGAGAGCACTACAGTCGGTGGATAGACACGTTGATATTTGTACTTCATCTTGCCTTTTTCTTTCGAAGAAGGAGGCTTAGTAGTAGTCATCAAAAAGAACTAGAACTCTGATCACTCTGACTTGGCAATCTTTGAAAAGAGACTGCAATCCGTTTAGCCAGAACAAACATTAATTGTTAGGAAACATGGGAAAGCGTGAAATGAGCAATGAGGATGGGAAAGCATGGAACGGATGACGAGGCACGCAAAACGATGCACAAAAATGAAAGAACAAGGCTCAAGAGTGCACTGGTCGAAATTGAAGCTCATCTGGAAAGGATTGTAGAAAACTTGGAAAAAGTGTAAGGGCGCCAAAATTCAGTGCCCTTACATCTCAGGAAATTTACTTTTGATGCAAGGGCGCTAAATTTTAGCGCCCTTACATTTCTTCAGAGTTAGAAAAATTTGACAAGTTTCAATATGTCATAGCGCTAAAATTTAGCGCTTCAACACTTTTTGGCAAATTTTGAAAAACAGATGTAAGGTTGTATGGAAATAGCGCTCATGCTTGGCAATGCAATTGTTTGTAACATGAAAGCTTTGAAGACAATTTTGTTTGTCTTTGGATAGGGTTGCAATTCATCATCATTATAAACGCATTCAATTGCTAAAGAAACTTTCACAAAGAAACCCTCTTTGAGATTTCAAAGTTTGTATCAAAACGCATTAAGAAGGAGACAAAGAGAGATTTCAACACAAAAACGTTGGAGAGAAAGGCAAGACAGAGAAAGACGCGCATAAAAGAATGCATTGAAAACAAAAAACGAAAGTTACCTTGCTCGAGGGTAAGAAGAAAACACACGAGTAGAGAAAGAACGCGAATAGAGAGAAAACGCATGTGGAGAAACATGCAAAATAAAGGAAAACACGAATGGAAGGAAAACGCAAATGGAGGGAAAGAAACGTGTGGGAAAGGATGGAAAAACGTTGAAAAGAATGCGCATAACACATACACAAATGCATATACTTAACCTAGAACACATAAAAATGAAAGAAGAATAAAGACAAAGCAAAAACGACTTACCAAAATGAAATGCGAAGATTGCTGAAGGAGAATGGCGAAAATCTCAGAAAAACGTGTTTTGCAGTTTGAGAAGCACTTCGCCCAGCAAGAGGAGAGAAAAGAACATAAAATATAAACAATGAAAATGGAAAATTCATACTTTTAAGTGAAAAGGAAAATTAAAAACCTAACTCAAGTCGAGCAATAAATTTAGGCACGAAAAGTGGCACAATTGACGAAAAACGCGAAAACATGAAGAAACGTGCCAAAGCCATAAAAAAGTTTAAGTGGCGAAGAAAAGTGTAATGGCGCTAAAATTTAGCGCTATTGCACTTTTTAGAAATTTCACTATATGCAGGGGCGCTAAATTTTAGTGCCCTTGCATTTTTCAGACTTAGCCAATTTTGGCTTCAGGGCAGGAGCACACTTTTTCAGTGCCACTGTATTTTTCATAATTCACTAAGTATGAACAGTGAAACTTCGCGAAGGATCTCGTTTTGAAGGTCTTCACGAGGTGAACATGGGAGAAAGATCGAATTGACTATTCGAGGCTTAGGAACGCATTTCGAGGTGCCTTGAAAATCACTTCATTATGCATACTTGAACTTCACGAATCCTAGGAAATAGACAAGTTTCGTAGGGGGTTCTCCATGGAACGAGCGCTGCTAGATTCCGTGATAACATCTTAAACAAAAATTAATATATGTTATACATTTGGAACTATGTTCCACGACCTGTCAGGGACGGGGACGGTAGGGGACACATTTCTGGGACATTTCCTAAGGGGCAATTTTTAGGGGATGACAGGGGGCATCGACATACAAAATACATATATATATATGGTTTTTTCAAAATTTATTAATATATTAGAGAGAGAGAGGGAAAGAGAGATAGATATGTCAATAAATTAATAATTGATAACAACAGTATCAATAAGTAAATTGCGAGAGTAGTACTACAACAACATAAGAAATGTCATTAAAGCATTATAAAATTTATCACAACAGTATCAAACATAATAAAACCATGGTCTATCAATATGAAATATACAAATGTCTCAAACATGTATTCAAAAGTCTCAAAGTTCAAACATGAAAATCAAAATATTAAATACAACAATCTATGAAATTAAGCCTCATTCGGGCTATGAATATCTAAAGACTTAGAACTATCTGAGTCACTATCATCCTTTGGCAAGAGTGGAACTAAAAAAATTAATATTTAGTATTTTTTAGACTTTAGCCCAAACAATTAAAACATTAAATAGTTGGTGGGCCCCGCGCGAAGGAACTAAACCTTTAAAAAATCATTTTTTAATATATTTTGACTTGCAGCTTGTGGGGGACAGTGAGTCGTCCCCGGTACAGGGAACCATCCCCAATCCATCCCTAATCCGTATAGGGGACGAGGAAACATCCCCAATCTGTCCCCAATCTATATCGAGGATGGGGAAACATCCCCAAAGTGAAGGAAACGTTTCCTAGAGTTTCCGATGGATTTTGCATTTTTGGGGATGACAAGGGGACGTCCCCTTTGCATTCCCCCCGTCCTTGGGACGACAGGGGATGGGGACAAGGGGTTTTGGGGCAAGGGATGCATCCCCGTGTAACCTTGATTTGGAGGCATCCATTCTAAATCTTGGGTAATTTTCACAAAATGGTCATCACAGATTAGAAATGTAATACTCTACTTTAGTAAGACAAAAACCAAAATATAAAATACAGTCCATGAAGCTTGATTTAGAACAAAATAACTACAATTCAAAATCCCATAGTTGGGCCTGAAATTGGAAGTGTGTGAAAATAGGAACATACAAACTTTCAAAAAGATAATTAAACACAAAATTCCAATATTTGATGTGAACTGAAGATATATGTAATTTATAATATCCATAGTCTTTATAAATGATTTATAGAGTCCATAATTTACACATTTCATAACTAGGCCAGATAAGACCATATTGATTGTCTTAGACTTTAAAAACTTTAACCCTAAACTTATAAGCTTTTAACTGAATCCTAGGGTATAAATTTTGTGCACCCTATTTACAAAAGGGGCTTGTCAAATTTTCCTTGCTATTTTAACATTTCACATTTTCCTAGTAATTTTTGTCATCTTTTCTTAATCTATAGCCTAGGGTTTCTTTTTGCTATACCTTAAACTATGAAAAAACTTGCAACTGTACTAGTAGGGCTCCTTTTGACTGGCTATAGGTTGGTTCAATCTTCATCAAATTCAACAAAATGGGCAATCCATTGAAAATATTGAACGAGAACGTAATGGTATAGGCGCTTCAAGAAATCATAGCCATCTTTAACCCTGAATCGATGCATCCAATATTCGGTTCCTGAATGTTCTAGTGGGAATGGAAAAAATTCAACATTGGGGTCCTAATGGTGGCCCAAATCCCTGAGTCGAGGAACCCCTTCACCCAAATAGGAGGGTTTAATTACCTCATCCAAATAACCTAGATATGTGAACCAATGTAATGATGTAATAATATGGCAAATAACCTGTGTGTTATTACACATGTTTTTCACTAATTTTTGGGTGTTACCCCCTAGGTAACAACTTACCTTGTATAAAAAAAACCTTCCAACTTCAATGCACAACCAAAAAAAAAAAATTAGCTAGTTTATTCAAACAATGATTATAATTTCTCAAAATAATGAAAAGTAAGATGTTATGTCCTAAAATATATATAGCACAATAAAAATAGAGCATGTGGGTCTAAATTCATGTGTGTCTCATTTTTTAGATGATTATTCTATTTTTTATGTTAATTAAAATGTGTGCACATTATAATGTGCACATGTTATAAATTGCTTTTTTAGATGTTGACCATTAGGTTAGGATTTTCCTTGTATATCCAACTAAAAGGATTGGACCTACATGTGACACACCTAGAGATGTGTTTTGTAAAAAAAATACAAAAAAAAGTAAATGTGAAGTGTACTCTCCATCAGACTTGCACATTTTTAGACATTATTTTAAACAATACTATTACATTAAGCTCTCTATTACCATTCTAACTATATTTATTTTTTCTAAAATTCAAATACATCAAGGCTTTCATCTTCAATTTATTTTGCCAGTGTCTTTACTTTTGATAAAAGTCCTATGTACATATTTTTTTGTGTCATTTTTTATCCACTCAACCAAACTTGAAACAAATTACATTTTTACATTTTAGAACCTATTTTTTATACATTAAGAATATATTTTTAATTAGTTTTCTCAAAATTAAAGGGAGAGCATGCTTGATTTTTTTAGGATGTGTCCACACTAAAAATTAGTAAAGACATACATACATACATACATACATACATACATGCATACATACATACATATACATATACATATATACAAATACATATACACATACATATACATATACATATACATACATATATACATACACACAAACGCATGCATATATACACATACATATACATATATATTAAAAAATTAATTGAAAAATGAAGCAGAAACTATACATTATGTTAGTTAACTTTTCACTAAAGAAATTTGTAAAATGCTTTAAAATCAACATATTAGAGAGAACATACTAATGCTATACTATATTTTTTAAGAAAACAAGACTACTTTGTTTGGTCCCCTATTTGACCCTCTTAATCTCCACTATTTAAAAAAAATGTAGTTTAAAAACCATATTCTTAGCATTACTATTCTTGTTCCTATCATATATTCAAATTTTGAGCATGAGTATCCCAAATTTCTCATCCAAGACCAATTTATATCGATTTCAAGAAAAAATAATTATGTTTGACCCCTTTTGATCCCACACTTCTGTTCAAATACTTTGGTCTTGTCTCCTCCAAAAGAAAACAGATGTGGCCCTATCTTCCCAATTCGAATAATTTTTTTTTTTTTTTCATCAATCTTTTCACCTAATTTGGCCATTATGCTTGTGTGCTAAAATATTTGAATTGAAACCTAGGGTGTCATATTTAAGGAGAAGCCTTAGGTCATTATTTTTCATTAGAGAAGTGAATCATTACATCACATAGTCCTATTAGAACATATCAAGAGCATATTATTGCATCACACAAACTGCATCTAACATCGATCTAAATATTCTTCAAGTCTAAAGGCACTTGTACAATCAATAATATAGCCATGATTAGCATCAAGGAAGTAAAAAAATAATTTTATTTACTAGTAACAAGCTCCTCAAGGTGCTTCATAGCAACATTAGGTCTTGTAAGTACATATCATTTTAGGCAAGTCGTAGAAGTATATGCAAAAATAGAGGATGAAATCATGACTAGTGGGATAAAATCATGCTATTGAAGAGTGGATCATCTATGCATTCCCATCTAGATAAAGCATAATTTATAAGTAGGTCTATGATATTACACACAATAGTGATCCATGGATCCAATCATTGTACATTGTCTATAATAAAATATCTTTCATCGACAACAAGCAAATACTTACATCTAAACTTTAAATTTATTTATTTGATCATTTGTAAGTCTCAACACATATTTATAACTAAATTTGACTAATATTAATTAATTTATCATTTAATTAAAGCATAAATAAATATCATAAAGTGTTAATTTAA
Source organism: Sequoia sempervirens (assembly GCA_007258455.2). Lineage (NCBI taxonomy): Eukaryota > Viridiplantae > Streptophyta > Pinopsida > Cupressales > Cupressaceae > Sequoia > Sequoia sempervirens. Next base: position 526,645,693 of record VDFB02270651.1, read on the forward strand.
TCTCCACAACTTCTAATCAAAGAATAAAGCTAATAGAACTTTCCCATAGAAAATAAACATGTTCCACTCTACTTAAACATTATTTGATTCAACAATAATAATAAATTCTACACCTAATACACTGGAAAAAAAAATATAAATAATTATACTATTTTTAAGTCACCACCTTTAATTGTTGGCTTTGACAAGGCACTCTCCTCATAACTTCCCACTCATGGTCAATATTAAAACATAATTGTAAATAATATTAAGTGCTTCCTGATGAACTACACGTCCATTAAGCTTGAAAATGTATAGTGGATCAGGACTCGTCAATTGAAAAGACAAAAATTCTTTTCACTGGTCAAATCTGTGCTTTATACGGTGCGTTCCAAGGAAGCATAATCCCATTATGCCCATAAAACTTTTTCTTCATTAAATTAATTATCTGGGTGATCCTTCCACAAAAATACATTTAAATTAGTAAGGAAGTATGTGAACTTATCCTTTCTCAAATAAGTAAAACATGTCAAATTTAATATACACTGGAAATCCGTTTTCTCTATTTAAGATGCATGGAATCCCCAGTTTTCATAAGTTATTTTTCTGCTGATTGCCTGAAACAAAATACCATGAAAGCAATTACATGGTTTGTTGTTGCATTTGTTGCACTACAACATGTTGAAACAGTCAGTGGCCAGCTTAACTATTATTTCTATACAAGTACTTGTCCAGATCTGGAGAAAATTGTGTTCAATGCTGTGAGGTCTGCTGTGATGAATGAGACAAGAATGGCAGCTTCTCTTCTTCGTCTCCATTTCCACGACTGTTTCGTCAATGTAATTTCTCTTGCTTTTCTTGGTATTGCCTCAAGTTATTTGAATAAATCAATTGTCAATGGCATGCATGGCCATTTCTATTTTGCATCATTGGCTCTAGTTATTAAGAAATTCAATCTAAATAATATTAGTAAGGAGGAGCACTTGTTTACTAGAGTGGAAAAGGAACTTGGGTTTAACTAATCTTAAAAAAATACTATCAAGAGGAGTGCTCCTGTCATGCATTTTTATATTGGTTATGGTGAAAGAAATTCTATCTAGTTATTATTATTTTGCTAGCTATTATTATTTTGAATGCAATGTAGTTGTATGATGTATCACTATCCCAAATTTTAATGAGACTATATTCCTAGCAAATTTTGTATGAACATCAAAAGTAGTTTTCAACATCACAAATGAAGTGTTAAAACAGTTTAAAATAAAAAATAAAAAATTGTTAGTCTTTTTTCTGGTGCAATAGTTTCTATATATTTCTTCAGAGAACATTAATAGATCATAGACATTATTAATGATTAACTGGATCTTGTTTTACAGGGTTGTGATGGCTCAGTTTTGCTTGATGACACAGATAGCATGATAGGAGAGAAAACGGCAGCTCCTAATCGTAACTCAGCCAGAGGATTCGAAGTGATTGATAATATAAAAACGGCTGTAGAAAATTCATGCAAGGCCACAGTTTCATGTGCAGACATTCTCAGCCTTGCAGCTAGAGATTCAGTCTACCTTGTATGTATATTTAGTTTTTATGGGTTTTACATCACTTTCATTCCATCTCACATATGGATATATAATGTATAGCTATATGGTCAATTATTGTACATATTCATAATACAATACATTTAGTGCGTTTAAGTTGATTGGATAGGCATAGTTAATTTGTTTATTTTGTTTGGTTGATTTAAGAGTGGAGGACCTTACTGGCCTGTAAGCCTTGGAAGAAGAGATGGAAAGACAGCAAATAAAAGTGCAGCAAATGCCAATCTGCCATCTCCTTTTGAGTCTCTTGATTCAATCATTAACAAATTTCAGGCTGTTGGGCTTTCAGTTAAAGATGTGGTAGTACTATCAGGTAATATGTATGTGAGATGGCTTTTAAGCCAAATTGGTCAAATGTTTATCAAACATTGATTGTATGGGTGTCAGTTTTGGTAAATTCTTCAAGCTTTGCCTGATTGTTTTGATTATCTTACTTTCTTTTAAGTTCCCAAGATTCTTTTATAATTCTCAAGAATAGTTTCATTGGGCCTATCAATTTCACTATGTACATGGTATCAGTTGGTTTTTAAATTTTGTTACTTGATATTGATGTGTCGTAAACTGTGTGATGTGTTCAGGTGCTCATACAATAGGTGCTGCTCACTGCAATACTTTCAAATCAAGGCTCTTCAATTTCAAGGGTACAAGCAACCCAGACCTAACAATTGAGCCATCTTTATTGGGAAACCTGCAAACTTTATGTCCAGAAGGCAGCAATGATCCTAGCACACTAGCTTCACTGGACCCTACGACACAAAACATATTTGACAATGCCTACTTCAGAAATCTTCAGAACAATAAAGGTGTTCTTCAATCTGATCAGACTTTGTTTTCAACTCCAAATGCATCTACTTTACCCTATGTTAACTTCTACAGCAATTATCCCCATGCCTTCTTCATAGACTTTCATATGTCTATGATAAAGTTGGCAAACCTAAATGTTCTCACTGGATCAGATGGAGAGATTAGGAAAAATTGCAGGTTTGTCAATTGACAAATTGCCTTGGATAAAGTTTTAAGAAAATAAGTATTAATATAATTAAAAGAAATAGTAATATTATTGTCAAGTAAAGGAGTTTGAGATTGCAGTTGTGGGTCTTGTTGGGTATGTGAAGGGATCCTTCTTGAAGGATAAAGGAAAATCAGAAGGTGTGATTATGTGTCCTTTGATTGAGATTGGTTCTTCTTCAAAAAAGGGCAGGATGGGTCAAAAAGGCAGGATGGGCCAAATAAGTCGGGCTTTAACTCCACTTCAAAGCTCTTTGGTGAGGTTTGGATTCAAACCTCCTTGATGGTTGTTATGGATGTCGCTCTATTGTAGTATTGTTGTTTGTTTCTTTGGGGCATTTTAATTTTAAGGCCTATCTCATCATTGGTTATAATTTCATGTTGTTGTGCAATGTTTTGAGGTCATTTCAAAACCCTTTTCTAACAAAAAATATTGCTAATTATACTATTATCAAATGACAATACTAGTCAGTTGAAAATTAGTTTAAAGGTCAATTTAATGCTTCCTAATAATGATAGATCCCATTATCATTGTTTTTTTAATATGTTCTTGGCGAACTTGCTATTTTATGAATGTTGGTTGCTATAATTATTCACTTGTCCAATGAAGTGTTGTTAAATATATTTTTAATACATTTTCCTTTTAAATATTAGTTTCTCTTTTCCTTGGTTGTTGTTGTATATGATAGTCGGTTTATACTTGTATCTTTTTCTGATTCATTTTGTTGGGTTGTTTGGGTTGTCCTATAACTCATGACACTTGTTCCAATTACTTGAAGGTTTATCTAATGTACAAGGGTCTAGACCCTTTTAAAACCCACTTTTATCAATATCAAAAACATAATATTATATCATGCCTCAACCAAGTTTAGTTAAAAAAAAATCATATTAAATATTTTTATTTTTATTTTAAAGAAATTAATTTTGTTGACCTATCTTTCATGAGCAAGGGAAATCTATCTACTTTGCAATTTGAGTGATTCAATTCTAACATAAATAAATTTTAATAATTGGTGGTATACAATTTTTATCTTTATATCACTTATTTAATATTACAATAAAAAGTTTAATTAAATTTTTATTAATTATGTTGAGAGGTATTTTATAGTTTGAAACACAATTATATTGAGTGCCATGTCATGAATATGTACATAAAAACTAACATTAAAAATCATAGAACCTTAAATACATCTATCTAAAAAATGTTGAGAGACATCATTTGCCTTGAATTATTTTATTTAATTTAAGATTTATTTTCATATATTTTTCTAAAGCTAGATATGCCAGTAGTATATGTCGTTGTAACATGTTAAACCATTATTTTAATGATTTAATAATTTATGTTTAGGCAGTTATAAATGAAGATATTTGTAAAATATAAAAGAATTTTTGAACCAATCATGGTAAAAATTACTATACACGTGAGAGAAACTAGATACATTATGTCATTTCATTTATCTTAGAATAATTTAAATATATGTCCTTCACTTGTTTAGTTGGTAATACATTTTTACTTTTTCATCTTTTCATAGTGGTCATATGTAAATAATAAAATTATTCTTAGACCTTGCAATGAATTCACACATGATATAGCTACAAATACCAACCTTGTTCTTTCTTTTTATCCTATGCCAATAATGAATTTTGAAAGAGTTAAACCTTGTGATTTGTGTGTTGTCAATTCCCAAGCCAATCACATTGATATTTGGATTGTGTGGATCCTATATATATTGTGCAATTGGAATTGTATACAGATTTTTAATTTTTAAATAGAATATTTGAGTAACTATCATTTGAAATCAACAGTGATATATATTAGTGATTCTAATGGTGCACTTCCATATTTGTATATTATATTTTGGACATAATCTAGAGCTCCATTTACAAGACTTGCTAAGTATCTAAACACTAGAAGTTAACATGACCATTACATCATTCACAACTAATAACTTTAGATCAAGTTCATCATTTGACCTCCTTTTAGTGCATTGACAATACCTACTTTTGTTAGAATGCTATGTGCAATAGAATCTTTCAATGAATATAAATTTTTCCTATTAAATCTTCACATATTATCATTTATGAAAATAAAATGAATACTATTGTCAAATTCTTTATTGGTTGTTAATTTTATATAATTTTTATTCATTAATAGTTGGATTTGCATCTCTTAGATTTGTGAGAAGTTGACAAAACCTTTGCTTGTGATTTCTTTCTCCTTCCTATCTAAATATTTTGTCCAAAGTAACAACTATATTGAATTCTTCCGATAGTAGGTTATCATGCTACTATTATATGGTGTTTTATTATTGATAGGAAGAAAATACCTCAAATCTTCAACTAGAATCATAGATATGCTTGTAAAATATTTAAAAATAATCGTTTTGATGAATGGGCGGTATTAGTGCAAAATAGATATAGTAGTGAACTATATGTTTTAAAATAAAAATATATTCCTTTCATCCAAAATTATAGATATGCCTCCAAAAATCATGTTTGTATTTTCTATGAATACTTGATGAAGTTGAGAGTCTATTTTTTATTAAATTTTGTCTAATAAAACTCATTTGATCATTTAATATGTATTTTACGTGTTGAATCTCTTCTTGAAAAGTCTTACTCCTAATTTAGAAAAATATGATATTAGAATTAAAAGGTATGAATGGATTATTGAGGCTCTCCTATTGAATGATTAACTCCAATTGGTGCAAGTAATAGAAATGGAGAACACCTCAGGAATGCTACATATTAGAGAGCTTGATGAATAATGCCAATGCTATCAATTTTAGTTGCTTTATGCTCCATGAAGAATCGGTATGAAACCTCTATTTCAATGAATCATACACAACATGGTTATGGTGCAAGTATCCTCTTTGTCACTCCTTAGGGTGACTTCATTCCCAAGGCTTTTAGATTGGCCTTCCCATGCAAAAATAACATAGTAGAATATGAGGCCTTAATCACTAGATTAAAGATGGTTGTCTAATGGAACATTTCCTAGTTACAGGTTTATGGATACTCCTAGTTTGTCATCAAATAGGTTAAAAATGAATATCAAATGAAGGATGATAAGCTTATCCTTTATAAACGAATGGTTGATAGCTTCAAGAGGTATTCTACACATATAATTTGAGAAAGTTTCATTCCTTAACAATAAAGAAACTAATGCAATGACCACCATTGGATCCTTGTTAGACATGTCACATGATAGTCATAGATGTGAGGTCCTTGTGGAGCAATTCTTGATGATGGTCCCAAATCACCTTGCTATCACAATATCTACACCTACCTACATGATCAAAGGTCCTTCCACCTAACCTAACATGTAACCAACAAAATTCATTTATTTAATGAAAATCCTACTACACCCTCCTTAGAGATACTCTTTATTGTAGAGGCTATGATGGTTCCTTATTATGGTGTTTAAATTTTATGGAATCTCACCTTATGTTACAAGAGTTCCACAATGGTATTTTTGGGGATCACACTAGTGGAATGGTGTTAGCCAAGAATCTTCTAAGAACATGAAATTATTGTCCTACTATGGAGCATGATGTTTGTTAGTATGCTAAGATATGTATGACATGTCAAAAACATGGGGATCTCATTCACGTTCTAGATCACAAGAGTTACAACCCATTGCATGCCCTTGACCCTTTTCTCATTGGGGTCTTGATTTAGTTGGTAATATGCATCCCTCTTCATCCAATGGCCACAAGTTCATCATCACCACCACTGAGTACTTTACAAATTGGGTCAAATCCATTTCTCTCACCCTCATTACGGTAGGGGAGAGGGGCCAATAGTTGTGCAGGGTCCAATTTTTGTTATAACACTTGTGCTTATAATATTTAGGCTTACCACACATTTATACTATATATTGTAAACATTTAGTCCACATGTAAATAAAAAATAATCAAATGTTGGTCAAGATGAACCTATGAATATTATATATGAAAAACATAAATAAATTCATTAACAAGTTAAATAAATAAATAAATATTCAAATAAAATATCAAAACTATCCACTATAAGTGTTTCTTTTGTAAAATAAGATGCTCATTTAAACAAGTATTCCTGTCAGTGAAAAATAATATTCTTATGCGTACAACTATTGGGGTGGAAATGTATATGCATTGGAACTTATTTCATATTAATAGCTTGTTCTATCATAAATATAAAATGTGAACACAATATATACCTTGTATTTTATGATGAAATGTAAAGGATTATAAAAAAAGTTTTAATGTTAAACTATTGGTCCATTTTTGCTAGATATAAGTTGTATATTAAACAATATGTGTTTTTATAACTATTTTTTTTGTGTTCAACTATTGGTCTATTTGTGTTAGATATAAAAGTTAGAGATAAAAAATATTTATGGTTACCAATAGGTATTTGGTCCATATAGATTGCATATAAGTTATATTTTAAATAAAAATATGATATTCTACTAACAACAAATGATTTTTTTTTGTTTAGCTACTAGTGATACCATGATTAAATTTTGATCAAACCTTTAAAAGTTAATTGTTTGAAACTTCTCACTAAATGTGCTAATGTGGCAAGTTGTCTAATGAGTCACACTAAACTTTAGTTGTATATAGATAAGAGGCAAATTCACATTTCTAAACAAATGGAGGTCCTACAATATTCCGTGAAATCACTACATGCTTGTAAAGTTATCCCGCATGACTATTGTCCCCTCTCCCCTATCCAAATATCTAAATTTATACTTTACCATATCATTTTTTGTTATAGTATCACATGCACTATCGTTACAAATAATGGTAGGTCATTTAAAAATCAATATGTTCATAATATTTTTGAATAATTTCACATCCAACATTGATCATCTACTCCATAATACCCTCAAGGTAATGGAAAATCTAAGGAAACTAACAAAACCTTGCTCAAAATCCTAAAGAGAGTTGTTAATGAAATTGGTCTTGATTGGCCCCCTTAGGTTTCAAGAATCTCCTACAAGTTGGTTCTTTAGAAAAATACATTATCCCCCTTGGGTTTCAAGTATCTTTATTAACTCTTGTCATGACTAAGTCCTACCCATCAATATTTGGCCTTCATAGGATATATTGTTCCTCATGTATCTGGCCACATCTACCCATCCATCATCCTTATTGGAAAAGGTACTTGAGATATCTTGTTATTTCATTAGTGCTTTTGGATCTTTATTTTTTATTTTTGAGATTCCTATTTTAAAAACTCAGGGTTATCATTTTCCATCATATCACATGAAATGGTTTAAATGATAAAAAATAGGGGTAGGTCTTGACTTTAGTGTGTTAAGTTTTCATGGTTTGTCTCGAATTGTACACACCAAGGTCCTTTGTGACCTCATGTTACATTGGGGTATTCCTTTTGTTTGTGGTTTTTCAACATCATGCCCACCAAATTCCTTTGTGACTTTGTGAGATGGTGGATTAACCTTCTTGTTTGTTGAGTCAGTCCTATGTATTCAATATGAAGTCACCCTAGTTCCTCATACCTTAGTACATAGTATCCCATGCTAAATCAAATTAAGTGTTCACTAATTTGCAGTTTATCTTGGTGCTTTAAAAATCCCCTATCCATTATCCTACCTTTTCTACCCCCTATCTATTCATTCCATCTATTTCTCTAACCCCGACTTAATCATGTATTTTATATGTACATGTTTCCTCTTCCATCTTCCCATCTTCTGTTGGTTTTGTCCCCCATGGCCGATGTATTATGGATTGACACTTGCATCTATCCACCCTCATTTGCATCCATCCTAATCATCCATTAACCATTTTATCTCTTTTTATTATTATTTAGATTAATTTTAGGTGCATTTAGATTTGTTAGTCTATGCATCTTTTCGTTAATCGCTCTGTCAATTTTCATTATCATTTAGATTAATTTTAGGTGAATTTGGATTTGTTAGTCTATGTCTCTTTCCATTAAGATCATTCTCATCTATTTTTAGTATCATTTAAATTAATTATAGTTACATTTAAATTTGTTAATCTATGCATATTTTCATTAATTATCTTTTATGCTTTCATTTCCCATTAGGTTCATTTTAGGTTAATTTTTACATTGTTCATAATCATAATCATACATATCATAGCTCCCTTAGTTATCAATGCACATATATAATCATCATAAAATCATATAGCCATGCACATCCTGCATCACACAAGTTAGTAACATAAATATGCATATCATGTCCCTCATAAACATTCACTTCATGTATCACCATTGTTAGTATCATATAAATCATATAAGAATTATCTCATATACATCATACGGGTAAGTGCACAAAGATGGGGGGCCAAAAAGTGGCCACTTCACTTTTTGGTCCCAAAATAGTGAAAATGCGAGCGCGTTATAAAAAACATGCTTGCGTTATGGGTTGGTAGTGACCAAGCCTAGGATCGATCATTACCAAGCCAAAATGCGAGCACATTATAACACACTTGCATTATAGTATGAATTTCAAAAAATACAAGCACGTTATAACATGCTCATGATATTTGAATGCATTGACAAAACGCGAGCGCATTATAATGCGCTTGTACTATGGTATGTATTGAAAAATTTCCTTCTCTTTTTTTCTATTTCTTGTCCTTATGTTTCAAGGAAACTATATACATGAAAGTGTAAGTTGACATTTATATATGGACATTTACTTTCTTATGTACTTTAAGTTATATTTCATGTATATAGTTTCGGGATGCTTGAGAGTGGTTTTAGATCTCTAAGGGTTATAATGCAATTTCTAGTTTTTGGAAGACCTTATAATTTTGCAAGATTAATCAAATTTCAGTAATCATCATGTCAAATATTAGTAATCAGGAGGTCAAATTTTGGTAATGAACAAGTTTTACCATTTCTCTCTCTCTCTCTCTCTATCTCACTCATTGTTTATCCCTTATGCTCTAGACCTCTCTTTCACACTCTCTCCTTCCCTCTCTGCTTTTATTTATCTCACCATTCTCTATGTGTCTCTCTCTCCTTCCATCTATACTTCTCTGTCTCTCTATCTCTCTACCTCTCTCTCACCCTCCCTCCTCTCTCTAATCGAGACGCCGTTTTGTCGGATCTGCGCAGTCCGCTTTGATGCAAAGACGTGACGCGGATTTTGATTTGCCTGATTTAAAGCTCGACGTGCGCCGCAGCAGCGCAAAGAGATCGATCAGCCTGTCTGATTTTGATCAGTGATTTTGATTGATCTGGCGGATTGATTTGATCTGATCAAAATTGATCGCAAAGAACTGGTTCGGATTTTACCGTGATGTCGGACGTCTGATCGCGCGCCGATCGATCCTGATGACGTTTTGATTTTGATGATCTTTGATCGCCTTTGATCCTGCCGACTTTGATTGATCTTTTGTCGATCGAGAATGACGCGCGCGCCTGACTTTGTTTTGTCTGACGATTTCCAAAAGCGGATCGTCCGCCTTTTTGTCTGCTGATCTGACTGATGATCTGAAAAAAAAGATCTTTTCGATTTTGATTTTGATCGGATCTTTGTCTTTTGAAATCTTTGACGGGATTCCGGAAAGATCTTCGGAATATCGGACTTTGATCTTTATCGGAACGAAGTGGATCTGACTTTTGATCGTCGAAGCTGAACGATGACCGGATCTATCGCGGATGATTTCGCCGCCCTGACGTGATTGACGGACGGATTGATTTATGATCCGATCCGCCGATCTGATGATCCGTGAAGATCGATCCGCAGAGTCTGAGTCAAACATTCCTGATTCGCAGATCTGATCCGTCGCGATGAGACCTTGTTCCATTTCGACGATCCCTCCCTCCTTTCCCTCTATCCCCCTCTCTCACCTAACCTTACACCTCTTTAACCTATACCTCAAACCTAAAACACTATCCCTCAACCCTCAACCCTATCCTTATACCTTTATGCACTCCTCAACCTTATACCCTAAACCCTAAACATTATCCTCAACTTATACTTTAAACCTATAATTTCCAACCTTATCCTATACCTTATACCCTCAACCTCGCATACACCACCCTTTATACCTTATACCCTCAACCCTATACACAAAACCCTATACCCAATATCCTACACCCTAATATGTATACCTTATACACTTAACCTTATACGGGCTCAACCCTCAACCCTATACTTAAACCCTAAACCCTAAACCATACACCCTCAACCCTCATCCCTAACCCTTAACCCTCAAACCTCGACCTTATAAACCCTAAACACTACATTCAACCTTGTACACTAAACCCAATACCCTAAACCCTAATCCCTACACCCTATACACTTAACCTTATACCCTCAACCCTGAACACTATCCCTCAACCCTCAATCGTATACCTTAAATCCTAAAGCCTACAACCTCAACCCTCATCCCTATACCCTATACCATCAACCTTATACCCTAAAGAGTGAACATTATCCCTCAACCCTATACTTAAACCCTAAACCCTACACTCTCAATCCTTAACCCTATACCTTATACCCTAAACCCTACACCCTAAACCCCCTATACCATATACACTTAACCTTATACCATCAACACTCAACCCTAAACCCTCAACCCTATACTTAAAACATAAACCGTACATTCAACCTTGTACCCTAAACCCAATACCCTCAACCTTATACCCAATATCCTAAACCCTAATCTCTATAACCCATATACTTAACCTTATACCCTCAACACTATACCTTAAACCCTAAACCCTACACCCTCAACACTCATCTCTATACCTTATACCCTGAACCTTGAAAATTATCCCTCAACCCTCAACCATCACCCTCAACCCTATACTTAAACCCTAAACCCAATATACTCAACCTTATACCTAATATCCTAAACCCTAATCCCTATACTCTATATACTTAACCCTACACCATCAACTTTCAACACTATTCCTCAACCCTCAACCCTATACCTAAAACCTTAAACCCTAAACCCTACACCCCAACCCTCATCCCTATACCCTATACCCTCAACCTTATACCCTAAACCCGGAACATTATCCCTCAAACCTCAACCCTCAACCCTATATTTAAACCCTAAACCCTACATTCAACCTTGTACCTTAAACCATCAACCCTTAGTTACCCTAAACCCAATACACTAAATCCTATACCCAATATCCTAAACCCTAATTCCTATACCCTATACACCTAACCCAATACCCTCAACCCTATACCTTAAACCCTAAACCCTACACCCTACACCCTCATCCCTACACCCTATACCCTCAAACTTATACCCTAAACCATGAACATTATCCCTCAAACCTATACTTAAACCCTAAACCCTATGATCAACCTTGTACCATAAACCCTAAATCCTAAAGCCTAAACCTAATACCATAAACCCTATACCTAATATCCTAAACCCTAATACTATACCCTATACCCTCAACCCTCAACTGTATACCTTAAACCCTAAACCATACACCCTCAACCCTCATCTCTATACCCCATACCCTCAACCTTATACCCTAAACCCTTAACATTATCTCTCAAATCTCAATCCTATACTTAAACCCTAAACCCTATATTTAAGCTTGTACCCTAAACCCTCAACCATAAACCCAACACCCTCAACCCTATACCCAATATCCTATTGGAATTGTTGTCATTGATGTCAAAGGGTAATCAAGTTGATCATTAATGTCCATGGATGTGCTTTGAAAGGTTATTTTCAATTGCAGTATAATTTTTGAAGATTTTCCTAAGTTTAGACTTCATGCATTGGGCTTACCTCCTAATACCTGCAAGAAGAACGAAAAGAGTTAGAGTGTTTGAGCAAAGTTCAATTTTGGGTCTCGAGAACTAGGAATCTCTTATACCGCATGATGAGAAGTTGCAAGTGTTTCAGGAATCGGGTCAAGTTCTACATAATGCTAAAGGTTTTTGGACTTCAAATTTCAGTCATACTTTATATTGTAAAGAAATGAAGAAGGAATGTGTTAAGTCTAAAAAGGAGTCAGGCGTCAAATATTAGAGTTAAGGCTTACACCTAAACTTAAGTTTAAGCAAGTGGTAAATGGTAGACATGAAACCCGACCCCCAAAAAGGCATTGAGCATCGCAAATTGGCTTTAAGGCTTATGCCTTAACGGTTTGGCAAGGATAAGCAAGGAATATGAAGAAAGCTGGAAGGCTGACACCCAAAAGGGTTAACGCTTGCTAAGGAGAGTCTTGAGTATCGCGGGTCAGAGTTAAGGCTTTCACATCAACAAGAATGGTAAGTATGTAGTAAGAAGGAAGATCGAAGGTTGATACCCAAAAGGGCCAGGGCTAGAAATTATATATGACATCAGCAGAGTCTTCAGGAAAACCAAATGAATTTTAGAGTTCAAAGTTTCAAAGGTCAGAGTGTTGGTTTGTGATGGAATGAATGAAGAAGGTAAAGGGTAAGGCTGAAAGCGGAACCCTGATAGTTGTAAAAATATTTGGAATTATGTGTTTGAGATCACTTGTTAAGTCCTGCATAGCACTTCATGTAAAAGGTAAGAGGTATTATCAACTTCTGAACCTCGAAGGAAAGGAAACATAAAGTCAAAAAAATAGAAGAAGTTTTTACAATGAAGATCAACAACACTAATTTAAAGGAAGGTTAATCTAAAGGATACATTTTAAAGGTAATGTTTGTTTTAATGAGTACCATCAGATCATGGTGGAAAGATGAAGATCAAGGGTTTTCATTCAAAATGTGAAAATGATTATTTTAATAGGTCAAAATTTGATGGATAGTTAGAGAATGTAAGCTGATTCAAGTATTTTCATAATAAATCATTTAAGGTGATGTTTGTGATGTAGTTAGGGTTTGAGTAATGGTGAAATAGCTACTATTTCAGTCAAGATGTGTTTGAGTGAGTGTCGAATATAATATCCTATCATTGCATGTGTAATGTAGAGGTATCAATGAAGTATTATTCAAATATATGTAGTCTTCTGAATTGAATACTTGTTCAGGGGTGTTATAGGATATTGTGATATACGAAAAATCACCAGAATGATGGACATTGGAGTATGAGCAAAGAGAAGTGAAGTGTAGAAAATCAAGGTAGTTTAATGATTTTAAAAGGTGCATTCTTAGGTTGATGAAAAATTGGTATCAACACATATGGACTAGTAATGTTGTAAAGGTTGGTGCCTTAGAAAGGTTGAGTTGGTGCTCAATTAGGTGTGTAGTGTACCAGGAGGTTGGTGCCTCAAAACATTGTATTGGGTGTAAATGTACATGTAAGTGGGTGCTTACAAAACATATGTAAAATATTTTATTATGAGGTTGGATTTGAGTAGTAGACTCAAGAAATTTTTCTCACCGTGGTTTTTTCCCTTCTAGGGTTTTCCACATATATCTAGTGTCTTTTTTCTGTGTGATGTTCTTTGTGGGATCTTAAATCTTGTCTATTGTTTTAACTTGATAGAAATCTATGTACACCAATTCACCCCCCTCTCAATGTATTGGTGTTCTTTCAACAATTAGTATTAGAACTCATGGTTCCTTGAATAAATTTTAATCAAATTAAGGAAGATCTAGTTTTGAGAACACTATGGCTAGACACGAAGGATCTTATTCAAACAAAGTACCATTGTTTTATGGAACACACAATGCTTTTTGGAAAATCAAAATGGAAACTTATTTAACTTCTCTTGGATTTGATATATGGTAGTCTGTGGTAAAATTTTACAAAGCACCTGCAACTCCTACTAATGCAAATGGTAAGAAATCCCATGAAAACACCGCAAAAGCTAAAAATGCTATATTATGCAGTTTAACCAATATTAAATTAGTAAAAACTATGCATTGTCAATCTGCTAAAGATGTATGGGAGAAACTAAATAGTATCTATGAGAGAGATGATAAAGTGAAACAAGAAAAATTGAAAACTCAGAGGAAAGTTTGAGACTTTTAAGATGAAAGATGAAGTTCAAATATTGCAACATACTTGCTCAGAGTTGATGAGGTAGTGAATGTAATCAAATGTCTTTGTGAGACTATTGAAGATAAGGTTTTTGTAAAGAAAGTACCGAGGTCTCTTCCACAAAGATTTGATTCTAAGGTCTCAACAATAGAAGAAGCTAAAGATTTGGATAGCTTTTATATGGATGAATCAAGTTTGGGTCATTAACTACATATGAAATGAGAAATGAGAATACAGGCTCAACAAAGAGTGAAGTAGCATTCAATACTTCCAAAATCAAGAAGATTGAAGATGATTTAGAATTTGATACCAGTTCAAATGAGAAAGAAGTAAATTTTGTTATAATATTGAAGAAGGGAACTAGAAAATATAAAGGTAAGCTTCCTTTCAAATATTTAAATTGTGGAAAAATAGGTCATTTTGCCTCAAAATGTCCTTTAAATGAAAATGAAAAAGAAGATAGTTTTAGAAGTCAAGAAACTTCCAAATACAAAAGAAGAAACTATGGTAAAAAGAAGAGTCTTTATGGTGATAACGAAGTTAGTTCTTCAAATTATTGTTCTTCTGGAAGTGAAGTGTAGTTGAGATTGCATTTATGGCTAAAGAAAATAAAGAAAGTGAAGATTTTGAAGAGGAAGAAGAAGGTGAAGTAGATTTGGAAGGAGAACTAGTCTCTAATTTATAATATTTAAGAGATGAAATAAAACATAATTTGGAGTAGAAATTAAAGATTGAAGAATCTAAAAACTTGTTTTTGACTTAAAACTATAGTTACTAGAATAAAAAAGAATAGAAGAGGTAACTAGTTTGGATTTGAAGAAAAAATGAGAAGAATTTCAAAAGCTAGAGGTTGAAGTTGTCTCTCTAAGGAAGGAATTAGAGAAGGTAAAGCTATAGTTAAATAGAAGTATCAAACTTGGAAAGAGTTCTGAAGTACTTGATGAAATGATTGGTAGTCAAAAATCTATTTTCAACAAGTTTGTTGGTTTAGGATATGAGGAAGATAAGAATTCCAAAGATGATGTCTCTAAAAGGAATGCAACTACTTCTAAGAATTCTAAAGGGTCCATGAAGAATAAGAAGACCGAATACCACAAGATAATTGATGATGGATTCATCAAAGTGCACAATCCAAAGAGGATATTCAAAGATCAACATGCAAGAAAAACTAGGTATAATTATTCCTTTCATGGTTATTGTTTTTCATGTAATCAATATGGGAATAAATCTATAGATTGTAGGATTAGAATCTTGAGGAATGATAGACATAATTTTGTAAGATAGATCCTTTTTCTTCTCTAAGTACTCTAAATGATGTATGTTATAAGTGTAATAACTATCATGGGCACATTGCTAAGTTTTGTAGAAGTAAATATATACAACCTTCTAGATAGGAGAAAAAGATATTCACTTCCCATAAGAAAAGAATATTTTCTCATGATCATGAAAGATATAAGAAATAGTTTTCACACCCTACACATAAAAAAGAATCTACATGAAGTTACGAGGAAAAGCAAAAAAATCTAAAAAGGTATCAGAGAGAGAAAAAGTGAGATGGAGAATGAAGAATCAATGATAGTTCAAATACATTTTTATGTGAAAGGACAAGGAAATCCTTGGATGATAGACATTAGTTTCTCTAGTCATATGGCTGGAGATAAGAGAAAATTCATGAGTTTGGATAAATAGAATGGTGGTATAGCCAAGTTTGGTGATAACACTACTGCTAAGGTTACTAGAAAAGGTACACTTTGCATTGATGGTAAAACAAATGCTCAGTATGTGTTGTATGTAAAAGGATTAAAACATAACTTGCTTAGTGTTATCCAGATGTGTGACAAGTGATACAATTTTCTATTTCATGCTAGCCGATGTGAGATAAGAAATGCTAGCTTTGGTGACTTGTTACTGAGGCAAGTAGAATAAGTAGTAATTTATACCATCTGAATGAGATGAAAAGTGGAAGATGCCTATTAGGAAAAACTGATGAAAGTTGGTTATGGCACAAAAGGATGGGTCATATGAACTTTGATCATCTAGTGAAGGCCAACAAGAAGAATGCAGTCATGCATATGCCCAATATTGGAAAACTTGCAATTACCTTTTATAAATAATTCCTTGAAGGAAAGAAAACAAGGTTTAGATTCGTGACAAAAGAATATCCAACTTCTAAACCCCTAGAGTTGATACATATAGATCTATGTGGTCCAATGAGAACTAAAAGCATTAATGGAGAAAGGTACTTCATGTTACTGATAGATGATTATTCAAGAATGACATGGGTAGATTTTCTTAAAGACAAGTCTCAAGCTTTAGAAAGGTTCAAAATTTTAGATCTATGTTAGAAAATGAAATTGGTTCAAGGATTAAATGTTTAAGGTTTGATAGAGGTGAAGAATTTACCTCTTATGAATTTGATAAGTATTGTGAAAAACATGGAATTAGAAGACACTTATTTGCAACTAGAACACCTTAACAAAATGGAGTTGTTGAGAGAAAGAATAGAACTATTCAGGAGATGGATAGAACAATGTTGAATGAAGCCAAATTATTTGATAGATGTTGGAAGGAAGCAGTTCATACTAGTGTTTATATTCTTAATGGGGCATAATTAAGAGTGAATCATGATAAGACTCCATATGAATTATTAAAAGGAAGACCCGCATCTATGAAATATTTCAAAATATTTGGATGAATTTTTTTATAAATAGGGATGAAGATACTTTGAGTAAATTTGAGACAAGATCAAATGAAGGAATATTTTTGGGTTTTTCAACTACAAGGAAAGCTTATAAGTGCTATGATAAAAGGTTATAAAAAATAGTTGAAAGTGTGAATTTCATAGTGGGTGAAGATTACTCTTAGATGTTACACAAAGATTTGATATGTACTCAAAAGTCCCTATTTATGAAGAAAATAAAGTATCTGTAAAAGAAGAGCCACAAGAGGAAACAAATATTGATGAGGAAGAGAAAGCAATCACTACTCCAAAAACACCACCCAAATTTTTCAAAAGAGGTCATTATGAGAAGCAAATACTTGGAAACAAAACTGATGGTGTCATGACTAGAATAAAGATTTCTCAACAAGAACATGTAAACTATTATTTACTATTTGAAATAGAGCCTAAATCTTATGAAGAAGCTAGTAAAGATGAAAGTTGGATTGAAGCCATGAAAGAAGAAATTGGTCAAATAGAGAAAAATTGGACTTGGGAACTTGTCCCTAGACCTACTGATAAGAATGCCATAGGTTCAAAATGGGTGTTTAGAAACAAGTTGAATGAAGATGGGAAGATAACAATAAACAAAGCTAGATTAGTCTGTAAGGGTTATGCTCAAGTTGAGGGTATTTTGATGAGACATTTTCACATGTAGCTAGAATTGAAGCTATTAGAATGTTTCTTTTGTATTCAGTTTATAAAAATTTCAAAGTATACCAGATGGATGTAAAATCTACATTTCTTAATGGCTATCTAAATGAGGAATTTTATATGGAGCAACTTGAAAGGTTTATTGTGGATAAAAATAAAGACTATGTATACAAATTGGAAAAGGCTCTGTATGGTTTGAAACAGGCCCCTAGGGCTTGGTATTCTAGGTTAGACAAATATGTCCAACAACAAGGGTATAAGAAAGGTATTGTTGATAGTAATTTGTATTTAAAATGTGAAGGTGAACATATACTGGTTGTCATTTTTTATGTTGATGGTATTATTTTTGGTAGTAACTGTGATGAAATGTGAAAAGCTTTTGCTACTACAATGGAAAAAGAGTTTGAGATGTCCATTTTAGGAGAATTATCATTTTTCCTTGGTTTACAAGTAAATCAATTAGACATAGGAATTTTTCATTTCTCAGACCAAGTATGTGAAGGAAATTTTAAGGAAATTAAAGATGGAAGATTGCAAGTCAATTAGCACACCTATGGTCACTGGATGTAGGCTCAACAAAGAATATAAATCTAAATTGGTAGATCAATCATTATATAGGTCCATGATTGGAAGCATTTTATATCTTAGTAAACAAGGCCTAATATCATGCAAGCAATTTACATGGTTGCTAGATTTCAAGCTGCTCCTAAGAAGACACATGTTAAAGTTGTGAAGAGGATTTTTAGATGCTTGAAGAGTACATTAGAATATGGTCTATGGTATCTTGTTGGTAATGATTTCACTTTAACTACATACACTGATGCAAATTAGGCTGGTTGTGTGGGTGACAGAAAGAGCACTAATGGCAGTGCCTTCTTTCTAAGAGATAGATCGGTAGCATGGTTAAGTAAGAAAAACAAGTCAGTTTCTTTATCAACGACTGAAGCTAAATATATTATTGTTGTATCTTGTTGTACTCAGGTGTCTTGGATGAAATAAACACTACAAGATATTAAGGTGAATTTTCATGGGCCATTCAGTATTTGTTGTGATAATACTAGTGCAATAAATATCTCTAAGAATCCTGTTATGCATTCCAGAACCAAGGACATATCTATTAAATATCATTTTCTTAGGGAGAAAGTTGCTGCTCATGAAATCCAATTAGAATATGTTGCTACAAAGGATCGATTGGTAAATATTTTCACAAAACCCCTTTCAAAGGAGTCATTTGAACAACTCAGGGAGAAATTAGGAGTTGTTTCTTCTCCTCTTTCTACTTGAATGCAAAAGGTTTTTATTTAGGGGGAGCATAATGGAGTACTTCTTTATCCCTAGTTTATCCCTTTGTAATTGATGTCAAAGGGGGAGAATAAAAATAATGTCTGTTAGATGAATAGTGTGAACAATGTTGCCATTTTTAGACATGTTTCCATCAATGACAAAGGGGGAGATTGTTGGAATTGTTGTCATTGATGTCAAAGGGTAATCATGTTGATCATTGATGTCCATGGATGTGCTCTAAAAGGTTACTTGCAGTTGTAGTATACGTTATGAAGATTTTCCTAAGTTCAAACTTTAGGCATCGAGCTTACCTCCTACTACTTGCAAAAAGAAAAAAAAAGAGTTAGAGTGTTTGAGTGAAGTCTGATTTTGGACCTTAGGAATCGAGAATCCCTTATACCGTATGATGAACCGTTGCAAGTGTTTCAAGCATCAGGTTCAAGGTCTATATCATACTAAAGGTTTTCAAACTTCAGATTTTAGTCATCCTTTATATTGTAAAGAAATGAAGAAGGAATGTGTTAAGTCTAAAAAGGAGCCGAGCATCAGACATTGGAGTTAAGGCTTACACCTTAACTTAAGGTTAAGAAAGAGGTAAATGGTAGAAGTGAACCTTAACCCTCGAAAAGGAATCTAGCATCAAAGATCAACTTTAAGGCTTATACCTTAATGGTTTGGCAAGGATAAGCAAGGTCTATGAAGAAAGGCCGAAGCTAGACACCTAAAAGGGTTAACACTTGCGAAGGAGAGTCTCAAGCATCATAGGTCAGAGTTAAGGCTTTCACATTAACAAGAATGATAAGTATGCAATAAGAAGGAAGTCTGAAGGCTGCTACCTGAAAGGGCCAGGGCTAGCAAGTATATATGACGTTAACAAAGTCTTAAGGAAAGCTAAAGGAGTTTCAGAGTTCAAAGGTCAGAGTGTTGGTTTGTGATGGAATCAAGGAAGAAGGTAAAGTGTAAGGTTGAAGGCCTAACCTTGAAAATTGTAAAAGGATTTATATTTATGTGTTTGGTCTTGCTTGTTAAGTCCTTCATAGCACTTCATGTAAAAGGTAAGAGGTATTAGCGACTTCTGACCCCCGAAGGAAAGGAAACATAAAGTCAAAGAAGCAGGAGAAGTTTTTACAATGAAGATCAATGATGCTGATTTAAACAAAGGTTAATATAATGGCTACATTTTAAAGGTAATCTTTTTTTAACATTTTCATTTAAAATGTGAAAACAATTATTTTCAGAGGTCAAAATTTGATGGACAGTTATAAAATGGAAGTTGATTCAAGTATTTTCCTGACAAATCATTTAGGGTGATAGTTGTGATGTAGTTAGGGTTTGAGTTATGGTGAAATGTTACTATTGCATTCATGATGTGTACATGAGTGAGTGTCAAATATAGTATCCTATCATTGCATATGTATTGTAGAGGTATCAATAAAGTATTATTCAAATATATGCAGTTTATTGAATTGAATAATTTTTCAAGGGTGTTATAGGATATTGTGATACATAAAAATCTATCAGAATGATGAACATTGGAGTGTGAGAAGAGAGAAATGGAGTGCAAAGAAATCAAGGTAGTTTAATGATTTGAAAAGGTGCATTCTCAGGTTGATGAAGAACTAGTATCAACACATATGAAATAGTAATGTTGTAGAGGTTGGTGCCTCAAAAATGTTGAGTTGGTGCTCATTTAGGTGTGCAATGTACCAAGAGGTTGGTGCCTCAAACCATTGTCTTGGGTGTAAATGTACCTGTAAGTGGGTGCTTAAAAAAAAATGTAAATTCTTTTATTATGAGGTTGAATTTGAGAAGTAGACTCAAGAAACTTTTCTCACCATGGTTTTTTCCCTTATAGGGGTTTCCATGTATATCCAGTGTCATCTTTCTATGTGATGTTTTTGTGGGATCTTAAATCTTGTCTACTATTCTTGATAAAAAATTATATACAATGATTCACCCCACTCTCAGTGTATTGGTGTTCTTTCAACATATCCTAAACCCTAATCCCTATACCCTTTACACTTAATCCTATACCATCAACCTTGAGCACTATCCCTCAATCATCTCTCCTATATCTTAAACCCTAAGCCCTACACCCTCAACCACCATCCCTATACCCTATACCCTCAACCTTATACCCAGTATCATAAACCCTAATTCCTATACCCTATACACTTAACCTTATACCCTCAACCCTATAAATTAAACCCTATACCCTATACCCTCAATCATCATAGGGGAGAGAGAAAGAGGGGGGAGAGAGGAATGGAGAGAGAAAGAGGAGGAGGGAGGGAGGGAGAAAGAGAGAGATAAATATGGAGAGGAAGAGAGAGGAGGGAGGGAAGGATAAGGAGGAAGGAAGGAGGAAGGGAGAGGAAGAGAGGGACAAAGAGGGACACATGAAACTGACCGATTGGATACATGCCATGTTAGATGAATATATTTTTTGACAAACACTTGAAGAGATGAAAACCACAAAAACAAAAACATATGTGATGGAGACATATATATATATATATATATATATATATATATATATATATATATATATATATATATATATATATATATATATATATAGAGGAGAGGAGAGAGAGAGAGAGGAGAGAGAGGTGAGAGTGGAGGATAGAGGAAGGAGGGAAGGAGAGGGAGTGGAAGGAAGAAAGAGCAGCAGACAAAACATGATGATGTTTATTATTGAACCAAGACAGACATATATTTATTGCCATGTGATGACTTGAACATATGATGGTTATTATTATTATGAAGACAGAGCAGAGCGGCGAGCGCAGATGGAATACGGTACATTGGCATGACGGATGACATGCGGCACAGGATGAGACGTGATGACAACATGATATATAATGAGAGGACGAGACAAAACAGCAGAGATGATGCGGGAGGAGTGACATAGGGCGTGCGATTGCGATATGAACGGCGAGACAGGAGAGTGGCGGAGAAGGACAGAGGGTAGAAGATCTGATGACATTAATGCTTTAATGATGGATAAGGAGGCAGAGGAGGAGAAGACAACGAGAAGCAGAGATGGCCAGATGAGGAGTGAGAGTTTTAAGGATGGATATAGAGGTGTGTAAAAGTGTGTGGTGTGTAGAGAGAGAGAGAGAGAGAGAGAGAGAGAGAGAGAGAGAGAGAGGGAGAGAGAGGAGAGAGAGAGAGAGAGAGAGAGAGAGAGAGAGAGAGAGAGAGAGTAAAGAGGGAAGGAGAGAGAGAGAAAGATGATACAACTCGCTGAATACTAAAATTTGACCTCCTAATTATTGAAATTTGACATGCTAACTACTAAAAATTGATTTAAGTTTAAAAAATTGTAAGATATTCCAAAAACTAGAAATTGCATTATAACTCCTAGAGAGATCCAAAACTACTCTCAAACATCCTGAAACTGTATATGTATGAAATATAACTTAAATTATAACAAAGTAAATGTCCATATGTAAATATCAACTTAAACTTAAATATATATTTCATGTATATAGTTTCCTTGAAACATAAGGACAAGAAAGAGAAAAAAGAGATTTTTTTTTTCAATACAGACCATAACGCTAGTGTGTTATAACATGTTCACATTTTATCAATGCATTCACAAAATGTGATCACATTCAATGTGTTGATGTTTTTTCAATGCATTCAAATAACATGAGCGTGTTACAATGCGCTTGCATTTTGTCTTGCTCTAGGAATCCCCAAGCCTTTGGATTGGATTTGCTTTGGACTTCCAACCCAAAGACTTGGATTTCCTTTCCAACACCTAGAAACAGGTTTTTTGCACATTCTACAAAATTTCACATAATCTCGTTCGTGCTAACCATAATATTTGTATGTGTTTCAGGATCAAGTAAAACAATCACCAAGATAATGTTAAACTCTTAGCTATTTAACGATGCATTTTTTTTCTTCGCATTTTTACTATGTTAAGGCTTTCATCTTTAATTTATTTTCTTGGTGTATTTGTTTTTTGTCAAAAACCAATGTTTGGTACTTTTTTACTTTATTTTTTAACCGTTCATTAAAATTTTGAATAAATTATATTTTTATAAACTAGACTTCATTCTACACATTAAAAAAATGATTTTCAATTAGTTTACAAAAATAATAGGGGTAGCACGGCCAAATTTGTGTTTTTCAAGATTTGTCCACTTTGAAAATTAGTAAAAAAAATATATTCATTAAAAAATTATCAAAAAAATTGGGCATAAACTACATGTCAGCTAATTTCTCATTGAAATGATTTTAAAAATACTAAAAAAAAGTTAACCTTTTGAGGGAGCCACAACAAACGCTTTGTTATTTTTTTTGAAAAAATCAGAACCAATTTGTGTGGCTCCCATTTTTGAACCCCTTAATCTCTACCATTTTCAAATAAAATTAGTAGTTTAGAAAGTAGATTTGGAGCATTAAAACCCTTGTTTTTGTTGTATCTTAAATTTTTGAGTGTAACAATCCACAATTTCTCATCCAAGGTCAATATTTCCTCTTTCAGAAAAAAGTGGCCACTTAAGACCCCCTTTTTGGCCCCTCATCTTTGTGCACTTACCCATCCAACATTAGCCACACCCATGTTTCTATCTCATACCACCTCCAACTACTACCATGCTTTGGTGGCCTCCTATTGATCCACCCATGGTCCCCACTATTAGAGTAATAGGTTGTTTACTCGATTAATTTAATCATATTGATTAATTAATTAAGTTACCTTTACTTTATTTCACTTAAGCTAAACTTATCTTTATTTATGTATTATTAAATTAGTCATGTTGTCTCGTTCATTATGATCTTAACACTTGTCACATGCTAATTTAATCCTCATCCTAGGGTTCTCTTTAGGGTTTTGATCTCCTTTCTTAACGATTGATCTCTTTGTAATTATTCATCTTCTCGGGGAAAATCTTCTTGGGTAATGCATTTTTGCTTCATGTTTGTAGAGCACCATTCTTTTGTCTCTTGACATCCTTTGTTTGACAGGTTATTTAATTGTAGGTGTTCATTGGGATCTGTGAGGTTGGATTATCAACTTCTACATGGTATTAGAGCTCCAGATCTGTAAGCTTCTTGTTCTTTTTTTGTGAGATCGTGCCTTGAAATTTTTTTTCAATGCATCCAGGGTCAAATAAAACCTCTCCATTGAATCTAGAGCTATCAGAATAGTCAAAATTGACCTCTGTTTCGTCAAATTTGGCTTTTGTTTGTCAGATCTGTGAGGGTTTGAAAAAAGGGTTTTTTTGCCAGATCCAGGGGGTACCTGATTTTTCAGAGCATTTTGAGCTGAAACATACATCACCATCACGCTCAGAAGGCCCAAAAACCTTAAAAACACCTATCAAATCATTAAATTCAGTAAAGTTGACATCTGAGGCAATTTTTTTTGTCTCCAGGGCCGTACGGCCTCACCTGCACGCATTCTGAGGTATTAAAAAAAATTCGTAATTTTTTTTTAATTTTTTCTACCTTCAATTTTTTTCTTCTAAAATATCAAATCAAATTTTTTTTTGTTAAAAAAGCCTTTTTAAAAGGCATGCAAGAGTTTTTTCATTTTGTAAAAAACTTATTTTTTAAAAAAGTTTGTATTATAAACTTGGAACAATACCTAAGGGTACTGCCGCCTGCCATTATGGCAGGTGGCGGACCCTTGGGCCCCACCCCCTACAGCAGCCGGTACCGCATGGGGTACTGCCCTGCCACATTGGTAGGCGACAACCCCCATGCGGGCCCCTGCTAATTTTTTTTAAAAAAATATTATTATTGTATATTTTTTTATTATTTTCTTTTAAAAAACAATTTTTTTCAATAAGTCTAATTGTGCAAATGTGCCAACGGCCATTTGGCCATCAAATTTAGGCTCAGAGTTTTTCTGCGACGGTCATATGGCCATCAAATTTAATGCAGTGATTGTGTTTTTTACACTTTGGGAGTTGTTTTCTTCCGGAGGCCATAACTTTTTCCCACGATGTTGAAATCGGGCAAACGAGATATCATTGGAAAGAGGACTCAGAGTACTTTCCAGTGATGTAGGTATTTTTTGGATTTTTTTTTCTCAAGTCCCTGTTATTTCCAGTCAAAGTTAGATCTTATTTTCTAAAGTTGCCTTCAGTGTTTTCGGCATAATTTTTGCATACGATGTCGAGAATGGGCAAACGAGATATCATTGGAAAGATGTTTCTGAGATATTCATAGTGGTTCAAGTGGTTTCCAAATTTTATTTTTGGTTTTTTATAGAAATACTTCTTCTCAATTGTTGTCTTTTTTGGACTTTATGGGCTCACATTGCATGTGTTTATCATCTGTAAACACTCTGAGATAAAGTGCCTTAGCTTTGTATGTGTAGTATTGAGATTTTTGCACATCACTTTGTGCCTTGTTGTACTTGCACTATGATATAAAGTGCCATGGGGGTTGATGTTTTTCTTTGTTTTCCTTCATACCTTTCTCATGCGTATGTGACTTTTGTTTTCACATCCTTTTTATCTGCTTGTATTTTCATGATTGCACCTTCAGATGTTCTTGGTTCCTCTTCATGCACTACTTTCAGGCATTCAGTTTCAATGTACCTATCACGCCTCTCCCTTTTCAACATTATGGGGGGTTTTTACTATTGGTGTTAATGCTTCTTTAGTTTCATGTTGGAGTGAGCTATATATACAGTATTTGTTCCTATGTACTAGGTGGATGCAGTGGCTGGTTACCCATGCATTTTGGTGAGATGGAGCACTTACCATATAAACACTCTTGCATTCCTTCTTTCAACATTTTAGCAGTCATTCTACGACAGTGTTTGTAGCTTCTTCATGCTTCAGTGGTGTTTTCCATGTTCATCCTTTGTTCCTATCTTTTGGGACAATTTCTTCTTGATTGAAGGATTCTTCGTCCTTCACTCTTGTTTGGAGGCTTCTTAGTCCTTCATTTGTATTTCTCTCTTTTGGAGAGGAGTTTTTTCCATGAGGTTTTCTCCTTTTCTCCTATTGTGAGAGATCTTTTACATTTGTAAATGGGTACCTCATCTGGCCTTAGTTGTCGGGACCCATCTTTGCTTTCATGCATTTTGTCCTTAGTTTCTTAGCTTCTCCCTAAGTTCTGTTGGCAGATGGTCAGTGCTCCCCTTGGGATTCATGACATGGACTAACTGCCTCCCATGGATCTGTTAACTCTAGTAGTTGTATCGAACATTAATAGGTTGATCTTTTGGTGCAATGACAACTGTGGGCCAACAATTGGTATCAGAGCCAAAGGTGTTGGGTTCAAATCCCCTCGGGTAACGCTGAGGGGGAGTTTGTTGGCAGATGGTCAACACTCCCCTCGGGATTTGTGACATGGACTAACTGCCTCCCGTGGATCCGTTAACTCTGGTAGTTGTATTAGACATTAACAGGTCGATTTTTTAGTGTAACGACAACTGTGGGCCAACAAGTTCATCTTAAGGGCGGGTGTTAGAGTAATAGGTTATTTACTTGATTAATTTAATCATATTGATCAATTAATTAAGTCACCTTTACTTTATTTCACTTAAGCTAAACTTAGGAATCTTTATTTATGCATTATTAAATTAGTCATATTGTCTTGTTCATTATGATGTTGACACTTGTCACATGCTAATTTAATCCTTATCCTAGGGTTCTCTTTAGGGTTTTGATCTCCTTTCTTAAGGATTGATCTCTTTGTAATTATTCATCTTCTCAGGAAAAATCTTCTTGGGCAATGCATTTTTGCTTCATGTTTGCAGAGCACCATTCTTGTGTCTCTTCATCTCCTTTGGTGACAAATTATTTGCTTGCAGGTGTTCATTGGGATCTGTGAGGTTGGATTATCAACTTCTACACTCACTTGATGACCTCTTGGGATACACATGTAATACATCTGTCCATGTCTTCACATCATTTGTAATTTTGAACTAACACATAACCTTTTCTTGTCTATATCTCTCAATTATGCAATGGTACCTCCCAATGAGGTAGCAAGGTGTCAGCATGAATCTCTACACTCAGGCATCCTCCTACCACCCCCCATCAATCATGTATGGTTTATGTAGGGTATAGCTAGTGTTTCTATTGAGACTTGGGTTTGAATTCATATTTTTGTGGTGTGATATTTCTGGACATGGGTTATGTGGAGATTTTGGTGCATGGATACTGCTATTTTGAGTTATGGATATAAATGTTAATTTGTGTGTTTAGAAATTTAATTGTTTATTGGTGATATGGTGTGTTTATTTAGTTAAATAAACTAATCATATCATGTTTAGTTAAATGTTTAATTCTTGCAAGATTAAATGTCTTCAATTATCATGATAAATTTTGTTATTATGTGATGTTGAAAAATTTAAAGTATATATATTTAATGTTTTTATTTTAATTTCCAAAGTGTACTGATATTGTTATTGAGGTATTGCAGGTGGGTAGCCCAGGTTCTTTGGAAAATGGAGGCAAAGTCCAAATGTTGTAAACATAATTGTTGATTTTAATTTTAAACGGGGGGATTAATGTTAAATGTGATTTGATTTTTATGATTTTATATTTGTTTGTGGAGGGAATTGTGTTTTAAATTTAATGGTCTTTTTATATATGGGAAGTTGAAGAGTTGAGAAGAATTCTTTTTAAGGAAGGGATTGGGGTTTGGTTATTTCTCTCTAGACTCTTTTCGAAAGTTGCTAGGTTCTTTTTGGGAAAAGTAGGTGTGAAAAAGATTGTGCTTTCTTTTTGGAAGAAGAAATTGAAAAAATTCTTGGGTTTGGGATGATCCTAACTTGGATAGCCAAGGTAAGGTTGTGTTTATTGTTTCAAATTTCAAATGAAGTTGTTGACATTTGACAGATTTTGCTATTGTGATAGGAAATTGTATTGGGTTTTTTGTTTTCAGATTGATTTTTGATTGTGATATGGGGATTTATGGGTGTGAATAAGGAACTAATCTCACATATGGGCTGAGAGCCTCCTTCGTGTGGGGGTTGAGGAGGGCGCGAAGCCTCTCTTGGGGACTTGTGATAATTTGTGTAAATGTGTATGTGGTAATGGTTGGATTGGGGTGATGTATGGTGTATGCCAAGGCTGGTGGTGGAAGTGGTGTAATGGAAGTTTTTAGAGAGATGGATGAAGTGTTGAATGGCTGGTTGTGAAATTGGAGGTTGTGGGTGTTACAGTTGGAGATGAATTTGTACGGAGGTGTAAAATTATGGTTCCCCAAGAGGGAAGGGAATCCCCCTTTGTGAGTCTGTCTATGTTAATTTTACTTTTTTCTAGTTTTCGTATGGCATGGGTTACTTGTGAAGGTGTCCATGTTAATCGTATTCTATTCTATTCTCTGAATTGGGCATATGGGCTTTGCCTCCTGCTCGGTGGTGGACTATCTAGTCCAATGGTTGGGTGGAGAGCAGGTTTGGGTTGCTCAAGCGTCAACTGGGGTTGATGAAGAATATTTGATTTTATTGTATTAATGATAACTTTTGAATTGAAAATTTGAAAGGAGTCCTCTATTGAATCTCTGTGATTTCTAGATATTTGTGAAATTTGCATATGGTATTGTAGACACGTAAAATATACTGATTGACATCGTGCATCTGATCCTGACTTACTAACAACATTTCTTCCTGAATCATCCCTCAATCTAACCATTTAATCAAATTCCCTTATCTGATTAAATTCATCAATATTCGTCTATTAATTAAATAAATCATTTTGTCTAATTAAGTCACTTTCTCTTGTTAATTAAATCAATCCATCTGATCTAATTATCCCTATTTAATTAAATAATCAATTTATTTGATTAAATCTCTAAAGTCTATCCATTAAATTAAATAAATTAAAACCTTATTTGATTTGATTTAATCTAACACATCTCCTTTTAATTAAATAAATCAAAATTTTATTTAATTAGCCTCTTATCATATTCCTCTCTTATTTGATTTAAATAAATCCATAAATTGGAGTCAAATAGGTCACATCATCTAACCTCTCTCATTAAATTAATTAACCCTTGATTAATTTTAATCTCATCTCATGCCACATCCTCTAGATAATGCAAGTTGCACATGAAAATAGATTTAATTCATTTATTAAATCTCTATTTTCCTCACAAGGCATCTTTTGGAATATTCTCTCAATTTGAATTCAAAAATTCCAAGTCAACATGTACATCCAACAAGGCAATAACTTCCTCTTACATGTCCTTTGCCTTGAGCCAAGTGGCATTTATTGCATTTTCCCTTCCCTCTTGCATGTCATTTCAACAAATTTGAATTTTAAATATCATGCATTTATTGGCACAAACCCCAAATCTTGCACATCCATCATCCATTTATAGCTTGACAAGTGGCATCATATCATTGGATGAATGTTAGTCCCACATTGCTCAAATTTGGACATTCATCCATCTTGGATTTCTATAAATAAAGAGCTCATATCCTCATTTCATCATCCACAAACATTGCAAAGTTATTATGCTAAAATATTTAGCCATTCCCATCCATCATTGAATTCTTAGCTAGGCTTTTTGCAGATTTGGCTTGGAGTTCTCATTTTTCATCAAAGTGGATCAATATCATCTTTAACATATCAAGATTTCATCATAGGAATTGGGAAAGGGCCAATTTTCACATCAAATTGGCACCAATTCCTCCATGGGATCATGAGTTTGCACATCTAATTAGGATTTAATCTTTGTTTTATCATTTTCATTGTGTTCTTTGTTATTTTCATTCTTAGTTTGAGGTTGTAAATGGATTTCATGGGGAATCCTTGTTTTAGCTTGCAATTCCTTGTTTAACTTGTTTACTCATGTTGTTTTGTAGGTACTAGGAAAAGGGTTCGCACATCTGACACTAGAAGGAGGGATGGATATCATTATTTCTAATCTTTTCTTGAAATTTCTATGTTTTTCTTCACACACATGAAATTCCAACGCTGGGAGCTCAGCTTCGCTGTTTTGGCACCGCGAGCTTGTTAGCGTCGCTATATGGCACCGCTTAAAACACAAACAACACCGATGGACTCGTCCTGCCAAGATTTTTGAATTTCAAACTCTGCCACTGGACTTGCTGACCTGCAAAAAATTTCAAAAAATATCAAACTTCGACGCTGGACATAAATTGCGACGCTGGACGAAAATTGCGACGTAGTTGAGCTCTCTGTCTCGACACAGATTGCCACTGACTGGTAAGCAGTGCTGTAAGAGCATCGCTCAAAATCCAAACTGCGACACCATCACGAGTTGCGACGCTGGGAGACAGTAAAAGGGAAAATTTAATTTTTTAGCATGTGTTTCTTAGTTATGATTAATTTATCTTCTATTTCCTGCCTTTTAATTTCTATATTTTTCCAGAATCTGATCTGTTTTTCTTCTTTGTAGGTTGGAAATCAAAATTGGAGAAAGAAGGAGCATGAGGGCTATGTCTTACGAAATCAAAGTGTTTTTAAACACTTTAGTGTTTATTTAACACTATTTTGAGAATTTGTTATCTTTTCATTCTTAGAACACTAATTTTCATTTGGGCTTAAAAAGAACCTTTCAATTTCTTGCAAAAAGGCTAAAACGAACAATAGGATCAACAACTTACTGGATTTTGTTTATTGGATTAACAAATGAACAAAATGTCTTTCACTTGTCATTTGGTGCTCTAAAACGAACTCACATTTTGCTTTGTGGATCTAAAAAGAACAAGTGTAGTTTTGTTTTTTGTGAGAACTTACTTAAACTAAAGCCATTGAAAAGGGACATATGCACTTCTCTCACACTTTATAGGGATATTGAGAATCAAAAGGCCTTTTTCATGACTTTAGGGTGAGATAAAGCAATCACCTCCACACTTCGATTTGGGTTTAAAATTAAACATCTTGTGCGAGTGTGAGTGGGGGAATTGTGGCGTATATTCTCTCTCTTTGTTGCCAACAAGGATTGATTGAGTTACGAATAGTGTTCTTCATTCGCTTTTGTTTATTCTAGAGGGCCTGCCTTGGGGAAAAAGTACTCACCCAAGGGAACGACTCAACTGATAACACTCTAAAGCCAAGAGTATTTCCAACCGGGATATAAGTGTGGATATTGGAAGAAACGCCAATATCACGTGGTTGATTCCGACAAGATGGATCCGAAGGGGACTCTTGTCGCATGGGTCAATCTCCATGAACTTAAAAGTTCCTACTAAAAACCTATGTGCTAGAATTTTCCAAAATCCTTTTATCTATTTGCTAGTGCAAGAATCCATCAGTTTCAAGCCACCCCACACTTTTACGTCTTCTAGTAGAAATAAAACATGCCATGGGAGTTTCATGGTGGCACGTTTGCCGTTCCGTATAAGTGACGGAGGGGGTTTGGGCCGTAAGCTACTCAACCATCTTCGCTAGAGGCATAGCTGGACTTGTCCAAGTGGGAATCCAACAAATATTGTCTTGCACATCCATAGGATTGTACTTATTCTTGGGTTACAAAATGCATTGCTTGATCGAAAACATCATGGAAACAAACACTTGAACCTCATCCAAAATTCAAACCCCTTTGAAGACAAATACAATTGACTCAATCTATATGTTATTGCTTTCCCTTGGGATTCACATCCTTAGAGGTTTCTAAACATTGGATTATATCTCTATTTGTCTCCTTAAGTAAACAATAGGAAAACCCTTGCCTTAAGTTCATTGAATTTCCACATAACATATCTTGTGGGGTTTGAAGAAATTAAGACATTGGACATCTTAGTTTGAAAACCTAATTGAAGAAAGTGTTTTTGCTAAAATAAAGACATTAAGCAAAGATAATAAAAATGAACTTTCATATGTGTTGAAGACTCATAACCCCAAAAGCAAAAAATCATTGGTTGGAAATCCAAAAATGAATGT
Organism: Sequoia sempervirens; assembly: GCA_007258455.2. Taxonomy (NCBI): domain Eukaryota; kingdom Viridiplantae; phylum Streptophyta; class Pinopsida; order Cupressales; family Cupressaceae; genus Sequoia; species Sequoia sempervirens. The sequence continues at coordinate 526,677,689 of VDFB02270651.1, forward strand.
TCAAATGAAATTGTTTCTTGGTTACAAAGGTCTTTAGGAAGAATTTGCATGCTCTTCAATACCTAGGTCAAGGCAAAAAAAGTGTACTTTTTAGGTTCACCTTAGGATCAAAATATACCAAAATCTTTTTTCATCCATCCTCCAAAACATCAAAACAACATCATCTCATAATCATCACCTTTTGGAAAATTTTGAAATCATCCTAAATGCTAGGCTTTATGGAAAAATCAAAATCATTAAAATAATTGAGACTAAATCCTTGAAAACATTATCAAAAACACCTTTGGCTAGGCATGTGTAGATGCATCCTTTTGCATATACTTAGTCAAAGTTATCAAAATCATCTTGTCTAACTTAGTATATGTAGATGAATTCTTCTTCATATACTTAGCAAAATGATCATCTTGTTTGAATAGGTGTGGGTATATGCATCCTTTTCCTCACACATATTCAAATCATCATCCTTTGAACAAAGCTATCCCTTAGATCATCATCCAACATCTTAGGGTCTTTTTGTTCAAAATCAAGGACAAAACCTAAAATCCAAAAACAAAATCAAAATCAAAATCTGCAAGTCCTAGAAGCCTAGTATCTCATTCAAGATTTATCAAAATCCAAAACATCCGTATCATCCATCCCTAAACATCATCATCATATCATCACCTTTGATCCTCAAGGCATCCTAAAAACCTTCTACTTTGGGGCATAAAATAACAATCAATCCAAAGAATCAAGAGATTCATCTCCCATATTCTCGAAGATTGATCCTTGTTTTATGGTTCTAACTAGATCTCAATACAAGAAAAGTATGGAATCCAACAAAGAAACACCCACTTCAAGCGATCTTAGCCAAACAAATGCAAAAATGAATCCCGCTGAATCAAGTAATCCGTTGACCCTCTCATCATCGCAAAATCTGCAAGAAGAAAACCAAGAAGAGGACCTTACCTTTGGAATGTCTCGTGAGGAAATGACTGAAATGCTACAAAATCCAGACAACCATAGAATCATCAACATAATGATGAGACTTAACCCTCCGTTATACATGCTTGAGCTAGCGAAACAAGGGGCCAAGTTACCTTCAGATTTTGATGTGAGTACCATAGAAGAGACATCATTTCCTCCAATTTCATGCACCATTCCCATCTCATCTACACCCCCATCTCAAAACATCACACAAAACATTCTGCAAATCACATCGTTTGCTCCAACCCAACCCAATGTTAATAAGGGAAGTGCATTTCTCAATGCACTTCAAACACACCCCCTTGTTAATAATCAAAATTTGGATGTAAACACCACTTTGGAACAAAGCATACCCCAAAACCCACTACACAAAAATGTTCCTCTCACCTTCCATCATGATCCATCATCATCATTTTTCACACAACGCCTCAAACCCCTCTTCTCACAAATTCACAAGAAGAGGGAGATATGTTCGGACCAGGGGGAATATTTGACACCACAACACTTTCGCAACAACTCACACCCCTTACATTTCCACCTCTTCCACCATTTCCATTATCATCCACACCACTCCTTGGTTTAGGGCTTCCTCCCCTACCAAGTATCAATCAAACCTATATCCTAACCATCAATCAAAGCATTGCACCAAACGCTCAAAATTTATCCTTGATATCACAACAACAAACGACAAACACACAAGCAATGGCAACGCCATCAAACACCCCCTTAACATCACAAAGCATGGTCTCCCAAGGACCAACCATATCAACAGCACCATCCATCATGCAAAACATCAACACCACCTTCACTAACACCATTCCAAATCCACCACCACCTCCACCACCACCTCCACCACCACCAACTTTCACCACATCAAGCCAATACGACACATCATTGCAAGACGCTTTCCAAAGAGGATACCAACAAGTTCAGAAACAAAAAGCCAAACAATTAGCTGCTCAGCAAGCCACTCAAGCTGCACAGGCTGCCCAAACTGCACAAGCCACATTACAAGCGCAACAAGCCCAAGCGTTATTGCAACAACAACAACAAGCCGCACAAGAATTGCAAGCACAAAGGACCTCTCAAGCGCAAATTTTATTGCAACAACAAGCAGCACAAGCACAATCTCAATTTTAGGCACAACAAGCCCAATATTAAGCACAACTGAATGTACAAAGACAAGCAACACAAATTCAGGCATACCGGCAAGCATTAAAGCAATACCAAGAGTAGCAAGAGGTAACAGAATTGGCAGCCCAACAACAAGCGTTGTTGGAACAACATCAAGCACAACAACAAGTGCAACAACAAGCACAAATCTTAGTGCAACAACGACAAGATCAACAACAAACGTTGTTCATACAAAAGTAGGTGGAAGCCTACCTCGCTCGCCAAAACATACAGATACCATCGAACAACGCACCGACCAACCCACCCATCCAACCCATGATTGAAACACCCCAAAACACTTTCATACCACCCCTTGATCCCCAAAATGATGTGACGACACAACTCAGGTTGCTCTCGCAACAAGTTCTCAACCTTCAATCAGGGCGAACAACCAAAACACCAAGCAACTTGTGTCCCTATCCATTTGATAGGAGCCTAGACATGAAACCATTCTGCTGGATTTGAAATCCCCAAATTTGACAAATATCGAGGGATGGGAAACCCCAAGATCACATCGGGAATTCCGTGTTCATTGCATGGAGAGGTCGTGATATGATCTATACTTATTTGATGTATATTTCCTAGGAGCTAAGTGTGCCCCCCGCTATAGAATGGTTCTTCTACCTACCTTCGTGCATTAGAACATTGCAAGAAATTAGAGACGCCGCTTCATTAAACCATGCATGCACATCGCAATATATGTTAGTCTCCAAGAAATCTCTAAAATAAGGAAAGGTGAATCATTCACCTCACAAGTGGTTGCACCATCATGCCACACAACCTTGAAAGCTGCTTGACATTTCATCTCAAGGTTCAGGGTATCACCACATATGATCAATTGATCTCCAAGGCACTCAACATCAAAAGAGCCCTTGTGACTCAACCCGTGGAATCAACATCATATCACGAACATCAAAACAACCGCCCACCATCCAATTACAATGATAAACCTCGTACATGGGCAAGAAACAAAAACATTACTAATGATGGTGTCATCAATTCCAAGGTGGTCATTAGTGCCCCATGCCAACATACACCCGCACCGCAAATCCAAATTCAACACCAAAACCACCATCATAGAACACACCAACCCAACAATAATCCAACCATCAATAATCTCAATGACCAAAGAGGACCACCCCAATGCAAAAGTTATCCCAAATGAAAATACACCATTTTGGGGGAACCATTGGAGGACATAATGAAAAAGTTGATTGACGAAAAACTCATCAAGCCTCCTACATTCGAGAATTACCAAGAATCTGATGTCAAACCCCCTTGGTATAACGAAAATCAACTTTGCGAATTTCATAAAATCAAAGGTCACACCACAAACAGCTGTATGAGACTCAAAAACATCATCCAAGATCTCATCGATAAGAAAATCATAAACGTGGAACAACCTACGAGAAATCAGGATCTTAAAATCTACACGAATCCGATGCCGAATCATGGCAACAAAGGGAATAAAAATGATAAAGGGAAGGGCAATGTAGATCATGTGTATGAAATGGTTGTTGCCTCCTTAAATGAAACTGCATGGTCATCACCATCAAGGGTGCCTATGCCGAAGATTGTGGAGTCACCACAAGAGGCGGTAAAGTCACCATTGCAGGATCATCCCAACCAAATAGAGTCCCTTCATCTAGATCCGTTCCTAATGGCTACAATGTCTTAGACCAACTTAAGAGAACACCAGAACACATCTCCATCATGGAGTTGTTAAAAATCTCATCAGCGCATAAAAAAATCCTCAAAGAAGCATTAGCCTCATCCATTGTCCCTGCAAATCTCAATGCGGAGCAATTCCAAGCTATGGTCAGAAATATCATAACACCTAATATCCTTACATTATCTGACCAAGATTTCCCCACCCAACCATCTCACAACCGTGCACTTCACTTGGAAGCCACTGTACACAAGAGAAAAATTAAAAGGGTCTTGGTAGATGGAGGTGCGGGTTTGAACATCTGATCTCTCAGCCTCATTAAGCAGTTGAAAATATCAGAAGATTCCATCGACAAAGGAAAGGGAATCAAAATAAGAGCATATGATGACCAAGAAAGAGTGTCTCAGGGCACGATTAAACTCCCTATTCAAGTAGGGCCAACGCTCATGGAAACCACCTGTCAGGTCTTGGACCTTGACTTGCCATATAATATCCTCCTAGGACGCCCATGGATCCATGTGATGAAAGCCGTAGCATCAACCTTCCACCAATGTGTGAAATTTACACATAATGGACAAGAGGTTACCGTCCATGGAGATCCCGAACCGTTTTCATATTGCAAAAATCGTGAAGCCAAGTATTACAAAATCCCTCAAGTGCCAAAGAATGATGAGGGCCCATCCACACCATACATCGACCCCGCCACTCTCGCGTCCACTTCTATGACAGAGACACCCGCCATCCCCACCATTCCCACCATATCCGATATCAAACTCATCATCCAGGAGGATGGTTGTGGAAGCTACAAACTCCCTAACAATGCTTTTGTGATAGGAGAGTTACCACAATCTCCTAGATCATGGGGACGTCCACAAGAAAATCAAGCTTCCACATCACAAACCTACCCTGAAGGCTATCCCTAATTCACAAGCTGGGGAGACCTTGGCCAAGAGGTTATTGAAGTATATCCATCACACATGCTATATCAAGATGAAAGACCAACAACTAATTTACCAATGATGAGACAAGCAAGGGCCTACAAATGATGCTTGCAATGGGCTATGACAGAAATCAAAGATTGGGACAAAATGACAATGGGCTCATAATACCTATCATGCTAGAGACGTGACCCATAACAAAACTTGATCTTGGATGTACCTCTCTGAGAATAACCATACATGGCTAAAATCCTCTAGTTAGAACGGTTAATATTTCTCCTCAGCCAATACTAACACAAATACACTCACCAATAGTCACAGGTAGAGACACACATAACTTTATAACCAAGGCCTATATTAGTAGCAATGACGAAGATACCATGACCAATCTACCTAGGTTATTTGAGGACACCACCTTATGTATGATTAGTACCCTATCCTTCGAACCAGACCAATAGAATCATGAGATCCGCCTAGTCTACCCCCAACTGATCAACTATGACCAACGAGGACCACTAGTTCTTGATACATTCAAAAATGATGAGGCGCTCTCAGAATTCATGGGATTGAGGGATAACATTCCAGATGGGGATCATAAAGCAGGGTTTATAATGGAGTTGGACACACAGGCCTATTATGGGGAAATGATTGAATCCTTCAGTTGCAAAAGTGAGAAACTAAGAATCATATCCAAGTCCTTGAGTGAAAACCACACTGTGGCACTCTCTGACAAGAAAATAGTAAAAATAAAGGACGTATCCAACGGTGAAAACCTCTCAGAGGTGCCCGAGGATGAAGGATTCAATCTTCCTCTAAGAGCTATCCATCAGGAGAGGTCAACAGTCTTGGCCGAAAAATGCAATCCTGTCAACCTAGGAATAGAGGAGACCCCGCATATCACATTCTATGCGGAATCACTATTATCAGAAGAGAAAGAACTCCTAGCAACATTCCTAAGGGAAAGAAAAATAAACTTCGCATGGAGTTATGTTGACATGCCAGGGCTTGATCCAGAGACTGTGGTCCATCACTTAGCAGTGTATCCAGAAGCAAAGCCGGTCAAACAAAAGCTTCAGAAAATGCATCCTTAAATCGCCTTATTGGTCAAAATGGAGCTCAAAAGGCTACTAGATGTAGGATTCATTCGACCAATCGATTATCCATAATAGGTGTCAAATTTGTTACCTGTTTCAAAACCTGATGGAGCCATTAGAATCTACACAAACTTCAGAGATTTGAATAAGGCATGTCCCAAGGATGACTTCCCGCTTCCCAACATTGACATGATAGTAGACATGATAGTAGGACATGAGATGCTATCACTAATGGATGGATTCTCAAGATACAACCAGATCATGATAGTAAAAGAAGATCAACATAAGATGACTTTCACTTGTCCATGGGGGACCTATTGCTGGAACATGATGCCATTTGGCCTAAAGAATGTAGGAGCAACCTATCAAAGGGCCATGACATTGATATTCCATGACATGATTCATAAAACAGTCGAAGACTATGTCGATGACATTCTAGCTAAGTCAAGAAAAAGACAAGATCATATAGCAACCCTAAGTGCTATCTTTGACAGAATGGAGGAATACAAAGTCAGACTAAATCCCAAGAAGTGCATCTTCGGAGTACAATCAGGTAAATTGCTAGGATACATAGTGTCCATGAGGGGTATCAAGGTGGATTCGTCAAAGGTAAAAGCAATCCTCGAGATGGAAGCACCCGGACATTAAAACAACTGAGAGGTCTCCAAGGCAGACTGCAATCCATCTGATGATTCATAGCACAACTAGTCGATAAGCAGAATCCATATTCTCACCTACTCCACAAGGGGGTAGCGTACAAATGGGATACAAAATGTGAAGAGGAATTTAACAAAATCAAGGAATATCTACTGACACCACCAGTTTTAATGCCACTCATCCCAAGAAAGCCATTGATCCTATACGTATCAGCAACAACAACAACCCTTGGAGCTCTCCTAGCTTAGCATGATGAAAATGGAACGAAGAGGGCTATCTACTATATCAGTAGAGCAATGGTCGGTCATGAGCTAAACTACTCATTCATCAAAAAATCATGCCTCGCAGTAGTGTTTGCATCACAAAAATTTAGACATTACATGTTGGCACATAAGATAAAGCTCATTGCCAAAATTGACCCCCTCAAGTATCTCTTATCAAAGGCAATGCTCACAGGAAAAATGGAAAAATGGGTAATGATATTATCATAATATGACATCGAGTGTGGAGAGAAAAGCCATCAAGGGTCAGGTTATTGCAGATCAACTAGCAGAAGCACCTATTTATTTTGAGAATCCTCTTGTCTCAGAGTTTCCAGATGAGTCCATTTTTAACCTCAACATGGTAGACCACTGGAAACTATACTTCGATGGCTCATACACGCAGCACGGATCAGGGACTGGTGTATTCTTCATCACCCCACAGGGGAACTGCATACCAAGGTTATACAAATTAGCATTTCCTTGCACTAACAACATCGCAAAATATGAGGCTTTGACTATAGGTCTCAGGATAGCAGTGCAATGGAATATCATATCTCTCAAAGTCTACGGAGACTCTCAGTTGATCATAAATCAAGTCAATAATGAATATCAGGCCAAGGATGATAAGCTCACTCCACACAAGAAATTGGTGGAGACTCTCAAAGAATCTTTCATTGAAATAACATTTGAGTAGATTCCTAGAACCAACAACAGAGCAATGGATGCCACGGCAACAATCGGATCCCTATTAAACATCCCTCACAAGGTTCCAAAATATGAATTCTTGATTGAGCAGCTTCTCATTCCCGCATTTGAGGTACCAAAATCAGAATTCGTGTGTGAAATCGTTGGTCCTGGTGATCCTTGGTACCATGACATCTACACATATCTTCGCATAGGAGTCATACTCGCTGACCTCCCATCAAACCTAAAACAAACCTTTGTTAAAAAGGCATCCAGATTTGTCATCCTAGGTGATACCTTATACTGTAGAAGCATGGAAGGTACCTTGCTACGCTGCCTAAATGTTGAGGAGGCATTAACCGCTCTAACAGAGCTACACAACGGTATCTGTGGTTCACACTCGAGTGGAATGACCATAGCTAAGAAACTACTGAGGATGGGGTATTATTGGCCCACAATGGGAAGAGAAACACATGATCATGCCAGAAAATGTCTACAATGTCAGCAGCATGGGGACCTCATCCATGCTCCAGCTCAAGAGCTTCATCCTATTATCACACCATGGCCCTTTTCGTAGTGGGGACTCGATCTCATTGGGAAAATATCACCCACCTCATCCAATGGCCACAAATTCATCATAACTGTGACTGAATACTTCACAAAGTGGGTGGAAGCCATACCCATGATGTATATCATTGGGAAGCAGATCTCAAAATTCATCCTAAACTATCTCATCTGTTGTTACGGTGTCCCACAAGCCATTATCTCAGATAATGGGACACCATTCAAGAATAAGGAGGTTCACGACTTGTGCGAGAAATTCAAAATCCAACATCGCTTCTCCACCCTGTACTATCCCCAAGGCAATGGCCAAGCAGAAGCCACAAACAAAACCATCCTCAAAATCCTCAAGAAAATAGTCAATGACGCAGGTCGTGTCTGGCATGTGTAGCTTAATCCAGCCCTTTGGGCTTATCAAACCAACATCCACACACCCACTAGCGCCACTCCATTCTCCTTGGTCTACGGATTAGAAGCCGTACTCCCCATTGAGATCGAGCTCCCATCTCTCAGGATATCACTGCAAAACCTCATCACGGATGAAGAGTACAGAGTGTCAAGACTAAATGAGCTGGAGTTATTGGATGAGAAATGGATAGATGCTTTGAATCATTTGCAAGTCTATCAAATAGACTCAAACGGAGCTACAACAAGAAAATCAGAAGCAGGACTTTCCAAGTCGGAGAACTGGTCTTAAAAGAAAATCAGAAGAATGTCCCAAACCCAAGTAGCAAAGGCAAGTTCGAACCTAATTGGCTAGGACCTTTCATCATCACAACAAGTTATAAGTCAGGGGCATATCAGTTATCAACACCTAAAGGGGAACCTCTGTAGGAGCCCATGAATAGCTCCCATCTCAAAAAGTTTTATGCCTAAATCTTTCAATGTATAGAACCAAAAAATCCAAAAAATTAGAAAATGTCCTGAAAAAATTGTCACTTCGGCGAAAACCTAGCAAACAGGCATCTTGGTGACAAAAAAGAAGAAGCAAAAAATCCAAAAAAATTAGAAAAAGGATAAAAAAATCGTCCTTTAGTGAAAACCACTTATGGCACTTTGGGCAGGTAATTTGGTGAAAAACTCGGCAAACAGTGCCTTATAAATAAACACTTTCCATCCACCAGATTCAGACGCTTGTTCTGCATAATCCATCCATTTCTGCTTCATCATCCATTGCATTCGTGTCTCCATCCATCACTATCCACCAGACTGCACCATAGCTTGGTCCTCGCTTTTCATATCGATCATCCTAGTACTAATGGGCCCATCCTCAAGGTTAGTTTGTCCCTTCTTCATCGTAGAGTAGTCTATTGCACCGCTGAGGGACATAAGTTCTTATCGATCGATTCATGTATGATCTTAAAATCCTCAAATCAGAAAATCCAAAACATCGGAATCGAAAACTCCAAAAACATAAGAAAATCGTAAAATCCAAAACATCAAAACATATCAAAATCCAAAATAGGTGAAAAGTCATTCAAATAAAAAACAAGGTCAGTTTTTCAACCACGTTGTCTCTAAGCTTGAACGAGGGCAAGGTTGATTCTTTGATCATCCTCGAGACATTTAGGTCACCCTTAGAGTCTCATTACAATAAATCATTATCTCATCATGTATATCATCATCTATAAATCTGGCCAAGTCGTCACCAAACTACATGGTCTTTAAGTGAAGTAACGTAGGGCAAGGATAATTCATTGATCAGCCTCTATATCTCCCTAGATAGGTCTTTAGGTTAGTCTCTGGTCAAAATTTCAGAAAATCCCAAAAACATCAAAAAAATAAAAAATAAAAACATTTGAAAATCTCAAAAAAATACCAAAAACAGCCTCAAAACATTGCAAAACATCAAAAACATCCAAATATTTGAAAAATCCTTCCACCTCATCTCGTTTACACTCGCAATAACACCACTCATAATAAACTGATCATCATCATCAACCTTTGGTGAAACAGTTAGAAACAAGTCTAGCAGATTTAAAAGAAAAACTCCAAACGTCAAGTCTTAAGCCTAAGTCAGTCTGTAAGCAACTTGGTCATCTCTTTGTATTGGTAACTCATCATCTAAATTGGTCCCATATCAATCATCACTTAGAAACACTTTGGATAAACGAAATGACGTGCCACGATCCACTAACATGTCCTAGGATGAATCCTTCCTGCAATGGGCATTATCTTTTGGCTTTCGATTATCATCCTTAGAAAACACATCCTCTTTCCGTTAGCAGTATTGAAGAGCGTCAGTTTGTTTGTTTACTTGGTTTTTATCTTTCGACTTATCTTATTTGCGCTCATTCCAAGCACGTCTCGATGATATCCCAAAACAGAGGATTTAGAGAAAAAGGAATGGGGCAACAATCATTATCTTTTGTCTGTTGTGCTTGTTGGACGTTCTTGTAATATAACTTGGCAAATACTTGCTTTGTTAGGTATGTATGGAAGAGGTCTAGGGCAACTTGTTGACTATTGCATGGATAGGTTTACATTTCTATGTTTTGGTCCGAGGTGTCTGAAACTTCTAAAGTGCATCCTAGCAAGGTTTCCGTATGTTAGGTGTGAACAAGAATACTTCTATCTATTTGTCAAGTCAGTCCATCACACTAAGTACCATGCCATCCTGGTCCTCTATACCTTGATGCATCGTACCACGTGTGTTATCAAACATAAAAAAATTTGGCCCTTTGAAAATCCCAATTCCTCGGCAGGTAATTATCATCACCATCATCATCATCATTTGCATTTGCATCATCTTGGGTCTTGTTGAAATGATTCCTTCTTTTCTTACTAACCGCACTAACAAGGTACTATGACAGTTGATCATCAATCACCATCATCGTCATCAATCTTGCATCCACAAATCATTAGCATATTGCATAAGCATATCATATAGGAAACATACACATGACATTTTATTTTCATCATATAAAAAGGTTATCGTAAACATTCTTCATAAATAGGTGCATCCATGTCATTGCATTTCACCAATTACATTGCATCTCAAAGACATTATATCAATCATTGTATAAACATTGCATTTTCATTTCATAACCATTTCATATTACCATCTATCATATAAATCATCACATAACATCTACAGAAGCATTTCATAATCATTTTTTGCATAATCATAAATCAATAGATATATAAACACTTAATTCATTAGGCATACATGCTTGCATAACATCATGACATCATCTCACCACTTTACGCATTAACATATCATTGTATCTCATTAAACCATTTCATTATGCATTAACACCATCTCATTTGCATCATCTCACAACCATCACATTCATATTACATCCATCCATAAATCATCTCATATATAAGCATTTTTCACACACCATTGCCTATACCATAGATCATATCATTTTACATATTAAAATCCATATCACATATCACATTGGCATAAAATAAATCATCATATAGACAACATCATTGCACATCATATCACAGGTTAGCATAATATAGATCTGTTAGTCATAATCATTGCATAAACATCATTAGAAACAAATGCATCCATAAGACATTACTGCAAAGCATATAGAAATAAACCATCCATGCATAAAGGAGAACACAGTACATTGCATCAAAATTGACTCATATATATCATCAATCATGTCGCTATCATAGTACAAAGAATTAATCAGATCACTATACATATATGTCAATTAGTACAAAACGCCCATCAGGCTATCAAAAACTGAGCCCATAAGGCACAAAAAGTATGTATCATCTGGATCAAGCTCGATCTCAGTGGATGCTGCCCTCACCCCTGTCACCGTGACCCTCTGGTGGTCTCTGGCTGGCCCACTCTGAGTACTCTGGGACCCAATCTGCTCTGGGTACGGTATCATGATAAGCCTGATGGTAGTACTCAACCTCTCAGATGGCATCCCTATAGGATCGCACTAGCACTGTACCCTGAGAGGAGGAGGCTATCATACTCTTGATTTGCTGCCTGCAGCCTAGCTTTGTAGCTGTCTGTACCTCCGCAGCCTGTCTCTACTGCATGACCTGATCCCTCTCAGCCCTGAGCTACTCTCTCTTAGCCCTCACTTGGTCTCTCTCTACTAGCACGACCTAAACCTGGGCCTGCAGCTGCAAAATCAAGGTATCCCGTGTGCCTACCTGTCCTGTTGGCTGTACCTGTGGCTGCACGTGAGGCTGATCCTCACCCTTGGCTCGTGGTGGTGGGACTGGCAGATCCTACTGCTGATCCTGCATGTGAACATCCCCGTGACCTGGTGGGACTGGGGGCACCCCTGGTGGATCCTGTCGAATATCGACCCTCGCCTTCGCCCTCGCCCTTGCCCTCGTCCTCTCCCTCTACCTCTGACTCTACACGGATCTGGGTCCTCACCTGAAATGGTCAACTGAAGTGGAGGTTTGAACTAGTCCTTGTACGCCTGAGTGGTGCTTGGATTCGCCAAGCCCTGATCATAATCCCACAGTCAGGCTACCAAGTGCCTGAAGTTGTCAATTGCCTTGGAGGTAGGAATATCGTGACCCCATGACACCTATGTCATGCTGCGAGCAAAGACAGCTACATAGTCGTCATCAAGTTGATCCTGCGGATCTCCGAACTGACGCTGTATGTGCCCGGGTAGGTACCTCTCGATCATCGTATGCTCTCGCTCCTACATGTATCGGTCCTGGTAGAAATAAAAGAGCTGATCTACATTGTCGGCCCATCTAGGCCGACCAAGGTACGGTCTCTAAGTAAAAACAAGTATCTCATCTAGGACCCGCCTCCAGTAGGAGATCTCGTGCTCACCGGTGTGTGTAAAGGACACACTGCCTCTGTATCGTGCAACGAGGGCATCCTTTGCCTCCATCAGAACTGGAACGACACGTGGCCGTAGCACAAAAATGTGCTCCCATGCCCAGACATGAAGTAAAGTCAATCCAGCCCCCAGCACTTTTCCGTCCATGTATACATACTCGTGCAAGTCCCTGTAAAGTGAAGTCAGAAGTATAGGCCCCCATGCAAACTAAACCGGCCTGTCTCGGACCATCCGCTCCCAACAATAACCAAAGCCAGGACTGAAATATCACCCTCGTCGGTTTGGGGCAACAAGACCTGAAATAATGGCTGCAACTGCTCAGTGGAAGGGAGGTGCTATGACCCTGTATCTCTCCAGCTCAATCTGTCCCTCACAGTAAATAATGTCCTGTGTGGTGAGGACTCTGATGCAGGACCCGCGTCCCTCATCCATATCAAAGATCACCCGTTGGCCATGAATGGGCAATCGCAGAATGCGCCAAATGTTCTCTAGAGTGATGGTAGCCTCACCAGTAGGGAGATGAAATGATGACATCTTGCTATGCCACCTCTCGGCTAGCGTTGACAACATCCCTAGGTGGGTGCGCACAGGCGCCGCGTATGCAATGTGCCATAATCCTGCAACTCCTAGTCGATCCTGGTCCCTGTCGCTCAGGTCCCGCAAGACGCTAGCCAAATCTCACAACCGGTGCTCCCGAGAGTAGAGCTCCCTCGCCGCATCCTGCATCAAGAAAGGTCAGCATGTTAAAATTTTTCAAAAATTTCTGTTCGAATGCTTCAAGCTCATCCCCAACGGCGCACTTTGTGATGGCATTGTAGTTTGATTTTACTCAAACTCTGACACTTGAGCCCTAAAAAATGCGAAATAGTGCCGCCGCGGCGCACTTTCTCTTCCAGCGTCGTAGTTTGGGTGAACAGGGCGCCGCCATGACGCACTTTACCCAAATCGACCCGCCGAGCCCGAGCCCAGCGTCGAAGTTTGTAAACTCCGAACTGCACCACTGTGGTGCAAAACAACACCACTACGGTGCAAAATGGAATTTTGCGGCACAGTTTAAATGCCGAGCGGTGCTATATAGCACCACTGGAGGCGAGCTCTCTTTTCAAAAGCATTAATTATGGCATTAAATGAAAAAACTAGGCTTGGGTAAGGGTCACATACCGGTGCCCCGATGCCAGGTGGCCATTGGTATGTCTGAACTTGATCAGGGATGTGCAGGGGAAGCTGTCGTTGCACTATATCACCAGAGGGTCAGAGCTCAAATCTCAAGTTTGCTAGCGGAGGTGTGTGAAAATGATTTGAAAGTGACCCCTTGGGCCCCTTTTAAGTATAAAAATTAGGGTTTTTTAACCCTAAATAGCTGTCCTGCTAGGGTTTTGGATCCCCGAACCTGTTTTTGTCCTATTAAGGCTTGTTTTTCATTGTTTTATTGCATTTGGACACGTTTTTAGCCTCCCAGACCCCTTTCAGGCCTTTCGGGCACTTTGTCACATTTTTTCGCGAGATCACCCAAAAAATTAAAAATTTTCGTCCGATCTCTCGAGGGGGCATTATAGTGGTATGTTTTCTTTCACCATGCAGTAGTGGGGCAAGTTTTTAAAGTATCAATTTTTTTTGGCTTGGATCGAGATCGGTTATTCTTTGAACCAACACAATGAGTGCATTGCTTCAAAGAGGGGCAAAATGTAGACACACAAAATATACTGATTGACATCGTGTATCTGATCCTGACTTACTAACAACGTTTCTTCCTGAATCATCCCTCGGTCTAACCATTTAATCAAATTCCCTTATCTGATTAAATTCATCAATATTTGTCTCTTAATTAAATAAATCATTTTGTCTAATTAAGTCACTTTCTCTTGTTAATTAAATCAATCTCTCTGATCTAATTATCCCTATTTAATTAAATAATCAATTTATTTGATTAAAAATCTAAAGTCTATCCATTAAATTAAATAAATTAAAACCTTATTTGATTTAATCTAACACCATCTCTTTTAATTAAATAAATTAAAATCCTTATTTAATTAGCCTCTTATCATATTCATCTCTTATTTGATTTAAATAAATCCATAAATCTGAGTCAAATAGGTCACATCATCTAACCTCTCTCATTAAATTAATTAACCCTTTATTAATTTAATCTCATCTCATATCACATCCTCTAGATAATGCAAGTTGCATATGAAAATAGATTTAATTCATTTATTAAATCCCTATTTTCCTCACAAGGCATCTTTTGGAATATTCTCTCAATTTGAATTAAAAAATTCCAAGTCAACATGTACATCCAACAAGGCAATAACTTCCTCTTACATGTCCTTTGCCTTGAGCCAAGTGGCATTTATTGCATTTTCCCTTCCCTCTTGCATGTCCTTTGCCTTGAGCCAAGTGGCATTTATTGCATTTTCCCTTCCCTCTTGCATGTCATTTCAACAAATTTGAATTTTAAATATCATGCATTTATTGGCACAAACCCCAAATCTTGCACATCCATAATCCATTTATAGCTTGACAAGTGGTATCATATCATTGGATGAATGTTAGTCCCACATTGCTCAAATTTGGACATTCATCCATCAAATTTGAATTTTAAATATCATGCATTTATTGGCACAAACCCCAAATCTTGCACATCGATAATCCATTTATAGCTTGACAAGTGGTATCATATCATTGGATGAATGTTAGTCCCACATTGCTCAAATTTGGACATTCATCCATCTTGGATTTCTATAAATAAAGAGCTCATATCCTCATTTCATCATCCACAAACATTGCAAAGTTATTATGCTAAAATATTTAGCCATTCCCATCCATCATTGAATTCTTAGCTAGGATTTTTGCAGATTTGGCTTGGAGTTCTCATTTTTCATCAAAGTGGATCAATATCATCTTCAACATATCAAGATTTCATCATAGGAATTGGGAAAGGGCCAATTTTCACATCAAATTGGCACTAATTCCCCCATGGGATCATGAGTTTGCACATCTAATTAGGATTTAATCTTTGTTTTATCATTTTCATTGTGTTCTTTGTTATTTTCATTCTTAGTTTGAGGTTGTAAATGGATTTCATGGGGAATCCTTATTTTAGCTTGCAATTCCTTGTTTAACTTGTTTACTCATGTTGTTTTGCAGGTACTAGGAAAAGGGTTTGCACAAATATGTTAGTGTGTTAAACTGTGAAATGCAAGCACATATACTGCATTTATTATTGTGACTGTGGTGGTTTATAAGTTATTGAATTTAGTTAAAAATGAAATAGAAATATCAGTTACAGTTGCTGTTATTAGAAATAGTTGAAAATATAATACGTAATGGAGATGATTTCTTTATTAGAAATACAATCTCCTTTGGAATGAAAACCTTGATGCTACCCCAGCAAAGAAAGTCAATGTCATAAAATGAAATTACTGTAAATGATAACATGTCGAATTTAATGAGATTTATAGAATTTTCCTTCAATCGTTTGATTTTTGGGTGAATGCCTCTTCCACAGCTACTTGCATGAATGGCCGATTGTGACCAATACTGATCAATAGTCTCCTAAAATGTTGTAATCATTATCTGTTTGTTTACATTTTGTGTCTATATTTGATTTATGTGTAGAATACTGTCAAAAAACTATGAACTTTGCTACTACTAACTTTGTATTATTTTCCCCTTCACAACAATTCTTAATAATCACCTTGAAAGGTATGATTCTCATTTTGTGCCATGAATTGGGTAATTTAATGTATTCAATGTCCCTCTCTAAATATTAACATAGAAATTTTTGGGGAGTTTATTGGAAACAATTCAATTCTTTTTGCTTAAATACTAGCTTAAATATTAAGGAAGACGTGTCATTAAACCATTTCACAATCATTCTTAACTAGAATATTACCTATCGCAGTATTCTTTCAATTATCTCTTTGAAAGGATTGGTTTATGAAATTCTAGTTTTCATGATTGTAGCAGGCGTTGCTGCTAAATCTATATTGTATCGAATTAAATTATTTATTCCCACATATAAATAAATGTGAAAGGAGTTAACTAGTCATATTATGTTACTGAAGTTGTGGTCATTGCTTAACATTCGGTTCATTTATTTTCCTGAATAAGAAATGCCACAAGTAATTGAGTCAGTCGTCACATTTGCATAAGTGTTGCAAAAAAAAGAAGATATATTGAGGTCAACAGAAAGTTTTTGATGATAGGGCTGCCAATAGTTTCCAGCAGTATCAATAATGTTAAAAATTAATCATTTTCTTCACAGGAGTTAAATTGAAATCTAATGATAATAATCTTGTAAGCTTTTGTCTGAATGTGTAAATCATTATGTTAATTCTTTACTGTAAACATCATATTTACCTAATACAGGAGCTAATCTTATTTATTTCTAACATATTGATTTGTTTTAAAAGAATACTATTAATATTTGTGATCTTTAAAGAATGAAAGTAAACAATAATACATATAGTTGTAAATGGTAATTAATAACCTTGCTTATAATTTAACATTAATATTATGACTTATCATTTTTATCAAGGGAATGACTAAATAATTGTATAAATAAACCTTTAATTATTTTATTTTAATTATTTATTCTTAAATTTTGTTATTTGGTTGTGGTTAATTAGTTTGATTTTTATCAAAGCCTTACGTTGCCACACTTTGGGCCACACTTTGGGAGCTTTTGGGAAACAATTCTTTATCATGTGGTTACATGCGAGTGTAGACAAGTCGAATGTCATGTCAAGTTCGACTAGATAATATATTCGGTTACCATTGCCCCTCTTCCATCAATCTGGAAATCGAATCCAAAATAACTCTGGTGCATATTGGATACATGTATTCAGATAGGGTTTTATATGTTTTACTCCTTGACCGTTTCTTTCTTGTGTTGGTTCACACCTTGAAAACCATAAGTAAAGAGGTGCATATTATGATAAAAAAGTGGGCAATCTTAATTTAGTTTTGTTATCAAGAATATCTTGTTTAAGTCCTCTTTGTTGATAAGCTATTATATGTCTGAGACTTGAATAGGTTTTCTTCAGACACTCATTCTGTATGCAAGTTTCATTTGGATCTTAAAATCCAAATCTTTATTCATCCTTATTAGGATTTCAACCAAGCAAAGCTTACAATGTTAGAATGTGTTCCAGAGCACTCCTTTAATTCTAAGATTTTTAGAGATTTCTTGCAAAATAACAGTCTCAAACTTCTTCATATCTTGACTATGCATTTTTACATGACTGGTAATTGGTGTTGTATTTTAGTTCTAGAATATATTCAGTTACCTTATACTGAACCTGCACATCACTGGTAGGCAGCTCCTTGTATCAAAAGTAAAGAAATCATCTAATAGTTTAGTGTAGCTAACAAATCCTTGTCTAGTTGCATTTCATACTTGTCCAGTCTTACCTAAACAAATAAAATTTTCATCAACCATTGACATGATTTATTCTTCATGAAGCAACCAACTGCAAACTAAGCTATAGTTTATAGTGAAACATTTATTGATGAAGAAAGGTTTCTTGTTGGGTCCCCTTTCCTGTTGAATTTGGTAAGAGAATAGGTTCCTGCAACAATTTGTAGTGTGCAAAAAAAATGCTAAGCTTTAGGGTGGAGTTTCTTCTGGCATAGCTGATGGGGACAATAAGCAAGATAGAGTTTTAATTTTAAATATAAAGAAAAGAAATTTAAATTTTTTTTTACCTAAAACAAGAAGAGGTAAAAGTGGAAAGTGTGACCTTGAAGTACAATGTTCACACATTGTAGAAAGTATGTGTATTTTCCATTTAATATTGTGTTCTTTTATTGATTATTTCATATTGTATTTTCCTATAAAAGGTAAAGTTTTTTTTTCACTATTTTTGTGTGACTTGCTAATAACACTTTTCAGAGGTATTGTACTAGGTTCTGCACAGGATTAAGGGAGAGGGGCCTATAGTGGGCCACCCTAATTTTGGGCTTCTGAAAGTCCTATGTGAAAATTTCAAATCACTCCCAAATTTGTACAGCAGCTTATTTGACAAGTCCCCTGCTTATAAAAAATAGTTTCAAGGCTACATCATCAAATATGATGCCACATCAGCATGCTTTTTATCAAGGTATCCAAAAAAACCCCAAAAAAATTTGAGACCGATAGTGGGCCACTAAGTCATGTATTCTTGGTGCGCTGATGTGGCATCACATGATTTGTTAGTTTGTGTACTTTATGGATAAAAGTGTTTTGCAATTGAATATTAAGTGTGAGTTTTTTGGATATCAAGTCTACCTACTATGGGGCCCACTCAGGCCTACTTTTATACCCACCATTGGACCCCTACCCACTATGGGCCCCTTTCCCTTAATTGTCAACAAGTTCTATTTGATTGATTGAAAGAGAAGAGATGCAATATTATACATTTAAGTATTAGTTTATATATCTGTGCAGTGTAGTGTACCGTCTTGATTAAATCACTAGATAATTATGCTAATTTTCATATATGAGTATGAATGGTTTTTAGTTGACATGCATGATATTCTTGATTGCATTATTGTTACTGGAACATGACAAGTTGTTTGTAGGTTCAGATCCTATTGATCAAATTTCTACTTCTTTCCTATATGAGAAGGGACATATTACTATACATTTATGCAGTAGTTGACACACAGACTTATGTGCAGTAAAGACACGTCCTCTTGTTTAAATCACCTAATCATTATGCTTATATATTATTTATAGAAATGCACAGTATTTAGTTAAAATGCACTGGGTGTTGAATTTGAAGTGGATTTGGTCTAAGAGATAGCAAGATTTGATTGTTGAATGGTTTCAAGTAAGATCTGAGCAAAAGCAAGTGTTTTGAGGGAAACTATGATTCAGGAAAAAAGGTTCTGATGACTTTTATTATAGTTTATAATGGGTTTGATATCTGACATAATGCACGGGGCATTCAATCTGTTTGTTGTGTGTTGTTCTAAGCATTTAGTAGCTACAAAACGATTAAATGAATAGGATGTTCAATTCAAAATGTATTTGTGTTTCGGTCTAGTTGCTTTTCTGACAATAAGTATATTTAGTTTTCAAGTAGGTTGTGCTTTGGCAGGGTGTTTAGTAGGAAATCATTTGAAAATGGATATTCCTAGTGGTTAGTGCATTGTCATTCCTGAACTATTTTTTGCTAAGTTTGACTAATCTACTGAATTATCGTTAATGTAACACAGGTTTGAATCATAGAAATAAAATAACCTTGTAATAATCTGTAATCAGTTTAGTGGTTGGAATTGATCTAGTTTTCTGGGTGGAAATTTGGGCAAATATTGAATGGGTTTGTAACCTGAAATGGAGTTTGTTTAGAGTTTGGTGGGTTGCATAATTGGATAATTGTGCCAACTGTTGGCCCCACAGTTGCCGTTGCACCAAAAGATTGACCTGTTAATGCCTGATACAACTGTCAGAGTTAATAGATCCACGGGAGGTGGTTAGTCCATGTCGCAAATCTTGAGGGGAGCGCTGACCATCTGCCAACAAACTCCCCCTCAGCGTTACCCGAGGGGATTCAAACCTGACACCTTTGTCTCTAATATCAATTGTTGGCCCCACAGTTGCCATTGCACCAAAAGATTGACCTGTTAATGCTCGATACAATTGCCAGAGTTAACGAATCCACGAGAGGCATTAATCCATGTCACAAATCCCGAGGGGAGCGCTGACCATCTGCCAACACCAGCTACTTAGTTTGAGATAGATCTGGGATGTTCACCAACCAAGTTCAAGTAATTGTGGTTGAGATGATTAACCTGTAATTCATTTAACAGTGGCATAGTACGTTTTCATTAATGGTACATGCCTTGCAGATTTGTCACTGGTGCACTGGTGGGTTGATTAAGATTTGCTTTTTCTGGAAATCAACTTGTCAACAGTCAAGGATTATTCTAAAACTACGTAGGAAGTGGCTGTCATTCTCTTTAATTGTTGCAATATGCCTTAAAATGAACTATTTGAATTGGGGTTAGGTTGTCCTTTTTACAAAGGTTACGTCTGGAAAATCATCATTGACCGTTGTAACTTTCAATATCAAAGAATGAATGAGATTATCTTATTGTATCAAGAGATTAAGATGAGAATTAGTTTGGCTTGGCATTTAGGAGTCTGAATTGATAGGGAGTGCATTTTTCTGTCAAGTGATTTCAGTGAACTACAACTAGTAAACTTAAGTTAGAATTCTCTTGTGAACAAATAAAAGATAAATTGAGCTGGTGTCTTGCATATTACTATGACTAAAGTGAACAGAGCAGATTTTGGTTAGAGTTCAAACTTCAACATCTATTTGATCTCATTTGTTGTCAATAGGGGCTAGGTCTTTAGAAGTTGTTCAGGCTTTCAATAGCTATGTATAAATAATCTTGTTCACTAGTATTTTGCTGATTACATTTAATGTGGCAGTCTCGTTGAAGTTGTCCTGTGGTGTATTGGTTTAGATTCTATACATTACAGGGTAGTATGTTGCAATTTATTTTTAAACAAAAAAAAAGGTATAAACGGTAGTCATGTTAGTTGGAATAATTTTAATAGGTCCTTTACTTTACATAGGGGTGATATGGAAAATGGAATCTAGGTTTCTTAGACTACTAAGAACCAACTTGCCATAGTCAAATGTCATTGCATTGAAGAGAAACTGACAAAATAGTTTTAACATGTATTTGCACTACAGTTTCACAGTACAAAGTTTATCATGGTTGTATAAAGGGCTTTCCAATATTTAGTAGGTTCCTTAGTTTGTTCTTAGAGGGTTGACATGTGCTTTCCCCATTATGTTCCTAGCTTAACGATTTCCTCGAAATTCTATTAGAGTTAGAACTTTGGGATTGTGTGGGACCTCTTCAACATGGATCTTGTTACCTATTGTTGCCATTGAATTTTTGGACCAAGATTTTTTTTACCGGATTAAACTATCACCTTTCATGGAAACTAAGTTACAATCTTAATATGGTAAAAAATAGGATCAAGTAAGGTAAAACATAGGTAACAATTTCTCTGTACTTAACCTTTGGTAAGTAGATACTTTGAATGGTGTGCAGCTATTAATGGATTTTACCATTAATATAATATGTTCATACATTGGGAAATCCATATGGTCCACTTTATTTATTTATTTAGCTTTTTACACTTGCAACTAATTGTACTCTATGTGCATGCTCTTCCATTGCCTCTGTAGTTTTTCTTTTGGGGGAAATGCTTTGGGTCCTTGTGTGTTTAAGGTTTTCTCTTGACAAATTTATTTTGTACATATCTTGTAGTTTCATTTTTGGTTCTCCTTGCCAACTTCTTCACTGCCAATCTTGTCAAGTCAAGGACCTGAGCTTAAGGATAGAGCTATGTTCGTAGGTTGCCATGGTTATTGTGATTGGGTGAAGTCTTTACACAATCTATCTCCTAGATTGTCTTTTTGGGTGGATGGATAAGTCTAGGTTTGATATTTTGATATTCTTGGGATAGCCATAAAACTAGGTAATGAATAAAGATTTCTTGTTTTCTCTCGGCTATGATAAGTGTTTGTCTCTAAAAATTAAGAATTTTTAATTGCAATTTTTATTGTATTAAGAATTCTTGTTGCTGCAATAGCTTTGAGAAGCACAAGTAAATGAGAAGTTAGCTCTTAACAATTGTTGGTCTTGATTATTGATTAGTTGTTTAATGTTGCAGTTTAACTTAGTGTTTTGGCATTTGCATCTTTCCTTTCTTTTAGCTGAGGGACAATGGTTATTCCTTATTTTCTTATGAGTTACTATAAACAAGTGTGATATTCCTTAGGGATCATTCTCCTTAAATTTTTGTAACTATTTTTGGAAATCACTAATGGTTGTCTAGGTCTTTGTTTAGTGGAATGGTAAAAAAAAGATGTTCTTAATTAACTGGTAGGAGGGTGAGTTACCAAATTGAACTATTAGTATTGTCATAGAGATTATCATATGTTTATTATATTTAAATTTTCCATCAAAGATTCTTTATATCCAATGATACTAGTGTTGTGACCTATTTCACACATTGCCCCATTGCAAATGAGGACCCCTAGTAGTTTCATTTTTTTGGGGTTTTTGTCGTTAGGTTGCAATTTCATAGGTCATTACTTTGAGAGTTCGGAGTTAGAGTTTTGAGTAACCACCCGGCCATGTAGAGAATTCAAGCCCAAAATAGTGCGTAGACATCATCAAAGTGCTTGGAAGGTCTAGAGGACGAGGAACATCATTGCTTTTAGTCAATTCTGAAACTTCCTACTTTTTAGGGATTCTATTTTTTGCTTTTTTCTTTTTCTGTTTTTGGTACTTTTGGACCAATCCAGAATTTACTATTTTTAGAAATTTTGCTTTTTGCTTTTTTCTATTTTTAGAAAGTGTCAGGGTTTTAGGGTCCCTTGAGTCATGGAGTCAAAGTTTTCATCTTCAGAATCAAAGTTTTGTACCTCCAAGAGTAAAAAGCAAGGAAAAATAATAAAAAAAAAGCAAAAATCATAAAAAGCAAGGGAAAATCACATGGCAAGGGTTTGGTGATTCAGAGGTAGACAAGAAATTCAGTATGAAATTCATGGCAGCCAACCTTCAAGTTCACCCAAGGAAGAAGAGGCACGAGATTGATGAAGTTTTCCATGGAGATATAGGAAATGGTGAGCATGAAGACAAGTCCACCAAGAAATGGCAAGACCATCATGAAGTCCACCCAAGCCAAGAGAGAGGATGGCAAGACCAATAGGAAGTCCGCCCATGCACTTGTCCAATCTAGTGCAAAGTCCGCCCCACCTTGAGAAGCTTGTCCAAGATGCCAAGAAGTCTGCCCTTGGCAAGGAAGGAAAAATGTTAAGTATAAGATGAAGTCCACTTGGAAGCATGGAACAAGACAAGCAAAGTCTGCCCAGCCAAGAGGAGGAAAGGAAGCTCAAAATTTTGGCTAAGTATTGAAGCCTATGAAGGGAAGACTCATGAAATTGGCTAAGTATGGATATGGTTAAGTGTTAAAGGAGAATGGCAAGAAGAGGATCAAGTCTGCCCAAGCTGGGAAAATGTCTAAGACATAATAAAGTCTACCATAGGCTAAGAGAAGATGGCAAACATGTTATGAAGTTTGACTGGGCAAGAAAAATCCATGGCCAAATCAAAATTTCGCCATGATTAAAAGCTTTGAAAGGGTTGAAAAGGTTGGAAAATCAAATTTAACACTTAGAATATTTTAATATTTTCCAACCCTTGAAATAAATATTCAACACTTAGCCAAAAAAAATAAAAATCAAACTCAAAAGAAAATCTGAAGGATTTTGGCTAAGGATGGCACTTGGATAAAATTTAGAAAGTTTCCTTGAAGATTTTTGATAAAGATTATTTCACCATGGTGGATAAAAAGAAAGCAAGTCCAAGTTCGATGAACTTAAGAAAAAATCATGAATTTGCTAAAATAATCGAATTCTCCAACTTTATAAGAAGTGAAACTAGTCACTTTCAAATCATTCTTTCATAGGTTCGATTATGAGAAGGTTTTAACTCTCTCAAAGTTACGAGAGATAAATTTTTGAAAGAAAATTCTTGGAGATTAAGTGATTTTTTGAAGTAGAGAACCAAAGATGAAGTAAATTCTGGAGTTGAAGAGCTAAATTCACCAAGAGTACTGTGCTTTTTTAGAGATAGAATTTTTTTTCAAATTTTAAGGCAAAATTACCATTAAAGAGTATAATTTCAAAGTTTATATTCCAAGTTTGACTGAATTCTTTATTCTTCTTTGGTCTTATTCATTTATTCTCACGAAATTTCACTAAGTGATTAACTAAATTATGTTATTTTCAGTCTGATTTCTCACATAATGTAATCTTTAATAGGCTGAAAGTTAGAATTTTTGAGAGAAAGGTCCAAGAAAATCAAAATTAAAATCTTGAAATTAATATATTTTCTTTATGTTTTTGCAGGTTGATGACCACTCGAGGAAAACCTTTGAGAAAGACCCAAATGAAGTTCGCCAACAAAGGACTACAACCAGAATCGAAAATCAACTCCAAGTGGAAAAATATCACGGACACCAACCTTGGACATGTGGACTTCAATGAATTCAAGAAAGGAAATAGTTAATGACTCTACAAGAGCAAAAGGAAAGAAGACTGCAGATGAGGAACCTACCTGAAAGAAGCAAAGATCAGAGCCTCTCCATTCTGCTATGTCTGGGAATATGAATGAGATATTGGATATTGATGAGTCATTGGGTGACATAAGAACTCCTTCTCCCATTCATATCCAGGCAGAGGATGATGAGCCCCCATCTCCCACGAGCACAGAATATTGGATTCTGAGAATGAAATGGAGGTCCTGGGTGGTGAATTTCAAGAGGGAATGATTTCCACTCTTAAGGGGATTACAGATATTCCATGTGTGCAAAATATTCAGGAAGAGGAAGGTATATAGTAGCCTACTATTCCTGATTGGTTGAAGGAGAGATTGAAGATAAAAGTACAAATAGACATTCCAGAGGAAGATGATACGACCTATTTCTTGGCTAGGTTAGAAGTAGTTGCTATAAAGAAGCTCACCAAAATGTTTTCCACCATCCAGAGAGATGAAGCAGGCCACCACATAGTACAAATTGTTGTACCAACAATAGATAAGTCAAAGGAGGATATTGCTCCTCAAGAATACGCCATCACCACTGTCAACTTGGGCCTAACCAGAAAAGGTCAAGAAGTAGAAGACTTAGACAATTCAGTCACTTCTATCAAAGAAAGGTTGGAAAAAGAAGTGGCAAGGAAGAAAGACTACAAACAAGAAGTTGAACGCCTAAAAGAGTATATTCATCATTTAACCAGGCCTCTTGATCAGGCCAGCTCAACAGTTCTCCCATTGCTAAACTCTTCACAAGAAACAATCAATTTTTTTTTGAAGATATGACCATGGCCAAAGAGGCTAAGGAGTGGATAATCAACAAAAGCAAAGAAGTGGCTATATTTGTGGAAAAAATGATATTGGCATATGGGCAAGCTTCCTCTTTGCTTTCGAGGATCACATCTTCGGCAAAAGCATGGGACCATATTCAAGATATTCAAGATAGAATTATTCCATGTCTCAAAGTGCTAAAGTGAATTCCGAAGCATGAACTAATTGATGGAAAGGTTATTGTAGCAAGCATTGCATAAGATTTCAATAGCTGGTATTGGGTGCTAATTTTTCAGAATGAAGTCTTGGAGAGGGTGAAGGTTGATACTATTAGAGCTAAGGAGTGGATGAAGGAAATTCAGAACAAGACTCTACTTATGGCTCTAGATGCACTTGATAGGGACATTGTTCGAGAAAATGACATGCAACTTGAAAACTTGAAGCATAGAGTTTGAGAAATTTTCTTCGCCACCACTGGGCCGATCCTGAAACAAAATTTGACTAAGGTAGCCAACTTCTTGTCCATTTGGCATGCCTTCCAATGACATGAGTCAGAGTGGGAGATTGCTTTCACCGAGTATCGAGATGATTTGGACATACTGGAATACAACGTCAACATGCTGCCACATGTCACATTATAGGAGGTCAACACAATAGTGTCTAGATTCATCAAATACACTACCACTCGGGAGGATAAGGATGCACCCCTTCAAAGATAGCCCCTCGTGCCACTTGCTCTCCATCCATTGGTTGCTGATTGTTATTATTGGAAACCCTAGTTAGGGTTGAGTTGTTTTATTCTCTGCCATTGATCTTGGATTGATCTCAGTTGTTTATTACATTTCAGAAAATCTATATAAACTCTCATTCTCTCATTTCATTGTATGGAGAGTCTTATGAAATTGTTTCATATAGCTACTTTGATAATAAAAGCTCATATTGCATGATTTGCTTTGAATCCTTTTGATTGTCAAGTGGTTGCATGGTTACATACCTCCCTTCATTTAAAGTAGAATTTGGAGTGGATTTAGAATAGAATTCAATTTGAATGCATGTTAGATGAATGAAAGATTGATAGTGTTGATAATGGTGAAATTAGTTCATACCTTTTTCAATTGAATGATTTTCAATTTGATGTGCAAGGTTAGTCTGAACTTTAAAATTTTTAAACTCGAATTCTATTACTTATGTTCATTGTTCGAATTGATGATGGTTTTGAGTAATAGGATATCATTCGTGAATCCTGTTGAAGATTGCCCCATCTTTGTCTAGTTGTTGTAGCCACCGTACTTGGAAAAGCAAAGATTGGTTTGAATTTCACCATCCAACACTTGTCTCTTGAGTTCATAGGATTAGTTTGGCATTAGTCTAGTCTCTAAAACCCTTATCCCCTTTTTATCATTTTTTTAGGATTGGCAGTAGTAAAATTTCACCACTCATCATCCATAGCATTCAAATTCCAAATTGATGAAAAGTTGAGCATAAGTCCCCCTTGAAATACCAGCAAAACACATCAAACCAACTAAGACTATCCTATATGCATCACGAACCTTGGAGTCTACTCTATGATCACTTAGTTTAGCACATTGGAGTCTTTGTTCAAGAGATAATAGGATATTCTATTGGGTATTTTATTCTAATGTTGGTTAAGGTCACAAAATCCGCATCAACACAAATTGGCGCTAGAAGGAGGGCCACGAATTAACAATTAATCACTTACAAGTTGAGGTAGTAGGCATGATGAAGTATGGTATTACCACACGAGTTTCCTTTTAATACACCCATTGAACAACTAGAACAAGGATAGGGAAACATTATTGATCAGTTATACTCACTAGCTTGGAAGTCTCAGACATGCCGCGCTCAATTCGGACAAGCAAGCTGTGTTATTATTAGAGAAGAGGAAAAGGGACGACAAATTGAAGAAGCAATTCAAAGGGATTTGATAAAACAAAGAATCGACCGTCTAAAACAAGATTTTGAAGAGATAGAAAATTTTCTCAAAACCATCAATCAGTCACCACTAGCCCATCCTCAATAAATCTAAGCTTTGCTAATATAATGAAGAATGGTGCTTCTAGGTAGTGTTCCTAATCCAAGCCAAGATCCTAATCCAGTACTACAACTAGACTTGGGTTTTCACGATGAGCAAGAAGACGTCATCACTGAATTGTATAGCTTAGCATGGAAAGTAAGAAGAAACGCTCCTGACTAGTTTTAGATGTGCTTTATCCTTGAAGAAGAAGAAGAAAAAGCCCAACTTATTGAGGCTACTATCCAAATAAATTTTCTTATCAAAAGGTTTGAAGCCCTTCAACGATAGCAGAATTGACAAGCTAATCAACAAACGAATCAACAAGTTCCTCAACAAGTAAATCAACCAACTCCTGAAGAAACTCCTACATGTCCTCAACAAACTGAAGGAAGACACGCTGGATTGAATCAATTCTTTTTCACTAGATAAATTTTGAAGATTTACTAGATCCACCTCAGGTTCTTTCAAAGAATTTTTACAACTATCACCTTACAAAAATAGATAGAGGAAGAAGACATAAGCGTCACAAGAAGGAACATCCAGTGCAGTTGACCCTATTGAAGAAGTAGCTTCACCTAGTGAAGAGGTACCAAGTGGAGAGGACATTTTTGGTTTATTCCAAACCCCACCACCATAGATTTCAATCCCAATCACTACTCATCAACAAGTTCCAATACCTGCACAACTAGTTCAACCATTTCAAATAAATCAACCAAATGTTCCAATGGATTGGTGTCCTCAAAATGCATCACCCCTCACTACATTTGCTGATTATCATGACATGCCAAAGAATCCAAAGTTGTTTTGCTCCAAGTTCTAGGTCGGTGATGTTAATCAAAAAAATGATGAACACATCAAATTTTTTGAAGATACTCTCCAAAATAGGGATATCCAACATAAAGATGTGGCTTTTCGATTGTTCCCATACTCTTTAGGGGAAGAAGCATATTATTGGTATGTGAACTTACTAGTGAATTCAGTCCGAACCTGGCAACAGTTAAAGGAGATCTTCTTGGAAAAGTTCAGATTGCCAACCACCCCGACTGAACTTTACAGACAATTTGTTGAAGTAAAGAGACAAGAGCATGAGCCAATCAGTTCCTTCAACAATAGGTTTCATAAGGCATATACAAGGTTACATGATCCATACAACTTGAATGATGCCGCAACATTACCAATTTATTATGTCGCCTTGGATAGCCTTACATCTATGTTTGTAAGAAGAGACAACCTAGTTCCAGCTAATCTCAAGGGAGCATATGCAGAAGCGATGAAGGTTAGTTTTGATTTAGGTATGAATGTTACTGGACCACTCAATCACCTAAGGTATGTTGCTATGCCAAACCAAATATCAGGGATCAATCAAGCATTGGCACATCACACACTAGTAATGAATCCTATTCCACCTCCCAATAATCAGTTGGTAATTCATCTAGGAGTTCCCCTTTCTCAAGCGCAACCTTCACAACCAGTGTATTTGCAAAATACAACATCTATGAGGATACAAGAAGAAAAAGAAGAGATGAGAGAATTGATCAAATAGGTAAAGAAGTTGTCTACGGAGGTAACTCATTTGAGAAATTAGAACAATCAACTTCAAAACATGCAAAGGAATTCACAAGGATCCCAAGGCAATTATCAAAATTCCCAGGGTCAATCAAGTAATCAAAGAAATGCTCAAGGATGTTGTGGTAATAATCAAGGATATCAAAAGAGAACATGTAATACATGACCAAATAATGGAAATGTGCCATCACCACTAGACAATCCTACAACTTGAGAGAATCAACCAATGAAAAGTATACTCCTGACTGAATTAGCCTTGTCAGGGTGGTGTTGATTGCATAATACTAATCAACATTCTGAGACATAGTGTAAAAAATTTCAACTCGCGACAAATATTTTCCAAAGAGAGATACAAAAGGAAACACCGGATGACACATCCACTACTATAATCCTTGTAGTGAAGTATGACCAAGCCCTAGTTTTAGAGGAATTCACATTTCCACCACAATTTGATTAGTATTAGGCACCTGACCAATTTGGAAGATTTCCACTAGCATCAGCTAATGGTCTAGTGGAGGCACCACCTCCTATGGGCCCACCTATAGTTGTTAATGGACCAATTGAAGACACAAAAAATTACTATTTTCCACCATTGAACAACAGTGTATTGGTAGAAGGCATACAAGAGGTACAATCATTTCAACAGATAGGAAACATCTAGCCAAAGGTCTATCAAAGAAAGAATCAAGAGCCTTTGACTTCATCCGTTCCTTTGCACAATTTTTAGACTCCGCCACACCCAAATGCAAGCAATAATCCACCCATGCACCACAATACAGACAAGGTAGTAATGCTAGTAGTTCCACCCCTTCTAAAGATGAACTGAAAGGACTAAGTCAATACACGATGGAGGAGGTGAAAAAGATCAAGGTGAACATGTCATTGTTCGAATTAATGAAAGTACCAGAGATAAGGAACACATTTCTTGATAGTTTGAGAGAAACAACGCAAAATCCTGCCAATACAATTCAAAATGCTAAAAATACCACACACAATGTAAACTTTGTTCAGGATGAACAGTCACAATTTATTCAAGAACAACCACAGTCTGTAAATGTTGCTCAAGTCTCTTAGAATTACAAAGCAACCTGAGGCATCTATGAATTAAAAGAAGGTAAAGAAATGCCAGATCAGAAGACAATTAAAACTGAGCAAGTACTTCAAACTGCAAAGGAAATTAAGATGGAGGATTCGACCAAAGGTGCATAATCTCCACAAGTTGAGAGGATTAATAAGATGAAAGCAAGGGAGATAGAAGCTGGTATAAAGAAAGGAAGCCCTATAATATTTTATCAAGGAAAAGATGAGCCAACTCCTTTCCTCCTCTCACTTCAGATTTTCAACAAGCTCCTACATAACTGCCTGATTGATTCAGGAGCATCTAGTAATGTAATGCCTCTAGCTATATGTCATAGGTTAGGTTTGACCCCTACAAAGACAAACATGAAGGTAACACAATTGGATAAGATAGAGGTTTCAGTTGTAGGGGAGTTAAACAATATCCACATGCAATTATCATCTGATCCAAGGATTCAACTCAGTTCATCAAGATTTCTATAGTTGATATCCTAGATGGATATGGGATGGTTTTGGGAAGAGACTAGACCCATAGATTGAATGGTTACTTCACCACTAACTTCTCACACACGTGGTTACCGTGGAGGGGTATCCCTAATCAAATTAGAATTGAAAGCACACCAAGACTTAAGCTGATGATTACCGAGTATGGATAAAACAATGAAGTGTTGTTTTGTGAGACAGATCTGGGTCAATATAGACCAAAGGCACAAGAGATTTTGATGCTTCATTGCTCAAACAACTAGGAAGATTCACTAGAGATTTTAGACTCAACAAAAGTTCTTGTGGAGAATGATGATGAGCTATCACCAAATGAAGGTGAAAGCATGTTCAAAATTTTTAGAAGATTTTTTCTCAAAAGCGTAAGACAAGAAAAAGAAATGGGAAGTCATGCTTTTGTACAAGATTTATTATTGCCCAATTGGTGTCGGATTCATAATGCTTTTCATTCAAATTCTCTTGCACAATGTGTAAGATGAATTTAGACCAAGTTCACAAAAGAATTCCTCAAGTCCCATGAGATGAGTACTTTAATTTGACAGTAGAGGAAAAAGGTAGTGATTCCAATAGAGAGATTTCACCAGAAGAAGAAAAGAAGCACAAAGAGAATAAAATTCAGGAAGATCATCCAATTTAAAAACTTCAGAAGAAAGAGGCACCCAGCCCTAAGCAACTACAATATTGAGAACAAGTTTGGACTTTGAGGTTTGATGGTTCAAAGTCCAAGAAAGGAAATGGAGCTGGTTATGAATTGATCATTCCATCAGGTGAGACTTACCTAGTAGCACTAAGGTTACAATTCCCATGCACCAACAATGTGACATAGTATGAATCATTGGTCCATGAATTACTACACACAATTCTAAAAGGAGTCAAAATTTTGCATGTTTATGGGGATTCAAAAATTGTAGTAAAAAAAGTAAGAAAGAAGTATGTTTTCCATGACAAGAGATTGTCGAGATACAAAAATCGGGTTTGGGATCTCATTGAGAGTTTTGATGCTTTCAATATCAAATCCATATATCACTCCCAAAATAAAGTGGCAAATTCATTGGCACAATCAACAAGCTCATTGGAACCAATTGCAATGGATGCTTTGAAGAAGTTTATAGTTGAAATAAAATCGATACCATCAGTTCCTAACAACATCACGAATTTACAAGTATTTGATGATGACAAAAATATTCTAGATTTCTTAACGAATTCTAACGTTTTGCTCACATAGGTCATTGACGAAGAAGAAAGAGGAGAAGCTAAATTTGATGTAGATGGTATAATGAATTTGAAGACCAATACCATCCCAAAGGGAATGATAAAAATCAAAAGGATCTTCGATCAAGATCAGATCCATGCAATTAAACACCAGAGGAATGAAGGTGGCCAACATGAAGTGGTAAATCTGGGAATGAAAGATGAAGTTAAGAATGTTCTCATTGGAAAAGTATGCACACCTGAAGAGAAGGAATGAATAATCAAAAGCCTAAAAGAGTTTTTAGATGTTATTTCTTGGAGTTATGAGGATCTGAAGACCTATGACACATCCATCATCACACATACGATTCCCCTCAAGATAGGTAGTAAACTGTTCAGGTAGCATCATAGGCCAGTAAACCCTTTATTGGAGCCCCTTATCTTTCAGGAAGTAAAGAAGTTACTATCAATAGGAATTATCTTTCTAGTCCACCATTCGATGTGGGTCGCCAACCTAGTACCAGTTCGAAAGAAAAATGGAGAAATAAGGTTATGTGTAGATTTTCAAAATCTTAATAAGGCTTTAGAAAAGTATAATTACCCTTTGCCATCATTGGATGAAGTAGTGCAAATCGTAAATGGGTCACAAATGATGTCTTTCCTAGATTGATATTCAGGGTACAATCAGGTGTTAGTAGAACATGAGGATAGACTTAAGACTGCATTCACAACGAAATGGGGTACATTCGCATACAAAAGAATGCCATTTGGGTTGATCAATGCCAGAGCCACTTTTCAAAGGGCTATGGATATCACCTTCAAAGATCTTATAGGAAAATGCATCATTTTCTACATGGATGACCTCACCATGTTTTCCAAGAAAAGGGAAAGTCATGTTGAAGACCTAAAGAAAATATCTCAAAGATGCAGAAGGTATGGAATTTCATTGAACCCAAAGAAGTGCATATTTAGAGCGACTGAGGGAAAATTACTGGGTCATGTGATTACATAAAAAGGGATTTTTATTGACCCTGATCGGGTAGAAGCTATATCAAGAATCAGTTTTCCGGCAAGCCAGAAAGAGCTAAGGTCTTTCTTTGGAAAGATTAATTTTGTAAGAAAATTCATAATAGGATTTGTTGAAATAGTCAAGTTCCTGAATGAAATGTTGAAGAAAGATGCAAAGATAGAGTGGACAAAACCAGCAAAGAAGGCCTTTGAAGAAATCAAACAAGCCATAATTGATGCCCCTATCTTGGTCAGCCCTGACTACATGAAGCTCTTTTACCTGTATTCTTTTGCATTAGAACATTCTTGTGCTGCAATGCTTACTCAAAGATAGATGAAAAAGATGAACACCCCATAGCTTTCATGAGTGCACCATTTAAGGATGTGGAATTGAGATACTTAAACAAAGAAAAACATGCATATGCTTTAGTCAAGGCGATCAAAAAGTTTCGACATTAAATTTTGAGAAGTAAAGTCTTTGCAATAGTCCTAGATGTAGCTATTAAAACCCTCTTGATGCAAAATGGATTAGGAGAAAGAAGAGGCAAGTGGGTAACCATTATTCAGGAGTTCGACGTAGAAATTCAACCAATGAGTATTTTTCGTGGCCAAGCCTTAACACAAACCATTGCCGCAGGGCCAGGACTGGTACAATAGGTTTATGAATTACAAGAGGTATCTCCGGATGAGTGGTATGATGATATAACCTACTTTCTGCTCAACCATAAGTGCCCAAGTCATCTAAATCTAGTACAAAAGAGGGCCTTAAGAATGAAAATCCAAATATACATGTTACAAGGATCAATATTATACAAAAGGAACCATGAAGGAGTTTACCTGAGATACACTGGAAAGGAGGAAGCAAGAAAAATAATGGAACATTTTCATTCCAAGTTTGGGACCGGTCATGGAGGAGCATTGGCAACAACACATCAAGTCCTAATGGCAGGATATTATTGGCCTAGACACTATTTAAAGATACGTATGATCATATGAGGACTTGTCACACATGCATGGTAACTGTTGTACGAGAGAAGAACCCAACTATGCTACTTTAACTTGTCATAGAAGTGAGACCTTTTGCGAAGTGGGAACTTGACCTTATTGGTATGATCAACCCATCTTCCTCTACGCAGTATGAGTATATTCTAATGGCAACTGACTATTGCACAAGGTGGTCGGAAGCTCAAGCTTTGAAATTATGCACAAAAAATGTGGTGATTAAATTTTTAGAAGAAAATATTATCACTAGATTTGGTTGTCCTCATACTTTAGTATGTGATAATGGTCCTGCGTTTTCATCTTTAAAATTTTCTAATTGGGCATTTGAATATGGTATCACTTTGAAATTTTCATCAAACTACTATCCCCAAGGTAATGGATTAGCAGAATCCACAAACAAAAATTTGTTGAACGTTATCAAGAAGCTATTGGACAAGAATCCAAGGGACTGGCATACACAGTTAAGATTCGCTCTTTGGGTGGATAGAGTAAGAGTGAAAAGTTCCTTCGGGACATTGCCCTATCATTTGGTGTATAGACAAGACCCTATGTTTCCCATACAATTGAGGATTCCAACTTTACAATTTATGCAAGAATGTTTGGATCAGGAGGAAAGAGTTAAAACCAGATTGTCACAACTTTTGCTTTTGGAAGAAAAAAGAGACCAAGCCTTGGAAAATTTTGCAAAACATCAAGGTGTTGTAAAGAGATGGTTTGATTGGCGAGCGAGAATAAAAGCATTTAGAATTTCAGATTTAGTCCTTTGTTGGGACAAAGCCTATGAAAGAAGAGGGGACCATGAAAAGTTTGACAACCTATGGATGGGTCCTTATCAAATTTTGGAAATTTTGGGAGAGAACACATTCAAATTGAAGACTTTGATAGGATAATATATCTTATTTCCCATCAATGAGTAGTTCCTGAAACACTACTTCCAACCTTGAGTTCCTTGATGGGACTTAGTTGTACATAGTTAGAGTAGTTTTTTTTTTCGAGTCTTGGTTTGATTTCTTTAGTTTAGTTGTTCTTATTAGATTACTTTTCTTTTACTTTGGGCTTAGTTTAGTTTGGAATAAAAGGGGATCTATGCTTGCAAAAAGGCGACAATGTTTCAAACACACACTGGTCTTATTCCATAAAGTGATGTATAGATCATTCCTTTGATAAATGTTTGTTAGGGATCTTGTAATCTGAGATTAAATTTTCTAGCTTGACTTTAGGTTAGGATTTGTACTTGGCTAGAAGGGGAATCATCTATTTTTTCTTGACACTGAGTCTTGAAGATCACTATATTCTTACACTTATTTAATCAATTGCTCTAAATCATTGTGTTCTTTTAGGAGAAGTCATGGCTGGTGAAAAATCTTAAGTCCTGCTTCAATGCCACTATGATTCTTAAACCCAAATGAGCTTCACTGCTTATGAGCCAATTGAAAAATATGAGAAAAGAAGAGCAGTATCAAAAGAAAGAAAAGGTTAAAATTAAAAAGAAAAAGAAAGAATATTGAAATATTTGGCTAATGGGAACATGCGAATAACTCCATTAGGGCTATGGACGTCTGACTGGAAATGGAGCAATGTTCGTAAGGATCATAGCGATAACCTCGTTGGGGCTATGGATGCCTGCTTGGCAACGAGGCAATGTACAAGATGCTTTTGAAGTAAGGATTACTACGTAGCCTGTCATGGCCAATTCTAGGAGATCCGATGATCTTATGAGATGGAAATAAATGCATTTGCACACACTTGTGATTGAAGGGAAAAGTGTCTCGATCCAATCTAGGATTTCTTTCCTTTTTGAGTACACCTTTTAACATAGGAGTAAGTTAGTTTGATTTAATCAAAGATTTCAAATTCCGAATGGGTCTTTATATTTGGAATGGGGTCAAACCACAATAGTGGTTTACAAATTTTGTGAGGAAGGAAATATCATTTTTCTTTCTTTCCCCAAACTCAATGGTTCGACCGAACCACCTTATATGTTCGACTGAACCCCCAAAACCTAAACAAATTTTTTTTTTTAAGGGGTTTGGTCGAACATGGGTTTGATCGAACCCCCTCAAATAAGACAAAAAAAAAAAAACTTGTCACTGTCATTTTCGCTTTTTTCTGCTTTCCATGTGCTCTGTGCGTGCGGTGAACGACGAACATGATCTACAAACAGCGAACAAACTCGACACTCTCTGGCGAACGCAAACTCAACTTGATCTCTCCAAAGTTCATCAACCCAACTTGCATATTGAGCACCAGGTTTGTCAAATTTGAATTTTGTAGAGTTCAAAATGCATTTGTTTGTTAAATTTCGAAACCCTAAATGCGAAAATTTTCAAATTTGTTGAATTGAAACTACATTTGTTTGAAAGTTTCTAAAGCCTTTTCAACATACACTATTTCTATGATACATTTCTACTATGTCAAAAAATTAACATGCCCTGTCTATGCTTCCACATTTTGCATACATTTCTACCAGGGCACCTCCAATTTATTTGAGGCATTATATCAAACCGTTCATTAACAAATTTATTTGAGGCATTATATCAAACAGTTCATGGTAATTTTTGATGGAGTATGATAGAAATAGTGTTTCCATTGTATGCACCCTATATCAAACAATTCATTAACAAATTTATTTGAGGCATTATATCAAACAGTTCATGGTAATTTTTGATGGAGTATGATAAAAATAGTGTTTCCATTGTATGCACCCTATATTGAACAATTCATTAACAAATTTATTTGAGGCATTATATCAAAAACACTATTGGAAATTTATTTGAGGCATTATATCAAAAACACTATTTCTATCATACTCCATCAAAAACACTATTGGAAATTTATTTGAGGCATTATATCAAACACTTCATTAAACAGTTCATGGTATAAAGTTTAGGGTGCATACAATGGAATCTTGGATACAATTCTTCATATTTTGCCTTTGAGTCTTATGACATTACTCCAAAATGGTTA
This sequence comes from Sequoia sempervirens, assembly GCA_007258455.2. Taxonomy (NCBI): domain Eukaryota; kingdom Viridiplantae; phylum Streptophyta; class Pinopsida; order Cupressales; family Cupressaceae; genus Sequoia; species Sequoia sempervirens. Next base: position 526,714,710 of record VDFB02270651.1, read on the forward strand.
TGGAAACTTAAATGTATGAATCAAGAAATAAATTTAGGAGGAAAGAAACCATGGCTTTGAATGAAATGTATAATAAAATAAATTTATTAGGATCAGAAGGGAATGAAGGTATATTACATTTTCTAGTATTAGGAAAATATAAAATATGTCCACTCTTTACTATATATATATTTAAAACTATTCTTCATCCATGTTAAAACTATTAAAAATTAAATTACATTAAATCAATTTAAATTTGTAACAAAGAAATAAAATGCACTTTTGAATTAAGAAAGTTTCTAGCATTAAAATATAGCTATCCTCTTTGGTAAAATCCAACTGGATGATATTTAAGGACAAAAAATATGGATGAGCATGACCTGTAAGTAAGAAAGAATAACCTTAATTTATATCTTCCTCATCAAATAATTTCATGTTTAAAGAGTTTCTTAAGGCATATCCAATTATGAAAAACTATTATATACTTGTTATAACTATATTAAAGTATATCAAGAATAAATTGAAAGGATAAAGAGTAAATCACTAAAAACACATACATAAATCATAGAAGTAATGATTAATATAAGGAGATTCAAGTGGTTGGATAATTTTTTCCAAGGAGTGGAAGAGGTTAAGAAGGAACCATCAAATAAATATAATATTTTAAATACTTTAAAAGAAAAATACATTTCTCCTTGCTCTAAATTCAAATGGTATTCCTTCTAAGATGATAATAATTGAAAAAGAAGAAAATAATCATTATGACTTGATCAAGTACCATTGATAAGTTTTAAGAGATCAAATAAAATATTCAACAACAAAAGAAAAAAGAGAAAATAGATAATGCTAAAGAAACAACTACAACCAAGCTGCTATGTTAATAAATTCTCCTCTTATGTAGTCTTCATTTCTCTATAAATTGTGGCCTCCTTGTACAGATTAGCTATTGATCACCATAGTGAAACAAATTTAACATTTTGAAATGGTTAAGTTCATTATTATTATTTTTATTTGTATAAGTATAATTATTATGGGTTCATTTCTCCTCTCCTACTCTTCCTAATAAGATTCTATTTTACAAGCCTCATATAAATGTTAGGGTTCTAACTTCTAAAAATTAAATAGTGTCAACTTAATCTCATTAGACAATGCTCCCCTGGTATTAATGGGGCTAACTTTTTATCTATCAAACTCGGCTATGTTTACATTGAATAAGAATTTGATACCTTTATCCTAATACTTGAACTAAGATATCTTGGCTCTAATTTTAGTCCTTTATCTAAAAAATATTGGTGACATATCCATTTGTGTTTAGTTTTAATCATTTATTATTGCAATTAATTATTACAAGGAGATTCTTGAAGCTTGTATTCCATCCCCACCATTTTTATTCTAAATATTTGACATTTTCTTTCAACTTAAAGTCTAAATTTTATCCTTAATGCTATACATATTTTTCTAGGATAACACATATTCATTATATTTCACTAAATGTGTTCAAGCATAGAAGAAAAAGCTTCAATATATCTTTAAGATAACTTTGATACCATCAAGATAATCCCACCTTTCATTGCATTAATATCAAGGTTAACTAACCCTTCCTCTTTACATGCTTTTCAATTAGAGTATCCTCTAGTAAAAATAGAAAAATTAATAGTGTGGTTATCAAAGAGTGTCTAGGGATGCACACATCATTATTATTAATAAATTATAAGATTGTAAGAAATGTTTATGGAAGAAACAACTATCTAATAGAGAATATAATGTATTAGTACATATATAACTATTACATATTTTAAATAAAGCCCCTTTAAAATCTATCTTATTGCCATTTAATGAGTCAACTAGGTTCAAAATTATTTTCATCTTATTCCCCCAAAATTCATCACCTTTACAACAAAACTTGATTTCATCTAATTTATCTTATTTATTCTCAAATCATATTAAAATCACCACCTTAAACTCTAAGAAATATTTGGCAACTTATTTATTTTATCTTCATTTAGAAAGGGGTGTGAAGGGGATTTAGAACCTTTTAAAGTTTCTTTCAAAATAACTAGGAAGATTTTATTCATTGCCTTTCTTGTTGCTTTTAGGATTAGTGTTATGAATTTTGTGCCTTCATTCTTAAAAATTCTTATATCAACTCATTTAGCATTTCCATGATCTTTTTATATGGGAAAGGTCAACATACAATGAGGTAGACACTTTCCATTTTTTTTATTCCTTAATTAGGTCTTTCTAGGGAAACTTTTAGTCTTTTCGAACACCTTACAAAAATATGATAAATGTGTGATTATTTTTCTTTCCACTCTATAAATTTTTGATGTGCTTGGATATATAATTGAGATGATTCACTCATAATGTAATGATAAAAATTTAGTATATATCAAAGAAATAAGAATATTATTTTATTTTAACTAAAGAAATTGTGTGTACTCTACCTTGAAAATTACTAATTAATTTTGAATTATATGTACTTATAATTTAAAATAAGAGCATCCTTTGTAACATGGAATATATATAGGTTAATTTTAATGAAATAAAATATGTTTTTATATTAAGAAAATTTTACAAATATATGGAACTCATACATTGAGAAATTGACTAAGATGTAACTCTGTATGAGATTAAGATGCTTGAATAATTTATATACCTTCTTTCAATAATTAACATTAGAAATTAATACTTGGCTCATATTGTATACCCACCTCCCAATGGTCTTGGGAATGGATGCATTTAGATGGAGAAGGATTTCAAAAGGCTCATGGTACTTGTGGACCCCCTCAAAGGCATGATATATAACACATGAACTTTATTTATGAAATTTGGTCTTTAGTTGTTGGCTTCTAGTATGAATGATATCTATAAGGTGGAATTCTTAGTTGAGACTCTCAATCTTCCATTGTTGATTTCTAGTGTGATTATACAATATGCTCGCCAAATTGTATTAATTTCTAATGTTAATTATTCAAAGAAGGTTTTGTTTCATAAGAAGAGACCTATGTTCACATATTCCAAGGCATGTTATTATCCACAATGCATGACACTTCTTCACATCTCTACCAAGTTCTAAACAGATACAGATCTACCATTTCCATGGAGGAGATTGATGATTTAAAAAGAAAATATCATGCCATTTCTTTCTTGAGAAGTCATGTTTGCATTCATGATTTGCAACTTCCATCTTCATCCAAAAAGAAATTTTGTTATCATTATGTGCCTGATATTAACAAATCAAAACCTTCATTTGAGCATGATCACCAACACAAAGGTAAACAAGTGGAAACAAAAGAAATTTCGGTTAATGGCTTTCAACATGTTGGTGGAAAATTTGCATCTTTTTGAAAGTGGCTTCCTAGCTTATCGGAGTCTTATGTTTAGTAAGGATTTGTAATCTCAGCATGTGTATTCGAGTCACCGTATATCTAGTATGATGTCTTCTTTTGGGTATTTTTTGGGTGCATAGAGAATGTGCATATGTACTGAATGTATTCAACCAATGTGCTTTTAACATTATAATCATACAATTGGTCATTTGTATAGGGACCTCACTGGTCTTTTGATATTTTGTAAAATTTGTTACTTTCAATTTTCTGGGGTTTTCTTGTGGTTCTTTCCCGCCAGTATGTCCGCCTGAACTAGCTATATGTAAAATATTATATATAAATAAAATTATAAGTGGTATCCCACTTTTTCTTAAAAAAAAAAGTTCTTGTAAATGTCCACATCTTTTTCCTTGACACAGTTGCTATTTCTTAAAAGATTTCTTATGATTTTTCATAATGTTGGTCAATACTTTACTATAAATATTCTATAGTCATGCTCTTAAATGTCATAAGAATATGTCATAAGAGGTTTCATCTTAAAGCTATATAATAATATTATATGCATTTTAGAACATCTTAGACACCTCCCTTGGAAGCATTCAACAAACAGACAAATAACTACCAACACAAAGTGAGATGCCTCATTTCCTAATATGAGGACAAAATAATAAATCAAAATATTAGGATGCAAGGTTGACCCACCTTTCCCAATACTTGGCTAAGTTTATCATCTATTGAGGAGTGGATCCCAACAATAATTGTGCTTAGTGCTTACTACTAATCCAAGGAATACCTATTCATTTTTTCTTTATTGTATGCCTAATAACTCCTCATCTCAAGTTAAATTGTGGGAATGGATTTTATACCCCTCCTATGACTAAATGGCTACAAGGAGGTGAATATGATATGGTGGAAAAAACCAAGATACAATTTGGTTTAGTTCTCATAAAATCTCTAAAAAATAATTGAATTCCTACATCCTAATTAGAAATACCATGAGGGGTTTAGATTCCATTTTAGACAAAAAATATTCTTATACTTGATCACTAGTTCACTTGGACCAACTAAAGAGATGGTGAACTAAGGGAAACTTGTTGTATTGATAGATTAAAACTTAGTTATTTCTCTTTCCATTGTCCCCTCTCCACAAAACACCCTTATTTAAGTAGATTCTATTAAACCCATCTCACATATCACCTCCCAATTCTTTAAACTTTTCAAACTTCTTATTCCTCATACCTAATAATCTATCCTTCAAGCTCAAAACTTCCCACCTCAATCAAATTGTTCACCTTTCTTCCCTAATATCCCTTTGGTTGATGTTCCTAGACCTCATCAAAATGGTAAGTGGATACAATTGTGGAATGATGCGATTAAATCTATTGCACTACCTTACTATGATCTTACAATAAGAATATGGCTAGAAAGAGATCTAGAATGAGAAAAAAATATGGATCCAAATAGAAAAAAAAAACTTGTTTTGGCTTTAGCACTTACTAATAAATTTTCTACAATGAGTGGTTGCTTCCGTTGAAATAAAACTTAGAAGATTTGAACTTAATTGTGGTAGAGGATCTCAATTAAGAGATAGGCTACATTGGATGAAAGGATATGAGGGATACAAATTATTTTTTATATATCTCTAACATATTTACATTCTCGAGAGTGGATAATATCCATCGTTGATCAAGAGAGGTAGTTCCATGACAACTCTAATGATATTAAATCCATTTTCCTCCAACATTACAAATAATTTTTAATTGATCTAGTTGAAGGAGATCCACGTCAAGATATAGTGAAAAATTATGGGCATAACAATTATATATTTTTGAACATTTATAAAATGTATGGTTGGATTATTGAGATATTTATAACAAGTATGCAATATGAAGTCAAACTTTATTAGATTTGATTCTTAATAAATTAGTTTTAACGATTCAATTTATAGCTTTATGCAATTTATAAGTTTAAATAGTTTGATGGTATCTAAACTTTATACATATAAAAATATGATAAATGTCTGATTATTTTTCTTTCCAATCTATAATTTTTTGATGTTCTTGGCTATATAATTGAGATGATTCACTCATATTGTAATGATAAAATTAATCATCATATGGAGGATTTTATATTATCTTCCATTAAATTCATCATCTCTATGAGATTCTTATGGAATATTGATATTCTTTCCTGATTTGGCTGAATCTACAAACCCCCACTATCAGTATCATACTCCTCAGACTCTGTAGAGGAAACAGGGTTAGATAAAGCTGACATGATTTGATAGTGTTCATAAATTAACCTAATAAGACCAGGATGAAGAATAGGGTATCTCCTGGGATTTTTCTTATGGTCTGCAAGGCTATTAGTCAATGAACATAATATGTAGTGAGGCATAGAAATCAATACCTTATGGTGGAATTGGTTAAGAATGGAAAAATGGTGGCCATACACTCTAGTAAATCTCTCGTCCAATGTGATATACTCCATTATAACATGAAGTACCTTTCTCCACAACACCTTGATAGTGTCAATTTCAAAATAGCTATTAGAGATTTTAACCAGTTTCAACTTCTTGTCTTTCGTAGGAAATTTTATGATCGCCTTGTCAGAAAACCTTCTGTCGCGATAAAACTTCACACCCTCAGTGGACATACCAGTAATCTCCCCTATAATTTTCTCATCCAGCTTCACCTTCCTCCCAAAGAGAATGATTTTTCCATTGTTCTAGTTCTTCTCGAAGTAGTCTATGGCCATAGAATTAGGCCCATGAAGTTTTTCCAAATATGGAACCAGGCCACCTCTTACAATCTGCTCCCAAACCTTGTCATTCCTAGTGTGCACCTCATAGCTTTTAGGCTCAACTCTTTTGCTATCCCCCCCCATTTTCGTTTGCTCCTTACTGTTGAATTTACTAGCACCGAGAACCTATTACAGAATTATGCAGCTGTTCCAATGCACCCACAAAGCGTGCTGCTTTTCCTTCCCTTCTAAGTAACATGATGTGGCCCCATAAAATCTCTTGATTTCGATGTACCTAGGCCCTTTCTCTTTAATCATTAAATATGGTTGCCTCTTTCCCATGCGTAACATCATAATCTAGTAAGGCCCTGACTTCAATTCTCAAGTCCCTACAATTCTACCATGTGTTCAATCCTTGCTTTCTAACCCCTTCATTCGCAAAGAAATCTGCCACGTTGTTAGCTTCCCTGTAGATGTGTGAAACTTTTACTTTTTCAAATTTGTCTAGAACAGACTTAGCTTCATCTATCCAATTCTTTATTGTCCAAGAGGGTGGGGTCCTTCCTAAAAGACAATCAATTATGTTTTTTAGAATCTCCTTCAAGCCATAAGTTTTTTATATTCAGATTATGAGCTAGCTTTAAAACTTGAAAAGCTCCTATAGCCTCTGCCACATGGTTGGTTTGGTGACCTAGGGATATGGCCACAACTGCCATAAAGTTACCATTTGGATCCCTTAGCATGCCTCCACTTCCTGCCAAACCCAGGTTGCCCTTCGCTGCTCCATCAAAGTCGGCTTTATGCCAGCCATTTGGTGGAAAGGTCCAACAAACACCCTCCCTACTTTTCTTAGCTGGCTTGGAAGCAGATGAAATATCCATTTTAATGTTCCAATATTTTTCTATCCTTAAATCATAGGGAGTGCACACCACAACTTCTAGGTTAGGAGCTTTTTGAGGAATCACATTAAAATTTTCCTTTAGAAGCCTAAAATTTCTATCAAATACATTATTCTCCAACGTCTCCTTATCCCTGAAAAGTCTATTGTTACGTTCTTTCCACACTCCCCAAGCCACAAAAGTGAATGAGAAAGCCCATAACCTTCAAATGTAGGGATTCTAAGTAGGGGCTTTCCATTGTAAGAAGAACTCTTCAATGGTCTAGGGGAACACCCAAGATATATTCCAGATAGCTAATAATTTTCCCCTGATTAAGGAAACAAACATATAGTGGAGAAACAAGTGGTTGGCTGACTCTGCCTCACTCTTGCAGAGGTAGCATCTGTTGGGGATTTGAAATCCCCGTTTACAAAGATTGTCCACCGTGAGGACCTTATTCTGAAGCATTATCCAAAAGAAGATATTGAATTTTGGAGTCAAGTGTTTAATCCAGGCTTTAGACCAGAAGGGATGGGGGCTTGAGAGAGGGACAACAAAGAGACAACCAAAGAGACAGAGTAGTTACCTGAAGGGTTATCCATCCAGACAAGAGTGTCATCCTACTGATTCTATCCCAAGCTGACAACCTTTAAGGAGGATTGAAGTTGAGCCAACTCCTAACTGATCACGCATAAGTTCACCTAGTCTCCTTCATGCTAGTAGTCTTTGACAAGTTCCCCAAAAACAACTTTACATTGCTCTATCCATCTATTGAATCTTTCAAATTTAATAAGGGATTCCTTAAAGAGCCATTTATCCTCCCAAAATCTAGCTTGATTACCACTTCTGATTTTCCATCCTATCCCTGATTCCAAAATTTTTCTACTAGCAATCATGTCATTCCAGCAAGTTGAACCACGTGGGAGGATAGGAGAATCCAACATATTTTTGAGGGACATTCGATCAGCCATATATTTACTTCTTATTTAATGTCTTTCCATTATCTGCCAGACGAGAAAGATCTCCATATTTGTTTGGCTAGAAGAGTCTTATTAATAGTTCTTATTTTTCTAAGACCTAAACCCCCCAAGGTTTTTGGTCTACAAACCAAATCCCACCCTATGAGAGGCATTCTCTTTCTTTCCTCCACTCTAGACCAAAGGAATATTTTCTGAATCTTTTCAATGGCCTCTGCATATTTAGCAAGGATTTTGAAGAGGCTTAAAGCATAAATTGGGAGGTTTTGAAGAGAAGCTTTAAGAAGCTGAATTTCTCCAGCTTGGCTCAAAAGAGCTCATTTCCAACCTACCAACTTCTTTCTAAACCTATCAAGCAAAAAGCACCAAAAGGAATCCGGGGGTTTGAGGCATAACATAAGTCCAAGATAAGAAGTTAAAGATTCCACCTTGCAATCAAGGATTCTAGCAATCTTGACTTGTCTATGCTTAGGGGTATTGAAGAAAAAGATAGAACTCAGATTCTATCTATTGACCTTCTGTCCAGTCGCCTGCTCATACACAACCAAAGTTTTCTTCAAACTCTTAGCCTCGTTCACAGAAGATCTTCCCATCAGCATTGTGTCATCAACAAACTATTGGTGAGAACAAATCAGATTCATAGAAGAAGGATTGAGACCAACAAGAGACCTCTATTCGATCAATCTCTTAAGATTCCTTCCCAGAGTTTCAGCCATTATAGTAAAAAGAATAGGTGAAATAGGGTCCCCTTGTCTTAAACCTCTTGAATTTTGGAAGAATCTAGAGGGAGATCCATTCACAATGATAGATGTGGAGACTATGGTAACCAATTGATTCACCAACTGAATGACTCTGCTACTGAAACCAAACCCCCTTAGAATTTTGAATAAGAACTCCAAGTCAACATGGTCATACGCTTTGGAAATGTCCAACTTAAGAAGAAACCCTTCAGTTTTAGATTCCACAAGTGAGTGAATATTCTCATGGACCGTGACTATAGAATATAAGATTTTCCTTCTAAGAACAAAACCATTCTTCTGAGGGGAAATCAACGAAGGATAAAAAGGATCCTTGAAGTCAACACCTTAGATATGATTTTATAGAGAGAATTGCAAAGACTAATGGGTCTAAACGTCTCAAACTCCATCGCCCCTAGTTTCTTAGGAATAAGGACCACAAAAGTAGCATTTAGTTCCTTAAGGAGCCTTTTGGAACCAAATAATTCCTTAATAGCATTCGCAACATCATTTTCCACAATGTCCCAAAACCATTGAAAAAATAACATAGGAAATCCGCTAGGCCCAAGGTCTTGTTTCCTTCAAAAGAAAAGACAACTTTCTCGATTTCATGATAGATTTTGTTATTATGTGATGTTGAAAACTTTAAAGTATATATATTTAATGTTTTTATTTTCATTTCCAAAGTGTATTGATATTTTTATTGAGGTATTGCAGGTGGGTAGCCCAGGTTCTTTGGAAAACGGAGGCAAAGTCCAAATGTTGTAAACATAATTGTTGATTTTAATTTTAAAAGGGGGGATTAATGTTAAATGTGTTTTAATTTTTATTTATTTTATATATGTTTTTGGAGGATATTGTGTTTTAACTTTAAGGGTCTTTTTATATATGGGAAATTGAAGAGTTGAGAAGAATTATTTTTAAGGAAGGGATTGGGGTTTGGTTGTTTCTCTCTAGATTATTTTCGAAAGTTGTTGGGTTCTTTTTGGGAAAAGTAGGTGTGAAAAAGATTGTGCTTTCTTTTTGGAATTGGTTGAAAACGCAAGATTGGAAGAAGAAATTGAAAACCTTCTTGGGTTTGGGCTGATCCTAACTTGGATAGCCAAGGTAAGATTGTGTTTATTGTTTCAAATTTCAAATGAAGTTGTTGACGTTTGACATATTTTTCTATTGTGATAGGAAATTGTATTGGGTTTTTTGTTTTGAGATTGATTTTTGATTATGATATGGGGATCTATGGGTGTGAATAAGGAGTTGATCTCGCCTGCGGGTTGCGAGCCTCTTTCGTGTGGGGGTTGAGGAGGGAGTGAAGCCTCTCTTGGGGACTTGTGATAAGTTGTGTAAATGTGTATGTGGTAATGATTGGATTGGGGTGATGTATGGTGTATAGAGAGGTTGGTGGTGGAAGTGGTGTAGCTAGAGTTTTTAGAGAGATGGATGGAGTGTTGAATGGTTGGTTATGAAATTAGAGGTTGTGGGTGTTACAGTTAATGATGAATTTGTATGGCTTGGTGTAAAATTATGGTTCCCCAAGAGGGAAGGGAATCCCCCTTCTCCTCCTTTGAAGAATCCCAGGCATGGGTTCTTTGTGAGTGTGTCTATGATAAATGTATTTTGTTCTAGTTTTTGTATGGCATGGGGTTCTTGTGAAGGTATCCATGTTAATCATATTTTGTTCTATTCTCTGAATTGGGCATATGAGCTTTGCCTCTCGCTCGGGGGTGAAATATCTAGTCCAATGGTTGGGTGGAGAGCAAGTTTGGGCTACTCAAGCGTCAACTGGGGTTGATGAAGATGATTTGATTTTATTGTATGAATGATACATTTTGAATTGCAGATTTGAAAGGAGTCCTTGATTGAATCTCTGTGATTTTTGATATTTGTGAAATTTTCATATGGTATGTTAGTGTGTTAAACTATGAAATGTAAGCACAAATACTACATTTATTATTGTTACTGTGGTAGTTTATAAGTTATTGAATTCAGTTAAAAATGAAATAGAAATATTAGTTAGAAATAGTTGAAAATATAATACGTAATGGAGATGATTTCTTTATTACAAATATAATCTCCTTTGGAATGAAAACCTTGATGTTGCCCTAGTGCAAAGAAAGTCGATGTCATAAAATGAAATTACTGTAAATGATAATATGTACGTCCAATATAATGAGATTTATAGAATTTTCCTTCAATCGTTTGATTTTTGGGTGAATGCCTCTTCCACAGCTACTTGCAACTGTTGTAACCATTATCTGTTTGTTTACATTTTGTGTCTATATTTGATTTATGCATAGAAACTGTCAACAAACTATGAAATTTGTTGCTGCTAACTTTGTATTATTTTCCCCTTCGCAATAGTTCTTAATAATCACCTTTAAAGGTGTGATTCTCATTTTGTGCCATGAATTGATTAATTTAATGTATCCAATGTCCATCTATAAATATTAGCATAGAAAATATTGGGGAGTTTATTGGCAATAATTCAATTCTTTTTGCTTAAATACCAGCTTAAATATTAAGGAAGACGTGTCATTAAACCGTTTCACAATCATTCCTAACTAGAATATTACCTATCACAATATTCTTTCAATTATCTCTTGAAATGAATGATTTATGAAATTCTAGTATTCATGATTGTAGCAGGCGTTGCTATTAAATCTATATTATATCGAATTAAATCATTTATTCCCACATATAAATAAATGTAAAAGGAGTTAACTAGTCATATTAAGTTACCAAAGTTGTGGTCATTGCTTTACTTTTGGTTCATTTATTTTCCTGAATAAGAAACGTCACAAATAATTGAGTCAATCGTCACATTTGCATAGGTGTTGAAAAAAGAAGAAGATATATTGAGGTCAACAGAAGCTTTTTGATGATAGGGCTGCCAGTAGTTCCTAGTAGTATCAATAATGTAAAAAATTAATCTTCTTCACAGGAGTTAAATTGAAATCTAATGATAATAATATTATAAGCTTTTGTTTGAATGTGTAAATCATTATGTTAATTCTTCTCTAAACATCATATTTACCTAATATAGGAGCTAATCTTAATTATTTCTAACATATTGATTTGTTTTAAAATAATACTATTAATATTTGTGATCTTTAAAGAATGAAAATAAACAATAATACATATAGTTGTAAGCAATAATTAATAACCTTGCTTATAATTTAGCATTAATATTGTGACTTATCATTTTTATCAAGGGAATCACTAAATAATTGTATAAGTAAACCTTTGATTATTTTATTTTAATTATTTCATCTTAAATTTTGTTATTTGGTTGTGGTTAATTAGTTTGATTTTTTAGGGTGGGCATTACAGTTTCCATGTAATATCTCTAGCCTATAACTTATCAATCAACTACTATCAATACTCTATGCTCACCATATCCTTGTATCTCAAGATCTAATCCTAGTTATAAACAATAGGCTCCTTAAGATCCTTGTCCACCTTGTCACCAAGAGGTCGAAACACAAAATGTGCTCCCAAGCTTATATTTGTAATAGTGTCACGTTCCATATATCAACACCCCATTTGTAGCACATCATATACACGTCTCTATACAAATGTGCAAGCATGCATGCTCCCCATGCAAACTGTCATTTGTATGCCACCATATCTCCAACATAGTATGCTAACCCTAGGGAGAAGAAACTATCACTCTTGTCCATTAGTAGTATGTCACTAAAAAGAGCTATCATCACTAGTGTCATCCCCACCACTATCCCCTAGTATTCATCTACATCTAGCTACCTCCTTGTGTATGGTAGGTTAACTCTCTGAAACAACCATGTTGGAAAAACATCCACCCCCTAAGTGGTGTTGTACACATGTCTAGTCTGAATTGATACCCTTAGTATTTTCTCCACATCCTCCAAGGTGAAAATTATCTTTCATGTAGGGAGGTGAAATGCCAAAGTCTTGCTCCTCCATCTCTTTGCCAACATTGTAAGCATCAATTTGTGTGCTCAGATGGTCGACACCTGTGCCATGTAATACAACCCTCCTACCCTCAACATGTCTTAGTCAGCATCCTAGAACTGATCCATCAAGCTCAAGAATAGGGATCACCTCTCTCATGTTGTAGTTGTAGACACTTAAAAATGCCCTAAATAATATACACACTTGTGGTGAATAGTCTGGATAATTGAGGGGGGGTGAATCAGTTATCATAAAAAAAAATTCTTGACTTTAATTGATCCAGAGCAATCTTAAATCAATCAAATAAAACAGATATGAAAGCACATAACAACACCATGCACAATGAACACCAGAATTTACATGGAAATACAAGATGGGAAAAACCATAAAGAATGCTAATTCTCAATTATAGAACACCGGTTAAGGTGACATTGGTTAAGGTGATTTTTACAAAGGCTCACTACCAAAAATGATCACTACAGGTAAGGCTCACTACCAGTGGGCTCACTGCCCAATTAATACAAAAACATCTGATTACAAAATAGTCTCACTGACAAAAATGAACTGATGAAGCTGCATCTATATATGCATGATGTCAGTTCCAATTAAGAGCACAATATCTATCTGCAGATGATCCGGTCAAGAATCTTCTTCTCACCTTCCTTGTACACCCTCTGCACTACTGATTACTTCTTCCTAACACTTGCCTTTTGCTTCCTTCTCTATTTCTTATCGCATAATCCTTCACACCCTTTTATCTATTCGCACACGGGTGATCCCACAATAGTGGTTTACAATTTTTGGCCAAATTGGACACTGAACTAATTTTTTTCAACTAAATCTTCACTTTTGGGCACCTATAGCGGCTAAACCATGAGGAATTTGAAGATGATGCAAACTAGAGTTTCATGAAATTTTGTCTATAGATTCTAAATATATTTTTTTCAAAATTTTTGGAATCAGATTGCACTTCTTTTTCCATCTCCCTCAAAAACTATTTTATTTACAAAAAACAATATTTTTAAAAAGTGACGCTCACCATATAATGCATAACTTTTTTTCCATGAAGGATAAAATTCTAATTCTTTTGAATTTAGATTTGTAACTCCGATATCTAGTGCTTCTACTTGGTTAGATAGTATTTTATTGAATATTTTTTCTTTAATCAAGTTTCAAAGTCAAACCAATTACAATTCAGAAACAACCCGACCATATAACACGCAATTTTTTTGTATGTATCGAAATTCAATTTTTTTTTGTTAGATCAAGGAATTCAATATTTGGTGCACTCATATTTTTCAATTTTTTTTTTTGATAATATTCTATTTTTCCACGTGTAGAACAAAGAGCTTATTTTTGATGAAAAACCTACATTCACAAGAAATAAAAAATAAATATAATAATCAAATTAAATTAAATTAAAATTATACTTTTTTGAAAGCTTATAATAAGGAATACATGCTTACAATTTTTTTTTTTAAATGAATTCATTTGATCCCCCAAAAGGTAAATCAAAAGTGGTTTTTTATTAGCATTTTGATAGGTGTAAAGGAGACTCTGCTATAGGTATGGTTTAAAAATAGCAGGGTTCTATTCAAGGTGGCTTGGTCTAAGGTGGTTTGATCAAACTCTCTTCAATTGGAATCCTTTAAATGGAACTTTTCAAGGCTTAAATCATTATATTTTCTAAAAAGATGTGATTTTAGAAAAAATCAGGATCTCCCAAAAAGTGTAAACCACTATTGTGGCAACACCCACACCATTGTACTTTTATCGAACCAAAGAGATGTTCTATATATATGTGTGTACCCATAAAAAAAAGTAAGTCAACATAGCAAAACATTTCAGCTTGAAGAACAACCTTGAAATATTCAATAAGGCTTGGCTCACTAGCACCAGACCTAAAGGATAGGTCGCACATAAAGATCTCCTTATCATGTTACCACAAGACCCATAAATAGGTCATACATAAGATAAGAATAATTACCAAAAGATATAAAAATTTGAATTACATGAAATATATTCCAGAGCTAATGGGAATGCCACAACCAAGACCTTGATTTCCATCAATTTCAATACCAACTGAAGAAAACACAATTATACATACCAAAACTTGTAACATGCTACATGAATGTTCGAATAGCAAGGATACCCAGAATAAGCTTTTAGTACAACAATGAACATCAAAAGATTAGTCTTCATTATTCTGCATTAACTGTCTTCCATAGATGTCCCAAAAAAAGTACTGCCATATCCAGATCAAGGATAAGATCCACACTGCTCAACATCAAAGCACATGATAGGATAGATCATTTTTGTATATCATCTGGAGCACAACCTCCCAAATCCCTGGTTTTGACATCAATGAAAACAATGATAAATCATCTCAACAACTTCTCGACAACTTGAAGATGATATACTAACATCATTTCATCCTTAAACCCATCTTCTTTTCTCTTGATTAATTAAATTAACCTAGTTGATTAATCAAATAGCTCATGTTCATCTATTAATCTAATTGACCTAATTGGGTTAATTCACCCCATCCCACACTAACATTTCATCTTGTTTAGTTAAATAATACAAATTATTTAACCTAAGCCCTAAGTCCTCTTATTTAATTAAATAAATATAAACTATTTAATTAAATGTCATATTGCATTCCCCTTTTTATTAAAATCAATAAATTAATGAATATCACTTTATTCTCCATCTTGCACCTTTAAATTTAGTTTTAGTTAACTAAATTGCTAATTTCCCTCCATCTACTTGCATAGGGAATATTTCGAAGGAATATTAAATATTATTTGGATCCAAAATTGGAATGATTTCTTTCAAAAAAACTTTGTAACAAAGTTTCAAAGTTGTTACAAAGTGTGTTTGTTTGAATCATTCTCAACCCTTGATCTTTTCTTGATCCATGTGAACATTGATTCTCATCCATTGATGAGAATCTTTGATCCATGTGCTCACCCTTCATTCAATATTGACCATTGATTAATCAAATCAATATGAGCCCTTGATTTTTCATTTGCTCTCCTATATATTGATCACTATTTGGAGACAAATGGATCCATTTTTTAATAGAAAACTTATGCTACTGAAAATCACACTCATTTGCATTCATTTTTTACATTTGATAGCACTTTATATTACTTTTCATACATAGTTAGCTTAAGCATCCATTAATGGCTTCCGTGGTAACTTAGTTTGCATCCATTTAGTATATTTTGGAATCTAGGACTTGCATCTTTGAATCTTGTACACATTTAGCATAGATTGCATACATTTACATCAAACATCATAGCATTTATCATGTTAAAATTATCTTTCATCATGTTTCACACACATCTCATTGGTTTCATTAGTTTTCTTCAATAAAAATGATTGAAACAAGTTCATTATCCAAGGGATTAGGAAAGGGTCGCCATTCCACATCAATGAGACACCACTCCCCCAATAGGACAAGATTCAAGGTCATAGAATAGATTTTTTTCAAGCTTTCATGTTTTAGCATGTTAGTTTTAATGGATTCTTCATTTTGTTGATATTGAATATCTTATTGGGATTAATGCTTAGGCTAAATAGGGTTTAAATATGTATGGATTTGGTCTATTTAGTTTACACTATGATTATGGTCACATTTTGGCGCTAGAAGGAGGGCTATACTAATCGAATCTAATGAATTTATCTTTAGATTCTTGTTTTCTTGTGTTTTCAAATACAACGACGCATCTGATACATGTTGCTATACAGTGACATACTTTGGTTTATATTCAATGACACATAATTAATTTTGTCACTGCATATTTAAAATAACAATGCTAACATGATTTTTACAAATAGTCTAAATTTTATTATAGCGACACATCAATTATAATGACACAATTGATGTCACTCTTTTACTGTAGAGTGATGCGCTTGATTTTCACCAGAGCAACACACTTCTAATATGGCGACGTATTTGAAAAATTTCAGCGACGCGATTGATTTCACTGACGCAATTGATTTTAGCGACACTTTTTTACTGGTAAACAAAAAAAATAACTAATTTTGACATGTGCTTAAATTTTTTTGATTTCATGTGCTTTCTAACATGTCACTAATATTTGACTTTTATTTTTAGGCTAATTGGTTTTGCAGATTTGGAAAAAAAACTAGGAAATTATTTACCCCAACTTGTTGGGGTCATAACTTTCTACTCGGTGCTCAAAATTTGAATCTATTTGCACTGTTGGAAAGGTCTTCGATTTTTAGGGACCAATGCAAGTTTCAACTCCAAATTCCACTCCGAAGACCTTTAAAAACATGATTTACTAGAACATAGAAAAAATTGAAAAAAATTGAAAAATTTGATTTTCAGTTTTTCTTAGTTTTAGTTATTGTAAAAGTGTTTTGAAATTTATGGCACAATTATAACCCATCTTATGTTACTTTACTTTATGTTTTAGGACCAACTAATCTTCCCTTGGGTTTTAAAATTTACAATCTTAGGACCACTAGCTTTCAAGTGGGCTTAAAATTAACGTTCAACATTGGTTAAAATTGGACCCACATATCCTCATTTTGCAATATCAGTTTAAAATTGAATGAAACAATCAAAAAATTCCATTGGTGCTTAAAATGAAGTCATTTTGCTCTATGAGGTTAAAATGAATGAGTTATTTTTTTGCTTGATTGTACTTGTAGTGCGTATTCGCTCCCCTTACGCTTCGTGTGATCTTGGGTGAAGAGAAACACTCAAGTATACTTTTTCTTTTTGTTGCTTGTGTATACTCAGAGTACATCTTGAGTTTTACACCATATCCTACCTTTAGAGGGCATGCCTCCCAACTTGTGAGAGGAAATGACCCAAGTGGTACTTTCATTTTGGTCCGCTATATAAATAATTGGTGTGATGAAAGTCATTAACCAGCTAGTGTGAATGCTCTATACCAACGAAAGTCTCCCCTAGTATCTGTGTGATACGTAAAATCCCTTAGATTTTTCTAAGGGATAGGAGGCCCCTTAATTGAGTGAATCGTTGCATGTATAAACACCCGTTTATCTCAAAAAACATTGATTACGAACCTTGTTTTTAGTATCCAACTTTGTCCATCCAACGAGTTCTTTGAATTGGTGCATTGGAACTTGGATTCCAAGCTGTTACTTGCTGTAGTTTAGAAAAATATATCCCTTTACATTTTCACACTTAATTTGGGAATTATTAACATTAAAATGGACCTAATGTTGCCTTGATCTAGTTTTGTAATGTGTTTTACACATTCACATTAGGTTTAGGGACCTTTTAAGCTAAATAAACCTATTTTTTCCTTAATTTAATGTTGTAAAGTATATTTATTGCTCTTTCACACTGATTTTTGGGCCCTCTTGCAATTGTGACCTTCATATCATTATTAATAGGCCCCTAAGACCCTATATTATGCATATTGAGGCTTATTTCAACCGAAATCTTGACAAGATCAATAAATACACTTAGTTTTCCAACTCCCTGATATTTCCTCCACCTGAAAAGGATTGGTGGACCCATACGCCACCTTGGGCGTATGAGTCCCATCTAGATGGGACCTATACACCACAAGTGGCGTATGAGTCCCATTTGGCCCCTTTTTAGGGTTTTGAGCGAGAAATTAGGGTTTTGAATTCAAATTTCATGAATGTCGACATTTGGGATCTAATGAATGGTAAATTGGATGGATTGCCTATATAAACAAGGTTTCAAATCATTATTTCACCTAAGAATTCATAATATCATCATAAGCAATCAAGGGTTAAGCATCCAAGACTTCACAAGAGCTTCATAGAGCATTCAAGGGAAGAATTATTCATCATTTGTTGCAACAATTCAAGATTCATCATCATGTCAAGCTTATAATGCATCAAGCATGTTTTTGAGCTAGTGTTGTGATGTAGCATGCAAGATCCAAGTTAAGTGTTGTTCTACATCTAATTCAAGATCAAGATCTACATTCTTCATGGCCACTTCATGTTAGATTGTAGATTTAAATTTCAAGACATCATTCAAGGTATCATTGTCCATTTTTCATATTTCATGTTTCATGTTCATTTTTCATTATTTCATCACAAGGTTTAATTACCTAAATCCCTAACAAATCAACAAGATTTTCTCTCTCTGCATACATATGATTATAGATCTAGGTGTCTTGAGACTTGAAAATACTTTGAAGACTAGGTTTCAAGGTTGAAGAAAGTTATCAAGTTGTCACAAGGTTGCTATCTTCATGAAAAGTCTCCTACAGGTTGCATATCAAGGTTTTCAACCCCTAAACAAAGCTTGGAAGGAGGAGTAGAGATAGGAGAGAAGATTCAGGTCTTGACCCTCCAAAAAATTAGAGTGGGGCTAATATGCCACTTATGGTGTATGAGTCCCAACACATCACATTTTCCAGATTTCAGTAAATTCAGATCAACCACTGTGAGATTCTAGTTTTGGCATAGAAACCGTAGTTTGGGACTAAATCGCCCAAACAAGCGTATGAGTCCCAATGGGCATTAAATAGCAATATTTTAGGGTTTTGGACCTTTTTTTTGACATCAAATCTATCTTTTAGGTACCTTTCTATTCATTCTTAATTTTTTATCCTGATTTTTAGTTTCATTTCCTAGGTCATTTAGTCAAGTTTTGCATGGTATTTTGCATGTCATTTACATTTCTTGTCTTTCCAAGCCTTTGCTTGGTGGTGAACCCTCTTGTTATCTTTAATCACACCCTAGGACATCCCTATTGTAGATATCTTTACTCTTTACATCCTTGGATTGAGATCTCTAGGGTTTCCTTGAATGAAACTTGAAGGAAATAGGTCTAGGTCCCTAAACACCTAGTTTGCATTCCACCTTCCAAAAGGTGGAACACCTATTTTCTTCATTTTATTTTGGTGAACCTGGCCTTTAGAACACCTCATTTCTGATTTGGAGTGCATCATAATCCTAGATCTAGCTTGCATTGACTTTGCATTAGGTCTTGCATTAGTTAATTAGCATCTAGGGTTTCAAAATCTTGCATTAGTGAAAGTGCATATAGGTTGTAGTTTTGCATCTTAGATCATTCAATTTCACAAAAAATATGCAATTGCAAATAGTAAACACATCATACAAGCTAGAAATCTAAGAAACAACTTAGAAATTGTTGAATTTGGTGCAAAAACCTTAATCTGGGACTCATACACCCCTCTGGGCAATTTAGTCCTAGTATAGGTTGTTTTGCCTACTTTTTGGGATTTCTGTGTTGTGCATTTTCTAGCATTTGACCCTTCCAAAAACCCTGGTTGGGACTCATATGCCCCTATGGGCGATTTAGGGTAGTCATTTTTGAATTCTTCCTAAATCAATGCACTAGTAAACATTATCAAATCTGAAAATGTTCACATTTCTAAAACTTTGCATAATATGGATAAAAGTACTTTTCACTTTTGCATACACAATGTTTACATTCATAAAGCTTTGCATAAGTTTGATAAAAGTGCTTATCATTTTTGGATACACATTGTTTGCATTCTTAAAGCTTTGCATACATTGGATAAAAGTATTTTTCATCTTTGGATATACATTGTTTACATTGTTGACGCATTACATAAGATGGTTAGAAGTACTTTTCATTCTTGGTCAAACAATGTTAGTATCTTACCTATCTAGGCATGCTAAGAAAAAGTTCATATCCCCTCCCTTTGAGAATGCTTTAGTGAAAGAGAATACAACCTTGGGCAATCATAACAATCATATTTATTCTTCTCCTAATAACTCTCCTATTTGTGAAGAAGATATTTTGGTGTTAGAATAACCAATCAATTAGAGTTTTGAGAGTCCTTGTTGTTTCTCTCCTCCTACCTATCTTATTGGACAAGACATTACTGAACAAGAGGAAAAAATCATAGGTAATCATGACGATCACATAACACAACAAGAGACCATTGAAACTTCAACTAGTCTACATTAATCTCCCAACACCTTCCCCTCTTGTGATAATGTTTTAGAAGATGAAATTGTAAGTGAGGAAGATATATTGGTGTTAAATGATCAAGTATTTAAGATCTATGACAACCCTCTTTATGTTTCTTCCCCTACCTATCCTATTTTAGAAGACATTATGAGACAAAGGAATGAAATTATGGGCAAACATGAGAATCACATTTGTTCTTCTCCTAGTATCTCTCCTAGTTGTGAAGAAGATAGTTTGATGTTAGAAAATGCAATCGATGAAATCCATGAGAATCTTATGTGTCTCTCTTCCCCTAGGGAAAACATTATTGAACACGACAATGACATAATTGATAAACAAGACAATACAACCATGGATAACTCCCTTACTTGTGATGGAGTCATTTTAGAAGAACCAACCTTTGAATTTCATGAACATATAGTTTGTAGTTCTCCTAAAAACTCTCCTACAAGAGAAGATATCATGGTGGAAGAAAATGACAACATTTCAGCTTCCTTAGATGATGGTGAAAAGATGACATTAAATTCCCCTTCATTAGAAATAAATCAAACTGAAACCGCTGAGGTGTTGAATGTGCAAGTGTCCATTAGACCCCCCTTGATTAATGGACCTCATACATACCTTGTGGGACATCCTAAGAATCCTCTAATTCTTTACCCACCCTCACAATGACCACAAACTCAAAACAAACTTGAATTTATCCTTTACCCACCTAAGAATAATGTTTTGCAGCAGTCGATTTATAATATCGTTGCTTATACATATAACACTAGAAAAAATTCACAACCAAGACAAACACCTTCAACATCCCTCCCATTGCCTAACCCTATCCTACCTGGCCCCCCTCATTTTCCTCCACAAAGTGGAAAGGAGTATGATCTTGTTGAACAACTTAAGAACACTCCTACTAAAATATCATTATGGGACCTTATTCAAGCATCCCTTCATTATCATAACATGATTCAAAGTGCCTTACAAAAAGTTCTGACCCCTCCTAATGTGCAATCGAGTGAGATAGTAGCCATGATTCAAGAAATGAACGTTGGCATTGTTTTCCACCAAAGTGAGCTCCCTCCTTTGGAAGTGCAAAAACAAAATGATGTTTTCATGATAATAGCTACCTATGATGGGTGGGGAATAAAAAGAACCCTCATTGACAATGGCTTCACCCTTAATGTATGCAGTGTTGGATGCTATGGTTGTGTTGCTGATATGTGGTTGTCATTGATGTCAACACTACTAGCATTGTTGTAGTAAAGGCTGTATATGTCGAGGATATTGAGAAAATTGTTAAAAGGAAGAGTTGCAGGTTGCCAGTGGAACAGTGAAGGTCATGAAGGTGTTTTGTTCTGTACAGTGAAAATCAGTTGTTGTGGTCTAAAGGGTTTATTGTTGAGAGTATCTAGTTCATCTACCGGAAGCTTCAGAGGTCCGTGTGAAGATTTTATTGTGTTACGAATAGTTGTGTTTTGATAGTATTTCTATGGTTTTTGATTGAAGTTTATGTGATTCTAGTAATTTCTGTTGCAACGGATGCTTCTCTGTTAGTTCTTGTTGCTTGTGGATGCTTCTAGATCATTCTCTATCTTTTTTGTACATCTGCATTGATTGATGCGCTCGTGGTTGAAGATTTTTCTCACGAGTGTTTGGGTTTTCATGTTCTTGGCTGACATGATGATTGTAACGTGTTGTGGATCCTTGAAGATTAAAATTTGAATGTTTGGCACACTCGAGGATATTGTTTTGGGTCACATCATAATATTAGCCGATGATGTATGATTCGCATTAAAAATTTATTTGTAAATTTGGGCCGACATTGTAAACTTGTTTTATATTTTTGGCCGACGAAGTTGTTGATGTAATTTCATGTTGCCGATATCTAAGAGTGTTTGTTTGAGTGAAGTTAGTGTGTGCATGGTGTGAAGGAAAGCTAGAGAAAGAGAAAGTGTATGAAAATTTATTTATTCATTCGATTGTAGAGCAGAGTGTGAAGAAGTTTGAGCGAAGTGTGAAGAAGGTTTTATGTGCTTAACCAAAACTGTAATCAAGCTTGTGTAGAAGCTATTTTCTTAGTTCATACCCTGTGGATCTAATCTATATTTCTCTTCTTTGGGCAGTGAGCCCTCTTGTATTTGAATAGTGAGCTCTAGGCAGTGTGCCTGAATGCATGTGCATTCCCATTATTTTTCATTATACTTTTAATAGGGTATAATATTGTGGACTAACCTCCACCATGGTTTTTCCCCTAACAGGGTTTCCACGTAAAAATCTTGGTGTTCTCTGTGTTTTTGATGTGTTAATTGTTCATGGTTTATTGTTCATTCATCAGATCTAAGATTAAGTAAAGTTAAGTTTAAATAGTTTAAATATTCTGTGACAACTGATTCACCCCCCCTCTCAGTTGTCTATCCTTTCTTTTCCAACAATTGGTATCAAAGTAGGTTCCTCTGAAGAAGTTTAAAAGCTTGAGGTGATCTGAGATGGCATCATACAAGAAGGAGAGTCCTAGATTTGATGGAACAAACTACTCACTATGGAAATTTAGGATGGAGTGTCATTTGAGGTGTATTGGTGAACCCTTCTAAAAGATTACAAAGAATCCATATGTTATTCCTTAGAATGGTCCTTCCATTGCTGATGAGATTAAAGAGGTTGAAAATAATGTCAGGGCTATTGAAGCTTTGCTGAGTGCATTGACAGATTCGTAAATGACAAATGTGTTAGGTCTGAAGAAAGCTCATGAGATTTAGATGAAGCTGGAAACTTTGTATGAAGGAGATGTACATGTGAAGATGGCTAAGCTACAGAGTTTGAAAGGCAAGTATGAAAACTTGAAGATGGGTGAAGATGAAAATATTTCTTCTTTTATGCAAAGAGTAAATGAACTAGTGATGGGTATTAGATGTGTCGGTGGTACCTATAAGAGGAATAAATTGTGGCTAAAGTGCTCAAATCATTGTCTCCCTCCTACAAAGCAAAGGCTCATGCTACTGAAGAATTCAAATCAGTAACAAATATGTCAAGAGATACATTGATTGGTAAACTTGCTGCTTTTGAGTTGAGTGAATTTGGTGAATCTGTTCCCAAGACTTAAACTACATTTAAGGCTACTATATCTGGAAGAAATGAGCAAAGATATGATATGGGAGAGTGCTCCAGAAATTCATTCAAGTATGAGGAAGAAATGAAACAACTTGAAGATGAAGAAAGAGAGGTGGAAGAGTTGGAAGCACTGATTGTGAAGAAAGAAGGTAGAGGACAAGGTAAGTATAAAGGAATGTTGCCTATTAAAGATTTCTCTTGCAATAAAATAGGTCATTTTGCATCAAGGTGTCCTGAAAGAGTTCCTAGGACTAAGTCTAACAAATCTAGATTTCAAAAGAAATGTTACTATGCTGAAGGAGTGATTGATGAAGAGTCTGATAAAGAAAATGGAAATGAAGTTGAATGGGTGTTCCTTGCTATCAAGGAAAATGGTCTGGTGGCTACTGAATCTGCTAAAGTTGAGAAAGCTCTTGCGGCCTGAATTGAAGAAAAGGATGAGTGGGTTATTGACAGTGGATGCTCACATCATATGACTGGTGACAAAAGAAAATTTGTAAGTCTAGAGAAGTATGACGGTTTGGTTGTAAGATTTAGAGATAACAATGTTGGTGTGATTTGTGGCAGAGGATCTATTTGTCTTGGTGGTAAGCATAACACTGATGATGTCCTTTATGTTGAAGTTTTGAAGCACAACCTATTGAGTGTTGGAAAGATGGTGGACAAGGGTTATGATCTTCAGTTCAAAGGTGGAAGATGTAGGATACTTGGAAGTTCTGGTAATGTAATTGCTTTAGGTAAAAAGACAAAAGGTAATATTTTTCACTTGAATGCTGCCAGTGAAAGTTGTTTAATTGCTCAAGTAGATGAAAGCTGGTTATGGCATAGGAGGCAGTGTCATGTGAATTTTGATAACATTTTCAAACTAAGTTCCACCCAAGCAGTAAGAGATCTACCTAAGCTAGTGAAGCCTGCTAACACAATTTGCAAGGAATGTCAAATGGGAAAAAAACTAGTGTCTCTTTTCGAAGCAAACGACATCATTCAAATGGATTACTAGAGCTGGTGCATACTGATCTATGTGGTCCATCCAAAGTTAGAATTCTTCATGGAGAAAGGTACTTTATACTGCTTATTGATGACTACTCTAGGATGATATGGGTTGCTTTCTTAAGAGAAAAAATGTGAAGCATTGGAGAAGTTCAAAAGTTTCAAAGCTATGGAAGAAAATGAGAAAGGTCTAAAAATAAAATACTTAAGGTCAGATAGAGGTGGTAGTTCACCTCCAGGGAGTTCAATTCTTTGTGTGAAGAGCATGGAATTGGAAGACAATTATCTGCTCCTCGAACCCCTCAATAGAATGGAGTTACAGAGAGGAAGAATTTTTTTTTTTTGGATGCTACTAGAACAATGATGATAGAAGGAAATGTGCCTCACATCTATTGGAGTGAAGTTGTAAGCACTGCTGTGTACACTTTAAACTGAGTAAATGTCAATGGTAATATTGGTAAGACTCCTTTTGAAGTATGGTTTGGCTATAAGCCTACTGTTAAATATTTCAAGATCTTTGGAAGAAAGCATTATATTAAGAGAGATGAGGACATAGGCAAGTTTGAAGGAAGAAGCGATGAAGGAATATTTCTAGGTTACTCTACTAAAAGCAAGGCCTACCGGTGCTATAACATAAGATTGAAAAAAATGGTTGAAAGTGCAAATGTCTGAGTTGATGAAGACTCTGCTAGATCATCCAGATACTGTGGATATGATTTAGATGACTAGGAAGATAGCACAAAAAAAAGGAAAAATGATCAAACACAAAATCAACTTCAAATTGTTCCATATGTTCTGATAAAATAATTTGAATTTATTCTGGTAAATCAAGAAAATCAGGAAGGAGAGACAAGTGCAAGTGCAGAAGAAGGAACATAAGAACCAAAAGTTTGAGTGAATCCTAAAATTATGAGGTATGTAAAGTTAAATCATTCTGAAAATCAAATTATAGGAGACAAGAATAAAGGTGTGCAAACTAGAAGAAAGATTGTAGAAGAGTATTGCCTGATTTCCAAGATTGAGCCTAAAGATGTCAATGAAGCTTGCAATCATGAACACTGGATGAAAGCTATGAAGGAAGAGCTGATGCAAATTGAAAAGAATGATACATGGATACTTGTTCCCAGACCTAAAGATAAAAATGTGATTGGTACTAAATGGATCTTTCGGAATAAGCTGAATGAACAAGGTGAAGTGGTCTGGAATAAAGCAAGAATGGTATGTAAAGGGTATTCTCAAATGGAAGGTCTTTATTTTGAAGGAAACCTTTGCCCCTGTTGCCAGAATTGAAGCTGTTAGACTATTTCTTGCTTATGTTGCATATAAGAACTATAAATTCTATCAAATGGATGTAAAGTCAACTTTTCTGAATGGTGAGCTAGAAGAAGTATATGTTGAGCAGCCAGATGGATTCCAACTGACTGACAAGGAAGACATGGTTTTCCGATTGAAGAAAGCTTTGTAAGGAATCAAGCAAGCCCCCAAAGCCTGGTATGCTAGACTCTATAAATATTTACTAAAGCTTGGATTCAATAAAGGTATTGCTGACAACAACTTGTATTTCAAGCTGGATCATGATAAATAATTAATTATTGAAGTCTTTGTTGATGACATTATTTTTGGAGGAGATGATAATCTATGTATGAATTTTTCTAATGAAATGAAAGTGAATTTGAGATGAGTATGATTGGAGAGATGAAGTTCTTTCTGGGATTGCAAATTACTCAGTTAGACAATGGAATTTTCATATCTCAGTCTAAATATGTGAGAGAGTTGCTGAAGAAGTTTGGAATGGATGACTCAAAGCCTGTTGGTACTCCAGTGGTAACCAAATGCAAGTTAACACATAATGATGTTTCTCCTAAGGAAAATCAAACACAATATAGGTCAATGATTGGTGGATTTCTCTATTTAACTCAAACCAAACCAAACATTATGAATGCTATATGTATGGTTGCTAGATTTTAGACTGATCCAAAAGAATCTCATGTGACAGTTGTAAAGAGAATCTTTAGATATCTTAAAGGGATCGTTGACTTTTGGCTTTGGTATCCTTAGGATGATGATCTTACTTTGAATGCATATACTGATGCGGATTGGGCAGGAGATTTAGATGACAGTAAGAGTACTAGTGGTGGTGCCTTCTTCCTAGGGAAGAAGCTGGTGTCATGGTTGAGTAAAAAGAAAAATTCCATTTCTCTATCTTCTACTGAGGAAAATTATATTGCTGCTACAAATAACTGCACTCAAGTGATGTAGATGAAACATATGCTGAAAGATATCAGAGTAGTATATGATGAACCTATTGCCATATACTGTGACAAATCAAGTGCAATAAACATATCAAAGAATCTAGTGCTACACTCTAATACTAAGCATATATCAATCAAGTTTCACTTCTTGAGGGAGAAAGTGAATGAGAAAGAAGTCAGACTGGAATATGTGCCTACCAAAGAACAAATTGTAGAAATTTTCACCAAACCATTGCCAAAGGATACTTTTGAGTATCTCAAAGGGATGCTAGGGGTAATTACCCCTCCTGATATGAACTAAAGATGCATTTACTTGCATCAATCTATGTGCTTCATAGATATTTCCTAATCCAGATTGATGTTTCTGTGGTTGCTACTCAGGGGGAGTAGTCAGATGTGCAAATATGTGGTTCAGAGCTTGTATGTAGGAAGCTAATGCTTATCTTTTCCATTGATGTCAAAGGGGGAGAAGAAAAATATGAAAATATTTTTAGGGGGAGAAGAGCAATTGAGGAAAAGAGTCAAAACCTAAGGGGGAGTAAGTGTAGTTGTGTTGATGGTATTTTTCACATCATGTGTTTCCATCAATGCCAAAGGGGGAGATTGTTGGATGTTGTGGTTGTGTTGCTGATATGTGGTTGTCATTGATGTCAATAGTATTAGCATTGTTGCAGTAAAGGCTGTATATGTCGAGGATATTGAGAAAATTGTTAAAAGGAAGAGTTACAGGTTGCCAGTGGAACAATGAAGGTCCTGAAGGTGTTTTGTTCTATACATTAAAGATCAGTTGTTGTGGTATAAAGGGTTTATTGCTGAGAGTATCTAGTTCATCTACCAGAAGCTTCAGAGGTCCGCTTAAAGATTTGATTGTGCTATGAATAGTTGTGGTTTGACAATATTTCTATGGTTTCTAATTGAAGTTTATGTGATTCTGGTAATTTTTGTTGCTGCGGATGCTTCTTTGTTAGTTCTTGTTGCTTGTGGATGCTTCTAGATCATTCTCTATCTTTGTTGTACGTCCACGTTGATCGGTGTGCTCTTGGTCGAAGATTTTTCTCGTGAGTGTTCGTGTTTTCATGTTCTTGGCTGGCATGATGATTGTAACATGTTGTGGATCCTTGAAGATTAAAATTTGAATGTTTGGTGCACTCGAGAAGATTGCTTTGGTTTGCATCATAATATTAGTTGATGGTGTATGATTCGCATTAAAAATTTATTTGTAAATTTGGGCTGACATTGTAAACTTGTTTTATACTTTTGGCCGACGAAGTTGATGTAATTTCATGTTGTAGATATATAAGAGTGTTTGTTTGAGTGAAGTTAGTGTGTGAATGGTGTGAAGGAAAGACAGAGAAAGAGAAAGTGTGCGAACATTGATTTATTCATTCGATTGTAGAGCAGAGTGTGAAGAAGTTTGAGTGAAGTGTGAAGAAGGTTTTCTATGCTTAACTAGAACTATAATCAGGCTTGTGTAGAAGCTATTTTCTCAGTTCATACCCTACGGATCTAATCCATATTTCTCTTCTTTGGGTAGTGAGCCCTCTTTTATTTGAGTAGTGAGCTCTAGGAAATGTGCCTGAATGCATGTGCATTCCCATTTTTTTTCATTATACTTTTAATAGGGTATAATATTGTGGACTAACCTCCACTGTGGTTTTTCCCCTAACAGGGTTTCCACATAAAAATATTTGTGTTCTCTGTGTTTCTAATGTGTTGATTGTTCATTCATCAGATCTAAGATTAAGTAACGTTAAGTTTAAATAGTTTAAATATTTTGTGACAACTGATTCAACCCTCCTCTTTGTTGTCTGTCCTTGTTTTTCCAACATGCAGTGTGACCCTTTTGGATAGACTTGGTATGGATAAATCAAAAATTCAACCTGACTATTTATCTATTAAGGGATTTGACAATGTATAAAAACAACCTCTTGGTGTGATCACTTTGCCTATTATAGCTAGAAAGGCCACATTAGAAACACTGATCCATGTTATGCCTCACGATATTTCATATAATCTTATTTGAGGAAGACCATCGATTCATGCAATGAATGGGGTGCCTTCTACTCTTCATCGTTTAATGAAGTATGTCTACAACAACAGAGTGTACACACTCGAAGCTAACCTTGAACCAAATAGTTGTTTAAAAATTGAGAAAAATAAGGAAAATCCTTTGAAAACATTGACACCAACTACACAAGTAGATCCCGTACAAGAGAAAGACAAAGAAAAGCATATTGAAGAAGTCACAAAGCTATTAGAAGATGATTGGGGTTCCTTAGATTTCACTTCATTCATGGGAGAATACAAGATCATAAAAAAAGACTCTAAAAAGGGAAAAGTGGCAATATCAACACAAAATTTAGAAGACCCCTCGAAAGCATCCACCTCAAACACTTTATAAGAAACAACAAATCACACAACAAACTTTGATGAACTTGACTATGAACAACCACTAAATCCAAAAGCAATGAAAAATATTTATGGAAGAGGCTATGAAATTATGAAACAACTCGGTTATAATGGAAAAGGATGTGGTGCTAGAGAACAAGGTATATGTGTCCCTCTAGAGCCTAACACACAAGAAAATACTAGCAGTCTTGGTTATTATCCTTCGAAAGAAACAAGCAAGCCTTCACTCAATATCAACACTCTTACAAAAAATTCTTCTAAGCCAACTTTAACACTAGTGCATCCTGAACTGATAGACATAGTGGTATTGAGTATTATCCTTTGAAAGAACGACAGAAACAATGAAATCCTCGCTTAACATTAATGTTATTACGCGTAACACTTATGATTTGAATTTGATAGATTTTACACCCTCCTATAAAGGAGAGTACAAAATTTCACAATCTAAAGAGTCTTGTGTAAGTATGACACCTAATACTAAGCAAGAGATTTATTTTTCATAAAATATAAGAACACCTTCTACTATTGATGAAGAGGGTATCTTGTCGAGAATCCTCCAAGATTGTTTGATATCTGTCCCTCCAAGAACATGAAAGAAATTCTACTACAAGAGTTCATTTTTGCATATCATAGAGTTCATGGTCATTCTACATCTAAGGCTTTGTGTAATAGAATTCAACATCTTAAGGAGTGTGGTGCTCTTCCTTATGTTGGGGAACTTAATTCCTCTAACTGATATTGATTTTCACTCCAACATGCTTCCCCATCAATCATCTCAGCTCATCCCTTTCCTGCACTAACTAGGGGCAAGGGGTTAAGTAGCCTTGTCCTTGTATGTCACTTGTCGTTGTCTCTTTTGGCTAGTTGAATACCTTTCATGTACATATAAGAGAAAGCTTGGGATGTGGACAACATGCCTTAAGTTGGATCACATGTGACATACTGGGTTATACATTTTAGGGGAAACCCCTTTCCTTTTCATGATGTAGCTTATTGGAAACATATGACTTGGCCTAGGGATTTCTGAATAAGCTCTCATGTCTTCTCCTAATTTAAAGAAATTTCTCATAGTAATGGTGTTAACAACTACTTTAAAGTGGGGGCATACATCGACACTCATATTTCACTATGTGGTTTTTTTAATTCTTGCGATGCGTATTTTTCTTGGTGGTATCATTGGATTTGATTTCCTCTGAGAGCATGATATTTCTTTGAATTTTCCTCTCTTGGAGACATTAAGCACAATGTTCCCTAAGAAGAGACTTTACATGAACTAAACAAAACTCCTTTGAACATACCATGATACGCTCTTTTTACATTTTTGGTTATATGGCCACCTTGCATAACACACTTTGCTTGCCTGTGGTGTCATATTGTTTGTTCATGAGTATCAAGCATATGAAGCTTTGCTTGCCTCATGGAGCTCAAAGTTCATTATTGTGTGGAACCTTATCAAAGTTATCAGGAGGTATAGCTTTGGTCTAGTTGTACGTATGGGAGACAAACTTAGGCATGAATTTCCCATAGCCACTTGCTTGTGTGTGAGCGCATACTGGCCACATGCATATGTGTCTCTGGGGGCTCACCTAATAGAAGGCATGACATTCCACTAGCCCTTGTGAGCGTGCATTTGGTTTGCATCGTGGACCTTGTGTTCCACCTGCAATCCACCCTTTTTGGATACTCACCCAACAAACAGCTTGAAGTTATGTTGCCTCAGAGTGAGTGTGCATTTTTGGACAAACAACTTAGATCTGATCCAAAATGTGTGGGACAAATGGTCGAAGCTTGATCCACCTTGTTCTTTCATCTTTATATCTTTGACATCATATGTTCATGTATCTCGTCTTGCTGCAGCATATCATACACCTTGTGTGCATCCCTTTGTGCTTATGTTGGTTTGAAGTAGGATATTAGATCTTGGGGGATTGACCACCTCCTTTCATCTTTGTCATCTTAGACCATCCATGTCGGTACACGAGGACCCCTCTTGAATGTCTACTTTAGTGTGAGGTTGAGGCAAGTTCCTCCTCTCACCAAAGTGGGGGCTAAATGTAGTATAGAAAAATGTATCCCTTTACATTTTCACACTTAATTTGGGAATGATTAATATTAAAATGAACATAATATTGCCTTGATCTAGTGGTGTAATGTGTTTTACACATTCACATTACGTTTAGGGCCCTTTTAAGCTAAATAAACCTAATTTTTCCTTAATTTAATGTTGTAAAGTATATTTATTTACACTTTCACACTAATTTTTGTTCCCTCTTGCATTTATGACCTTCATATCATCATTAATAGGCCCCTAAGATCCTAAATTATGCATCCTGAGGCTTATTTCAACTGAAATCCTGACAAGATCAATAAATACAATTAATTTTCCAACTTCCCAACATTTCCTCCTCCTGAAAAGGCTTGGTTGACCCATATGCCACCTTGGGAATATGAGTCCCATCCAGATGGGACCTACACAACACAAGTGGTGTATGAGTCCCATTTGGCCCCCCATTTAGGGTTTTGAGTAGGAAATCAGGGTTTTGAATTCAAATATCATGAATGCTGACATTTGGGATCTAATAAACGATAAATTGGATGGATTGCCTATATAAACAAGGCTTCAAATCATTATTTCACTTAAGCATTCATAATATCATCATAAGAAATCAAGAGTTAAGAATTCCAAGACTTCACAAGAGCTTCATAGAGCATTCAAGACCATTTCTAAGGCATTCAAGGACAAAATTCTTCACCATTTGTTGTAGCAGTTCAAGATCCATCATGTCAAGATCATAATGTATCAAGCATGTTTTTGAGCTAGTGTTGTGATGTAGCATTCAAGATCCAAGTTAAGTGTTGTTCTACATCTAATTCAAGATCAAGATCTATATTCTTCATGACCACTTCATGTTAGATTGCAGATTTACATTTCAAGAAATCATTCAAGGTATCATTGTTCATGTTTCATGTTCATATTTCATTGTTTCATCACAAGGTTTAATTACCTAAACAACGTTTGACTAAGGAAAACCCCTATTCCCTAACAAATCAATAAGTTTTTATTTCTCTACATGTGTGATTATAGATCTAGGTGTCTTGAGACTTGGAGATCCTTTGACGACTAGGTTGCAAGGTTGAAGAAAGTTATCAAGTCATCACAAGGTTTCTATCTTCATGAAAAGTCTCCTACAGGTTGCAAATAAGGGTTTCCGACTTGGAAATAAAGCTTGGAAGGAGGAGCAGAGATAGGAGAGAAGATTTAGGTCTTGAACCTCTAAAAATGCAAAGTGGGACTGATATGCCACTTGTGGCATATGAGTCCTAGTACAACACATTTTCCAAATTTTAGTGAATTCAGATCAGCCACTGTGAGATTCCAATTTTGGCACAAAAACCCTAGTCTAGGACTAAATCACCTAGACTAGCGTATGAGTCCCAGTGGCCATTAAATAGTAATATTTCAGGGTTTTGGAGCTTTTTTTTACATCATCTATCTTCCAGGTACCTTTCTATTCATTCTCAGTTCGTTATCCTGATTTTCAATTTCATTTCCTAGGTCATTTAGTCATGTTTTGCATGGTACTTTGCATGTCATTTACATTTCTTGTCTTTCCAAGCCTTTTCTTGGTGGTGAACCCTCTTATTTTCTTTAATCACACCCTAGGAAATCCGTATTACATACCTCTTTCCCCTTTACATCCTTGGATTGAGATCTCTAGGGTTTCCTTGAATGAAACTTGAAGGAAATAGGTCTAGGTCCCTAAACACCTAGTTTGTGTTCCACATCCCAAAAGGTGGAACACCTATTTTCTTCATTTCACTTGTCATGTTTTTTTTTTGGTTAAAGTGTAGTGGTTAAGATTTCATTCTTGACATACCTCTACACTTTCCTATATTACATGCAAAATTGTCTCTTCTACTACGAAGAACATGAGGCAAGCCCATCAAAATAACGTACCACTTGAGCTAGGGTTGTAATTTCTTGTAAGTTAGTTTAATACTTTGCTTGGTTCCAAAACATTTCAAACACACATCAAAAAATTTCTAAGCATGGATACCCTTTGAAAAGGTCTTGGTATTGATGCTTGTCCTAAGGATTCTATCCTTGGAAACTTCTAAATAGTTTGACTTATATCTAAATCCATACTTTCCAAAGTTAACGTAGGTAACTATGTACATAACTTCATGATTTTCACATAATAGACTTTGTGAAATGAAGGATGTTTTTGACATAGACATTCTAGTTTGAAATTTAAGCAATACATTGTATGTGGTAAAAACAACTTCTTTAATCCAAGATTAAATCAAATGAACACCCCACATTGATGTATGTTCAAACTTTGAATCCCAAAAACAAGTAAATTAAGATAAGGAAAATATTGCAAACATTAAGTTCTATTGTCAAAATCATTGGGTTCTATTTCCACAATCATTGAGTTCTATTTTACCAAAATAGTTGAGTTTTGAGGGTATTATCACTTTAGAGGTATAGCATTTTTCTCACTACCTTGGTCTTGTAAAACAAAGGTTCATTATAGGTTAACATTTTGGGTGAAACATTTCATCTGTGCCCTTCATCATATTTCACCTTTCACTTCACCAAACTTTATAAACTTTTGGACACACCAACACTTTTTATTTAGACATCATCAAACCAATCCCATAGCTGAGCTATGTTGTGTGTGAAATGGATCCTTTTCCATGCACTTAGTTGAGTTAGTTATTGTTGGAAGAATGAAGAAGGTGACCTTCGGGTTTGTTGTCATTGATGCCAACATTGATTGGTAACTAGCTAAGTAAATTGTGTGTCTATACTGATATGGCATTTTGATTCAGAAATCCTCTCAACAAAAGGAAATTCTATGAGTTTTTGATATTTTTCTCATGAGTGTTAGTTATAGCTACAAATGATCTTTCAACAATTTTGGTTGATCCAATTGTGTTATCTAAGTGACATAAGTTTGGCATTCTTTTGGTTGATAGGGTTATGAACTGTTTATCTTATAAATGTTTAAAGTGTTCCTTATTAGGTCCGGGATGACCTAATTAGTGTTCATTATGATTTGTCTTGTGCGCCAAAAGGACTTTTGATTCAAGCCAAAAAAATATTTTTGTATTATGCATTCAATTAGGCTGACCTAATTGATGTTTAAAGATGAAGCTATATATATGTGTGTGTATGATGAAGAAAAAAGATATACGAATATAGATGAAGGAATGGTATGATATACAGTGATGCAACAAGTAGTGAAAAGGTTATGAAAGTTGTATGCTTGAGATCAGAGCATAATTTTTGGTATTCCAGAGCTTAACCAAAATTGATCTCTGCACTTTGAAGGTTTACTTAGTTCATCATTTGGCAGCGAACCATATTTTTTGTATCTTGGTGACAAGCCATTTTGTATTACTTCAAGTTGTGAGCCCTATAATATCTTGTAACCAGTTATAATATATTGTTCCCTAATCCTCACTATGGTTTTTCACTTTTTGGGTTTTCCATGTAAAAATCCTAGTGTCAATGTGTTATGATTCCTTTTATGTTTTGGATTACTTTTGCAGCTAGATGTGGATTGATAATTGGATGGTTAGTAATTAATTGTGTTAGAAGAATATTAATTCACCCCCCTCTCAGTATTCAGTGTATTCAACAATTGGTATCAAAGCTTGGTTCCTTTGAAGAAGTCTTACAACTTGAGGAAGGTCCCAAAATTTGAATACATGGCTAACAAAAATTGTCCTGTTCCCCTGGAAGAAAAATTTGCATTCGAGGAAATCAATGTTTCCATTGAAGAATTGGACAAGAGTGAAGATGAGAAGGAAAATATGAAAGGAAAATTAAAGGAAGAAAATGAATGCATTAAAAAGTTAAGAGAGTAGATCAAAAAGTTCAAGGAAAGGCATAGAGAAGTTAGTGATCAGTTGAAAAACCTAATGAATACATTGTCGGATTGAAGGTGCAAGTAGAAGAAAAGAAACAAATTGAGGAATGTCAAAAATTTGAGATTTGGAATAAAATTGATGAATGTAAAAATCTTGAACAAGAAGTAGTAAACCTAACATTTGATCTAGAAAAAATGAAAGGTCGTGAAGAAAAATTCAAAACAAGCTCTACAAGGCTTGATGAGTTGATTGCATTTTAGAAACCTCCCAAGGATAAAATTTGTCTAAGACTTGAAGAAGGACAAAGCTCAAAGGAAAAACCAATCTCCAACAAAGAGGAAAATCAAAGGAAGTTTCAAGGAAATATTCATCAAATCAAGAACCAAAGGAGAAATACTGAAAGGATTCCTATTCGACAACCTAATGCTCAAAGGTAGCCATCTTTTAATTTTTTTTGCTTCTCATGCAATAAATTTGGTCATAGAGCAACAAAATGTAGAGGTAGAATGAACCGGAATAGAATGAGTTAGAATGTTAGATTCCTTGCTGGACAATGTTTTGCTTGCAATAAGTTTGGACATAGAGCTCTCGAATGTAGAAGCCAAATAATGCTGAATAGATTTAATGCTAGTAGAAGGATTTGGTCTTTTCAAGGCTATTGTTACACTTGTAATATCTTTGAACATAAGGCTAATCAATGTAGATCAAGGATGAATGCAAATCAGTTCGAGCAAAGATATGTTGTGTGCTACACTTGCAACAAACCAGGACATATCTCAAAATTTTGTAGGAGCAAAATTGGGAAGAAACCTAATTCAGAAAAAAAGAACAAGTCTATGAACAAAGTGGATCCTATCGAAGTTAGAAAAGAAATAGCAAAGATTTGGAGGAAAAAGGAAGAACCTTGGAAAAAGGATGAGTCAAATACATCTGTATCTTCATCTGGTGCAGATACCTCTTCCAAAAATTGAACCCAGTAATGGTCTCAGGGGGAGGAGTTACAGAGAAATCTAAAAGTCCCCTGATATATGTGGTGTCAAGTAGTGACACAAGGATATGTTCTGAAGGCATTGGAGAAATCTCTGGCAGAAAATAGGCAGATTCAGATAATTGCAAAACATTTTTTGGCTTACACTATGTTTCATAAAGTGTTTATCAACTTTATAAGTTGAAAGGCAATAAATGTGAATTAGGGAAAAATTCATAAGTAATAAAGCAAGAAACTAAGATAAGGAAAATCACATTTACACAATTGGAAAGAAGCAATGCAAGCTGAAGTGAGTTGAAGGAAATTTGAGCCATAACTAGTCTTTGCGATACTAGATCCATTCTAGTTCTAAAGGCGGTGAAAAATGATGCAGTCACAAGGCTGATTGGTGCTACATTTGACAAAAGAGCTCTAACGACAAAGTTTATTGCAAACCCTGCCATCAAGTATTTTTCCATCATGATTGGGTAGAAAATCTATTTCACCAATCGAGTAAATTCTATATCTAAAATTCACACCGCATATGAAATGGTGGTGAATGGAAAATATTTTGATCTTTGCGAGCTGCTTAGGCTGTAACTTATGGAGAACCTAAGTATGAATAAGGCAAAGAAGCATCCTTTTAAATTTGGAACTTTAGTTGTTTGTTTGATATTTTATTTCCTAATGGAGTTACCGGGAAGAAAAGGCATAATATAGGATGGCAACAGGCTAGTTGCTCATCAAATTTTTGATCTTTTGTGCAGTCTAGGAGATTTTAGGGCATAGAACAATGCCCTAACTACTTTATTTGTAGTATTTTAGAATGAGATGCATGAAAGAGACCAGATTCCAAGGAGTCTAGTGAAGTCTGAAAATGAGATAACCTTTCTTGTATCTATAGATGAATGTATCATTCATGCTGTAGAACCAAAAATTCAATGGATTGAACCATTGGGATGTGAGATTGATGAACAAATGGTGGAGAGGTACATTGAAATTCTATTGAGCGGTCCTAAGAACCCCTCTCTACCTAGGAATGGAACATATGAGGAGAAATATACTAAAGTACATTTAAAGGCTATTGCATCCAAAAGAAGAAAGAAGGTTGAAGCCTTATTCCAAGGATAAATTTTTTCTAAGGATGATATAGGATAGTTAAAGAAGGCCCTTGATGAAAGAAAATCCAAATCTGGAATAGCCCTCAAGACCTAGGAAATTAGGAAGACTATCTTCCAAAGCTGCACCAACACCTATCTCCAGTACTGCCACCTACAGTGCTACTAATATTGAGAAAGGGAAGAAGAAATAACAATTTTTCTCTACATCTGTTGATATTGCTGCCCCTATCGGTCCCAGTACCAGGGCATCTAAGAAAAATGACATACCTCTTGTTGCACCGTCTACTACTTCAGGAAGAAGAAGAGTGAAATGAAAGGTTGAAAGGAAAATAAATATGAGTTATGCTATTCAAGAAGAAATTGATCTTGGAATAGAAGAAGAGCATCGACTGAAAAGAAATAAAAAGAGTAGTATCTCTAAAGAAGAAGCTAAAACCAGAGTTGATATCTCTACAGATGAGGAGATAGAAGAAGAGGAGGATACTTATAGGATTCATGTGCATACAAAGAAGAATGAAGAAGGCTCATTTGTTCCTCTATTGATCCTCTAGAGAACATACTTGACTCCTCTCTGGTAAGTGATCAACCACCCTTAAATCTAGGATCCTTAGTAAATAATATGATTGAAAATGACCTTATGCCAATTGCTAAGTTGTTTGATGAAGTTAATGATGAAGGGAAGGAAACCATCATAAATGCATTTATTCAGTATATAGTTATCTGTAATGTAAGTATGGAGACCATGCAGTCCAAAGTTACTTAAAATGTGTGGAAAGAATTATTATTGAGAAGACAAGAGGCTATAAATGTTGAAGACAAGATGAGAAATGAAGCCTTAAAATCCATTAGTTCCACTTTTTCAGAAATAGAAGTTGCCAATCTTCTAAAATAATGTTCTACATTGTTTAGAGTCAAGCAAAGGGTTAATATGCTAATGAATAAGGAAGAAGACTATATGGAAAAAGTAAGGCAAGAAACTTAGGATGTAATCAGACAATTAGCAAGGAGTTATGGGGCAAGATCTAGTTCTTCATCCCACACAACTCGAGCAAAGGAACATGTTACTATTGTAGATGTGATGGATAATCTAGTTTTGGAAAATATTGATGAGACACTTGGTGTTTTAGAGACCCCTGCCCCTTAGACTGATACAAAAGAGACAAACAACAAAAGGTATGATGATCAAAATAAAGATCATTCTAGTGATAAGCAAGAAGAACATCAAGAATCTACTGGAAACAGGGATGAGAAAAACAAAGATGAAAGTGAAGGGAGTAAGGAAAAAAAGAAGAATAATGACAAGGATGATGAGGATAGAAGGGAGAAAGAAAACAGAGACAAATCCTCTGGAAAGTTGTCCAGAGAAGAAGAAGAAGAAGAAGAAAAAGAAAAAGAAGAAAATGAAGAAGAAAAGAAGAAAGAGGAAGTCAAGAAAGCCATTTTAGCTGAGAAGAGAAAAGGAGAAATTCCCATAGGTTCTGAGTTTTCAAAGCCATCCAGAGAATCATCCGGAATTACCCTTAAAGGTCTTCTTTCAAGGAAAACTGTACTTCAACTTGTGCTTCCACCCCAACTAGTTAAGCTACCATCACATCCAGGTTATGTGGACTTGACCAAGATTACACTAGGTGATAGAATAAAACTAAGTGGCACTTTTCTCAACTCTGTCACACATGAAGCTACTGAGTCATATCAAAAGGAAAATGAACTAATCAATGAATATATTAAAGCCTTACAGGAGATAGCCATTGGTGTTACAACAAATAACTCTTTAGCTCCAATTGAAAATTTAAAGCTTATAGTTGATTCAGTCAAAGAGTACACATCTAACCTCAAGATATAGACTGCAAAAGAAGTGGAGTTAAGTCTGCTAGAGAAAAGACTATTGTTTCTACAAGACAAGTGTACAATTGCACATGACAGGGCTTTGCAAACTTTGAAAGAAGTAAGAAAATGCGATGAGGAAGCCCAATTGCTATTTGTCTATTGCATGAAGTGGCCTAAAGCCACTCGAGGTATCAAGGAATTAATGGAATCAATTGAGTCTCAACTTGCAGATGCCTCTAGAGATTATAAGGTTGTAGATGATAGAAACTATGTTGGATGGGTTTCTATTGCAGATCTTAAGAGAAAATTTTTCATCCTGCAAGGGTAGAAAGAAGATGCTATGAGACGGTATGCCCAACTTGGAGACCTAGTTATGTCCTGACATGTCTCTATATCAAATGCATTGATGGAAGTAGAAAAAATTGAGAAGATGAACGTTGTTCCATCCACTTTGGAAGAAGGAGAATAATGCTTGGCAAAATTAGAATCTCTTCACAAAACTCTTTCTAGGCAAAAAGGAGTATGGGATGATGGAAATCCAGCTTGGGAAGCGATTCTAAAGGATTTATAGGGTGACCCCAGTTCCTGATTTGAAGGTTTTTTATCTTTTCCCAGTTCTTTATCCTTGATGTCAAAGGGGGAGAAGAAGAGAAGAGTCAGTATAAAGAATATTATGTTTTGGTATTCCTGTACATATGATAAGGGGAGTTGAGCACATTAGTGTTGCACAATATTTTGTTTTGAAGAAAGCCTCATTTTTGGCACATGTTGCCATCAATGACAAAGGGGGAGATTCTTGGAATAATGAAGAAGATGACTTTCAGGTTTGTTGTCATTGACGCCAGCGTTGATTGGTAACTGGCTAAGTAAACTATGTGTCTATACTGATTTGGTATTTTGATCCAAAAGTCCTCTCAGTAATAGGAAGTTCTATGAGTTTTTGATATGTTGCTCATGAGTGTTAGTTATAACTACAAATAAGCATTCAACAATTTTGGTTGATCTGGCTATGTTATCTAGGTGACAAAAGTTTGACATTCTTTTGGCCGATAGGGTTATGAACTATTTATCTTATAAATGTTTAAAGTGTTCCTTATTAGGTCCAAGCCGACCTAATTAGTGTTCATTATGATTTGTATTGTGAGCCAAAAGGGATTTTGATTTAAGTTGACAAATCTTTTTGAATTATGCATTCAATTATGCTGACCTAATTGATGTATAAAGATGAAGTTATATATATGTGTGTATGATGAAGAAAAAAAATATATGAATATAGATGAAGGAATGGTTTGATATACAGTGATGCGAAAATTAGTGAAAAGGTTATGATAGTTGTTATATGCCCATGATCAGAGAATTTTTTTTGGTATTCCAGAGCTTAACCGAAACTGATCTCTGCACTTTGAAGGTGTACTTACTCAATTCATCATTTGGCAGTGAGCCATACTTTCTGTATCTTGGCAACAAGCCATTTTGTATTTACTTCAGATTGTGAGCCTTTCAAGGGTAGTGTGTCCTGGAAGTGAGCCTTGTAATATCTTGTAATCGATTATAATATATTGAGAGCTAATCCTCACCATGGTTTTTCCCTTTTTGGGAATTCCATGTAAAAATCCTGGTGTCAATGTGTTATGATTCCTTTTACGTTTTGTCTTACTTTTGTAGCTAGATGTGGATTGAAAATTGGATGGTTAATAATTAATTGTGTAAGTAGAATATTGATTCACCCCCCCTCTTAGTATTCGATGTATTCAATAGTTATCACATCTTGTGGAAAAATTTATCTTAAAGGTCACAAGTATACCTTCAAGATTTACAAGTTCATTAACACCTTTCATCAAAACATCAAATCTCTTTGTCTAAAAGTGTTGTCCAATATTTTAGAAAGTTCATCCCCCATATCATTAAGCATTTTCATCTCCCATTCACACCATTGGTTCAAAATGACTTAGAGTTCCCCTTTTACCAAAAATTGAGTCAACTAGAGAGTTTAAACATTACAAATATTAATATAACGCTCCCATAGGTGACCCACAATTTATGGTAACAACAAGATCACAACGCAAGAGAATCATGTAACAAGCCAAAGTCACATCCACCACAAGTGATAGCAACCCACAAGAATTTGATCCAAGGATTTATTCTAGCCCCTCACAACAAACCCAAAATCCATTGGGACCATATGATGTAGAAGATGTAACAAACAACCCATTTGAGCTTACTAAAGAAGAAATCCTTGAGTATAAACAAGAACATCAAGACTTAGAGAAAGTGGCTTAAATTCCCCCATCTTTCATGACACAAACCTTGGCACAAGGCTTGACTCCATCTATGATTCAATCCACTCCATCACTAGGGCCAAGTCAAACACAAACTCCTAGTCTTTCTAAGGACTTTGGTCACACCCTTCCTTTCGAAAGAAATACACTTGCAGGTACTATAAACACCAATCCTCCCCAAAATGTCACTTGGAGACCAACATTTTGTGCCCCACCTCAATCTTCCACCACCATTCCAGAACACCCTTTACATTCACTCAAACCTCTCACATTCCATGATACCACGATGACCTTGACATTTCAAGTGCAACCATCTTCATCCATCTCCACAAGTACCACAAGTGTACCTAATGTTGTGCAAGGTAGTGTGA
The DNA here is from genome assembly GCA_007258455.2 of Sequoia sempervirens. Classification (NCBI taxonomy): domain Eukaryota; kingdom Viridiplantae; phylum Streptophyta; class Pinopsida; order Cupressales; family Cupressaceae; genus Sequoia; species Sequoia sempervirens. The sequence continues at coordinate 526,756,434 of VDFB02270651.1, forward strand.
ACCAAGTGTCTCAAATAGACCAACAAGGGCATGCCAACACCCTTACACAAAATCAACCATTTGCACAACAAGGGAAATTTTCATCCAACTCCTCCACCGGCTCATCAAACCCTTTGGTTGTACAAAACACATCCATCACATCCATCACCAACCCAAATCAAAGAAACACCTTGGTCACAAACCGCATCAACCACTTGAGGTAATAGCTTTATCCCATCTCAAATACAACAAGGGAACCCCAACACATTGGTCAAGGGAACCCTTTCAATCAATTGAATCAAGGTCCTAATGTGCCATTTCCATTGCAATACCAAATGGAGCCATCATCATCTTTACCATTAGTCCCCCATGTCATGCAAAATCAAATGGGACCTCAAAATTACATTCCTCTATCCCAATCAACCATTTTTCAAGGACTAACAAACCAAAACAACCCCCAACCACACATCAACCTAAAATTTACTCACACCATGATCAACCAAAACCCATCTCACATATCGCAACAACAAGACTCTTACACACAAGAAGAAGAAGAAGCTCATGCTTTAGATTTTCAACAAACACAACAAGCCTATCAACAAGCCTTGCAACAACAAAAAGCTCATGCTCTAGCTTTGCAACAAGCACAAGACACTTACCAACAAGCACTACAACAACAACAAGCCCAAGCCCAGGCACAAGCTTTACAACAACAACAATCCTTAGTCACACAACAACAAAAAGAGGCAGCCTTAGTCGCACAACAATAACAACAAGCACAACACACAACCTTAGTTGCACAACAAAAAAAACAAACATAAAAATCAACCCTAGTGGCCCAACAACAACAAGAAGCTCAACAACAAAAAACACAACAACAAGTATTGCTAGCTCAACAATACACACAAAAAAAACAAGGGTTGTACTATAACTCTCAACAAAACATTGTCAATCCAAATTCATTAGGAGCTTATAAACCTCCACCACCATCACCTCTACAATATCCAACACCACCCTACACACCATACAACACCCCATCATATCAAAATCCCATGTACAACTCATCCTCCATCCCACAATGCAACCCATATGCTCCTCCACAAAACTCACAAAATGATACGGCATCACAATTCAAGGTGCTAATGCAAAAAATGTAAGACATTCAAATGGGAAAAATGAAGAAGCCTCATACAGAACAAAACTTATGTCCATACCCATTCGATAGAAACATCACAATGGTACCTTTCCCTCCCAGTTTTGAGGTCCCTAAATTTGATAAATACAAAGGGAGGGAAAACCTTGTGGATCACATCAAAGAATTCAATGTCATGTGTATGGAGGTTTCCTACAATGATTCCTACTTGATGCACTTCTTTCCACGAAGTTTGACAGGCCATGTCAACGATTGTTTCTCACAGTTACCTCTAGGTATCAAAACATTCCAAGAAATAATTGATAGACTCTTAGATCACTTCTCCTTCAACCTTGACATGGATGTAAGCTTAGAAGAGTTTTACACTATCAAGCAAAACAAAGGAGAATACTTTGCTAATTTCTTGCAAAGACGGAGGCAAAGAGTGAGTAAGAGCAAGTGGACCATTCTCGATGAACAACAAGTGGGGATTGTCATAGAAAATGCTGATCCATATCTATCCTTCCACTTAAAGATTCAATGTATCATCACTTATGATGAGCTTGTCCCTAGGGCCCTCAACATCGAGAGAGCCCTAATCTCACAGGGAAACATATAAGTGTATAAGGACAACCACCCATCCACTAGTTCTAATGACAAACCCCGCTTTTGGGCCAAGAATAAGAATATTACTAGTGATGGTGTTGTTGATGCAAAGGTTTTCTTAACTGCTCCTAGGAAAGTAAATACCAAAAACATGAACACACAGCAACCATCCATGCCACCATCAACCAATCAAACAATAATCAATACTACAAACACTCAATGTGGACAAAAAAGAACAAATAGTGCTCCTAAGTAACAATTCACTCCCTTAGGGGAACCTATGAAGGATGTGTTGAAGATCTTGATATAGTCTAACCTTATCACGCTCCCAATTTTCTCAAACTATCAAGAGCCACAAGTCAAACCTCATAGCTATAGAGATGATCATTTTTGTGAATTTCATCAATACAAAGGTCATAAAACACAAAATTGTTTTAGGCTCAAACATCTAATAGAAGATATTATTGAACAAGGAGACATTGATGTCGATCAAAAATATGGGAATGAAAATTTGAAAATTTACATAAACCCTATGCCTAATCATACAAAAGAAAAAGATTCAAGAAAGGAATCAACCTCAAATAACATGAACCATACCCATGATACCATGATGGGACACATTTATGGTATTCATTAATCACAACATGAAGAATTAGACATGTATCAAGATACTATTTTAAAACAAAGTCCAAACCAATCAACAGTGTCTAGCAATATTTTATACCGTAATGGCATCAAATATGTATCAAATTATAATATATCTCCCACATATGACTTCATGATTGTGCATGCTGAAGAAGTTCCAAATGAGCAAGAAATATCCCTTATTGCACCCATACCCATAAAATGTTGCAAAGAGTCTTTTGCCAATGATATATCATCCACCCAAGGATCATGTCAAGAGGAGGCTCTTGAGGATAACAAAAGTTACTCCGAATCGAGCCAGGATCAAGAACCCCTATCCCTAGAGTTTCACCAAGAGCTAAGGGACATCTTCCAAACCATTATAAACTCCAAAGATGTCCTTGATATCACCCCTGAGATGTTTCTTTCTGATGGACCTATAAACATTCTTCATCCAAAACAATTGTCTCCCACTCTTGATATTCCCACACAAGAGCAAGCAATAGTCGAGATTCTTGATTCTTATAGTGATTTTGCATCATCAACATATATTGAATCAGCACCAACATCTTTTGAAGCAGTATCAACAGATAACGATATCATAGAATTAGAGCAAATAGTTCATAAATTCTTGAATAACAGGAACCCATAGCAATATCATATGTTCACGAGAAGTCATCTTTAGTGGCTATGGATAAGAGGATACATTATCAAGGAAAAGGATTAGGTATTATTCATACCTTCACAATACTGGGGGAAATCTTGTCTAATGTAAACATCAACATATGGGGCATGAAGGATCCTTATGATGAAAATAAGTATGTCAACACTACAAATAGTCGTATCATGAATCGTCATCCACCCACCATCTCATACATAAATTGGGACCAACGTAAAAAGAACGATTCCTATCAAAGAAAGGAGAAGTTCATCAAAGAAAACAAAGCAGTAAAGAAAAAGAGACACGTCAAGTACAAATGGATACCAAAGAAAAATAAAGAAAGTCATCCCTCTAAAAATCCACTAGTCAAAGAAACTATGGGGAAAAATAAAAAAGGGAAAGGTATCCATCAAAAGCATGCTCAAAAATAAAAGTGGGCTTCTCAAGCAAGGAACGAGGTATATCTAGTGGTTGGTCCTAATTCCATGAAAACCTTCATTCCCACCCATCATTGCTCATCTTCCCAATTTTGGAGAATCAAAGGTTCCAAACCATCGACTCATCCATCATATATTCCTTCATGCATGACACCATACACTCCATTCATGATATCCAATTCTTGCATTGACCATGTGTTAGTAGCTACCCTTCATCATAGGATTCTGAAGACACTTTATCGTGATTTGTGCACATAGACAAGGTTAATTCCTGTATCGATAATGCAAGTCAGAGTTCTTCAAAGTTGCATTCAAGTGCTCATATCTTAGCAAAGAAACTTATTCAAGTAGGGTATTTTTGGCATGTTATGATAGTGGCCTCTACATTAGTACCACAAGGTGGTTCAACATGATGGTAAAATTTTCAAAACACCAAAAAAAAATAAAAAAATCAAGAAATAGTAAAAATAAAAATTGTCCTCTAGTGCAAACCACTTCGGTGGCGCTTTAGGCAAGTACTATGATGAAAACCTTGCAAATAGGTGTCATGAGTAGAATCGAGCGTCTATATGATCCTTCTCAAATAGAAGCATCTCATTCTTGTCATGATAAATCCAATGTTCCCTCCATCCATCCAATCCAACTTTTATCTAGATATTCTCGTTTATCTTGATCTTGACAAAGATTTGATGTATACTTCAACTCTACTCATGTCAAAATTTTGACAGGCTCTTTACCATTTTATCTCATGAAGTCCCATAGCCCATATCTAGCATGATAAAACTTTGTTGAAACTCTTCGCATATACAAATTACCTATCTTGGTTTGTCCATTGAGCTATGAAGCATTGCTAGAACACTGAGGTAGGTTATTGCACTCTTGTTTTCAAATAACTCTTGATTCATGTATTTTATCTCACAACGTGACATTGGCATCATGATATAGGTATCGTTTACCTCAAAATCTCATCAAAAATCCCAAAAACATTCATAAAATCTCATCAAAATCCAAAAACACTGCAAAATCATCAAAAAATCTAGAAACATCAAAATCATGTACAGTTAAAATCCAAAAACATTCAAAAAATTGTAAAGTCAAAATTCAAAACATCCAAAACACATCAAAAATTCCTAAACATGTCAAAACATCAAAAATACAAAAATAGTACCATGTCGAACTACATTGTCTCTAAGCTTGAACGTAGGCAAGGCCATCATTGATGTGCCCCTAAGACACTTTAGATTAGGAGTCTATCATAATAAACTAAAAATCCATCAACTATTCATATCTCATCAACAATAAGTCAAGTTAGTCGAGCTACATGGTCTCTACGTGTATAACGTAGGCAAGGCTCATCTTGGTCAAAACTTAGAAAACCCCAAAACATTTGAAAACTCAGAAAACCACAAAAAAAATTGAAAATTGAAAACCCAAAAACATTGAAAAATGTTGGAAAACCCTAAACAACCTCTAATTGATCGAAAACCAAAACATTTACATAAAATTTCAAAAAAACCAAAAACAACCTCAAAACATTAGAAAAAATAAAAAATATTGAAATATTCCAAAAAGTCCAAAACCATCCATCCCATTTCGCTTTCACCCGCAATAAACTTCCATCCGTAATAAATCAATCATCACACTCACCCTTTGGTAACACAAACAAAAAACAAGTACAACAATTAGCAAAATTAGAACCTTTAAATGCAAAAAAATCAAACTTTGGTTCATTATCAAACATGTCAATCGAAATTTATATCAACAGCCTTTCAAACAACCTATCAACCTGCCAACATTTGATAACACATCCTAGGAAGCATGCTTCCTACAATGGCAATTATCGTTGGCAATCACTTTGGATATTTATCCTCAAAACACACCCTTTTGGAAAGAGATATAAACACCATTGATTGTTTTTTTTTGATATTTTTTGAACCATAGATTTTAGGGACTAGGAATACTATGTCTCTTTTACTCAATTAGGGTCTTTCACCTAATGGAAAGAGATAGATCCCTCACCAAAAATATTAGGAGGTTCATTCAAATTAAGATGTGTGTAATGTTATAATACCTAAATGAAGTGATCTAAATGCAACTAATTGATAATATTGATTGATTAAACAAGCAAAACCTAAGAAATAAGACTTGTTTGAAAACACATTGTGTTATGCAAGAATGAACTAGAAACTTAAGCAAATGCTAACATAAATTGATGAGACTGAACAGAGTGCACCGAGAAGCAGATTGATGTTATTGGAAGGTTTTGGAATGTCCCTGAAATCACTGTTAGTGGCCATTAGGACTAATTTTCCATAGATGGTGAATCAGTCTTGCTTCTGGTGAAAACTTCCAGAAATAGGTTTCTGAATGCTGAGAGTTGAATTATGAGAAAATCAATTTTTAGGCCTACAGGTGGGACTAATTTGCCATGCATGGTGAATCAGTCCTCATACAGGAATCTGCAAAGTCAGAACTTGATTCTGTAGGTCTAGATCTGCACTTCTATCTTCTACAAGTGTCCACTTCAAAAACTGTCAGATTCGGGTTTGAAAATGACTTTTTGTTGATTCTTTGAGTTGAATGATTAAGAGATGAATTTAATGACTTTACAAATTGATCTCCAATGATTTCCAAGATTCTAAGATGTCTAAATCTACAAACACACAAGAAGGAAAGAAGATATGTTGATTGTTAGGGCATGGGGGTTTGCCTTGGTCAAACCCCTTAGAGGTAATTAAACCAAAATGATGAGAAGAAGTAATGAAACATGAAATAATGGAGATGATTACCTTGTCATGATGATTTTATTTTGAAATTCTGTAGAAATGGAGGAAGATTCAACTCTTGAATGCTTTAGAAAGCTAACTTGAAGACTTCTAATGAAGAAACCCTAGCTTGCTTGACTTGGATGAGATGATAGATGATGAATTAATGATAAGAGATGTAAAAATGAGTTTTTAGATGTAAAATGAGGATAAACACACTTTTTTATAGACAATTGTGCCTTAGCATCCCGATTATACCTCATCACAGGCCGACATGTAGTGAAATTAAACTTTAAATTTTACTTTTTCCCACTCAAAGGTCAAAATGGGGCCAGATAGAACTCATTCGACACATGTGGTGAATGGGTCCCACCTAGATGGGACTAATTCACCATGCATGGTGAATGGGTCCCACAGGGGCCATTCCAACAAATCAAAAGCTAGGAGATAAGGAAATAAGGTTTAAATTGCAACTTTGTCAAGTATTTGATCAATTAACACCTTAGGATACACAATATAGGTTAAAATGGTCCTATTAATGATGATGTAAATGTCAAATAGGGCTTGGGACACATAAATCAATGTGAAAGTGTGATTAAATGCACTTTACAACACTAAAATTAGGTCCACATAGCCTAGAAAGGCACAAAAACCAATGTGAATGTGCAAGACACATTAGAACACTAGTTTATCATTAAATTTAATTCAAGAACCTTCTAGATTGATGTAATGATGTTATTAAACATATTTTATAATGTTGAATTAGGGAGAAATAGGTTAATTAAGTCTAGAAAAGCATGAAAGTCCTTTACAAGATTTTACGACACCTTTACAAGACGTCGTTAAAAGCATGTTATTCAATTTGCAAGGGTCCAAGACTTAATGTGGATGCATAAAATGATTCACAACACCTGAATCAAGGTTTCATTAAGTCCATTTTATCATGAATTAATCTCATGTCAAGCAAAGGGTCCTTTTTTTCTACGACACATTTAGCCCCCACTTTAGTGAGAGGATGAACTTGCTTCAAACTCACACTAAAGTAGACATTCAAGAGAGATACACATGCATGGATGCAGATGAAAAAGAATGAAAAAGATCAAAGGAGGTGGCCAAGCCCCCAGGATTGAAGATCCTAAGTCAGGTTGTCAAGATACAAAATCATGCAATGGAAAGAATGAAGAGAATGAAAGATAGGGTAGAAACGATGTACTCACTCTGGGCCGATGGAACTTCTTGGTTGATCACCGGGTGAGAAAGGCCAAAGGTATACTCACTATGGGGCCATAAAACTAGTTTTTTGCAGGGTGAGAAAGCCTGAAAGGTAAGATACATATGCTAGTTGGTATGCACACACACACAAAGGTGGCTATGGGGAAAAGTCATGCAGCTAGGTGGGCTTCCCGCTCAACCATGCTAAAGTTATACCTGCTGATAACTTTAACAAGGTGCCACAAAAGAAAATGATGGTTCGAGCGAGCTATAAGGTAAGAAAAAAATTCGTATGCAAGACACTCATAGACATTGTTAATGCAGAAAAGTGTAAGTATTGTTCAAAGGATTTTGTTTTGTTCGTGCAAGGTCTCATTTTAGGGGACATTGTGCTTAACGTCTCCAAGAGAGGATGTGTCAAAGAAGTATCACGCTCCTGGAGGGAATCAAGCCCATTGACTCCACCAAGAAAAGAACACATCACAAGAAGAAAGAAATCACACAATGAAATGTGAGTGGTGATGTATGCCCCCACTTTAAAGCGGTTACGAGCACCCGTACTGTGAGCAATTTCTTTAAAGTAGAAGAAGAACATGAGAGCTTACTCAAAAATCCCTATGCCAAGTCATATGTTTCTGATAAGCTACATCATGAAAAATAGAAGTATGTCATATGCAAGCCAACTTAAAGCATGTCGTCCACATCCCAAGCTTGCTCTTATGTATTCATGAAAGGTTAACGACTAGCCAAAGGAGGCTGCCACAAGTGACATATGAGGACACGGCTACATAACCCCTTGCCCCCACTTAGTGTAGGACAAAGGTGAGCCGAAAGGATTGATGAGATGTATGCTAGAGTGAAAATCAATAGAAATTAGAGGAATTAGATGCCCCCACATAGGGAAGCATACCAAACTCCTCAAAATGTTGTATTTTACGACTCAAATCATGACATTCATTAGTGGAGTGACCGTGAACTCGATGATATGCACAAAATGAAGTCTGGGAATAGTAATTATTTCGAGTTCTAGGAGGGAGGGTGATCAAGTGATCTTGGAGGACTCTCGACAAGATACCCTCTTGATCCAGAGGAGAAGGTGGTCTTGTGGTTTGTTTCAAAGATACATCTTGCTTAGTAATGGATGTCATACTTACACAAGGTTCTCTAGATTGTGAGATTTTATTCTTTCCATTATAGGAAGGTATAAAATCTAACAAATTTGAATCATGAGTGTTTCTTGAGATGACATTGACATTGACATTAAGTGAAGGTGTAGTCATGTGTTGCATATTGGTTGAAGGATGATGGTCAAGACCACTAGATTGTAAAGACGGTGTAGTGAGGTGTTTCGTGATATTGTTGATGGAGGGTGGAGGTTTAGCGATCTCAATTATGGGACAATAACCGATACCATGAGTTGTTTGTTGTGTGAGGGGATCTATAGGGTTGCGGATACCTTGTTCATTAGCACCACATCCTTTTCCATTATATCCAAGCCATTTCATAAACTCAAAACCTTTTCCATAAAGCTTTTTCATAGATTTTGGATCGGGTAGCTATTTGTTATTGTGTTCATCAAAGGTTGTTGTGTAGTTTGCTTCTCTATCTAAAGTGGGTGAGGTGGATGCTTTCAAATGGTCATCTGAAGTTGGTGTTGATACGGTTGTTGTGTCTTTTTCCTTTTTTGAATCTTTGTGGATATTTTGGTATTCGCCCATGAGGTCATGCTCAAAATCCAAGGAACCCCAATCATCTTCTAATAATGTCATGTGATGTTCAATGTTGTTTTTTTCTATAGGTTCCACTTGTATGGTTGGTGTTAATGTGTTCAAGGGGTTCTCTTCAATTTTGGCAAGTTGTAAAACACTATAAGGCTCAGGGTTAGTGTCAAGGGTGTAGACTTTGTTATTGTAAATGTATTTCATTTTGTGATGAAGAGTGGAGGGAACACCATTCATGGCATGAATCCACTATCTGCCTAAGATAAGATTACATGAAATTTCATAAGGCATGACATAGATTGGTGTATTTAAGGTGACCACTCCAACTGTAAGAGGAATAATGATTACCTTGAGAAATTTCTTT
>VDFB02270651.1:526776301-526826493 GCA_007258455.2 Sequoia sempervirens
TTTATAGTTGTTTGTACTCATGAAAGTTTTCCAAAGAGGCCCATATCATGAATATAAAATTGATGTATTTTTCTTTTTCGCCCATGTTCTAGTCAGTATTTTCCATTTGGTCCCATAAAATTCACCTGACCCCAAGCATTTGAATATATAAAGTCATATCGAGATGATATAGGTCTTCCCAACCCATAAGTTATTTTATACTAACACATATTTTCTAGTGCATCGACAAGGGATCATGAATGTATTACCGATATGATTTTATCTGAGGATTCATATCAGCATGATGTAGTTCATAGTCTCAACGAAAAAAGGATCCTATCGGCAATACAATAGTCATTGGGGTGAGTCATATCGAGCACATATGTGTCTTACCGACCAAAGCACAAAGAACTATATCAGCCAGACTTGGGCCGTTAGAGTGAAGTCCCATAGCATCCATGTGGTCTTGCTAATAAAGCGAAGGAGGATTTTGTCAATATGAGTTCATGGAGTCCTGTCGACCCCCTATGTCACACCGATAGGATTGCATTTGTAAAGCCTTGGCGATACGTTTTGATCATCAAGAAGACTGGTTTCATCAGAGAGAGATATGAGAGTCATGTCGAGTGTTGTTCCACCGACAAGAAAATAATTGTCTCAGCAATCAGAAAATAGACCAAAGGAAATATCTTGGCAAGATATGAAGTAAGCGGAGGAACATCTGCCTGACTTACAAAATCACAACGATATTTTTGCATCGGTGGGAGTTATAGCGATATACTTGAGATTGAAGGGATAATTCTCGGGGAGACTCATAATAATGGTGAAACTACGAGACATCTTAGTGATATATGATCTATCTATAGCAAAGATACAAGTGAATCAAAATAACTCGAAGTGTTGGGGAAACTACAAGGTGTCTTAGCGAATGTTTTAATGAACGTTGGTAGAAGCCCTAATAGAAGGATCGCCCAAGCTTTGAAAATGTCTCGCCAATAATATTACATGATGTGATAGTGAGAGTTTTGAAAAAAGACCTACTACACTCGTGTTTCAGCTAAAACATTAATGGCACCATGAAGCATAAGTAACTTCATGAATTAAGGAAAATTCAATTGAAAACACTGTTACGAAATTGATAGCAGAGAAAGTAGAAGGACAAACGAAGAACTAGGGCATTTTTTGACTCAAAAGTTTCAAGCGAAATACAGTAAGCCCTTTGCGCCTTGACTTTTGTAGTTGTGACTTCTGCAATTTTTGAAGAATGGAAGCCACTAGTTCAAGAAAATTGAAGGGGAGAAAACATGGGGAAAGTAGTCAGTCTAGAGGGAAAAAATAGAAAACCAAAATTGAGCTAGAGGGCACTGAGAAGAAGCTAAGCCAAGATCTTATCGACCAATTACCTGGCTCTGAACCTAAATCCAGGTGATCTGCACAACTTAGGGTAGAAGTGGATAAACTAGATGGAAAATGTAAGCTCATAGCAGATATTTGGACACCAATAAGAGGCTATGAACTTTTTAGTTTTCATTACTACCAGAGAAATCATTTTGAACCAATATGTAATCCATGGAAGCTTAATCTAGGAAAGCTGGTCTACCCTAATGTATTTTTCAATGTTGAATTAGTGAGATTGTTGGCTACTCATTATAATTCAAAACTCAAAGCCATCTGTGACCCATCCAGGAAACCATTGATACATATATTAGAAGATGCAATAGGCGAGGTTTTCAAATTGGAAGGGGTTTGCAATGATAAAATCATATGTGAAGAATTAGAAAGGGAATTCGGAAGGATGGACACAATTTATAAAGGTTGGAGGTTGCCACTGCACAGAATTAGATAGGGCAGAAAACCAGTTCCACTAGAGGATAGTGATGGACCCCCCTTCCATGTTGATCTTTTTGAACCCTATATGAAGTATACTTATTTCCCGGTAGGACAACTATTGGGAATGGAAGTCCTAGAATATATGTCAATTGTGCCTATGATAATTTCAGCAGATATTCAGTATCATAACTCTAGACCTTTTGATTATGCCTCATACATTTTTAAGGGGCTTGATTCTAGGTTGATGGCAGTGAAAAGTGGAGCCTCTATCTTACATCTTATGAATTATTCATTGTTGATGCACATAGTGTTGTATTTTGGACAGGAGTTAGGGTTGTGGCCTCAAGAGATGAGAATTTCCCATTTTGATAAGGAAGGTATGTCATTACCTGTTCAATTATGGACTGCTGTTTGGGATAGCAGGTTTGCTAATTCTTGTTTAATACACTTTGAGGAGTATTTTGTAACACCATTGTACAAATTCTATAATCATCCATGTGCTTATTCTCTATCTGATGAGATAAAGAGGTTTCTTAGGTCTAAGGACTTCAATGGACCAATTAATCACAATTGGAGGGATTGGTATTGTTTGGATGATGCTACCATGATTAGGGTTTATGGATTTGAAGATTCCCCATTCATTTTGCCTAAAACAGTCCCGAACAGGATTGCATACTTGGAAATTGTTAGGCAGATGAACTTTTCCAGTGTTATGAATTTGAGCTCCTTTGGAAAACAAGCTTTCATGGCTAGTACATTGTGCTTCAGTGATTTTACTGTATTGGTGAAGGAAGGGTACAATTTGATTCTTGATAAGCTACTACAATACAACATGAAAAGAGGACCACCTAGAAAGAATTTTGATCCAGAAGGGTATATCAATTCTGCTAGACAAAAGATAAACTTTGGAGGATATCAACATGTACCCTAGCAGTTTGAAGATATGATCAGGAACCTGGAAGCTGAAGAAGCAGAAATGGTGGTAGAAAAATATAACCAAGGGTTGCAAGATACAAAGTTGTTATCTTCTGGGGAAGAGGCATATGAGGGTAATGTGCCACAGGGTCAATCCAATACGATGTCAAGATTGAGAACTCGAGACTACACCCACCCTGCTAGGGAATTAAATGTGGAAGAGAGTATAGATACAGATGCAAGGCACATGGAGTATAAGTCATTTGTATCAGATAATGAATTTATAAATTTTCCAGAATTTAAAGCATTCTTGTATAAACAAAAAGGAAAAGAGATAAGAGAAATGGTTGATAATATTACACCAAGTAATGAGGAACAACTATTGAAGGACCTAAAGATGAGTGTGGACAGAGAGATGGCAGGTATGACCCCTGAAAAGGGAAGGAGAATGTTATAAAATGATGGTGTTATGATCATTCCAGGGTTGGATCTCAATTTTGCATTAGTCTTTGATAGTTTTCTGAAGGACAATAATGCTACACACAAGCTCAGCCCGGATAAAGTGACAGAAGTATATGCAGGGTCAAAATACAATCCAGATGAAGGGTCATTGATGATTTGGGCCTTGTATCCACCTCATAGGAAATCAGTTGTCATTGATATTGAGAAAGCATTCATGCATGTTATGAATCTAAAGGTTGGGGACGCTGATCCTGTGGCAACTATAGAGATTGGAATCAATGTAGCAAAACTGAACAAAGCTCAAATACAGATATTAATCAAGGAAAGAGAAATGTACAAAATGAATAATGAGAGGATGTTGAGAGAAAATGACCGCCTGAAAGATTTGTTAGGAGTTACAATGAAGTCAACCAAGCTTCTCACTCATGGTGAAAGTTCACAAGAAAAAGATCATTGGGAAGGATCAAGTGCATATTCTCAAGGGAAATATGATGCACTTGTAGCAGTAATTAAGAAAAGACAAGCCAATCTAACAACTCGGTTGAATAAGCTCTGGGGAACACACTCACATAACTTTGTTACATTGCAAGAACATGAAAGAATGGATGGTAGGATTCTGGAGAAGCTTCAAGAAATAAACCAGAGCGATGTTTCCGATAATGTAGCAATTAAGGCTGCAAATCATCTTGTGAACAAGCACCAAGACTTCTTTGAAGAATTACGAGGGGATGTGCAGGAATTAATTGATGCCACCAAAAAGGGATTGACTGCATTCTTCAATGATAGAGGAAAATTAAAAGAAATGACTAGGTGAAAGTGAATCAATATTACAAGAAATTCTAAAGATAGCTACCGTGAAAGATACAACACTGGATGAAGCATGTGAACAGAATGAAAAGATGGTGAAAATGGAGATCGCAATCTAGAATGCATTGGGAGATGCAGATACACATGAGTTTCGGGACTACTTGGACCAATTTTTGAAGATTAGTTTGTGGCTTCATAGAGCCTAATTACTTCTTTTTAATTATTTGTTGTTCTAACATGAGACATTTTTGAAAGGACGTGTCCTTTCGAGCAGTTGATGTATAAATATCCATTTTTGGTAGCAAATAGTGAATATCGAATAGGAGAAAGATACAGTAGATTACAATGTTTTGCAATTATGAGACTATGATGCATGTTTGAAACTATGGAGATATTAATGAAAATCGTTTAATGTGGTGACGTATTTCTGGTATCAGTTGTTTTTTGTGTTAATTGAAAGTATTACTGAAGTTGCCTCCAAGGTTGATGTTTTCTAGTTATTTAAATTGATATAACAAGCTTATATTCAGTTTATCAGTGCACACTTGTATTTATATGGTTGATTAATTGGTTCTTTCAAGAAAAGATTAAATCCTTTTAATTAGTTGATCATAGTAATTAGGGAATCTCATTTGTATCATTAAGAAGAACTTGGTAATCATATTCTTGCATGTTTATACAAGTTATAAACTCAAATTTATTTTCCAAACAATTAGAGTATCTTCCAGAAAGAAGTTACACATTTTAGATTTCTCATTTGACTCCGCATACCCAATAAGGCACTAGTCTATACATTTTCTCCATTTAGGTTTCACTCATTTTTACATCTGTTAAATTGAACATATTAAGTTTTAGCCTTGATATTGCTATACAATCTATACCAAAATAAAATTCATTTATACACTCCCATTTTCCATTGTGGATGAATTATTTTAGGAAATAAACACAAACCAAGTCTGCCTCATTCATATAGGTATACCCGCCTCGGTCTAGCAGCACCTGAAGAGAAGAAGGTCTACACCATTTTGGCCTTGTCTATTACCCTAAAATGTACCAAGAGATTGGTAACCTCTTGAGGCATTTCGCTTGTGTTTTTGAGAGCTAACACCTCCCTCCCTCTATCTCTCTCCCACTCCCTCCCTCTCTCTCTCTCAAGTATCTTCAATATCCTATGCTCTCTCCCTCTCTTAGTTCTCTCTCTCACTCACTCACTCCCTCTATCACCTCTCCGCCTTCAGCCCTTGCTTGCCAAGCTCTCTACCCTCAGCCTTGTCCTTCCCTCTCTCTCTCTCTCTCTCTCTCTCCTCTCTCTCTCACCACTGTCTCTCTCTCTCAGGTCTCTCCCTCCTCCCAGCACCATCCTCCTTCGGGTCTCCTGCCTTCGCTCCTCTATCTCAACTCTCTGCCTCCTACCCCTTCTCCCTCTCTTAGGTCTTTCTCTCTCACTCTCTACCTCTATCTCTTTCCCCTCAACCCTTAAACCATCTACCTCTACCCTTAACCCTCCCTCCCTCTATCTATCTCCCACTCCCTCCCTCTCTCTCTCTCTCTCAAGTATCTTCAATATCCTACCCCTCTCTCTCTCTTAGGTCTCTCTCTCCTTAGCTCGCTCCTCTATGCTCTCCCCATGGCCTTAGGCCCTCTACCTCTACCTTGGCCTCGCTGTCTCTCTCCATCCCCTCCTCTCTCTCTCTCTCAAATTCTCTCCTCCTGCCTCCTGTCCACTGGAGCCCTGGTACAGAGCCATGGGGCCCTAGGCCCAGCCAAGCCTTTCTATCCTCTACCCTCAACCTCTTCCCCTCTCCTTCCCCTCCTAGTTCCTCTCTCTCTCTCTCTCTCTCTCTCTCTCTCTCTCTCTCTCTCTCTCTCTCTCCTCCTCTCTCTCTCTCTCTCTCTTTCCCTTTCCTCTCTCTCTCTTGCCCACCTCACCTCCTAATTACTCTTGGGTATGTAATACATTGCAAAAGTGGAGGATATCAGGTTATAGCACCAAAATATTTCATTTTAAAATGTTTTTCAAATTAGATATTAGACACGAATTGGATATCCGATTTGTAGTACTTTGGATTGCGCATTGCTATGGAGCAATGTATTGACACCCAACCCAAAAAAAAAGTCAACTCGGGATTTTCACAATTTATGGTGAGTTCAAAATGCTACTTTTTTCATGTTGCCACTTTTTGGCCCATCATCATCCTACACATACCCAAGTCTAAATGATCTAAAGTGACTTATTTATCCTAGAGGAACTAAGTATATAGTATACAAAGAAAACCAACAAACCCACAACTACCCCTATTTTGAAGGAGTTTAGTTTTCTCCCCTTCCTGATCTCTCTAATATTGTCTAATTATCTTAAAGAGATGAAGGGTCATAATGCAACTTTATTCAACCCAGTAAATAGCTTGGTTAATGAAACTTGAAAAAAGCAACAAAACAATTGCTACATTTGGCATTTCATGTTGAATGAAGAGTGGTGACAATAATCTACTTATAGTTTAATAAAACACTATTTTTACCAAGGAAAACTGACATTAGAAAGATAAAGTGTTACGCGGTTTAAATAAAGGCACTATTATTATAGTTTTACCAACATATATTGTGGCACTGCATGAAGCTGTAGTTAATATGAAGAATGAGATAGACAGGAGAGAGAGAGAGAGAGAGAGAGAGAGAGAGAGAGAGAGAGAGAGAGAGAGAGAGAGAGAGAGATATGGGAAGAGAAATACAGATGGAGATATATGGGAAGAGAAAGGAAGATAAGTGGAGATAGAGAGTCGATGGATAGGGGGGATAGGGAGGGAGAGATGGTGAGAGATAGAGAGGGGGAGATAGAGAGGGGGAGGGAGAGAAAGGGATATAGATAGAAAGAGATAGAGAGAGGAGTTAGAGGGAGATAAAAAGGGAAATAGAGATAGAGATATATAGTAGGAGAGATGGAGGGAGAGATGGAGTGAATGAGAGAGAAAGGGGGGAGAGGGAGAGATAGCTCAATAGATAGAGGGGGGAAGAGGGAGTGGCATAGATAGTGGGAGATATAGAGATATACAGAGCGACAGGGAGAGATATATCAATCACCCTCCCTATATCTCTATCTATTCATCCTTATCTCTCTATCTCTCTACCTCTCTCTATCTATTTGTCTCCCTTTCTATTTGTATTTTTGTCATTATCTCCCTCTCTCTCTATATTTTCTTCGCTATATTTATCATTGTCTCCTTAAGTGTGCAATGGGTACATTGAAGAGGTCTTAAAGGAGAATTATCATATCTTTAATCAAATGGCATGCTACCTTGAGCATAACTCCCCAAGGACACATGCCATCATTGGATTTTTGACGTGAAACAACCAATCAAAATTTAGTTTTTCTCTCTCATAGTAATATATATTACTATTATATTCAATATATAGTACATTAGTTATATTTTGTATTATATAAAAATATACTTATTATTAATTATTAATTATAATAATTTTATACGTATAAATAATAATTTTGTTAAAGAATATAATATATAATTATAATAATTTGAATAATTATATTATTTATTATGTAAAATATAGCTAACATATACTTAACTATATTGTACAGAATATTAAAACCTAGCTAAATGGCACCAAAATTTTCAATTTAATTAACATACTGTAAAACCTAACGAAACCAGGTTGTAGCTCATCAAATTGGAGAAGTGAAAGGTCAATACCAACGCCAAGGAAGAGTTTGGAGTAGTGAAAACAAGGTCAATGCCAGCGCTGAGGAATAGTTTGGAGTTAAAACAAGGTCAATACCAGCGCCGATGAAGAGTTTGGAGGAGTGAAAACAAGGTCAATATCAGTGCCGAGGAAGAGTTTGGAGGAGTGAAAATAAGGTCAATACCAACGCCGAGGACAAGGTTGAGGGAACTTAGGGAAAATCAACAACCAAGGGGCAATGAGTACTGTAAGTTTGGCACCCCCATTCTCTTTAACCTAAAATTTTCATGCCTAGTTTCCAAAGATCTTCTCATACATTGGCACCCCCATTCTCGTAAAATGGTATAAGATAAGACAGAAAAATTAAAATAGCTTAGTCTTTCACATTTTTATCAACCAACCTAAGGTCTTGGAAAAACTCCCATAATCTACCCACATCTTGGTTGAGGTCTAGGATTTCATCACACATAGCCTTCATCGCATGAGTCTGAAGCAATTGTAGACTTAGCCCAAGTATATGCTAGGCTAAGGTAGATCTAATGAATGAAAATAGAGGCATACAATTTTCTTTAATACCTCCACCACAAACATATGCAAGTTTTGGTTGTTTTTACGGTAAGCAGGTTGATCTTCTAATCTCTACCTGAAATTTTCCATTCCAATAAAGGGCAACTCGAAAGACTGGACCAACTAACGAGGATTTTAAGACCTCCTACACTTTGGGCTATGCAAGACTTGGGAGGGTGATCCCTTAATGCGTTTACAACCTCTACACCATCATCATAAACAACATTAACAACAACAGATAATCTCATTTAATAGCTCAACATAATAGGATAATACTGAATAGAATTGGTTGTTTATCAATAATATCAACTATTTGGAGCATGAGATAACTACAACAACATTTCATAATATAAGATAGTCATTGATTTGCAATTTGTAGCAAGCTATAGGTAAAGGAAAACAAATACTGAACCATACAAATAAGTACAACTTAGATCAGTGCCATATATCCATTGGAGGAGTCAAATTTATAAGCATCTAAGGTTTTATGACAGATTTAACACATAACATATAAGATCCTTGATAACATTGCTTTACAATCTCATCAATATGTATTCTAACCCAATACTACTTATAATGCCAAGAAAGTGCAAAAAGAAAAGATTAAAAGAAAACATGCAATACAAATCTAAATGCAATCTAATGCTAAGCAACAAAGAACAAAGAAAAGTAAAAACGTAAATAAAACTTGAACAATCTCACCAAATTTGTATGTATTTCCATGATTCATCTCGATTGCCCTTCTCCATTTTGTTGTTGTAGTATAATTTCCCTCAGATTTTCAATAGTTTGTGCAAGTATAGCCTATGATAGTGATTTAGCAAAACATTGAAGATTCAAGATAATTGCTCCAAAAATTCATAAGATTTCGAGAGAGATTGGAATGATGAAAACCAGATTAATTTATATAAAATTGATTATTCGAACGATAGGCCAGGATTGAAAGATCAACAGACGGTTGAGATTGACAGATTAGTCATGCATTTTGATAACAGTTAGTAATGACATTAGTGATATAAATTAGAAATAGAATTAAAGATTAAATAAATGATTTAATCTTCATGTTTGGTATTCAAAAATAGAAGAATTATCTTTGCATGACAAAGATAAAGATGGATTAAAACAACTCTTTGTTTGAATGCAGGCACAAGGTTTAATTAATTAAATAGGAATATTTAATTAATCCGCATGTACATGCAAATGAGTTAGAACTAGATGATTGAATGATTTGACGAAGAGATTACTTGAGAACGCCACTCAGACATTAAATCAAGAGTTAATTGAGCGATTTGAATAAATCTTTGAGTCGAGCAAAAGTGAATACTTAGATAACTCACACAATTATCTAAATATAGAGGAATGCGTTAAAATAGAATTCATGAATTAAATAATTCATTTAATTCAAGATTTGATATTTGAAGAATAATTAAATAAATAAGATTTATTTAATTAAGTGATGAAGGATTTAAATGAATAATTAAATATAAATAAAATTTTAATATTTAATTATAGTTGAAGTATGATAAAGAGTAAATTAAATAAGAATTTATTTAATTTGACAAGAAGAATAAGGTTAATTAGTAACATAATTAAATAAAAAGCGTTTATTTAATTAATTAGATAGAATAAAGAAAAGTGTGAATTAAATAAATAATTAAGATTATTTAATTAATAGAAGAAATGAAGACTATAGAGAATAATAAAATAATTGACATTATTTAATCATGACCATGAAGAATACGAATTATGAAGAATATTGAAGTCGCAGGCTCAAACCAGATTTCGGTGTCTACATTTGCTCCTCTTTGATACAATGTCATTTCGGCATTGTGTCAAAGAAAATTGATAAAAATATGCCCCAATCATGCCCCAGTTTGAATAGGTGAAGGTATGCCCCCTCGGGAAAATTGACAAATTTTCAAAAAAGTTCAGAAAATTTTAAAAATGATCCCGATTAGTCCATTGGATAGCCAGAAATGCAGTGGAGTAGACGGAATTAAATTTAGAAGTGGTATGGATGGGTACGAGTTGATTCAAATTATAAATTGACGCGGCTAGTAGAAAAGAATGCCACCAAAACCCTAGGTATAAATAGAAATTGGGGTAAAAACCAATTCATTTTCACCCACCTAGCTTTAGAATTGAGATTTTGCTCTGCACCCACAACGACGATGTCTCCTATTCCGAACACCCACCATCGTGCATACAGGATTTGAACCTTCAGGGGGATAGCTGACGCGGACCCCCCGGTATGTACCTCAAACATGACTTTTGAAAATTTTAAGTTGCGCATGCTTTTTTGCATTTAATTTGAATTTTACTTATGCGTCACTTTGTTAAAATGTCGCATGTGAATGATCAAATGACGCATTTGCATGAGGATCAACACATTTGAATTATCACGTAGATAGTTTGTCATAGGTTTTGTGCGGTTCACCGCATTTGAAATTTGGTTAACCGCATTTGAGAAAAACCAACGCATTTGTATTTAAGTTCACCGCAGTTGCATTTTATTTGACGCATGTGCATATAATTTGATGCATGTGCATTTACTTCGACGCATTTACATTTCACTTACATAGTTACACATAATATTTTTATTCAACGACGCATTTGTTATCATGCATGCATATGTATTGTAAAGTTACGCATTTGACCAATAGTAACACATATGTCTAATGGAATGACGCATTTGATTTTTATGCACCGCATATGTAAAATAATGACGCAAGTGCTAAAGAATGACACATTTGCAAAATAACGACGCATTTGAAGAGCAGTTAATTTAGTCATTTTTGCACTAGGATAGATGTTTGATGCTGACATGAGGCATGTATAATGCCATTGCAGGTCATGTTGGACAGTGTATACACATGAGAGTCGAGACTGATGAATTTTCAATTCAGAGACAACTTGCAAAGTGCAAAGCGATGGTTTCTATGGCACTTAGGTCTTCTACACGTTACAGACATGCCCTAGATTCAGGTGAATCAAGGTTTATTGATAGCATTGTGTGAGTAGTGGCACTCGGAGACATCTTCCTTTCACCTGCCTACTGGAGAGGCCACAGTTACGTTGGAGGATGTGTACAGGATCCTCATACTTCCTATCAAAGGCACAGGGGTGAGCTACGATACCCAGAGGGGTATTGCCGAGATGTGCCAATACTACCCACATGCAGACATTAGGCAGTTAGGGTTTGACCATTATGAGATTAGATGGTGTGTGCTAGCGTAGAGGTATAGGCAGTTGGACTATCTATTATGCACATTGATAGGTGGGATAGTACTTCCTGACCATCGAGGTCATGGTTTTCCCGTGGGGTGGGGGGAGATTCTTGTAGGGATGCTAGAGAGACATGATGTATATGCATGGGGTCCCTGTCTACTTGGGATGTTATATTTTCACTTACATGATATTTCCTACTGAGAGACATAGTCTATGAGTTGTGGTACCACGCTCCTGATGGTATGGGCGTGGGAACACATTGCGATCTTTCAGCCTCTAGTGATAGTAGATGTACTGCAAGGAGCCCCTTATGCCTTTTGTTATGTGGGGGCAAACACTCAGCACCATGTAGGAGATACAAGATATTTCAGGCATGCCATAGATACGATGGTTCAATTTACATGGAGGCCATACTTGGGATGCGTAGACTAGTCCGATGAGGATGAGCACTTTCCCTTTTTCCGACAGACACAATACTTGATTGGGCAGACAATGTCACATGTCCACATCATAGAGTATCACTTGCCAGATCATGTCCTGCGGCAGTTTGGAGAGATACAGGATGTGCCGAGAGGATGGGCTGAGTTCGTGAGGTCATCGTGAGAGATCCCTCTATGGGGTCTAGAGATTTCAGTGGCTATAGCTGAGGCAGACATCAATGCATTGTAGGCAGTTCCCTAGGGTGGAGAGATGGTCCAGTAGACCTAGACACCACAGAGGAGTATGATCAGTGGTGGGTCGTGCATAGGTCGATTCCTTTGACAGATCTAGATTAGCCAACGCTAGTAGAGCAGCGAGGGATAGGACCATGAGGCAGGCATGGTACAGGTAGAGGTCAGCGAGGTAGAGGAGGTTGGGGTGATGATGGAGATGATGGTAGAGGTGGTCGGCAAGGTGGTAGGAGAGGGAGATGTGGACGGAGGGGACGAGGGCCACCACTGTCACTGATTCGAGAGGAGAGACAAGGAGAGGAGGATGTGGCCATGTCGGACATTGGCATAGGTAGGGAGGAGGTTCATGTGGAGATTGGCAGAGAGGAGGAGCATCCCAGAGAGGAGGCCATTCTAGATGTTCCTACAGAGGGGGAGGCAGAGCGAGAGGAGGTAGAGATTGATGCCCAGGACTTGCTAGGTGCTTATCAGGAGGATGAGGAGGAGGATGATGATCATGAGAGAGAGATTTGGGACTGGATTTTGGAGGAGTTGGACGAGAAGGAGGATGGTGTACTGAGGGCCAAGAAGGATGACACAAGGGCAGTTGATCCTAATACCACTACATTACGCACTCAGGTTGCATCCTTGGAGGAGCAGATGAGAGTCCTGATATCCGAGAGGGATGTGTATCAAATGGAGAGGGTCAAAGCTGCCATGGACAGAGATCAGGCCATAGCTCAGAGACAGGAGACTGAGCAGAGATTTACAGAGCTCAGAGCTTTATGTACCGGACCATCAGTTTCCTTTGCCATAGAGTTAGTTAGAGTTGGGGAGAGGGAGACTTATTACCATGATTTATATGAGGCAGAGGTTCCTCCAGAGAGACGGGCTCCTAGCTTCTCACATGCACGTAGCAGTAGGTCACAGACTAGGACCCACACCAAGACAGATAGCACAGAGGGTGTGGAGTAGCCACATAGATTAGGTCCATATGACAGGCCTCACTCAACTCATAGGTCCTCGGGTTCCCGACATCATTCATCCACACACTCCAGCCATGATAGTAGTGGCAGTTCAGGATAGGGGCACTTCTTGATATGTATCGAGACATTGTATTATGATTCTATAGCCTGTGGGCTTCCATGTTTATTGAGACATTATGACATTTTGATGTGACACTGTTGAGTGATATATATATATATATATATGATTTTGGTGGTGATTCTCATGATATGCATTTCTATTTAATGATTATGTAGTTGTTTATTTATACATGTGATGTTTATATGATATGCCTATGTGATGGATGGTCATATCTATTTGATGATGTGTTTATGTAGCTAATGATATAATGTTGATTCTATGTGATGTTGATTCTATATGATATATGTAGTTTATAATTATGAGATGCAATATGATGTTGTCTATACAATGCCTGCTACATGTGATGCTATACCAATGTAATGTGATGCATGTATTTACATTTGTTATGTACATGGAGTGCTTATTATATGTATTGTATGATGATGAATGTCTATTATGCCATGATGTCCTAAATATGATAAATGCCTATATGAATGTATTTTTCTAACATGTATGTGTATGCAGGATGACTTGTATTGTTGTGTGTCACAAGACTCTGTCATAATGCAAGAAAGAAGAATTGTTAGTGCGGAAAGAAAGATTGATAAATATTAAAAGAAATGAGATGGATGTTAGTATTAGCAATATTAGATGTTTCTCTGTATCACAAAGGGTATTGCACTTTATCATCATTGGGCGGGACTAATACAAATGGAGAAAAACACCATGATATGACATAGATCAAGGTGAGCAAGGTCATCCACTTGCTAACAATAGACAGTTGTAGACAAGGATTGTCATTAACTCATACTAAGGGCACAAGTTGCCCAGTCTTTTTGTCAAGACAAACCACAGACAACAAACAAAGTAAAAGATAGATCATGAGACATCATCGCTCCTCTAAATCCTTCATGGGACATCCTTGAGGAAACTAGTAACATGACTCAAAAATCAAAGTTAAAAGACAATTGACAGACAACAGTCAAAGAAAGTAGAATTCTGATACATCGTTGCTTCTCTAAATCCTTCATGGGACATCCTTGAGAAAGCTAGTAACATAATTCCCATCATCAAGTCAAATACAATAATAAGATAAATAAGCCATAAAGTCAAAAAGCCAATAAAATATTTTCCAAAACTTGATCTGTTTTTTTGATTTGTTTTGATTGATAAAAGGATTGATTGATAGAGCCTGATGTTAGGAGATACACATACCGGATAAGACTACGAGTTTGGTTTCGATGTTATGACTATCTGTATAAGGCATGAAAAATCATGGTTTCAGAAAGACATGTATCGTATAAGACGTTGAGCAAGATGTCGTTGATGTGATAACCTATGTAAGGTGATGTTTGATTGTTTGACAATGTCGATTATGTAGGAAGGACTCATCTTGTATAAGACATAGATTGCTTTGTTGATATCAATATTCAAGAAGGACTCATCCTGAATAAGACAAAGGTTGATTGTTTTGATGATGTCTGTCTGTAGGAAGGACACATCCTGTAGTAGACATAAGTTGATCTGTTTTGGTTGTTGCTTCATTTGGAAAGTTTTTTTTTATTTGACTTAGAGACATTGCTGACTTGTTCACCAGATCGATGCATGACTTGATACGATGTATTGACAATTGACTGTGTGTGACGACAAACCCTAAAGGACTGACCTAGTGCGGCCTCGGGGGCTCATCGATTGATGTCCTTGCCTACATTGTACACACAGAGACCTCATAGTTCGACTTGACTTTGACTAACAAGATTGACAACAAATAGAAGAAGTGTGTGAAAGTGAATGTGACAAACCCTAATGGACTGACCTAGTGCAGCCTCGGGGGCTCATCGATTGATGGCCTTGCCTACGTTACACATGCAGAGACCTCGTAGTTTGACACGACCAATGACCTTGTCATATAGACATATGAATTAAAGCATGATTTTATACAGACAAACCTAAACAGACTGACCTAAAGCCTCAGAGGCACATCGGTAGATGGCCTTGCCTACGTCTAGTCACAGAGGCAATGTAGTTCAAAAAATGACAAAGACTAACAAGTGCGACTAACTTTGACTCTATTTTTTAGATTTTTGACATGTTTTGATTTTTGTCTTTTTGAAGTTTTCTGATTTTTTTGTATTTTTGCAAGAGATTTTGTGATGTTTTTGGATTTTTTCTATGGTTTTACGTCTTCAACACAACCAATGGAAGAATCAATATGACACGCATCAAGTGTTTGCCCCTAGTCAAGTATAAGACCAATTGATTATGAATAGGGCAAAATGGGGGATATGAAATGCACTCGATGTCAATCGTTCCAAGTTGTGGGAAAGACAACCACTTGTTATGAATGGTATATACAAGTGATGGATACGAAAGATAAGGGATATGTATAGGGATAGGTAGTATGTATAGAGATAAGGACTATGTACAAGGTAGTGGACTATGTATAGGGAAGTGGAATATGTACAGGGATAGGTAGTATGTACAAGGATAAGGACTATGTACAGGGTAGTGCTAGATTAGAATAATAGTAGGCAAAGGAGTAGATTCAAGTACACATGGTGCCTGTTTTCCAGGTTTTCACCATGGTACCTATCCAAAGTGCCACTGAAGTGGTTTTCACTATTTGACAAATTATTTTTCTTTACTATTTTCTGGATTATCTAATTTTTTGGTGTTACCAAGACACCTACTTTCTAGGTCTTCACCTTGGTAACAATTTTTTTTTGTATTTTTGCTAATTAAGACAAGGCTCTCAGAATCTATGCGTAGAACTTCTTCAAATGCAGACTATTGATTGGCGAGGACAATGGTTCCCCTTTAGGAGTAGAGAGTTGGTACGCTCCTGATCCAAAAGCTTCTGTAACAATATAAGGTCCTAACCAGTTTGGTTCAAACTTTCCTGGTTTGTCTCTTTCTGCTTGATTCTTTGGGTTCTCCATTAAAACCAGGTCACCAATGTCAAAGTTTTTGTTCAAGACCTTCCTATTATAGCTACGATGAAGGCGATTCTGATATGCTTGGAGATGGTCTAGTGCCTTCTGTCTTCGCTCATCCAGGAACTCTAACTCATAGAGTCTCAATACCCAGTACTCTTCATCATCAATGTGGCCTTTCAAGGATGCCCTTAGGGAAGGAATCTCGACCTCAATAGGAAGAAAAGCTTCAGAACCAAATACTAGTGAATAGGGAGTTGAACCAGTGGGAGTACAGATACTTGTGTGATAAGCCCATAAGGTAGGATTAAGCTGTAAATTCCAGTCACGACCCACATCATTGACAGTCTTCTTGAGGATTCTAATGATGGTTTTGTTAGATGCCTCTACTTGGCTGTTACCTTGTGGGTAGTATGGAGTGGAAAAGTGATGTTGTATATGAAATTCATCACACAGATGGTGGACTTCTTGATTCTTAAAAGGGCGGCCATTATCGGTAATTATGGATTGAGGGACACCATTCTGATAGATGATATAATTCAGAATAAATTTAGAAATCTGTGTGCTGGTAATGTATGTCATAGGAATGGCTTCAATCCACTTTGTAAAATATTTAGTGGCAGTGATAATGAATTTGTGTCCATTAGATGATGTGGGGTGGATCTTACCTATGAGGTCAAGTCCCCATTGGGAAAAGGGCCATGGTGACATTATAGGATGGAGCTCCTGTGCTAGCGCATGTATCAAGTCTCCATGAACTTGGCATTGGCAACATTTTGTTACAAAGACATATGAGTCTTTTTCCATAGTAGGCCAGTAATAACCTAGTCTCATAATCTTTTTGGCTAAGGTAGGACCGCTAGAATGGGAACCACATATACCCTCATGCACCCCACGCAAGGTTGCATGTGCTTCAGTAGAATCAAGACATCTCAGTAGGGTATTATCTAAGGCGCATCTATATAGGGTGTCTCCGACGATGGTGTATTTGTCTGACTTGCAGAGGAATGTCCTACGTTGGTTATTTGATAGGCCAGTGGGTATGACTTTGGCATGAAGGTAGTCATATATTTCTTTGTACAATGGGGAATCAGGACCAACAATGTCACACCATTTCAGAATCTGGGATATCGTAGGCTGGGACCAAAAGTTGTTCTACCAAGAACTCAAACTTAGGCATGTTGTTAGGAATGTCGAGAAGTGATGCAATTGTAGCCATAGTGTCTACTGCCCTATTTAAAACATGAGGTATCTGATCAAATTCAACCTTGTCAAAGTACTCTTTAAAGCTATCAGCCATGCGTTTGTAGGGAGCAAGCTTATCATCCTTAGTCTCATAATCATCATTTACCTATCTGATTACTAGTTGAGAATCGCCATATACCTATAGATTCTTAATTTTCCACTTGACTTCCATCCGTAACCCTATCACTAGAGCTTCATACTTTGCTATGTTGTTAGTACATGGAAATGCAATCCTGAATGACTTAGGGATGGAATCACCCTATGGTGTGATAAATAGTATACTAGCCCATAAGCCATGATTTGTATGTGAGCCATCAAAGTACAGTTTCCATGTTATGTTTGTGTCAGTTGTAAATATAAATTCATAGGAAAGTCTACAACTAATGGGTGATCTTCCTGTATTGGTGCATTGGCCAACTAATCAGTAATGACCTATCCTTTAATAGCTTTTCTTTCTACATACTGGATATCATACTCACTAAGTATCATAACCCATTTGGCCAGTCGCCCTATTAATGTTGCCTTGCTGAGAAGATATTTTAGAGGGTCTATTTTAGCAATCAACATTGTTTGATGGTTTAGCATATAGTGCCTTAGTTTTTGGGTAGCAAATACTACTGCAAGACAGGCACGTTCAATGGTACTATAGTTGAGCTCATAACCTACCAAAGTCTGACTGATATAATAGACTGCCCTTTCATGACCTTCATCATCATTTTGTGCAAGCAATGCTCCAAGTGATGAATGGGTTGTTGTAATATAAAGAATCAATGGTATTCCTTCAATAGGTGGCATTAAGACTGGTGGTGTAAGTAAATATTCCTTAATCAGTTGAAAAGCCTCTCCGCACCTAGCTGTCCATGCAAAGGGTACCCCTTTCTTAAGTAGATGTTGAAAAGGATGTGTCTTATCTGCTAACTGCACTATAAATCTTCTGATGGATTGCAGTCTTCCTTGTAGTGTCCTTAGTTAACTGAGATTAGTGGGTGGAGGCATGTCTATGATTGCTTTTACCTTAGCTGGATCCACTTCAATGCCTCATCTGGAAATGTTATAGCCTAATAGCTTTCCTGACTTGACTCCAAACACACATTTCTTGGGATTGAGTCTCACTTTATACTTCTCCATCCTTTGAAATATCTTGTCTAAAACCTGTAAATGTTTTTCCCTTGTCTTGGATTTAACAATAAGGTCATCGACATAATCCTCCATAAGTGTGTGTACTAGATCATGAAAGATAGTGGTCATGGCACATTGATAGGTTGTTCCAGCATTCTTGAGTCCAAAGGGCATAACATTCCAGCAATGAGTTCCCCAAGGACAAGTGAAATCTATCTTAGGTTGGTCTTTAGTTGCAATTCTGATCTAGTTATATGCTGAAAATCCATCCATAAGGGACAACATCTCGTATCTTGTTGTCATGTCAACTATCATGTCTATGTTAGGAAAAGGGAAGTCATCCTTAGGACAAGCCTTATTGATATATCTAAAATCAGTGTAGATGAAGATGCCCCCAATTGGTTTAGTGACCAGTACAAGATTGGAGATCCAATCGGCATAGTCGATTGATCTTATGAAACCAATGTCTAACAGCTTCTTGAGTTCTGCCTTGACTAGTAAAGCAATCTGTGGATGAATTTTTCTCAATTTCTGTTTCACTGGTTTGACACCTAGTTGTAAAGGCAAGTGATGTAGAAAAAGTTCAGGATCCAACCCCGGCATGTATGCATATGACCAGGCAAAATTTATCTCTCTCTGTGCAAAGAAGTTGTGGAACTTTGGCTGCTCTTCTATTGTCAATGACACTGCAAAATAAACCAGTCGAGGATTCTCTTTTGTGCCTATGTTGACTTCTACCGATTCTTCAACGAGCATGGGTGACTTCTCCTATGCAACGGGGAGAATGTTCAAACCTCCATCCTTAGGTGCCTCAAAGAAGTTTTCACCTTCGGATGCGTCCTTTCTTTTTACTTTTTCATTGTCTAAAGGTGCCTTTCGATTTTCACCTAGAGACTCATCCTTTTTATCTTGTGTATTATTTTTTTCATTTTTGTGACTGGAGGGTTGAATAGATTCCCCAAAATATGCTTTGTTGTCCAAGTCAATGGTAAAACCAGCCTTGTGATCACTGTTAGGTATGCCTTCTCATAATCCCAGGAACTCAGCAATTTCTTCGTCGTTCTCAAAAATGTCTAAGACGAGTGTGTCTTGTTGATCCCAATCAATGAGTTGGGGATAGACTAAGGGCATGTCATCGTCGAAGTTATCAAAGTTTAATGGGGTCAAGGTAAGGATTGAGTTATTCATATGGTCATAAAAGTCTTGTACTAAATCCTATTTGCTCTTAGGTTTAGGTCTAGGTGAATTGATAGGTGGGCCTAATGCCAAGGTTTGATTATTTGAAATAGATGTATCAGGTTGCCAAGAGGTAGGATCAAGTGATTCCCAATAGTAGTGTTTAAACCACTCCTCCTTTGTCATTTTCTTTGGTGGATAGGAATTCAATGGATTTGGTGAGGAACTTAATATAAAGTCAAGTTCTCCAAATAACTTCTCAAGGTCCATGGAAGAGGTAGAGGATAGGGAATCCCACTCATAATCATTAGAGTCGGGGGAGTCACAGTGATATTGGTCCAATGGTTCGTGAGATGTATTAATATCTTCTGAAGCACTTACTTCCTCAAGTAAGGATGATGGGGTACTAGGAACTCCAATCTGAATTGGTTGAAACCCTAGCCCAACGCCTTTTGGCCACTGAGAAACAAATATTGGTTCAATCCTCCTGTCTTGGTTTAAGCCTAAACCACTCTATCCATCATATCCCTTGCTCTACATGATTTTGAAACCCTTTCCATATAGATCTGTAGGAATGTGAGCAAGTGAGGAAATTTGTTCATTATCTTCCTTGTAGAACCAGGAGGTAACATCTACTGTATTTCAAGCCTCTTTGCTTAATTCACCCCATTTAGTGAAAGTTGTTGTGGGAGGAACATGTATAGAGACCATATACTGTCCCCTATTTGGTGTAGGTAAACCGTATGACTTAGGAGGAATCAAATGGATAACACAATAAGATGTCATCATGTAATACTCTCCACAACCCTAGGAGTGGAAGGGATTGAGGGTGAAATAGATGTTCAAGTGAGTGTGGATGGATCAACACGGGAAGATGGATTAGACGATGAAGCCTCTTGGTTTACTGGCACTTGGCGTTGAGGGATCTCTTTTAGATTGGTGCAATATTGGAATGGGTCTGGGTCACCATCTATAGTTATTTATATGCCATTGTAAGGGAATTTAAGACAATGATGATACATGGAAGGGATTGCCTTCATGGCATGAATCCATGGTCTACCTAGCAAAAGGTTATAAGGAAGGGTGAGATCCAAGACCTGGAACTTTATCTCCATTACTGCGGGACCAATTCGAATAGGAAGTGTTACCTCCCCCTTTGATTTTTGTTCCTCATCATCATAAGATTTAATGACAATACTCTTGGTTGTGTCCATGCATGCTTCTGAGAAACCTAATGCCTTAATTAGTTTTAAAGTGCACAGATTTAACCCTGCTCCTCTATCTACCAAAACTCGTCTAACTTTAGTGTCATCAACAAGGACTTCTAGATGTAAAGGGTCATTATGGTTTGTATTTTCAATTGCATAGTCTTGTTCAGAAAATGTGGCATGGTGATTATTGGTCAAGTAGCCCACCATTTCTTGGAAACGATTGACATCAAGGTCATTAGGGACCGTGGTGTTCTATAAAGCCTTATCGAGAATAGATCGATGCTCAGGGGAAATATGCAACAGTTTCAAGATTGAGATTTGGGCTGGGGTGTTCCCTAACTGGTCATGTAAATTATATTGTAACTTGGAAGGTTGTGGTGTTTGCTGTGATGGAGGACCTTGGATAGTGATCTTAGTACGACGAGTATTGACCGCACACTCAGGATTCGTATTGATAGTAATGGTATTGATATTCTCATCAGCAGCACGAAGGTGATGAATGATTTTACCACCACTATAATCATGCTTGATACTCACATAGTTGGATGACATATTGGTCTTAGTACTTGAAATGGGAACAGTTCCTTTCCCATGGTCATGTAGTGGGTCAGAAAAGACTTGATGATCAGTGTTTGATGACTTTTGTTTCTATCCACTAACTTCAATTATTCTCCTTTCGACAAGATCTTGTATGATATTCTTCAGTTGTCGACATTTTTGTAGGTTATTTCCCTTAGTTCTATGATAATCACAAAAGGCATTATCATCCCACCAAACTAGTTTAAATTGTCCTGGATCGTATTGTCTTGGTTCCTGCAGCTGTATAAGATTATGTTGTACCAGTTGTTTGAATACGGACTCAATGGGTTCCCCTAAGGGAGTGAACTAATATTTTTAAAATCTCCTTTGTTGTTGTGGACGTTGAGTATTTTGGACCATCTTAGCAGGTTGATTGACAACATTAAGCGTGTTGGAAAAAGTGTGAGGTCCTTGTAATGTGACGAGTGGTCCCGCTTGTAGCGTTTTAGCATCAACTACCCCATCATTGGTGACATTTTTGTTGCGAGACCAAAATCTATTTCTGTCAGTGGGGATGTTTTGTACGATCGAATTTCTATTGGATGTTGATGTCTTAAGTTCACCTTTTTCAATGAGATCTTTTTCTATTATAACCCCTTTTTCCACTAGTTCCGAAAAAGATGTACAACAATGTACCCTTAAGTTACTCCTTAGTTTTGCATGAAGGTTTTCTTGGAACATAGTAACTTTTTGTTTTTCAGGTATCTCGACAGGACACCAGCTAGCTATAGTCCTCCATCTCTGGAAGAAAGAAATAAATGTTTCATCTTCGTCATGTGTTGTGTGACACAGGGTTGCTATATTTATCTCGTGATCTATGTTCAAGGAGAATTGCTCCACAAATTTCTCAACCAGTTCACCCCAAGATCTGATGCCAGAGTCTAGACATGAAAACCACTCTAGTGCAATTCCTATAAGACTTCTTGGAAATAGTCTCATAAGATATGTGGGGTCATAGGCGACATCTATGCATATGGTAGAAAATTCCCTTATATGTTCTATTGGATTCTGTTTGCCATTGTACTTAGGGAGATTCGGTATGACATATCTATGAGGGAAAGGGGTCATATACAATTATCTATCAAAGGGAAATGGGCATATGTCCTTTGTTGAAAAGGATTTCTTAGTTGACACCGATATGTTATCCATTCGCATTTTTAGTGCATGCATTTGTGTTTGTAAGACGTCAACTTGGGTCAACAATGTGCTAGGGGGATTATGCGCATCCGTGTATGTATTCTGAAATCCAAGGTCTTGTGATGGGTTTCGATTGAACATTGGTATTTGAGGTGGGTTTGGATTCAGAATTTTGGTAAATGTGTTATGGTCTGGAATCTGCATAACTTGGTATTGACCTAGGATCGGATTCTAACTACCAATCTAGGAGAAAGGATTTTGATTCGAAATCCATGTAAATGGATTCTGATTGCCCGTTTGGGAAAAGGGATTCTGATTCAGAATCTGAGTGAACAGATTTTGGTTGCCATTCGGGGAGAATGGATTCTGATTACCATACTGGAAAGAGGGAATGCCTCATGTTTGTGTAGTGTTGTGTAGTTTTTGCACACACGCCCCGCTGAAAGCAGGGACCCTCTTTCGCTTTTTTTTTGTTTTCTTGGCCCTTTCTTTTTGAGGTTTTGTCATATTTAGAAATGGGATTTAATGTTTATTTTGAATTCCTAAGTGTTTCCCTAGGTTATGCATTGAAAATCCTAAGTTCTAGTTGAATTTTGGGCTTTTGCTCAGATTCGGGATTTTCCACCCTGGTCGGATTTTCCCGGATCCTGCTCAGACTCCGGCTGGACCCTTGTTGTTTGGGGATTATCGATCTTCTTGGATTTTCATGTGGGCTGGATTTTCTTGGATTTTTCCCTATTTTTGGATTCTTGAATTCCTTCTCTAGTTGTCTTATTGATTGCATTAATGGCTCTGTGTGTGCTCTGAAGGGTGTATTTAACTCAATTTCTGAGATCTTTTGTGCCATCCTGCTTCTTATTTGCCCTCGTTGAGCTAAGAAGTGATTTCTTTCTAGTGATTGGTTGGGATTTTTGTTCATTTGGGGTTTGAACTGACTGATTCAGTGGCATTTTCTTGCGTGTTCGTGCCCCTGTTCTTCGTGGACACCATTCCCTTTGCATTTGCTGATTTTGGGATCGACTGCCGCTTTGTAATGGTATGTGTTTGATTGCCTTGCTTTGAGTTGATGATTAGGGATAACACATTGATGTTATAAGAGCTTCTCAGACTTGAATTCTTGAATATTTGGATGCTTCATGACTAGGGTTACATAATGATTGATTAATTTATGATCCCTCAAGTGATTTCTTAGTTTGTTGGCCTGTTTGCATTTTAGTGAACTTACTTGAAAATCATGTTGCCTCTTTCCCCTAGCATGATGTTAGCATTTGAATTACTGTAGTCATAAGCTCGCCTGTGCTTTAATGGCGGATGTATGGGATTTTAACCTAGGGCATCATCTTTTGTCTTGAGCATGCTCCTGAGTAGGCTTAGAACGTGGAGAACATCTTTTGAAGGTCTAGCCCTAACTTGCTCTATTTTTAAATGTTTGAAATTCGTGATTGATTCGGTGTCTCGGTTAAGTCATGACTTTGAGTTACAGTGTGGGATTTTTTGTCCCTTCTGGACAATCCATCCCTTCTGGATCCCCTTTGCTGTGACCCTTTGAAGTCAAGGAGATGTCACATCGGTCATCCGGTGTCTCACTGAAGCCCTTCGTGGGTTTGTATTCATTCTCTAGGACACTGTAATTCTCACACCGAATGTCTTTCTATCGAGAAGACAAACCCCCATCGCCAAGAGCTCATAGCAGGCTCCTTTCATCTTGCTGATTTTCCTTTCTGTCACTGAGACCTTCCCCTTTCGACAACACCTTTCACCAAACATATTCTACTCTTGCTGAGACCTTCACTTTCGGCGTGACTCCTAATGGTTGCTAGGACTTCATAGCGAGGCCTTCTTTTCTTAGCGAGCCTAGATCTTTTTCGGGGAGACCACATATTGTCGGCAAAAGGTTATACCGATAGAACTCTACACAGCGAAACATTATGTAGTCACTGGAACCTCTAGACGAGCTCGCAACGTTTCACCGAAAACCCTCCTAAATCCATATGTTCACTATGACAGTGTCTTTCTCACACCGAAGGTCTCTTATGTTATATCGCTTGTCGGTGAGACCAAGAAAATTCGTTGAGACCTTACCCCGACTACCCACTGGTCACATCGAGATGTTTGTTACATCATCGTTCAACAAGACTCTGTAAGTTCGCTGAGACATCATTTACATAAACTTTAGTTTGGCCGAAGTTATTACATAAACTCTGATGGTCAGTGAGACAAGGATGGTTCGCCATGACTTTACCCCGAAGAAGATCTCTCATCGAAGTGATTTTCCTCACCGCCAGTCTGCAAGGCGTGCCCCACTCGGTATGACCTCATCCCGAATAGAAGTTGTTTGGCCGAAGTACTTGCCTTTGCACCAGTTGGTTTGGAGTTTTTCATTGTCCAAGGATTTCACCAAGTCTGGATTTCTCTGAAATCCAGTGTCTCCGTGATTCTCTGAAGTTCCTATCTGGCTTGTTCTTTGCAGGAATCCATCCCTCACGGATTTTCCCGAAAGTTGATGAAATGTAAAGGAATATTGAATAACATGATATGTTAGTGATTTTCAATGCATTTTATGATTTATTCATGCTATCTTATGAGCTCCCATGTGGTCTATTGATGAAAATGATCAGGTTTAATGGTTAAGTAGGTGTTTCCTGGTTACTCCGTTGGAATCTGATCGGTCTGGGATTTCCCAAAATTCCTCTCTCGCTCAAATTCCGCGGATGGTCCTGAAACCCAAAATTTGTTGTGGTCATTGTATATGAGTTTTAATAACACCTTGACTATATGAGATGCATTCTAACGGTGTTTTGATGGATTAACCTTCCCTTTCCTATAGTTTTATTATGTTTTCATGTTGAGTGCAGGCTGAATCTAGCAAGGCAGCGGCTAGGTCTTAATTTTCTGATGCAGAGAGGATTAAGCTGGACATTAAGAGCAAGGTCCCTGAGAGTAAGATCACTTCTATCTGGTCAGAAGTCACTGATAAAAATGTTGGCCTATGGGATTATGAAGAATTTAAAGAAATAATGGCGGTTGAGAATCCTCCTTTAGTGACTAGAAGGATGATGGAATTAGGCTTGTCCCATGTAGCTGGTTTCCCTTCTACGGTGCAGGGTTATGAGCTAGTCCTTAAGTGCGCCAGGCACTATGATCAAGACACACAGAGGACTATTGGTCCTCAAGGGAGAGTTGTTGCAAATCTTAACCCAGTCTCCATTGCCCAAACCTTTGACATGCCAGACTGGTCTCATGTGGTGGGATTCACCATTGAGGTAGCTCAGGAGTTCTACAATGACCAAACTATGAATTCAAAGCAGCTAATCAATTCCTAGCTGGAGAAGCCCAAGTCTCACTACTCCAAAGTGCCAAAGCAGTTGTTTAGAGAAAAATTCAAGGAGTACTATGATACCATCACGTTCCTTAGTAGGGTCGTTGGATTGAAGAGTGCTAGTACATTTGAAAATTGGATGTGCCATACGATTGTAAGGATGGAACAAGAGAAAATTAACTACCATTGGGCAGGGGTCATTAGCCAAGTAATTCACAAGCAGTTGTCCAATGTGTTGCAGACAAGGACCTTCACGATGACCTCATATTTGGTCTATGCACTGGCTAGATTCCATCCCTACAGGGGATTGGATACAAAGGGAATTTTTAGACAGGATATTATTTATGAAGTTTTCCCTCAGTTGTATTTAGGAAGCTCAAACTATAGGAGGGAAAATGATGCATTCACCATGTATATCACCAGAATGCTTCAAGGGGCGGAACATGTCATAATTTTAGACCAAGCCAAGGAGCTCATTAGGAAGTATGGAGCATGGTTTATTCAATTCCCAACCTTCTCCTACATTCGGATTGATGGTTGCCAAAGGGCCCCATATAGACTTCCAAGGTATCCCACTGACCACATCATATTGTTGGAAATAACTAGATAGATTTGTGATTTTGATGCCATTGTCAAGAAGGAAAAACACAAGACAGGATTTGGTGGGGATTTTCCCCTAAGGATTGGCACTAGAGAAGCATTCCCTTCCATTATCTCAGCCCAAGCTTCAGAGGAAGAAATGAGTACTCTTGGTTTGTCTTTCCACTCCAAGAGGTCCAAGTTTGATATCACAGGTGAGGCTCAAAAGAAGGCCAGTAGAGAATATGGCCATAAATTTAATTTGGAGGACTAATGGGCCAACTATAGTGATGAATACGAGGTCAAAAAGAAGAAATTATCTCGGATTCTAGTAGATGCAGTCCGATTGTATAATGTAAAGGCAGTGCCTGATCAATTGGAGGATGATGGGAACTTAATTTAGGATCATGCCTATGAGGTAGTAAAAGATAGGTCGATTGGTGATATAGACTGGTTAGGGGAGGAGCAAACAAAACTGAAGTAACTAATGGAGCTAGTCATCAAAGTTACCAAGATGTGGCTCAAGCACACGGTATGGGAGTTGGAGAATAAAGGAGTGAAATGCACTTATAACCTGATGGGAGATCTAAATCCTCACTACGCCTCTGAGGAATCGACTGAGCAGGATCCTAAGGGTAAAGGTAAGTTGGACTCCCCATCTAAGATCAAGACAAAAGGTTTCCAGGGAGAAGAGGCCCAAGAAGCAGTGAAACAGAGAAGGCCAAAAGCCAAGAGGAGAACAAGGACTGAAAGGTACAAACACAAGGGAGTTGAGGAACCAAATTCTGGGGCTGATGCTTCTATGCCTAAGAGGAAAAGAATTATCAAATTATCAGAGAAGGCAAGCTCCAGGGTTGCAGAAGAGGTAACTTCCCCGCCAGTGGTGAATGTAGAAAGTTTAGAGGAGAAAGCAAAGGCATATACAAGGAGGTCTAGGACTCCTTCTCCTAATGAAAGTGTGCCTGAGGCTAGCCTTCCACCGGCTATTCTGCATGACGAGCAGCATGGTTATGTTCCTTCCACTCATGAAACCCAAAGTGAACCAGGTGAGACAAAAGAGGTTGATGAATATCTGGGCACTGAGAAAGAGGAATTTCATGAGGGATAACTCTACAGTGAAGAGGCTGAAATTGAAAAAGAAATGCAATCTCCCTTGGTTACATATAAAGAGTCACCAATCACAAATGAAGTGATTGAATCTCCTCCAAGGGAAGAAGAAGCAAAAAAGGTCATATCACCTAAACATAAGGATGAGCACATTGGAAAGAAAGGCTAGATGGATGAAACCCCTGAAAAACACGATTTAGAGAAGGAGATACCGAAGGATCGGCAAGGGGAAATGCAAACTGATTCACAATTGGAGCCTACCATTCTGGGGTGGCTGGACAAAGAGATAAAGAGAAAATAGGTTGTGGTAGAAGACACGCCACCAAATTGGGATGAGCTCCTAGCTAAACTTGGGAAGGTTAAGGATAAAAACAAGTCTAGAGTGATCTCAAGGGTTGAAAGGGATGGGGCACATAACAAAGTTGTTCACATCGCCACCCCTTCTCCTGAAAAAGATAGAGATAGTGTGGTTGGAAAGGACTACAATATTCATACTTTCAGTCTAGGGCCTACATCAGTTGAGCAGGATATTGAAGACTATGAGGTCTCCAGTACAGTTATT
Organism: Sequoia sempervirens; assembly: GCA_007258455.2. Taxonomy (NCBI): domain Eukaryota; kingdom Viridiplantae; phylum Streptophyta; class Pinopsida; order Cupressales; family Cupressaceae; genus Sequoia; species Sequoia sempervirens. Next base: position 526,804,486 of record VDFB02270651.1, read on the forward strand.
CTAGATAGATTGAGAAGGGAAATGAAGACCAAGTAGGAGCTGAAGAGAGAAAATGAAAATCTCAAGAAGTGCTTGGAGGAATTAATGAAGCCACTGCAGTCCACTAATCCTTCTTCCTCTACTACAAATCCTCTACCTCAGGAGACCATAACCGAGCTAGAAAAGATGAAGGCTTCCACCCTTGCCACTACGAATTGGTTGAAAGGAGTGCAAGTAAAGGGTGATGAAGCTATTAAGGAAATCCTATCAATAGGAAAGGATGTTGTCATGGCAGTTGAGTAGTTGAAGGCTGTGTTGGTACGAGACAAGGAGGATACAAACCTCCTTCTACAGAAAACCAGAACCATCATGGAATACACCAAAGATAAATTAGTGAGTGATGGAATTCTTCCTTCCTCCAGAGCTGCCGAACCATGGGAGTGGTTTGAAGCATTGCAGATCAGGCAGAAAGTGTTGAAAAAGATTTACAAACAAAAGAAGCAGATTGACGACACCCTAACTGGGGTTTATAATGGCTCCATCGCTTTCTTTGAAATTATGACGGGAAGAAGGAAGATCACACCCAAATATTTGAATCTGGAGCAGTTGAGAGACTGGTGGTAGGATCTTTATGTGCCACTTGATGATGGCTCTATTTCTGAACACCAGCTGGATGACACGGCCACCTACCTTGCAGTTATTGATAAGTATTTGGCGTATAAGGTAGATTGGGATAAATTAGTCAAATGGTCAAGAGAAGAGATTGCATCCATTAAGAATAGAATTAGGGTTCTACCCCTTCCACTAGTAGCAGACTTGGATTGGGCATTGTTGAAAGTATGTGAAGAGCCAGATCAGAGTGGAGATAATAGGGAAGGGAGCTAATGATAGGCTGTGGCGAGATTTGTGCTTCCCTATTATCTTCCCGTGCATTCGTCTGAACTGCGCTATGGATCTTAGGCCGACTTGGATGGGATGTACATTTAATGCCTATTCAACTCATTTCAAAGACTCTCTTGGCCGGGTGGTTGTGCCGAGTTATTGCTGCGAAACCCTTGCCTAGCCGACGGGTTCCTAGGGAATTCTATTTATTGGGCATGTCACCTCATTTGTAAGGGCTAGATAGTTAGAATTTGTAATTAGAACATAGAGATTGATAGAGCAGAGATAGTTAGAAGTAGAGAAAGTTAGCAAGTAGGTATTCTCAAGCAAATATTGTAACAGAAAGCTGGAATTGTTGCTACAATGGACAATTTGAATACAAGAAATGACATTGTGATTTGGTGCCATACTTGTTTTCTCTTGTCTTGCATGGTTCTTGTTATTTCATCTTTAAAATTTCTTTGAGGAAGTTAATATTTAGATTATATTTTATTTAATAATGTTTGTGATTCGATACTCGAATGTTGTAGCAATCCTTCAGTCCATACTTTTCGCAACCAACTGATTGTTAGTTGCTTTGCAAAGTTAGCCTGGACTCCATATTCAGCTGTGCCTAGTTCGATTGTGAAGGTTTGTTCATTTCAACTGCAATAGGGTTGTTGAATGAATTTTCATGATTTGAAAATCTTAACACCTCAGAAGATTGCATTGTTTTCTGTAAGATTGCAGATTTATTTGGGTCAAGTAGAGATCAGTTTTGAAAGATTGGTCCATTTCAGTGTTTGTCATTTGCATTGTTAATCTTAGGAGTAGTATTTGATTTAGAAATCTATTTGGAACTCTTATATTTTTTTCATTTCTTTGATGATCGGGTTAAATCTTCGATTAAAATATCATTAGATTGTTAAATCTAATAGAATCGATTCAACATTTTGCTTGTAGTAAGGTCCCATTGTGATTACCAGGATTTTCACATTTGTCACTGAGTTGTTTATGAATTGTCAAGAACTGACACTAGAGACCTTGGGGTTATCTCTTGAGGCTTGCTGATAGATATTTACCTTTCAAGAGAGACAGGATTCCATATTCTATCTAAGTTGTTGTTTTGCAGAAAACACCATCAATAGGACTGGCGCTAGAAGGAGGGCATGAATAAGCAAGCTGGATCGATTTCTGAACGCCATCTCTCCTGAGAGATTCTAAAGAAGAACAAGAACCGCTCTAGGAGAGGAGGAATTTCAGGAACTACCAGACCCTACTAGGTCAAGAAGGACCAACAGAAGGGGTGAATCATCATCATCCCATCCACCCCCCTCATCTCCATCATCCCCATCTTCATCAAGTTCATCTGAGTCTGAGGGAATTCCCAGTCCACAACCTCAGCCAGTCATAAATCAGCCATTACCACCCCCACCTCCACCAATGGATTTCCTAGCAACAAACCCATCTCCATTAAGTTTCGCCATCTACAATGTCATGCCCAAAAACCCTGAACACTTTTTTTCAAAGTTCCATGTTAATGATCCAAATAGGACTACTGAGGAACACATCAGAATCTTTCAAACTAGCCTCAAGGATAGAGGGATAAACCATGAGGATGTAGCTTGTAGACTCTTTCCTTATTCACTAGGAGAAGATGCATTCTATTGGTACAATCATCTCCCTGATGGGTCTATCCAACATTGGACTGAGCTAGAGGCTGCTTTCTTGCAGAAGTTTTGAATCCCCATTAGTTCTAATGAGCTTTACCATCAATTTACTAATGTGAAGAGGGAGATTAATGAGCCTATAGGATCTTTCAACAATAGGTTTCATCATGCTTATACCAAACTATAGACCCCTTATGTTGTTGATGAACCCATTGCCCTAGAAGTTTATTATGAGGGACTTGATAGTTTGACAACTACCTTTATGAAGTGGAGTAATAATCCCCCTAAGAGTCTACTTAATGCATATGCAGAGGTCGTGAAAGTTAGCACTAATCTAAGGCAACATCTTTCTGGGCCCCTACGCTCATTAGGACCCGTTGCTTATCCTGGACAAGTTCCAGCTCTCAACCAAGCTCTAGCGAACCACACTCCAATCATGAATCAAGTTCCTCAGTTGTCTCTGGTCCCTCACCCAGGACCTTCTGTAGGACAAGTTTCATCCATGATTAGTTACCCCCAGCAAAATGTGAATCAACCTCTACATGTCCAGCCTCAGGCTAGTTATCCTTCATGCCTGCAAAATTTTGAAGCCCTGAACCAGTCACTAAATGCCAATGCCACAACAGGGTATTCCCAAAATAATGCAAATCAACCTACATACAGTAATCCTGACAAGGAAAGACTGGATGAATTATCTAAACAAATAAAGAAGTTGAATATGGAGGTGACTTATTTAAGGAACCAGAATAGTCAGTTGCAAGCTGCTTAGAGAAATATGCAGCCCAATCAGAATAGAGAGAATCCACAAGGACAACACTTTGACAGAGGGAAACATCAGGACCGAGGATACAATAATGATAGAGGATACAACAACGACAGAGGATATAACTAGGATAGAGGTTACAACAATGATTGGGGATTTAATAATGACAGAGGATACAATAATGATAGAAGACAAAACTATGATAAGGGGCAACCCTCGGGTTAGAACTTAGATAGAGGTGGTGGACAAGGGTTCGAAAGAAGGTAGCAATTAGGATAGAACAAAACTTGGAACACAGGGCCCAATAATGGAGGAGTCCCCACCCCATTGGATCAACCAAGTAGTCAACCTATCAATCAGTCTACCAGTCAACTAGTCAATCAAGAGAAGCCTCCTACCAGTGTATATCTAGCTGAGGCCACTTTATCAGGGTGGTGTAGGCTCCACAAGACTAGTCAACATTCTGAGTTAGATTGTCAAGAATTCCAAACAACAACCTCAATCTTTCAGTATAAAGTGGAGAACAATACAAGTTATCAGGAAATGGTACCTTCTATTCCTTATGATTCACCAATTTTGGTACTAAATCATGCTCCTTTTCCAGAGTAAGGAAAATGTACCTAAAGAGGAGTCTAACCAATTGGAGGAAGAGGCAGACCAGGTATGCAATGGGGATGAAATGACACAATTATTTGATGAGAATCAAATGAATGATAATGGTCCTAGAGATGAAGAGGAAGCTTACATTGAAGAAGTGGAGACTTTCCAGAGACCTGTCAAGAGGTATGACTTGCGGGAATTGCCACATAGGCACCCACAGGCTGGAGGTCCCTTTACTACGTCCATCCCACTGAATAATTTCAACACACCTCTAGACCCTAATGCTAGCAATAATCCATCATTGCCTTAGGTGTCCAAGCAATACTTATCTCAAGATTCAAGACATGCTGATGTACCAAAAGGAAGAAGTATTGACGCAAATAAGGAAAGGATGGTGGAATACTCGAGGGAGACTCCTACTGATTTAAGGAAGAACAATTGGCCACGTATGTTGCTAAAGAACTTCAGAAATTGAAGGTAAATCTATCTGCATTCGAGTTATTAAGAGTTCCATCCATTAGGAATGCAGTCTTAGGATCTTATAATGTAAATTCCACGTCACAAGATAAATCAATTAGCCAAAGTGTCAACAAAATATTTGGTTCTGAGTCAATAGGAAGACAAAATCAGATTCATGATCAAGTCCATAGGCCCCCTAAAGATACTGGGAAAGAGAAGGACAAATCTCAAGTTGTCCAAGTAGATACTCCCTTAACTCTATTCCAAGGGAAAATAGATACTCGTCCATTCCTGATTTATGTCCATGTATTTGGAAAAAATTTGCAATTGTCTTTTAGATTATGGTGCCTCAACCAATGTTATTCCCCTAGGTGTCTGTAGAGCTATGGGTATCACCGTTGCTGATTCCCAAAAGAAAGTCACACAATTGGATAGGACCAAAGTGAATGTTGTAGGAGAGTTAAATATGATTCATATGCAAATTAATTTTGATCCTAGAATCCAGCAGGGTATCAATATACAGGTAGCTGACATACCTGATGCTTATGGCCTAATCCTGGGAAGGGACTTTACTAGGGCTTTGAATGGATATGTTTCAACTGATCACTCCCATATGTGGCTTCCCTGGAAAGGAGTGCCAAATCATATTAGAATTGAAAGAGAACCTAAAATGAAGTACATGATTACAAAATATCAGAAAACCTCTGCTGAAATTCTGGTATCAAAAGTAAGTATGGGTAACTACATGCTTGTTGATCCTCTTGAAGAACCAAATGTGGAGGAAGTTCTTATGTTCCACACGGTGCCTGTTGACCTTACAACAGAGTCTAGTGATGTTGAAGCCCTAGTGGAACCAGTTAAAGACAATGTTGAACCAGTTGAGAGTAATGATGATCCAGAGGATAATCAGCTGGCTTTGCTAGGCAGTTTTCAAGAGTTCATTCAAAAATGTATTGAAGGTCAGATTTAGTTAGGAAGAAGAATGAACTTTGAAGAGTTACTTTTTCCCAATTGGTGCAGGGTACATAATGCTTCACATTCAAAATTGGACTGTTGTTTATGCCAAGCCGCAATAAAACAAATACAGAAGTATACTAATACCACTCCTATAGTCCCAATCAATGTCCAAGAAGACCACAAAGGAAAAGGAGTGATGCCTTTTGAAAAGCCATCCAACAACAACAATGTAAGTGAAGAAGTGAAGAAGTCCACAGGTGTTGTTTGTTGGACGTTAAGATTCGATGGGTCCAAGTCAAAACAACGAGCTGGGGCAGGATTTGAGCTAATCAGCACAAAAGGTAAGACATTTTTTGCTGCTCATAAACTCCAGTTTCATTGTACAAATAATGTAGTAGAATACAAAGCTTTGGTTCATGGATTATTAATGGCCTTGAAGAAGAAGGTTAAGATCTTGCAAGTATATGGAGATTCTGAATTAGTAGTCAAGCAAGTTAGAAGACAATATTCTTGTCATGACAGAAGAATGACTAACTATAGACAAAGAGTATGGGACCTTATTGAAGGATTTGACGCCTTCAACATTCAGCTGATTCCACGAAATAAAAAATATACAGTTGATTCCTTGGCCCAGGAAGCTAGTACTCTGCAACCTCTATCTCTTTCTAGGTTGAAGAAGTTTACCGTAGAACTGACCCCAGTACCCTTAGTACCTGATAATGTCACCAACTTCCAGGTATTTGAAGATGACAAACATATTCTAGATTTTATCACAAATACAAATGTTTTTGCTTCTCACATCATCGATGAAACTGAGCTCCAAGAAGTAGAGATGGACCTCGAAAGGGTAATCAATTTGAAGACCAACACTATTCCCAGGGGGATGGTACAATTAGAAAGAATCTTTGATCTAGATAGGATCATAAATCAGGAGCAGGATGCCAAGAAAGAGTCCATCAGTGGACAATGTGATAAGTATAATGTGGGATCCCAAGATGATGTCAAAAACATCTTCCTTGGAAAAGTGTGCACTCCAGAATAAAGACAAGGAATTATTGATGCATTACGTGAATATCCAGACGTGATAGCCTGGAGTTATGAAGACTTGAAGACTTATGATACATCAGTCATAACTCATACTATCCCTCTCAATCCAAGAGTGAAGCCTTTCAAACAGAGGCAGAGGCCTAGTAATGCTCTACTGGAACCTATAATACAAAAGGAAGTACACAAACTATTGTTTGTAAGGATAATATTCGTAGTCAGACATTCTACTTGGGTTGCAAATCTGGCTCCAGTGCAGAAGAAAAATTGTGAAATTAGGTTATGCGTGGATTTCAGGAACCTAAATAGGGCATCAAAAAAGGATAATTATCCAGTACCCTCACTAGATGAAGTGCTCTAGATTGTCAACGGATCTCAAATGATGTCTTTTTTGGATGGTTATTCAGGGTACAACCAAGTCATGGTGTAGTACGAGGACAGACACAAGACTGCTTTCACCACTAAGTGGGGCACTTTCTCTTATAGAAGAATGTCTTTTGGCTTGATTAATTATGGAGCTACATTCCAGAGAGCAATGGACATGGCCTTTAAAGATCTAATTGGAAAGTGCATAATCATCTACATGGATGATCTGACGGTATTTTCAAAGAAGAGAGGCAATCATATCTTAGATTTGTGCAAAGTTTTCCATAAATGCAGAGTTTGGCATATCACTAAATCCCAACAAATGTATCTTTGGAGTAACAGAAGGTAAGTTACTAGGGCTTCTCATCTCTAAAAAGGGGATTGCAATTGATCCAGAACATATAGAGGCCATTCTCAAGATCCCACCACCTGCTAGTAAAAAAGAAATGAAATCGTTCTTTGGCAAGATCAATTTTGTCAGGAAGTTCATCACTGGGTTTGCAAAAATAGGTAAGCCATTGAATGCAATGTTGAAGCAGGAGGCTAAGGTTGAGTGGAATGCAGAAGAAAAAGAAGCATTTGCTGAGATAAAGAGGGCTATTGCTGAAGCTCTAGTTTTGGTGAGTCCAGATTATGCTAAACCATTCTACATATATTCATTTGCTTCTGACCACTCATGTGTTGCTATATTAACTCAGAAATATGACCAAGGCAATGAACACCCTATAGCATTCATGAGCACACCATTGAAGGATGCGAAGCTGAGGTACCCAAATGTGGAGAAGTAGGCTTATGCCTTACTCAGAGCGGTTAAGAAGTTTAAACATTACATCCTCAAAAATAAGATCTTTTCTATAGTTCTTGATCCTGCAGTCAAGCTGCTATTGATACAGAATGAACTGGGAGAACATAGAGCCAAGTGGGTAACTATGCTACAGGAGTATGATATGGAAATTCAGCCCATGAAGCTGGTAAGAGGGTAGGGGCTCACAAAGACAATGGCAGAGACAGGCCCTGATCTTACAGTCCAGGCTTATACTTTAGAAGGCATTTCTCCTAGCGAGTGGTATGATGATGTTCATTATCTCCTGACTTAGAGGTGCCCTGATCATCTCAATCCAGTACAAAGGTCACTGTGCTTAAAGAGTGACAGTTTCATGTTAAAAGGGGTTGTCCTATACAAGAGGAATCATGAAGGTGTGTACTTAAGGTGCCTAGGAAGGGCAGAATCTGAAAGAATGATGTCAAAATTTTATGACAGATATGGTACAAGCCATGGGTCAGCACCTTCTATAGCAAACCAGATTCTAAGAGCTAGTTACTATTGGCCTACGTTATTCAAAGACACCCATGACCATGTCAGACATGCCATGTCTTTCAGACTACCGCCACCAGGGAGAAGTATGCCGCTCTTCTGCTCCAACCAGTTTTTGAGGTAAAACCTTTTGCACAATGGGGAATAGACTTCATTGGCCCCATCAATCCACCCTCCTCTGCTGGTCATAGGTATATTCTTACCATTACTGATTATTTTACACGATGGACTGAAGCTCTCGCATGCAAGCAATGTACTTCTGAGGTAGTGATTAACTTCCTTGAATCTGGTATTCTTAATCGTTTTGGATGCCCTATGCCTTTAGTGTGTGATAATGGTCCGGCGTTTTCATCTTTGAAGTTTTCTACCTGAGCTTTTGACCATGGGATTATAATCAAATTTGCATCCAACTATTACCCTCAGGGTAATGGTTTAGCTGAGTCATCCAACAAAAATCTCTTGACTGTCATCCGCAAATTGTTAGAAAGGAATCCGAAGGACTAGCATACCCAACTTAGATTTGCTCTTTGGGTAGATCGCACAAGACATAAAGCTTCCATAGGGATATCCCCGTACCATCTGGTTTATGGATTAGAACCTGTGTTTCCCATACAATTGAAAATTTCTACCCTTCTGTTCATTAATGAATATTATGATGAGGAAGATAAACGTGAGGCTAGACTTGCCGAACTATTGCACCTTGAAGAAAAGAGGGATGAAGCCCTAGAGAACTTTGCTAAACATTAAGGGGTTGTCAAGAGATGGTTTGATAAGAGAGCCAAGGTTAAAGATTTTAGGATTTCTGACTTGGTTCTTTCCTAGGATAAAGCCCACAACCGTAAGGGAGAGCATGGAAAATTTGATAAACTTTGGCTCGGTCCTTACCAGATCTCAGAAGTTCTAGGAGATAATGCTTTCCGTTTGAAAACTCTCACTAGAGAGGATATCCCACTACCTATTAATGGGCAGTATCTAAAGCATTATTTCTAGTCTTGAGCTGTCTTCAGCTCTTGTCTTGTATATAGTTAGATTAGGTTTCCCTTTCTATTTTACTTTTGTTTTGGTTTGTGGGTTTGTTTTTGTTTCATTTTATTTTTTTTGCTCTACTCTTGCTTTGGGGGTTTCTCTATTTTCGCCTGGATGTGTTGCACCTGCATGGAAAATCTATCTTCTCTAGAATTGTTCTAAGTATTTCGTTGGCGAACTTTAGTCTTGCATCTTGAAAGGATGGTTGAAGTCGTTACTATTGCCAACAGCCTTAATGTCAGATTTATAGAAGATTGATCACCGGCTTTGATTTGAATTTGAAGTACTCTGAAATCTTATATCTCTCATATATCTTAAGAATCCCGATGTTCCTATAAGTGATCCTTGTGAGGTTTTGTCAAGTGAAAAATCCTATTTCTGCTTCAGCGCCACTGTGGTTCTCAGCCCTGAGTGTGGACTTCATTGTTCACAAGTTGAAATGAAAGAGACATATAAAGAATATCAAAAGAAAGAAAATGAAATATTGAAAATCAAAAGAATAAATTCAACTTATTAGAGGAACCTGAATATCTCTACCGGGGCTATGGACGCTTGGCTGGCAGTAGAGCTATGTTCAGGAGAGCCACAGCGATAACCTAGTTAGGGCTATGGATGCCTGACTGGTAGCGAGGTCCTATCCAGGTTGCTTTTGAAGTTAGAATCCTTACATATCCTGACTTGACTAAACTTGGTTCCTATAGTAACTTAAGGAGGGAAATGAACTCATGTGCACACACTTGGATTTTCAGTTTATGGAAAATTTCATCCATCCTTTTGTTTTGATTCTTTAAATCTTTGCATTCTGACTTGTTTGTTTGATGGTGAGATTGAAACCAAAGATTCTAGGTTCTCGATTCTTGTTCATCATCAAATGCTCTCGAGCATTTTCCCAGCAGAAGTTGCCATTTGTTGTGCAGTTTTAGCACACACACCCCGCTGAAAGCAGGGACCCTCTTTTGCCTTTGTTTTGGTTTCTTGGCCCTTTCTTTTTGAGGTTTTGTCGTATTTAGGCATGGGCTTTAATGTTTATTTTGAATGCCTAAGTGTTTCCCTAGGTTATGCATTGAAAATCCTAAGTTCTGGTTGAATTTTGGGCTTTTGCTCAGATTCAGGATTTTCCACCCTGGTCGGATTTTCTCGGATCCCACTCGGACTCCGGCTAAACCTTGGTTGCTTGGGGATTTTTGATCTTCGCGGATTTTCGCATGGGCTAGATTTTCCTAGATTCCACCCTATTGTCGGATTCCCGAATTCCTTCTCTGGTTGTCTTATCGATTGCATTAATGGCTCCGTGTGTGCTCTAAAGGGTGTATTTAACTCAATTTCTAAGATCTTTTGTGCCATCCCACTTCTTATTTTCCCTCGTTGAGCTAAGAAGTGCTTTCTTGCGAGTGATTGGTTGGGATTTTTGGGCATTTGGGGTTTGAACTAACCAATTCGGTGGCATTTTCTTGCACGTTCGTGCCCCTGTTCTTCGTGGACACCATTCCCTTTGCATTTGCTGATTTTGGGATCGATTGCCGCTTTGTAATGGTATGTGTTTGATTGCCTTGCTTTGAGTTGATGATTAGGGATAATGCATTGATGTTATAAGAGCTTCTGGTACTTGAATTCCTGAATATTTGGACGCTTCATGACTAGGGCTACGTAACGATTGATTAATTTATGATCCCTCAAGTGATTTCTGAGTTTGTTGGCCTGTTTGCATTTTAGTGAACTTACTTGAAAATCATGATGCCTCTTTCCCCTAGCATGGTGTCAGTATTTGAATTACCATAGTCATAAGCTCGCCTGTGCTTTAATGGCAGATATATGGGATTTTAACCTAGGGCATCATCTTTTGTCTTGAGCATGCTCCTGAGTAGGCTTAGAACGTGGAGAACATCTTTTGAAGGTCTATCCCTAACTTGCTCTATTTCTAAAGGTTTGGAATTCATGATTGATTCGGTGTCTAGATTAAGTCATGACTTTGAGTTGCAGTGTGGGATTTTTCATCCCTTCCGGACAATCCATCCCTTCTAGATCCCCTTCGCTGTGAACCTTCGAAGTCGGCGAGATGTCACATCGGTCATCCGGTGTCTCATCAAAGCCCTTCGTGGGTTTGTATTCATTCACCAGGACAATATAATTCTCACGCCGAATTTCTTTTTGTAGGCAAGACAAACCCCCGTCGCCAAGAGCTCATAGCGGGCTCCTTTCGTCTTGCCAATTTTCTTTTATGTCGCTAAGACCTTCCCCTTTCGACAAGACCTTTCACCAAACATATTCTGCTCTTGCTGAGACCTTCGCTTTCGGCGTGAATCCTAATGGTCGCCAAGACTTCATAGCGAGGCCTTCTTTTCTTAGCGAGCCCAGATCTTTTTTCAGGGAGACCACATATTGTCAGCTACAGGTTATATCGATAGAACTCTACATCAGCGAAACATTACGTAGTCACTGGGTCGTCTAGCCAAGCTCAAAACGTTTCACCGAAAACCCTCCTAAACCCATATGTTCACTATGGCAATGTCTTTCTCACACCGAAGGTCTCCTATGTTATATCGCTTGTCGGTGAGACCAATAAAATTCATTGAGACCTTACATCGACTACCCACTGGTCACATCGAGATGTTTGTTACATCAACGTTCGGCAAGACTCTGTAAGTTTGCTGAGATATCATTTAGATAAACTTTAGTCTGGACGACGTTATTACTTAAACTCTGATGGTCAATGAGACAAGGATGGTTCACCATAACTTTACCCTGAAGAAGAACTCTCATCGAAGTGACTTTCCTCATCACCGGTCGGCAAGGCGTGCCCCACTCGGCGTGACCTCATATCGAATAGAAGTTGTTTGGCTGAACTACTTGCCTTTGCACCGATTGGTTCAAAGTTTTTCCTTGTCCGTGGATTTCCACCAAGACCAGATTTCTTTGAAATCTAGTGTCTCGCTGATTCTCCGAAGTTCCTATCTGGCTTGTTCTTTGCGGGAATCCATCCCTCACGGATTTTCCCAAAAGTTGATGAAATGTAAATGAATATTGAATAGCATGATATGTTAGTGATTTTCAATGCATTTTATGATTTATTCATGCTATCTTATGAGTTCCCATGTGGTCTATTGATGAAAATGATCAGGTTTAATGGTTAAGTAGGTGTTTCCTGGTTACTCCGTTGGAATCCGATCGGTCTGGGATTTCCTGAAATTCCTCTCTGGCTCAGATTCCGCGAATGGTCCTGAAACCCAAAATTTGTTGTGGTCATTGTATATGAGTTTTAATAACACCTTGACTATATGAGATGCATTCTAACGGTGTTTTGATGGATTAACCTTCCCTTTCCTATAGTTTTATTATGTTTTCATGTTGAGTGCAGGCTGAATCTAGCAAGGAAACAGCTCGGTCTTCATTGTCTAATGCAGAGAGGATTAAACTGGACATTAAGAGCAAGGTCCCTGAGAGTAAGATCACTTTTGTCTGGTCAGAAGTCACTGATACAAATGTTGGCCTATGGGATTATGAAGAATTTAAAGAAAGAATGGCGGTTGAGAATCCTCCTTTGGTGACTAGAAGGATGATGGAATCAGGCTTATCCCATGTAGCTAGTTTCCCTCCTACGGCGCAGGGTTATGAGCTAGTCCTTGAGTGCGCCAGGCACTATGATCAGGACACAGAGGATTATTGGTCCTCAAGGGAGAGTTGTTGCAAATCTCAATGCAGTCTCCATTGCCCAAACCTTTGACATGCCAGACCAGTCTCATGTGGTGGGATTCACCATTGAGGCAGCTCAGGAATTCTACGATGACCAGAATGTGAATTCACAACAGCTAATCAATTCCTGGCTGGAGAAGCCCAAGTCTCATTATTCCAAATTTCCAAAGCAGCTGTTCCTAGCAAAATTCAAGGAGTACTATGATGCCATCACGTTCCTTAGCAGGGTGGTTGGATTGAAGAGTGCTGGTACATTTGAGAATTGGATGTGCCATGCTATTGTAAGGATGGAACAAGATAAAATTAACTACCATTGGGCAGGGGTCATTAGCCAAGTAATTCACAAGCAGTTGTCCAATGTGTTGCAGACAAGGACCTTCACGATGACCTCATATCTAGTCTATGCACTGGCTAGATTCCATCCCTACAGGGGATTGGATACAAAGGGAATTTTCGGATAGGATATTATTTATGAAGTTTTCCCTCAGTTGTATTTAGGAAGCTCGGACTATAGGAGGGAAAATGATGCATTCACCATGTATATCACCAGAATGCTTCAAGGGGCGGAACATGTCAAAATTTTAGACCAAGCCAAGGAGCTCATCAGGAAGTATGGAGCATGGTTTATTCAATTCCCAACTTTCTCCTACAGTCAGATTGATGGCTACCAAAGGGCCCCATATAGACTTCCAAGGTATCCCACTGACCACATCATATTGTTAGAAATAACTACACAGATTTTTTATTTTGATGTCATTGTCAAGAAGGACAAACACAAGACAGGATTTGGTTGGGATTTTCCTCTAAGGATTGGCACTAGAGAAGCATGCCCTTCCATTATCTCTTCCCAAGCTTCAAAGGAAGAAATGAGTACTCTTGGTTTTTCTTTCTACTCCAAGAGGTCTAGGTTTGATATCACAGGTGAGGCTCAAAAGAAGGCCAGTAGAGAATATGGCCATAAGGTTAATTTGGAGGACTACTGGGCCAACTACAATGATGAAGAGGAGGTCAAAAAGAAGAAGTTGGCTTCCGGTAGATGCAGTTCGATTGTATAATGTAAAGGTAGTGCCTGATCAATTGGAAGATGATGGGAACTTAATTCAGGATCATGCCTATGAGGCAATAAAAGATAGGTTGATTGGTGATATAGACTGGTTAGGGGAGGAGCAAATAGAACTGAAGCAACTAATGGAGCCAATCATCAAAGTTACCAAGATGTGGCTCAAGCACACAGTATGGGAGTTGGAGAATAGAGTGAAATGCACTTATAACCTGATGGGAGATCTAAATCCTCACTCCACCTCTAAGGAATCGACCGAGCAGGATCCTAAGGGTAAAGGTAAGTTCGACTCCCCATCCAAGATCAAGACAAAAGGTGTCTAGGGAGAAGAGGCCCAAGAAGCAGTGAAATAGAGAAGGCCAAAAGCCAAGAGGAGAACAAGGACTGAAAGGTCCGAACACAAGGGAGTTGAGGAACAAAATCCTGGGGCTGATGCTCCTATGTCTAAGAGGAAAAGAATTGTCAAATTATCAAAGAAGGCAAGCTCCAGGGTTGCAGAAGAGGTAACTTCCCCACCAGTGGTGAATGTAGAAAGTTCAGAGGAGAAAGCAAAGGTATATACAAGGAGGTCTAGGACTCCTTCTCCTAGGGACAGTGTGCCTGAGGCTGGCCTTCCACCAGCTGTTCTGCATGACGTGCAGCATGGTTATGTTCCTTCCACTCATGAAACCCAAAGTGAACCAGGTGAGACAAAACAGGTTGATGAAGAACCAGGCACCAAGACAGAGGAATTTCATGAGGTAGAACTCTATAGTGAAGAGGCCGAAATTGAAAAAGAAATGTAATCTCCCTTGGTTACATATACAGAGTCACTAGTCACAAATGAAGTGATTGAATCTCCTCCAAGGGAGGAAGAAGCAGAAAAGGCCCTATCCCCTGAACATAAGGATGAGCATATTGGAAAGGAAGGAAAGATGGATGAAACCCCTGAAAAACATGATTTAGAGAAGGAGATACCAGAGGATCAGCAAGGGTAAATGCAAACTGATTCACAATTGGAGCCTACCATTCTGGGGTGGCTAGATGATCCGTATAGCGGAAGGGATCTATGACAATTGTTGCGAGTGATTACAAACAAAAGTGTAAAGACATCAACAATGAAGTAACAGGAACATTAATTAGAGAAGATTCAAAAACATAGAATCAAGAGAGAGATAAGAAAACACTGATTTGATTACGGAGTTCGTCCAAGTGGACTACGTCTCCGGGTCGAGCTCAAACGAGTGACCACTCTATTGATATGTTTTGGAATACAGTACAAACTCCACGAGCCTCACTGCTTACAATGTCTTGTAGACTTCCACAAAGTTATCCAAAAAATTCTCTCACTCACACCCCTTGGAAGATGACAAAGAGTAAGGAAAATAACCTTGACTAATACAAGACTATTACAACACTCAGAACATCAATACATCCCAAAATATTCTCCTAATTCCCTCTAAGAAATTCTCTCACAAAAAGCCTTTCAAAGACTAAGAGAAAGGGAAAACTAGAGAAGGATGATCAACTGATGGATGCTTCATCAACTAATGGATGAGTGATCAACTAATGAGTGATGAAAAATACTCCAAGCCTTCCCCCTTTTATACTTGGAGTTTTCCCGATATGGTGAAAACCATAAAATCTCCAAAATCTCCCTTATTACATATAAATCCTTATCAAAAATCTCCATATCTCCTATAAATCAAAACAACAACCCCTTAATCTTTTAAATTAATTCGGGGCCCTTTGTTTAAATGATTCTCGGGCTATTAGTTTGGGAGGTTTGGATTTTATCACATTCCATAGCCTTTCAAAAGCTATTAAAAAGGAAATTCGGGCTTAACAACAGGGTATATACTACCCGCGCCAACCATGTACTAAACCCCGCTGTTGGCTCAATGGTGGGCAAGTATTTTAATACTCGACCGGTTCTGGGTTCAACTCCCGGCCGGCCACTTTTAAACTGAACTCCCAAATCCAATGTCATTAAAACTAACCGACCTCTATTCATAAGTAAAGCCTACGCTATAGTGCAATGGTCAGCCGGAAAATTCGGCGACGAGCGGTGGGGAGTTCAAGTCTTCTCCACGAGACAATATTTTTGTTGAAACAAATCCGAAGGACGTGCGCAGGAGGAAGAGAGCCGGGCAGGCCACGTGGCGCATCCTCGCTGTGCCACGTGGCGAGTTTTGATTCGCTCCCACTGTCCATGCAGATGCCACTTCATCACCACGTGTCCTTCAATGACTTGCCGAGAAACACAGTCAGTATCCACGTGTCCACCAAGTCATCAGATGACCAAGCTGCCACCGAATGCCACGTGTCGTCTTATGATTTGCCGAAAGAACACAGTCAGCATCTATGTCAACTGCCACGTCATCTGAAGGACACGTGTCATCATCTGAATGGTCCACGTCATCTGTCGCACCTATGTGGAATGATGACGTCATCACAGTACGAAATGACACGTGTCAAGACACTATTGGTCCATGTCATTATCCGTACGATGACATATCCGCCAAGTTAGCAGGATGACATCATGCTGACGTCAGCAACCGTACTTCATGGTACCTTGGTCAACCGGCAACTTTGACTGGCTCTAACTCGTGCACACGACATCCAATTTGCATGAAACGAACGCCATTGGAATCCTGACGACGAGCTCTTCGCGATGATGCCAGCTTCGACCAATTTGATGATGATTAATTTTTCCACCTTTTTCTCATCCCTGAATGCTGAGTTGACTGACCTTTGACCAAACTTTGACCGGCAATATCTCGGACATACGGACTCAAAATTCGACGAAACGAACTTTGTTGTGATCGTGTCGACGAGCCCTCCGAACTAACATCGCTTTTAGCCAATTCTGAGTCCATCAACTTTTCACCTCCTGACGGCCTCCTAGTCCAAGGGTTGACCCAACTTTGACTGTGCGTAACTTGAGCAAACAGACT
Source organism: Sequoia sempervirens (assembly GCA_007258455.2). Taxonomy (NCBI): domain Eukaryota; kingdom Viridiplantae; phylum Streptophyta; class Pinopsida; order Cupressales; family Cupressaceae; genus Sequoia; species Sequoia sempervirens. The sequence continues at coordinate 526,821,212 of VDFB02270651.1, forward strand.
CCTTTTTCACCCGTTCAAGTTGTGCCGGATTCAGAATTATGTGCTCTACGTGATGGCATTACTTTCAAGAGAAACTGGAACACTTCAATTTCAGGTCCTGAAGATCCACCTGGATCACTAGACAAAGAGATAAAGAGAAAACATGTTGTGGTAGAAGACACACCACCGAATTGGGATGAGATCCTAGCTAAACTTGGGAAGGTTAAGGATAAAAAGTAGGCTAGAGTGATCTCAAGGGTTGAAAGGGATGGGGTGCATAACAAATTTGTTCACATCACCACCCCTTCTCCAGACAAAGATAGAGATAATGTGGTTGGAAAGGACTACAATATTCATACTTTCAATCTAGGGCCTACATCAGTTGATCGGGATATTGAAGACTATGAGGTCTCCAATACAGTTATTCTGGATAGATTGAGAAGGGAAATGAAGACCAAGCAGGAGCTGAAGAGAGAAAATGAAAATCTCAGGAAGTGCTTGGAGGAATTAATGAAGCCACTGCAGTCCATTAATCCTTCTTCCTCTGCTACAAATCCTCTACCTCAGGAGACCATAACCAAGCTAGAAAAGATGAAGGCTTCCACCCTTGCCACTATGAATTGGTTGAAAGGAGTGAAAGTAAAGGGTGATGAAGCTATTAGGGAAATCCTATCAACAGGAAAGGATGTTGTCATGGCAACTGAGTGGTTGAAGGTTGTGTTGGCACAGGATAAGGAGGATACGAACCTCCTTCTACAGAAAACCAGAACCATCATGGAATACACCAAAGATAAATTAGTGAGTGATGGAATTCTTCCTTCCTCCAGAGCTGCCGAACCATGGGAGTGGTTTGAAGCATTGCAGATTAGGTAGAAAGTGTTGAAAAATATTTACAAACAAAGGAAGCAGATTGATGACACCCTAACTGGGGTTTATAATGGCTCCATGGCTTTCTTTGAAATTATGACGGGAAGAAGGAAGATCGTGCCCAAATATTTGAATCTGGAGCAGTTGAGACACTGGTGGCAGGATGTTTATGCGCCACTTGATGATGGCTCCATTTCTGAGCACCAGCTAGATGATGCGGCCACCTACCTTGCAGTTATTGATAAGTATTTGGCGTATAAGGTAGATTGGGATAAGTCGGTCAAACAATCAAGAGAAGAGATTGCGTCCATTAAGAATCGACTTAGGGTTTTTCCCCTGCCATCGGTAGCCGACTTGGATGGGGCGTTCTTGAAAGTACATGAAGAGCCAGATCCGAGTGGAGATAATAGGGAAGGGAGCTAATGATAGGCTGCGATGTGATTTGTGCTTCCCTATTATCTTCCCGCGCATTGGTCTGAATTGTGCTGCGGATCTCAGGCCGACTTGGATGGGATATGCATTTAATGCCTATTCAACCCATTTTGAAGACTCTCTTGGCCGGGTGGTTGTGCCGAGTTATTGTCGCAAAACCCTTGCCTAGCCGATGGGTTCCTGGGGAATTCCATTTATTGGGCATGTCACCTCATTTTTAAGGGCTAGATAGTTAGAATTTGTAATTAGAACATAGAGATTGATAAAGCAGAGATAGTTAGAAGTAGAGCAAGTTAGCAAGTTGGTATTCTCAAGCAAATATTGTAACAAAAAGCTAGAATTGTTGCTACAGTGGACAATTTGAATACAAGAAATGACATTGTGATTTGGTGCCATACTTGTTTTCTCTTGTCTTGCATGGTTCTTGTTATTTCATCTTTAAAATTGCTTTGAGGAAGTTAATATTTAGATTTGATTTGATTTAATAATGTTTGTGATTCGATACTCGAATGTTGTAGCAATCCTTTAGTCCATACTTTTCGCAACCAACTGATTGTTAGTTGCTTTGCAAAGTTAGCATGGACTCCATATTTAGCTATGCCTAGTTCGATTGTGAAGGTTTTTTCATTTCAACTACAATAGGTTTTTTGAATGAATGTTCACGATTTGAAAATCTTAACACCTTAGAAGATTGCACTGTTTTCTGTAAGATTGCAAATTTATCTGGGTCAAGTAGAGGTCAGTTTTGAAGGATTGGTCCATTTTAGTGTTTGTCATTTGCATTGTTAATCTTAGGAGTAGTATTTGATTTAGAAATCTCTTTGGAACTCTTATCTTTTTTTCATTTCTTTGATTATCGGGTTAAATCTTCGATTAAAATATCATTAGATTGTTAGATATGATAGAATCGATTCAACATTTTGTTTGTAGTAAGGTCCCATTGTGATTACCAACATTTTCACATTTGTCACTGAGTTGTTTATGCATTGTCAAGAACTGACACTAGAGATCTTGGGGTTATCTCTTGAGGCTTGCTGATAGAGATTTACCTTTCAAGAGAGACAGGATTCCATATTTTGTCTGAGTTGTTGTTGTGCAGAAAACATCATCAACATGTAGTCTGTGCTATAGTACTAGTGACCTGAGCACTATGTATGGACATTGATTGTGGTATGGTGCTCGTGACACTGGCATTAGGTATGGTTGTTGACTGGGATGTTGTACTTGTGACACCGACATATGGTGTAGAGGCTGATGTTTTAGGTCTTTTACTCCCAACAAGAGGACCAGAGAGAGTGGATGATGATCCTCCTACAGTGAAATTAAATCCTGATGTCATGCCAGATGTACCAAATGGGGATGTATGGACTGTCGTACTCTGTTTAGGTGTGCCAGATGGCATAGTTGTGCTGACCTGAGGTATAGTAGTACTAGTAGTCGTTGTATGTGTCCCTTGTGTAGGTTGAGTTTGTAAGGTGTTGATATCAAATCTTGTAGGTAAGGTAACACCTTCAGCTAGCAATTTAGCTAAGTATCATTGACGATCATTTGCTAGGTACTCATCTACGAAAGAGGAAAACTCAAGGTCCTGTGCGGCAGCCTCTATGTATTATGTTGTAATGTGACCTTGAGTGTTTCTCATGGTGAATTTGTCTAATAGAGTCTTGTGAGGTCTTGAGGAAAATGGATTGATGAATTCGTTTGGGTTCGACATCTTTTCTCTCTCTCTTCTCTTACACCTAGTTTCAACCATGTAAGATTAGCTCAATATGCAAGGAATGCAAAACTACGTCTATGGATAGTATGTCTCTAGTCTATGTTGTTGGGATTTCCTGGTTGCAAAATAAGGAATGTTCTAGGATGACACTAGTCTAAAATCTAAAGATGCAAAGTCTAAGCCAGGCTCTAAAGTAATCAATTCTATAAACCCAAGACGGAGGGACCAACTACCTAAAGTCTAACCATGGCATCAATTTAGTTAAGTCAAGGGACCAATGTAGGATGAGGATCAAAGACAAGTTGAGTTTCCTAACTAGACTGATGAGCTAGGAGGACTCTCTGTAGGACAAAAGATAAAATGATATGACTAGGTTCAATGACAGATTTCGTTGACGCTGTGATTTTTCTAGAGTGTAGATTATGGACCTATCCTAAAGTTTGTAAAAATGACCTTCCTAGAAGTTTTACTCTAAAGCTAAAATGTATTCTAAGATGAGACCAAACTCTAAATTAGGACAACTATGGTAATGACTAAATGAACCTAAAGGATGCAAAATTGAGCAAAATTGTTTCCTTTTTTTGTTTAAGGACTGCTTGTGGAAAGACGTCTGAAAAATTGGTACAACTGTGTTGACTAGACAGTGACTGTAAATTTTGGTTTTATAGTTAGGAAAATGTGTCGCGGGATTTCACAGATGCGGTTCAGTTTAACAGTTGCGGTCAAGTTTCACAATTGCGGTTAAATTTCACAGTTGTGGTTTTCTGGTGAACAATTGTGTGTCCCTAATAAAGTTTAATGTCTGACTCTGACAGATGCAGTTATCCTTCTAACAGATGCAAATCGTAATGACAGTTGCAACTCAAAATATAACATATGCAGTTTTTTGCAAAGCAAATGCAAGCTAATCTGGCAGATGCGACTCTATGCTAAGTAGATGCGACTCAAAGTTAAACAAATGTGACTAAAAATGACAGATGTGACTCTAATTTAAATAGATGCGACTCTAAAAATCAATTGTGACCTTCTGGTGAACAGTTGCAACTCTCTATGTATTTTCAGTGATTTGAGATTTAAAACTGACTCCGTTTTTCATGATCCAATTCTGGCAAACAAGGAAAATCATAATACAAAGTGTTTTCAGTTTGATTTTGGACTCAAAGAACGTTTAAGTTGATAATAGACAAGCACATCCTAATAGGCCAAAAGGCCTAGGGTTTGTATACTTGGTATAGCCCACCTAAATACCTCGGATTGGTGATAAACACCTTTCCTTCTTGAGAGTGGATAGCTTAGAAATTTGGTGGCATTGGCTCCCCTCCACGGCTCATTAACGTCATTCGAGCACACCAATTTTGAATTCTTTGGGAAATGACCTCCCAAGAACTACTATCTCTACTCAAGGGGATGATTGGTGAGTGTCTTTGGGCATGATACTGTACCCTGCACTATACCAAGCAACGGCCAAAAATGGTTGGTCTCTAAAACAAAAGGTGTTTAATACGGGAATTTCGTTCATAGGGCATGATCCATGCGGCGAGAGTCCTCTTTCAAATCAATCTCGTCGAAACCATATGTGTGATTCTTGGGCTTTCCCCAAGAATCCACTTTTATATACCGACTGGAAGTCCCTCGGGTTCAGGGTGCTACCGGTCTGAGTCGTCCTGGGGTGAGTACTTTTTCCCACCAGAACAAGCCCAAGTTCTAGAGTTGGTAACCATTTCTCTTACACCTAGGATCGCATAGATGCGCAAGGGGAGAGGATACTTCGATGTACCAAATCATGAGGGTAATACACAGTTGTTCTTTCACACCAAACACAGTAAACACTTGTTAGTTTTAAACCAAATGAAAGATTTTGCTACACTACCAAACAATATGTTTTAAGAAAATTAACTAAGGTCCTCGACATGCGTTCTACAGAAAGATTCATTAGTAGTTTTCAGTATTGTCTTCATCAATCATCCTACAAAAACTCATTAACTCCAAAAAAAAAAGCCCACACGCTGAAAATCCGATATTAGTAACACACAAATCAATTGAAAATTTTAGATTTTTGAAAACAGAAACAAAAGGTTACCAGTCAATTGAATCGCTGTTTTACTAGTTAGATGTGTTGAATTTCTCTGCAATTGCGTTCTCAGTATTTTACTAGTTAGTTGTGGTTCAGTAATTTGCAAATGCGTCAGAATTTTTTAGATGCGTCGTTTCTGGTGTTAGATGCGGTTCAGAAAGTCAATTGTGTCACTTCGCCAAACTAATGTGTCTGTGAATTTCAATTGCGGCA
>VDFB02270651.1:526826593-526945536 GCA_007258455.2 Sequoia sempervirens
CTCAATATAAAATAATTTTTTAAATTATATAATAAATCATTGATATTATATAACTTAATGTAACACATATAAACATATTTTAACAATGAATTAACTCTATAAATACCAACTATCGATTTGAAAGTGACAAACACAGTTTAAATAATATATATAAATTATATGTATTAATATATTAATAACATCGATTCCATTTTCTACAACTTTCTTCCATTTTTGTGTGGAAGAAACTAAAAACTGCTACATGGTTTAAGTTTATGCTGCTACAGGCTGCTAATTCGCCTTGTCTCTTTATGCCGATGTATGTCTTAGCTTTTGCAGTAGGTTATGCTATGCTGCCACTGTTATAGCTATGCTCCTGTAATTTTCTCTTGCAGTTTTTCACTGCATTTTCATTGTAATCTCAGCATTTTTCTCAATAAATAAAAAATAAAAAAATTCTTCTGTTTTCCACGAATTTCCTCCGTTTGTGTGGAAGACAGTCTTGCAAATATTGACCAAAACAAAAATGGATGTACGTTAAATATCGCTGCACATCCCTCGCAATTTCTCCTCTTCTTTCGCTGTAATCACTCATTACTTTGCTGTGCGAGTGGCCGACAAAAACAAAAATGGTAAATAATTTGTTCGTATAGTCAAAAGTTCTAGACATATTCTAATGAGGAATCAATTTGCTGTAATCACTCATTACTTTGCTGTGCGAGTGGCCGACAAAAACAAAAATGGTGGATAATTTGATCGTATAGTCAAAAGTTCTAGACATATTCGCATGAGGAATCAATCTGTTGGTATAGTCAAAAGGCTTTGGAAGGAATCAATTTGTTGGTGGACAATATTATGTTGATCAGATATATTGATGGTATTGTTGTTTGTAAATAAGGTTGGTTTCCACAGGGATTTTCATTCAAATTGATAATAATTATTAATTTTTTTTAGTATTTTAAATTTATTATATGACTTCAGATTATTCTAAAGTTATAAAGTTTTGGTGTTTAGTTAAATTTTAAGTGATTTACTTAATCAATCAAGCAAATTATCTTCATATTCATGCAATCTAACAATATATTTTAATATTCATTTGTCACAAACTAATTAAAGAATATATATTTTCTACTATATAGGTAATTATGGTCTTGAACATGAACTACAATGATTTAAAGAGATTTAAGATATATAAAAAACTAATTTATTAATCCACTCACAAAATGTACATTTACTATGAAAAAAACATATCCTATAAATTTATGTTCTATAAAATCCTAATTCTATTATATAATTCAAATCAATTCAAGAATCTAATTTCTTATCAATTATGCACAATAAAATTGATCTAATTGCAATAGTAGACAATTTATTTTGCATAAAGTGACATTAACAAATGAGATAAAGACAACAAAGATGGAAGCCACATGAATAGCAGGAAAATGAACATGATGAAAGAAAGCATGCTATGCAATAATTCTTAATCTATTGTTTCGAGAAGAGTGTTGTACACAATTTAATTTCTACAATTTCAAAAGGAAGACACAAATATAAATACATATTGTCTATTAGGTAACTATGATCTTGAGCATGAACTACATTGATTAAAAAATATTTAATAAATATAACTTTTTTATTAATCTACTCACTAAATATGCATTTATTATGAAGAAAGAAAACATATCTTATATACATTATTGTTCTCTAAAATCCTAATTTGAGTGTATAATTCAAATCAATTCAAGAATCTAATGCCTTATCTACTATGTACAACAATATAGATCTACTTGTAATAGTAGACTTTTTTTTTACATAAAGTGACATTAACACATGAGGTAAAGAAAACATAAATTGAAGGCACATGAATGGTAGAAAAATGAATATGGATATCATTAGCACTTTTGATTCATGAAAAATTACTCCATTTTATAAAGAGATGTTTCTCAAAAATCAAATGGTAAACTTACCTAGCATATTATTAACTAACATTGAGATACTATATTACAAAATAATTATAAGGAATTTACAAGTTTAGTATGCCACTACTCCGACTTTGATTCACAATATATCCATCAAATTAGGAAAATACGCTAAAAAAAATTCTCCCTTAATCCTAATACAATATTTTTATCGAATGCAATTGTGTCGCTAACCTAATATACATTTACATTTTTTTCTATTTCAAGTAGGCTTCACAAAGGGCATGAATACCTTAAAATCCTACATCACTATGTGTTTCACATTTCTATTAGTGCTCATCATTTTGTTTTAAATGCATTATCATTTTGTCACGTATAAAATAGTAGTGGGCCTAAATAATACATCAACTATTACTCCACATTAAGGATAGGATATTTAAAAATAACAGGGGATCAAATCATAAAATTTATTTATCACATTAATTGGAATTAATAAAATAAGTCACTTAGAATGACCACCTTGAATTTTCTAGTGTATATATGATTCTTATCTTTAGTGCTAACAAATTATTCAAAGTGTAGAGGAGGAAATAGATTTTTATAGTATGAAGTTTTCACCCTTGGATTCTTTAGTATTGACACTATATTTATGACAAGACAACATCAAAATTTAGTGGAGGTGGAAGATTCAATTGATTGGGGTGTAGGTGATAGTGAAAATCTTTTTTTTTTAAAAGCAAAAGGCAGGATATGCCTATATATATTAATATATAACTAGACGATAGTGAAGGTCTTGTTCCCTGAGGAGTTTACTTTTTTTGGGGGAGATTGTTAATAGTTATGTAAGTGGCCAAATTTGAGTTATTTTTTGGGGAGATTGTTGCTAGGTTTGGGGTGTAGGTGATAGTGAAGGTCTTGGTCATTGAGGAGTTTACTATTTTTTCGGGAGATTGTTGCTAGTTATGTAAGTGGCCAAATTTGAATTATCCTACAAGATAATTCTAGTGATGAATAAAGATCTAACAAATAAAGGATGAACCCACAATAGTGGTTTACAGTTTTTGGAACATCCCGATTTTTGCTGAAATCACATATTTTTAGAAAATATAATGATTTAAGCCTTGAAAAGTTCCATTTAAAGGATTGCAATTGATTATGGTTTGATCAAACCACTTTAAATCAAACCCTCTTGGATAAAACCTAGCTAATTTTAAACCATACCTATAACAAAGTCTCCTTTACACATATCAAAATGTTGATAAAAACCCACTTTTGATTTACCTTTTGGGGGATCAAATGAATTCATTTAAAAGTTATTTTTTGTAAGTATGTAGTCCATATTATAAGCTTCCCAAAAAATATAATTTTAAATATATTTAATTTGATTATTATATTTATTTTTTATTTCTTGTGAATGTAGGTTTTTCATCGAAAATCAAGTTATTTGTTCTGCACATGTGGAAAAATAGTAGATTACCGAAAACAATTTGAAAAATATGTTTGTGCTAGGTATTGATATCCTTAATTCAGAAAAAAAAAAGAAAAAGAATTTCAATAAATACAAAAAAAAATTATGTTGTATACGGTCCTGCCTATGTCTAAATTGTAATTGGTTTGATTTCAAAACTTAATTAAGAAAATAATATTCAATGAAACACTATAAAACCAAATGAAACATACTATATATCATAGTTAAAAATATAAATTCAAAAAAAATTGAATTTTATCCTTCATAGAAAAAAGTTATGGTGTTTACGGTGAACATTATTATTTAAAAATGGTGTTTACTGTTAAAAACTAGTTTTCGAAGGATATGAAAAAAGAAATGCAATATGATTCCAAAAGTTAAAAAATAAAATATTTAGAATCTACAGAAAAAATAATATAACAAATCACTAGTTTACATCATCTTCAAATTCCTCATGGTTTAGTAGCTATAGGTGCCTGAAAGTGAAGATTTAGTTAAAAAAAATTAGTTCAATGTCAAGTTTGGCCAAAAAGTGTAAACCACTATTGTGGGATCACCCTAAACCTAAATGGTGTTAAATTTAAAAACTATGATGTTTAACCAATGTTTCTAGAGAAATATCCCGTGTGCCAACCTTTTATGACTCCCCATGTGTCCCTAATGATTTTTTTTTATCATCTATTAAGCTTTTTTCTTTTGTTTGGACCATTTTTTTTTTAACCTGAGTTTTGATTTTACGACTTTAGAAAAATATGTGTTCATCCTATCAAACACATGCTTTTGTTGCAAGAAAATATTTTCCTATCAAAGTGGTGAACTACTTAAAATTCATGAAGTTGTTCTCCTTATTTTTACATACGATTAATGCAAAACTATAACTTTCACTTAATTTTTTGGCGTAGATTTGACTAATGTATATATCCACCAGTATTTTTTTGAACTCAAAAAGGACTTATTTTTTAAATAATTGATGGGTCAAAATTTTGAATCTACTATTCTTACACAACCCACTATTAAGCTCCATTATGGATAGGGAGTTGACCAACTAAGTTTAAATTCACCAAACCCTATATACCTTCTTGGAAAAAGATTAAAATGACTTCAAACCAAGTTGGTGATATAATTCAAATTTTAAATTTGTGATGTGGCAATTTATTGGATCAAGTATGATTTTCCTTTTCTAATGCACACTTTCTCCAATTCTTAAATTTTAAATTTGTGGTGTGAAATTTTTTAGTTTTCTCTAACTCTAAGTTTTTTCTACATGTGATGGGCATTTTACCTACAAATTTTTATCAAATTATGCATGCTTTCTCTTGCATGTAAGGAAAAGTTGTTCCATAGGTTGAAATTTGCATTGCTCGCAAAGTAGAGGTATGATATGAAGCATTAATTGATCACTTAGAGTGAAGTGTGGTTGTATGGAGGGGCTAGTTGACTACTAAGTCCAAAGATAATGATAGTATATGTTCATGTGGAATTGTGGCTGTATACAAGTGAATTTGCACCCCTCTTGCAAATTCCCTTTTTACACCCTCTACTTTAGGAAAATCAAACTCGACTAAGAAATTCCACATCACCTATCTGCAATGCATCCACTTGGTGCCTGTCTCTTGTGTCAGTGGGGGAATTTGTATTGGGTATGCATGCGACACACAGATGTCTGCATGGTGCACTACCATTCCTATTAGATTCCTACCTCTAGAATCCACAAAGACATTACGTTCTCCATTGGCGACGAAGCATAACATCTCTATGCCTTCGTGTCGACCCAAGAACAACTCTTTCCCTCTGTTTTGATCTTCAAATGGCTATAATTCATTCTCATTCCATCCTCTTGGAAATAATTCATCTATTTAGCATCTCTTGAGAAATTCAATCCATTTTTATACACACTAGTTGAGTTCATACACATCTTCTCCCCATCTTGTTGCACTTTTACCACCATTGGAGCTATGACTTGGTGTCTCGAGGGATTGATTCTTCATTGTTGTGGCAGTGTAGACCTTTCCAAGCTTGCACCCTCCTCTATGTGCTTGAAGGAACCTCAATTGAGAAGGTGACATGGCTTCTTGATTTATTTAGCATTGTGTTATTGCTATTTTTTGGTTTTTTTTTCCATTAGTTTCTTTATCACACTTTCTATCAATCTATCTAGCTGTTCGTGGAGGTGGAAGCACCAAATCAGGGGTTTGACTGCACGGTAAACCCTAATACAACCCCAACATTTTTCCTTTCTTAGCTATGTGTAGGTACATTCTCGTGTGGAGCTTGCTGGTGAACTAGACTCTTTGTGAGTTAATCTTCACTTTCATCATCTCCATTATCATCTTTCTAGTTATTTTGTTTATTCCATTTATTATCAGCTTAGTTAATGTTTTAGACCTTAATTGCTAAGTATTTAGTATGCTTTTGCTCCTTTCATCGTGCCATTTTACTTTCACCATATGGATGCCAACACCCTAAAGAGACGCCAATGTGCCGCATTGTCATCCCTGACCTGAACTCTTTTCTTGGGGAAGAGAGTTGTCTGAGATACAATTTTGGTTCCAAAAACTTGCTCATTTAGTCCCATCAAATCTCTCGGGTTAGTAGAGTGATAGAAGCACTTGAATGTCCTCTTCATTCTTTATACTTGAACTAATAACTCTTATTCAACTTGAGGTAGATTAGTGCAACCCTCCACTCTTGGCTCTTTGTGATGTAGAGCCTTGGTGTGGTTGGTCCCCCTCTTCTACATTTTGGTGAATGTAACATTAACCATTTTGGTTCCATTTAGCAGTACTGAAAGACCCTTTCCTCGTATCCTAGGAGTTTTGTGGGTGTGAGTGTTGTGAGGCTTCTAGCCTTGCAACCCAACCTATGACCCCTAGTGGCATAGTTGGAAGGTTCCATAGGCATCGCAAAATGAAACCTTAGTTGGGTCAATGTATAGTTACTAAACCTTTGGGGGCTATGTGTAAGTCCTATCTAGTAAACATGATGGCCTCCTTTTTACATCTTCCCATCCCATTTACGCAACCTGCGACTGGATCCCCTAGCATAAATTTCACCTTGTAGGACTTGCCGATGAACTATAATAGAAATCCATCTCCCTTGTACATCCTTGAATGAATCAATAGAAAAAATATAATAGGTGTTCTTGTTGACCCTACATGTGAGGTGAATGCCATTACTGAGGAGATTATGTTGATTGATTTCTTGCACAGAGATGGGTATGATGAATCCAAGATTACCATCCTTACACATGATGATATTTTGTACCTCCCATCAGCTACATCACCTTGTCTATCTTAGTTGGACCTAAATCAGTAAATTTACTCGTTGACATGATCCTAGGGTATCTCCTAGTTGGTCACTATAAATGTAGTTCCCTTAGTAGTGCACAAGTAGGGAAAACTTTAGTGGTGAATCTTTGCCAATTGGTGAATTCTAGAAATTGACCAAGTCAAAATTGGCGAATTAGTCACACCCAACAAGGTGTCCAAATCACCCGAATTTTATGAATTATTGGTCCAATGCATGTCCATTGACTGATGATTTTTTTTATGAGGCATATTTAAGCAACAAATTCGCCATAACAAACTACGCATTTCAAATGGACCGATTAATATTTTTGCATGGAATCCCAGAAGCATGTAATAAAACACCTACATATTTGCCAATACTATTAAAACAACATTGTATCAAGACCCATTTCGCCAATTAAAATTTACAAATAGTTGCTTGTGAAGACCCATTTTTCCAATTAAAATTTATAAATAGTTGCTTATGAGGACCTATTTCGCTAGTAACATTAAAAATAATTACATTTGAGGACATATTTCTCCTTGAAAATTACGTATTGTTGTATAAGCATTCCAGATTCGCCAAATTTTTAATATACCATTTTAAAATCTCGTAAAATTCACCAAATATGGATTGATGTAAATACAATCAAAAATTTCATTTATTCTTACACATTTTGTTTTCAAATTAGATCTTAATTCGATCTAGTCAATCTGGAAAGCCAAAAATGTGGAGGCCCAGGTCTTAATCATTCTGATCATGCATTCAAAAATGTCCAATTTGGGAAGGTCAAGGTGAGCTTGTCATCCAGTTAAATAAAATGTGTCAAATGAGGATGGAAATACCACAGAAGATGTTACAAGGGATACCTTGGTTAGCCAGAATGAGATAATTGACTTGGATCAGGATGATGTTGGTAGCAAGAAAATAAAAGGCAAATAAAAAATGGGGTGCGAGTGGGAAATGACAAGGAATTTTCAACTTGGTTGGTTGTCAAAGTACCCATTCATTGTACTAGTGGGGAAAGCAAATGATATTGAAAGTGCAATAGAATGCAAGTGTATGATTTGTAGTTGGAAATGTAGAATAGACAAGAAGTTGTAGCTAAAGCTTAACACTATAGAAAAGCATATCAGTAAGTTTATGAAAAACAAATCATAGACGGAAAGGAACAATCAATCGTGTGATGGAAATCAAAGGAAGAATACATTCTTCATGTTAAGTATGCCGTGAAATATGAAGAGAATAAGCAAAGAATGTCAAAGCTTGTTGCATGTCAAGGTACACTTGAGGCTCAATTTTGAAAAGCAATGGAAGGGGCAAATATGTCAAAAACTGTTCAAATGAGTGTTGTTTTTCATATTTTTTCTAGAGGGCGTCTTATGACAGACTAACCAGAATATTCTAATTTATTATCTTTTTTGGGTGTTCCTCACTTTCCCTTCTCACATTAGTCAGTAAACGCTGGATGGGAATGGGAAAAATATCTTGTTGTAATGGAAAAGGAAGATTTAAAGGAGTTCAAGTAAAAGAGTCAAACTTCATTGCATTATCTTTAGATGAAGTTACTATGGTAGACAATACTTCTTGAGTATGTATGCATTTGTATACTATAGAACAACATGTTTTCCAATCACATCTTCTTTATGTTCATAAAATTATGAAGGACAGTTCAACATCGCAAAATCTATTTGAACTAGTCAAGAAATATTTGAATGAAATTGCAAGTATGGATGAGTTGAAAATTGCCAAAAAGTTGGTGAGTGTAGGAGCTAATGGAGCTACAGTGATGCAAGGTCAAAGGAGCGGTGTTTGCACAAAGTTACAAAATACTTGTGCACCATACATGCTTTCCATTCACTACATGGTCCATAGAATGAATTTAGCATTCAAAATTGTAAGCAAGTTTCCTATAGTATCAAAAGTTGAAAATCTAGTTCATGAGATCTATGCATACTTCTACCTAAGTCCCAAACATTTCATAGAATTTCAAAATTTTGCTAAGGGAATAACACCAGGAAACAAGATTCTCAAGGATGTTGATACCTGATGGATCTCCCTACATGGACTAGCACAACGAGTTCTCCCATAATATCAATCCTTGATTGGAGTAATGTACGAGCATCACAACATAGTAGAAAAACCTCCTAACCTCTTGTTGGTTGTTTTTAAAGAACCAAGCAGATCCCAACAAGCATCTATGGACTTGCCAAATTCAATTCTCAAATACTTATGGAACGATTGGCCAACGAACGAGAGGAAGCTAAGATGCTTCCCTCCTGCACTTTGGGCTCTGTAAAACCCAGGAGGGTGATCCCACAATGTGCATCTAATAACCTTACTACACAATTATACCACACACTACATAATTAATAGATACATTCTCATTCAAATACTAAATAGATGGAGTCTTTAAAGAAACTGGCAATTCCTTTGAAAGATCAAACACCTAAAGTTGAGAATTCACACAACACTAACCTCAAAGAAAGGTAGATTGATTAAAAGATTATTTATGAATATTGTTCTCAAATTAGAAAACCAGAACCATGGGAAATGCACACAACAACTAAGATGATCAGTGCCATATCTTTGGGCGAGGAGTCAAAACACAACAAATTGAACTATAAGGTGATTTTAATTCCAAACAACCATGATCTTTGTGAGATTTCCTTACAATTCACATATCAATACTTAGATTCTATGACTACTTATCAGATCCACTAAACATGTATACAAATTCATGATTTAATCAAAGCATTTTAATTGATCCATTGAATCAGAGCCAAAATTAAAACAAACACCAAAGTAAAATGACAATGAAGATTAATGAAAGGATCCTTGATCAAATTTTCATTAATAATTCATACATAACGTTAAAGCTAGAGGGAAAATAGGCTCAAAAGACTTGCATTATTGTTTAGGTATGCTTGGAAACCATACAATTGAGAAAATTCACTTGCTAGACTCAAAACTTAAGATACAAACTGCAAACACGTTTTCTTTGTGTTCTCAATTTGCATAATTCAGATCTAGAATTCAACAAGAGACTTGTACTAATGGACCTAAATTCCCTTTTATAAGAACAAGGGAGAAAAACAAGCCTCAAGCCGAAAAGTAAACTTGTCATATTTTCATTTGACTACCATAACATATATTCCCTTTATAGTTATATTTGCATTTTCAGATGGAGGGAAACCTATACGAGACAAAATTTGTTACCATTTCATGAAGAAGATATGCCTGCCTTCCAAGTAATTTTCACATGCTATACAACTCAATAACTTCTCCTCCATAAGCCAAAAGTTAACCACACCCACTCCTAGTCAGCAAAGATTCAAAAAGCACACACAAGAGTAGAAAGGAAATGATTGATTCATCCATACCATCACTCATGTCACCAACCTTTTGATAAGGAGAAAACAATATTCTACAATGCCTAAAAAAATCCCTAATATGCACTATTTCCAGGCTATGTATTGTTTCTATCATGTCCATTACTCACCACGTTCCTCATCATCCATGCACATAAGCTTACTCAATAATCTTTTCCAACCATGAATTATATTCATCATCACTAGGCCACTTTGTACTTAATAAAGTTTGCAATTTCACACTATGTTGAGTGTACCTAGAATAAATTAGTGATGTGGACTCCATAACAAATACATCCATTCTAATTTCAACTCCAACCATTGTTAGGGTTAGAAATGGCAGATATCTAATAATTAAATGCAGATTTACTTAATAAACAGAGAAACTAAAACACATAATAAATTATAACACAAAGAATTTAATGTGGTTCACCCAATCCGGGCTACATCCACCAAACCGCAGCCATCCAATTATTTTATTATCCAATGTAAAATCCTATTACAATCTTGTGAATAATCACATTTTTCATCATATTGTAACCCCCATCCGAACCCCTTTTTAACAAGCTTAGAAGCTTCCAGATTAGGGTTCTACAAAATCGGGTTTTTTTTCTTTTTTCATTGGTTTTTCCCTTTTTCAGTGACGACGCGAAAAAGTAGGAGGAAATTTTTTCTCGGAGGCTGCCGCCCCCAAACCCCCACTTGGGGCTTGGTCCAGTCCCAGACCCCAGCAAGGATACATGCTAGGGTGTATAGTATACCATGGGCTATACAGTATAGCATGATCAATCACCACATACCAACAACCATATTGTCAATGTGTGAGTTTAGCATGGAGTAATCAACTTCAATCAACATATCTTTAGCCCAAGGAAACCATCCTTCCAAATCATATTTCCACTTGGAAAATTCCAACAAGTCACCCTTATCATCAAATATTTTTCCCATACCATGCCCTTCCATGTCCCTGAACATTTTCAATTTGTTTCCAAGCTGTATTCCTAACTTCCCATGGAAAGTTGTTATCTCGTTGATCAAATCAATGGCCTGTAGTATCTTAGCGATGTGAGTAGGGACCTTAGGATACTCATTCACTTTAGACATTATCTCTTTTAAGGTTCCCACTCTAGTGTTCCATTGACTCCACTCAGCTTGGAAAGCCCTCTAAACCTACAAATATTTAATATTGCCATCATGAATACTCTTGTAAGCTACCCATACATCATTAGCTTTGTTGACCAATTTGGTTACTCAATGTCTCAATACATCTTCAAAAATATCATTGGTCACCTTAACTATCTCCAACTTATCCTTCCTTGTGTGTTCCTTTTCTGACTTCAGGGTTTGATTCAAATCTTGAATTCTAAGGGACAAGGTTACTCTGTCTTGTCTAGAAAAATCTAAGGTAGAACTGGTTGGGGATGGTAAACCTCTTTGTGCAGTAGCCAATACCTTATTGTGTTCATCCATCAATTTATTTTATCCGTCAAGCAACTTTTTGTTGTTAGCCTTTGTAATCTAAGGAGTATCTACAGTCAACATTGCAACGTGCATTGTTAGTTGTGCAACAATAGTAGTAGTCATCTCTATTTCCCTCCTGACAATTACTACTCCAATATCTTTCTCTATAGATTGTATAAGACAACAAGCTTTTCTGTGTTGGGAGCCATGGACCAAATAGGTAGTGTATGCAATTTGGGACTAAAACTTGAGCCATGTCAAAATCCTCCTCAGAAACAGAGGCATCAGGGTCTTTCCTCACTGCATCTAATGCAATAGAAAATGATATATGTCACATTGAGACAACAAAAGTGCACCACTTCCTTTCACTAATTCCCTTGCCTCTTCTAATGACATGTTGGCTATTTCCTATTTTATCTTATCTTCCTCTTCTTTCTCAGCTTCTTCTTGCAAGGAAGGGTCAACTTTCTCCTTCACTTCTTCAATCCTTCTTTTAATATCATAACTTCTTACATGGATAACAAAATTCTTGAATTCTTTGGACTTCATAAAAGCATCATCACACAAATTCAGCATAGGCCTTTATTCAGACATCACCATCCCCAACCTCATTATATACCAACTTTACAATCTTGCCAGGGGGAGCCACAATATTCAATGAATCATCTCCTTCCTCAGGGAAATCTTGATTTACTTCCTACTCCATTGGGACGTGCTCACCAGATTCCTCTGGGACTTGATCCTTACCAACATGCTCACTTTCTAAGTAATCCACTAATGGAATGACAATAGACTGTCCAATAGTCTTACTTGATTGTACATGGGTGCTTGGAGTAGAAGATTGATCTAGCTGGCTCCTTATCTGAGTATCATGGTTTTCCTTAGCCACTTTAGCTTTAATCTTAGCTTGCTTCACCTTCTCAAAGAAGCTTCTATCACTGAAGTCACCAAGCATAAATTTTTTCTTTACAAACTGATCTTCTATCTCTAAGGGCTAACATAGAAAGGGCTATCCTTTATCATCCTATCCTCAATTGCACATATCTTTCTACATGCACTCTTCATTGCATTAACTTCTTTGTCAGTAGATAAATTCCTAATCACATCTTCCTGAAAAAGGAATTGATGGAGTTTTCCTCCTAATGCTCTGGCTTTTCTTTGAGCTGAGATCACCCCTTCAAGATCACTAAATCTAGTGAAATCTTGTTTCAACCTGTTGTTGTTTAGAAGAGAGCCAAATCTCTCAATACCCTCCTTTGAGGTACAACTGTAGTATAAAAAATGTACATCAAGGTTCACAAGAGAAGCTTTTCTTGGACCCCTAAAATAATCCCTATCCATGGCATCAATCTACCACATTACTTCCATAAATGCTTGTCTATTTGATACATAAATGGGCAATTTGTGAGGTGGCACCGGGGTTCCATAAACCCTGATTGTAGTATAATTGGTATGAAGATACCAATCTCCCCAATTGAATTTTTGTTTGGTGTCATGTTCATATTCTAATGGTCTTAGTATCTCCTTAACACCTTGTGAAATTCTTTGCACAGGTTTCAAACCCAACTATTCTAGTACCAAGAATTTGAGAACATTACAGAACATGTTATAATCAGAGTCTAGACAATGCACATCCCAAATATGTTTCCACATCTACATCAACAATTGATTGTCCATATCATCCACCTCTCTTAGCCTTATATAATTTCTCATCACCTTTTTTCTTTTCCACAATAGTAAGTGCATTAATAAGGAATAATTTCTACATGACAATGGATGAGTGGCATCCTTCAAATTCACTAGGTCTTCATGCAGATGTTTAGCAATGTAAATATCATAGTGCCAAACCCTGTTTTGATACTTTTTTTGAATATCAATTGCCAAAGTCATCAAGGAAATATCCATCTTGATATCATAATCTTTATGCAAAACCTAACATATTACATAATAGGTATTTCTGAAGTAATCTTCAAAGTCAACACAATCAAATGGTTCCTCCTTAGGAGTGGTAAAAGGCACACCATTCTTCTTCAAGTCACATCTCCTATATATAGGAAACACACCCTTTCTGTACAAAATTCTATTCTTCTCATATTCATTGTAGAGCTTGCAAAAATTAATGGGTTTAAAGGCAAACTGATTCAACTGAAAAGCTTCCATTATCTGGCTCGCAGAAATCTCCAGCATGGGAAAGAAATTAGGGAACCTGTTGATTGTTCTATCATTTGGATCATAACACCTGGCCAGTGCTAACATTAAGTCTACCTCCACAAATAAATTTGGGCACACCAACTTGCCTATGTCACATGCCCATATGTTTGAAGCACCTGACAACAGGCATCTCTTTGATAAGGTAAAAATAACCTCATCAATATAATGGACTCAATACTTAACCTTACACCTTTCAACCAACCTTACCTTTCCAATTAATTATCTTTAGGATAAGTAATTGCTTTCTTTTTGTGAATAAGCGTATAATCTTTATTTCTTGAAATTAGTCGAAATAAGCTAATTTGTGTTGACTTAATAGTTTTTTTTTTAGTATTCCATAGGTCAACTTCCACCATTGGTTACCATTCCAATCTTGAAGAGGTTTTAACACAGATTTCAACATCGTTGAAGACAAGTGAATGGGCACCAGGACTTCAGGAGCATACATGATGGAACAAGGTTTTTATAGTTTATGTTATTTTCAGTTCTAAAGACTTTATGGCTTGTGTCGAGCCTCTTTAATATTTTCATGTCATGGTCTTTAAAGTTTGTTAGTTGTTGACAATTAGTTGAAGACTTTACCAACTGAAAAGCAATATTTTGTTAGTTGCTCTCATATAAATATGTAATTGTTGAAAATGATGATATACAAAAGAATATCATTATGTTGCCACTAAGTTTTCTAAGTTACACCTTTCGTATGAATAAAATGAGTTTTTCTCGCCACTTTTGGAGTTACTGAATAATGTGAATGGAGTTCTTTGAATGAAGTAATTTGGAGCTCCCAGAGTAGGTGATCTGAGCTAGGAATAGAAGCATCCAGAGTTGGCCACTCGAGGAGTTGTAGATTAGATAGATAAGTATTTTAATTCTAATTTTGTACTTTCCTTTAGTAGATAATAATTGGAATTGGGATTTATTTTCATATGTGTAATTCTATCAAGATCAATCCTATAGGTTGTAGCTGAGTCTGTAGTCTTTGAATTTAGTGTCTGAAGTTCCAGAGCACCTTCTTCTAGTTGTTTCATATTGTTAAATCATTTTGTGCTAGCTATTTTAGATTATTATCTTTTGATTGGATCAATGTTTCCTAGTTTCTTTACCAGCTTTACTTTTTCAACAATCTATACATTTCTTAGTTTAATCATTTCCATACTTTCTAGTTTAGTGGTTATGCTTTTTAGATTCATAGCTTTCTACTTTCTAGTTTAGTTATTTCAAGCTTTCTAGATAGATGATTTCTTGCTTTCTAAGTTTAGTGGCTTCTTAGTTTAGAGTTTTATTTTAGTTGTTCAGTATTTAGGAAACTCGAGAGAGATAGTCGACATATCTTCTATTGCATATAGCCTTTAGACACTACCCGATAGATATATTAATGTGTTTATCAACTAAAGTGTTAGGACCTAATGACAACCTATCACTTTTGGCACCGTTTCTGGGGAACCTTCTTTTTCTAGTGTTAGTAGAAGACACCTTGAATACCTCTTTTAGGAAAAAAATAGTCCTTTGGCTTCTTTTCTACATGGTCAGGAAATGAGGCCCCCATGGAAGATTCATACCAAAAATCCCCCAATCAACGTACCAACAACAAGTAGGGAGATCAAGAACTTACTGAGGAATTGACCGGGTAGGGTCAACCTAAGACCTTCTTGCATATCACAAAAAGAGAACACATAATTGTAGAGGAGTGTATTCCTTTGCAAACTCTAGAACCTTGCCCAATTGAGTGAATTTTTGAAGAGGATCACATTCCCCTCAACATAATGGGTGACTATAGAAATGTCACTAACAAAAATAACCCTCCACCACCATGCACATTCACTTATCATATTGCTATTGACTCAGATGACAATACGAAAATGAAAAATATCTCACCAGCCTTCTTTCCAACCTTTCGAGGTTTGTCTACTGAGGACCTTGACTAGTTTCTATTTGAGTTTAAAGTATTGTGTCAGACATATGACTACAAGAGTGATAATCAGAAACTAAAGCTTTTCCCATCCACTCTGAAAGACCCATCCATGCATTGGTTTATGGGATTAGCTTCTCAGTCAATAACCTCCTGGGATGAAATGGAGTCAGCCTTATTGGAGAAATACCAAAGTTACTATAGGGTTAGCGATAGGAAAGAAGAACTGTTCAAAATAAGAAAAAATGAGGATGAAAGTATAGAGGACTACCTAGATAGGTTTATCTTCTTATCTAAACGATGTGGTGGAGAAGTCATAAGTCTTGATATCCTGAAGACCCTATTCCTTAAAGGTCTCAATGATGAAGCTCAAAGTCGAAGTAGCTTAGATTTAATGGGAAAAGGAGACGTGTCCCAACTGGGGTTGGATGATATTACTGAATTATGTCAAAATTTCTATTGTACTCAAGGAGGTATCCAGAAGTCCACCCTCTTTTAAGGTTCCAATGAAATAGGAAAAATACGTGAAGAGCTAGCGAACTTCAAGAATGACATTCTTGTTAAGCTAAACACCACATTAGATGGCATATAGGCTAAAACCCGAAATACTGAGACTTTGTCCATTTACTGCCCTAGGTGCCGAAACAAACATTTTCTAAGGGGATGTCCTTTGGAAAAAGTTGAAAAAATTGGCATTTGTCAACTATGTGACAAAAATCACCCCACCAATCAGTGTGAGATTTTGAATTCCATCAAGAACTCCAAGAAAAGAACACCCCCGATTAAGGAAGAAGTCAACATTGTAAATCAAAGAACTGGAGGAATTTTCCCTATGGCCAGAATTCAAACCCTAACTAGAGACTTCAACCCAATTGGAACAATAATCAATGGGAAAGACCCTGGCCTCAGGCACCACCTCCAGTACCACCTAATTGGGGAACTTATCCTTGGGGACCACCTGAATGGGCAAATCAATCTTAGGGCAATCCTCAGTGGCCTTACCAACCTCAACAATAGTGGTACCCTCATAATCCCATTCCTCAATGGAATCAACCTCAGCATTAGTTTTATACTAGTCCCAAAAGGATGCTGCTACTTAACAATAGAATCTTTTACCACCTCCCCAGAATACTCAACAAAATGAACAAGTTAACCAACAACCACTTCCGGTGCAACCCGTTCTAAACCCAAAGAATAATCGCCCAAACACTCCAGTGTATTTCGTTGAATAGGACAATATCACTGGACTTAACACAATACACTATGGAAACTTATAATTGAGGTCTAGAAAAATACTTTCGCAACTGACTATTGAATAAATTCTAGATGAACCTATTAAGAAGTTTGCTGAGAAAACCACAACAATGCCCACATCCATAGAACAAGCCCCACAAGCTACTCAAAACAAGCTCAACCCGCCATCTTTAGTTGGAGCTTTTGACCTACCTTAGGACGAGGGGGGTCAGTTTCCAACTAAAATTTTGAAGGATTCCACTCCTAAGGATAAAATCAAAGCACCTTTTCCAGATTGTCTAAAACCAATTAGTGTGAATGATACTCTGAAAATGACCACATCTATTGAAATTGCATTGACACGAGAAATTAAAAATTTGCAGATTGAAGTCCCTTTGCTACAAGCGATTAAGGAGATTCCTAAGTTAAACTAGTTGATCAAACAAGTGTGTATCAAAAATCCTAGGAGGAAACCAAAATGAATAAATATTGTCCACATAAACGGTTATCTAGCTGACTTGTTAGCTAGGATGACCACTGCTCTGAAATATGACGATCCAGGTAGTCCACTTATAACAGTAACAGTTAATGAGGTAGCAATAGCTAATGCTTTGGTGGACCTTGGAGCAGCCATTAACGTAATGACTATTAATGTGATGGAAAAGCTAGGACTTACTAGTTTACGTCCCACAACTATAGTCTTGTAGATGGCAAATCAATCCATAGCTATTCCCAAGGGCATCATAGAAAATGTTCTTGTTAAGGTGGATGGCTGGGAATATCCCGTAGATTTTCAAATAATTGAGTCCCTTACACCTAAAGACAGCTATCCAAAAATTCTCGGACGACCATGGTTGGCTACTGTTGCAGCCAAAATTGACTATAGAGAGGGAGGAATGGCCATTTCACAATGACCTAATAGAAAACATTTATTTCTATATCCTCCTGCCAAGTCTACTAAACACAATAAAGTATGGGTTTATGAACTAGAAAGTCCCAATGGATAGGAAAATTCAGCTTCACTAGCCATGGTAGTCATCAAACAACATGGTGAAGAATTAGAGGATGAATTGGAAAACAACGTGGAAATTCTTACTATGGATTTGAGTGGTAAGGATATGACAAATGTAGAAGAGATCATAGGACACCCAATCAACATAGATCACACAGATTTTGATAATGCTAGTTTCATGAGATTGCCTTGTCCTTTGACAAACTTAGTTCCAAAAATGCACCATTTCTGTGTAGATGTTGCCAGGCTTCATAAAACCATGCCTCATAGTTGTCCTCTTAACACCCTGACAAGGCCAATGTATACTGTCACATCAAACCATTTGGGAGTTAAAACCATTATGTTGTTGCTAAGAAAAACTTTGAACATTAATAGTTGGTTGACTGAGCTGAAAGAACACAAATTGTTTGACACCTTGGTGAATAGATCTAAAGCTTCCGCTTGGGACTATACAGATATGAGAGGAATACGCCCCAATGTGTGTACTCATCATATCTATACTGAGGATGTTTGACCTGTTCTCCAACCATAACAGAGACTCAATCCTACTCTGAAAGACATTATGAAAACTGAAATTGAGAAATTCCTACAAGTAGGGTTTATCTACCCGATTTCTGACAGCAAATGGGTGTCACCTTTGGTTGTGGTTCCGAAGAAGAATGAAAAGTGGAGAGTGTGTGTAGACTATAGGGAACTTAACAAAGCAACACACCAAGATTATTTCCCTCTACCATTTGTAGACCAAGTGATGGATAACTTGGTCGGGAGGAAATATTTTTCATTTTTGGATGGGTTTACTGGTTACAATCAGATATAGGTAGCAGTAGAAGACCAGGATAAGACAACCTTTACCTACCCTTGGGGGACATTTTCATATTGGATTCTTCCTTTTGGGCTATGTAATTCTCTTGCAACATTCTAGAGAGCTATCCTGGCAATATTTGCTGAGTTGGTGAATGATTGTGTGGAAGTTTATATGGATGACTTCACTATATATGGTTCAACCTTTGATGAGGCCCTCAAAAATTTAGATTAGGTGTTGAAGTGATATTAGGATCATCATTTGTCCCTAATCCATGAGAAATGTCTGATAATGATGGAACAAGGAATAGTGTTGGGACATCATATTTCAACTGAAGGGATTAAGGTTGATCCTAAGAAAATCAAAGTAATACAACAACTCGAAATCCTAAAAACCTAGACTGATGTCAGAAGTTTCTTAGGGCATGCTAGATACTATTGAAGATTTATAATTTTTTTTAGCAAAATCACAGCTCCTATTCTTTCCCTTCTTTAGAAGAATGTAGAGTTCATCTGGACACTTGAGTGTCAGTCATCATTTGAAATCATCAAGGAGAAACTCATCTATGCTCCTGTTCTTCATGGACCTAATTGGAACCTTCCATTCCATATCTATGTTGATGCATTTGATGATGCCATTGGAGTGATTCTAGAATAGGAAGATGAGAATGGGGGAAAATATACCATATATTTCATCAGTAAGAATTTGACTCCAACAAAAAGGAATTATACCACAACGAAGAAAGAATTCTTGGTTGTACTTCATCTAATCAATAATTTTTTACATTATATCATAGGATACAATGTCACAATGTACATAGATCACTTAGACATCAAGTAGCTCATTAATAAACCTATAGTAAATGCAAGGATAATTAGGTGGTTGATTCTTCTCCAAGAATTCAACATAACAATTATTGACAAAGTAGGGAAGTTCAATGTAGTTGCGGATTTCTTATCCTGGATTAAACATGATGGTGATTGTGCTCCGGTACATGATGAGTTCCAAAATGAAAATGTGTTTTCCATCTCTACTAAAACCCCTTGGTTTTTCAATATTGCAAACTACTTGGCCACTACAGAAGTACCACCTCATTTTTCATCAAAACAGAAGAAACACCTTGTTAGAGAAAGTGCCCCTTTCAAATGGATTAATGGGATCCTATTTTGATGTGGAACTGATATGGTTCTACGATGCTGTGTTAGGGCAGACGAGGCCTACAGTATCCTTAGAGCATCTCATGATGATCCTTCTAGAGGGAATTATTCTACTAAAAGGACAACTCACAAGATTTTGGAAGTAGGATACTACTGGCCTTCTATGCATAAGGACATCAAGAAATATGTTCACAGATGTGATGAATGTCAAAGGGTAGGAAGACCAACTTCATCTAATGAAATGCCCCTATAGCCTTAGGTATACCTTGAACCATTTGAAAAATGGGGATTGAATTTTATCGGCGCTATAGACCCTCCTTCACAAGGAAATGAGTACATTTTGGTCTGTACTGACTACCTGATGAAGTGGGTAAAAGTGCAAGCCCTACGTGTTGCTAAGGAGTAACAAGTAGCTAATTTCCTTTACAACAGAATTTTCCTCAGATTCGGAGCTCCTAGGACAATTGTCATAGATCAAGGCCCCCAGTTTATGTCTAAAGTTTTGTTAGCCTTCACATATCATTTCCAGGTGAGTCACAAGAAGTCCTCACCCTACCACCCTTAGGCTAATGGATAGGTCAAAGTCACTAATAGGGAATTGCAAAACATTTTAACAAAAATGGTTTCATTAGGAAGAAAAGACCGGGCTCAAAAACTACCTAAAGTTGTTTGGGCTTACAACACCACCTGGAAATCAACTACTGGCTATAGTCCATACAAGTTAGTTTTTGGGAAGAAACCCCTCTTGCCCATTGAATTTGAGCTCCAAAATCTTAGGACAACCATGGAGTTGGGTACAGATCTTAAACGAGCCTAAATCGAGAGAGTTTTACAGCTTAGAGAACTAGATGAACTCCATTTGGATGTCATCCATGAAACTAAGCTGGTCCAATAGCAACACAAGGTTTGGCATGATAAACATATCAAGGAGAAATAATTTCATAATGAGGATTGGGCATTATTGTTTGATTCTAGATATAAGGATCATCGAGGAAAACTCATAACGCATTGGCTCAGACCATATGAAATTTTTGAGGTACTTTCCAATAGTTCAGTCCAACTGAAACCCATTGTTGGTGATACCTGAACTCTTCTAGTTAATGGACACCAATTACGCATCTACCATAAGCCTGTTAATAAAGAATAATTTACAAAAATTGTAGAAATGCAGGGAGAAATCCAGTGCATTGAGCAGAGTCAATATAGTTTTGCCTATAATAAATATAAAAAAAAGGGTGTGTGAATTTATTTCATTTTAGAATGATTCTTTCAATTTCTTCATCAACTTCATCATTTTGATTTGGCTAAATTTTTTCTATATTTTGCAAGACTTCATCTCTTTGGTAAACACAAATTCTAGCACACTCGGCTATGATGCTCTGGAACTTGTTGGCTTAGTTGCTGCGATGCTCCAGAACTTGTTGCTATGCTTTGGAACCTGTACAACTAACTTGTCTCACTACTTGCTATGATCTTGTATTTTGATGCATCACTCAATAATGCTTCGGGAAGACAAAGCCCAAAATGTCACATTCTTCTTCCTTCTTTTGGCTGCATCTTTCAGCGATGCTCCAGAATTCTATTGTTTCTTCCTTTTGGCAACATCTTTCAACAATACTCTAGAACTTGTTTGGCTACATCTTTCAACAATGCTCCAAAAAATTTTAGTTGCTGCTCTGGCTACATCTTTTGATGATGCTCCATAAATTTTTGGTTGTTGCTTCGGCCGCATCTTTCTACATTGCTCTGGAAATTTTTGGTTGCTGCTCCGGCTGCATCTTTCGATGATGCTCCAGAAATTTTTGGTCGCTACTCTGGTTGCATCTTTCAACAATTCTCTAGAATCTTCAATCTTGTTGCTGCGCTCTGATGAAATATCTCCATGATGCTCTAGAACTTTCTCTTCTTCCACCCTAGCTGCATTTTTTGGCAATGCACTCAATTTTTGTAAACTTTTTAATTTTTCAGTATTTTGATTTTTCCTAAGTTTTGCGCATGCCCATCATTTGATTTTTTGCCACCTTGATATTTTCTCCCTAATAGTTATTTTTCATATCATATCAAATCTTCTCGTAATAAATGCAATTATTATGACACCCCTTTTTTTCATAATAATTCTCTCCATCATTCAAACCATTCCATCCATGTCATTATTATCCCCCACCACCCTCGCCAAATCATGTAACTATCCAATTACATCAACAAAGGTGAGTGATGTTCGATTTAATGACAAGACATAAGGTACGTATGAATTTATTTATTTAAACTTAGTAATTATTTTGAATAAAGACTAATTAATTGGCATGAACCGTTCCCTCTCACAATTTTTAAACTTGTGCCATATCATGATTGCAAGAAGTACGGAAATGATTGTGTAATTCCCCATGAAAAATTGTCATGATTACTCAGTAAGGACTCAAGTAAGGTGATTAATTCTTCTTCCATTGGTTATATCAAAATTGTGTCCCTTTTTCATCTGAAATTTAGCAAGGAAAGTATTACAGAGCTCCATAGAATTTGGTAGAGCAACAAGGGAAGAAAAAAATGGGAGGAGCTAAGAAAAAGTCTGAACCAACCTTAACAGCTCAATTGTTGGCACAATTGTTGGCACAATTGTTGGCATTGAGCAATATTGTAGGTCTATTTCAAAAATTCAAGTGGCTGGAATTCATGAAAAAAATTGAGGGGTATACAAAGTAGCTGGTAAAAGAATTCGTCGAGAATTTTGCTGATGGACAAACCATGGTGTGTGGGAAGTGATTCCGAGTAAGTTTGAAAATCATTGCTCATCTTTCTGGTCTTGAAAATAGAGGAATTGATTTGAATGAAACTACCAATGTTAACTATCAAAGACTGGTAGAATTATTTCATAGGGAGGGGGAGCCTCAACCGATAATCACCATAAGTACCAGGCGACAAAACAAAGGTTTCCATAGAGTGTCTATTTCAGAACCCTAGAGAACTGTCATAGCCTGAATAATCAAATATCTCACTTGTGAAGGACAAATAACTATGGTAGTGGGACCCCCTTTCTGCTTGCTAATTCATTTATGCCAAGACATTGATGACCCTTCTCTTATGTTTAATTTTTCAGCCTTTTTGTGTCATTCAGTTATCTTTATGATGGAAAAATACAAAGTTGGGACAGGGCCTCTCAAACATCATGGCCTTATACAATTGATATGCAAGTATCATTTTTGCAAAAATCCAAAAAAGAAGTGGCAAAATTTTTTGCAAAAAATTGAAAAAGTGGATTCTAAAAGATCACTTGAGGAGGGAAAGTCCTCTAAAAAAAAACAGTCTTTAAAAGAACCCTCCTCTGAAGCCTTAGGTGCTCCTGAATCCCAACAAACCTCAATGGCTCCTAATGGAGATGCACCAACTTTGTTGGATGTGTTAGAAACCCCAGGATAGTTAAGGGATGTAGAAATTATGCACTCTGGAGAAGAAGAAGAGCCTCCTTGCAAGAGGAAGAAGTGGAATTAAGTCACTTTTCAAACAACCCCTCCTCTATGGAGAAGTAAGAGGTTGTCTGCATGATCAAGTGAAAACCGGACCCTATGACATAGGAAGTACTTCCAAAAAGAAAAAGGCTAGGACTCAAACAAGGGTAGTGGAAACTAAAAGTCAGCTTGGTAGTGAGGAAATAAGTGAAATAGAAAATTAGGTTGATCGATCCCCTAAGGATGAGGAAAAGAGAACATCATCTCCAAAGGAGCGGGAGGAGGAAAAAGTTTCAGTCGCCACATTTTGTGGAGATTGAAGATGAACTTGTGGAGGGACTTTCTCCTTTTCTTGATAGAATTGAAAATGTACTTGATACCAAGGAAAATGAACCTCATACTGACATGGAAACTCCTAATCCATCTTTCTCTATGGGCACAGGGGATGCATAATCTGGTTAGAAAGAGGAGGAATTAGAGAAATTGAAAACATAAATTGTTGAATTAAAATCCAAGTTACAAAGTAATGAAGAACATATCACCCAACAACAGCAAGAAATTGGGGCACATGTTGCAATTTTAAATAAAAGGGATCAAGAGATTGAAAAATTGACAATGCAGATGGAGCAAAAAGATAGACTCATTGAACAATTGCAGTACCAAATCCAACAATGGAATCAACAAAGCAAGCATCACATGGTTGATCTTTTTGAGAAAGATATGCATATTCAAGGTTTGAAAAATAATTTTATGCAATTATTTAATGCTTTTGAAGA
Organism: Sequoia sempervirens; assembly: GCA_007258455.2. Lineage (NCBI taxonomy): Eukaryota > Viridiplantae > Streptophyta > Pinopsida > Cupressales > Cupressaceae > Sequoia > Sequoia sempervirens. The sequence goes on from VDFB02270651.1 coordinate 526,850,623, forward strand.
AGAAATAAATAGGCAAGAAATTGAACTTAATGCTTCTATGAGTAGAATTATGGAGTTAGAGCAGGATTTGCAAGAAAGTGATGTACTAAGCCAATAATGGAATTTAAGGGGACACAAACTGAACCAATTGTTTTAGAATGGTTCCAAGTACGTATCCCTCCATTATTAATGAAATGGATGGAGCGATGCTATTTTCTAAGGGATGTAGAATTTGAAAATAATAGGCTGAAAAAGGAGTTAGTACTATTAAAAGAATCATTTCACAAAGCATATAAAGGTAAACATGATGCTTGTGAAATCAGTGAATTATTATTAGCTTGTAGAAGACTATCTAGATTGTACTCTATGTTCCTCAATGAACAACTCCCAAGATGGAAGCTATTGAGTATTCGCCATAATCAGCCACATGACCCTAATGATAAAGAATTTGTGAAGATATTTGTTGAGTCAACTCCTGAACAACAAGATCTATTATGTGAATTATTTGTCCATAATTTTCTCCTAGAAGAATATACATATTTCTTTGTTAATTTCTTTGTGGGAGAAGTCCAATTGAGATCATTCCTATCCACAATGCGTAATCAGCTTCACTAGAAAGATCAATCAAGGGAGTATGCACATGTAGAGAAAACTGTTGGGTTGCAAATGAGATACCCCCATAGGAAGCATTTTTATTTCAAGGCACAGTTTTTGGGAATTTGACTTAGAGATGGGGTACAAAGCAAGCACAAAATAACCTTTGGCTATGCTATTATCAGTTTCAATATCAAGGACCAAAGTTGATAGGGAAAGCTTGGCATGCATGTGAAGAACGGTATACCCCTCTTCCTATGTATCTCAAGAAAAGAGAGGTAATCTCACCTCTTAATATTAAATGGCCCTACAGAAGGGCAGTAGCCTTGGCCAAAATCCTTGAGCAACTAAAAGTTAATTGGATTGGCATGAGGTATAGACCTCCTTGAATTCTTTCACCACCCCCTACAACATATATCAATACAAACTGGAGTGAAGATAGTTTTGCAAGATGGGTACAAAGGGTCACTTTTCATTAGGGATTTTTGAAGGATCCAGAGCAACTAGATACAGAGGCAGATGACTTGTATGATCTCAGTGCCAAGTAGGAGGAGATGAATAAGAGAAATGAAGGACATGGAACACACCAGAGAACAGGAGGACTTGCTTAGACTTAGGAAGGGGAGGAAATGATGAGGTAAAAATAACCTCATCAATATAATAGACTCTACTTAACCTTACACCTTCCTGCCAACCTTACCCTGCCAATTAATTATCTTTAGGATAAGTAATTGCTTTCTTTTTGTGAATAAGCATACAATCTTTATTTCTTGAAATTAGTCAAAATAAGCTAATTTGTGTTGACTTAATGGTTTAGTTTTTGAGTACTCCACAGTCAACTTCCACCATCGGTTACCATTCCAGTCAAAGAGGTTTTAACGCCGATTTCAACACCGTTGAAGACAAGTGAATGGGAGCTGGAACTTCAAGAGCATACATGATGGACCGAGTTTTTATAGTTTCTATTATTTTCAGTTCTAAAGACTTTATGGCTCATGTTGAGCCTCTTTAATATTTTCATGTCATGGGCTTTAAAGTATGTTAGTTGTTGACAATCAGTTGAAGACTTTACCAACTGAAAAGTAGGATTTTTTTAGTTGCTCTCATATAAATATGTAATTGTTGAAAACGGTGATATATAGAAGAATATCGCTATGTTGCCACTATGTTTTCTAAGTTACACCTTTCATATGAATAAAATGAGTTTTTCCCGCCACTTTTGGAGTTACTAAATAATGTGAATGGAGTTCTTTGAATGAAGTAATTTGGAGTTACTAGAGTAGGTGATCTGAGCTAGTCATAGAAGCACCCGAGAGCTGGCCACTCCAGGGGTTGTAGATTAGATAGATAAGTATTTTACTTCTAATTTTGTACTTTCCTTTAGTAGATAATAATTGGAATTGGAATTTATTTTCATATGTATAATTCTACCAAGATCAATCCTGTAGGTTGTAGCTGAGTCTATATTCTTTGAATTTAGTGTCTGAAGTTCTGGAGCACCTTCTTCCAGTTGTTTCAGATTGTTAAATCGTTTTGTGCTAGCTGTTTTAGATTGTTATCTTTTGATTGGATCAATGTTTCCTAGTCTCTTTACCAACTTTACTTCTTCAACAATCTATACATTTCTTAGTTTAATCATTTCTATGCTTTCTAGTTTAGTGGTTATTCTTTTTAGATTCATAGTTTTTTGCTTTCCAATTTAGTTATTTCAAGCTTTCTAGATAGATTATTTCCTACTTTCTAAGTTTAGTGGCTTCCTAGTTTAGAGTTTTATTTCAGTTGTTCAGTATTTAGGAAAATTGAGAGAGATAGTCGACATGTCTTCTATTGCATATAGCCTTTGGACACTACCCAACCAATATATTAATGTGTCTATAAACTAAAGTGTTAGGACCTAACGATAACCTATCACTCTTCTTTTGAAAGCATATTAAAATAGATCCCAACCACTCTGTGGCACTGCAATATCACAAATCCCAGAAGTAGCATCCTCGAAATGAGTAGTCATGATGCCATTGCTAGTCTTTCTGTTTCCCACCTACATCTTTACTTCCTTATTTGGGTTCTCATGGGGTTCCTACATAAACCTAGGACAATCCTTCTTTATAGTTCTTTTCTTTTTTGGTGTACTTGCTTCTTTAGGCTAGGGTTGGTCCCTCTGAGGTTTGGGTTTGTTAACCCATTTTCGGGTGGGTTTTCTTTCAATTTTAGCTCTAGACCCACTAGGTTCACTCATTGTTACTCTATAGTAAAACTAGGGTTTTCAAGATTATGAGAAATTACACCGTAAGCTCCCTAAATGCACAAGTTTTTAAAAAAAGCAACAATTCTATCCCCTCTACCTCAATCCCTATGAGTAACTACTTCAATTCCCTCTTAACAGATGAAAATAACAATTCCAAACAAAACCCTACTTGTTTATACCATTTCCTAAATTACCTAATAGACAAACTAGCTCAGAGGTCAAGAGACTACTTACCCAGGAGAAGACTGGAAATTCTTGAGAATTCACCTTATCTGGAGCCTTGTTGTTGTTGCTTCTCCACTCAATGAGTTCCTATGCCCGTGTAAACTACAATTGCAAAAGAAAATACTAGACAATCTCTTTGAGATCCCAACATTGAAGTGAATTCACCATTAATGGTTGATGGATTGTTCACGCGAGCGAACTAACACATAGTCAATCAGGTTTGAATCCCAACTATTGATCTTTAGGATTCAAAACAAAATCAATGATCCTGCTTTACCGCCACCCAAAGCTTTTTACAATGATGGTTTAAAATAGCGAGGAAGTCCCGAGAGTTTTCCACGTAGCCATCCACTAGCCCATAGTATATCATGAACCCTATCGCTTCTCATAGAAAAGTGATTGAAATGTTTGAAGGTTTTTGGCAAGGGGAGCTTCCTAGAGAGGCCTCTGAACAACCCAAACCATTGCATATTGCCGTAATGATCTAGAAGTTGAAGATGTCTTCAGCGATGGGATGAAATTCAAACATGTTGCTATCATACTACTGGCCTTTCATTCCCTTCCATCACTCATCATTGAAACTAGGAAAGATCTTGAAACATTTTGGTGATGGCGTAATACAACACACCACAACACTCATCACTTTTCCTTGAAGTGAGACCAAAGGTTTGAATAACTTCATTGATAGGAAATGCAAAGGGAAACCAAAGCCCATCACTAAAATGATCCCACTATCAAAGATGACTTTAGCGAGGGATGATCACTTAAGTGAATGAGAATTTCCACGTGCAAATAAGATGTTTTGAAAAGGGTCCATTTAAGGTCGACGAAACTCAGACCCTTAGGAGTAAGGACTTGAAACTTTACTTTTTTACCATAAATTATTTTCCACCTGACTATAGGAAATATCAAAGCGATGGATTGAGAAATGGCAACTGATGAACCAAGACCAAGGGGCTGGTAAAAACATGATTCAGATGGCTTAAGTTGTAACTCGGATGACTGGTAATAAGGTGTGGCAAGTCAACAGAGGATTAGAACATTTAGAGTTTATGACTATGCAAACTTTGAAAAGAGGGCTTTTAACCTAAACCCCAAACCCTGCCCATGGACATAGAAGCTCAAAACCATGATAAGGAAAGATACATCTATATTTTTCAAAAAAAATAGAATCTCTACCAATGGCTCATGCTTGGGGATGCATGCCCCTAGTGGGTATGGTGAGAATTTAGATCTCATGGTGAAGCAGACCAACATAAAGAGACAAAAAACCCAGTAGCTTACCCAGAAAAGGCAAGCAGATGCAACCAAAATCAAACACACTAGACCAATATACATTAATTACAAAGCTATACAATGTACATGGAGAATAACCTATTTTAGGAGAAATAGGACTTCAAGAATTGTCCTTGTAATGGCAGTTCTAGAATTTCACTTGTCAAGGATTGCAAGAAATATGAGTCCTCTCCATGTGTATTTGCAATCAAATGTGGCCCAAGCCATAGAGGATAAAAAATCCTATGTTTTCCTTTGTCTTTCATCCTTGCATTCCACATTAATACCATGCATCCAAATTCAAATTTTCTTTTAATGGCCTTCTTATCATATAGGTGTTTGACTTGAAGTTTCAGCCTCTCATTTCATTTATGAGCTTCTCTTCTAGTTTTGTGAATCTCAACTAGCTCCTCCATCCTATGCTGCATCTCACCACATATGTCAATATCATATTCTTGAACAAACTTGTACATCTTTAACAAGTTGTTATGAGGTATCCTTGCTTCTACCCCATATACAAGGTTAAATGGTGATTTCCTAATGACCTTAACTATAGTTCTATATGCCCATAATGTAAGCTGCAATTTTGAATCCCATGCTTTCTTATTCTTCCTAATCATCTGTTTGATGATCTTCATCAAAATATTGTTGTTGGATTCTGCTTTTCCATTCCCTTGAGGGTGATAGGGAGATGAGTAGGAGATACATATACCATCCTTATTACAAAAGTTAGTAAATTCCTTAGATCTGAAGCACATAGCATTGTCAAAAATGATTGTTCTTGGGACTCCAAATCTAATCAAATATATTATTCATCAAAAAATCAATCACTACTTTGCTTGTTTCTTTCCTTGTGGGAATTGCTTCTACCCACTTTGTGAAGTAATCTATTGCAACAAGGATCCAAGAGTGTCCCCCACTTGACTTCTCTGACATTTCACCTATAAAATCAATGCCCCATTGTTGAAAAGGATCCTGAAATGAGATTGGCCTAAGAGGCATATTGTCTGAGAACTTTAATTTACCAGTGAACCTCTGGCATGTATCGCATTTCTTAAAAAACCTATGAGCATCTTTGAAAATAGTTGGCCACCAAAATCCTCCTCTCATTATTTTGTGAGTAGCTATTTTTTCCATGTAGTGTCCTCCACATGCTACTTTGTGCATTTCAATTAAAATTTATTCTACCTGATCTCCATCCACACATCTAAGTAACACACCTTTTGGGCTTCTCCACCAGAGTTCACCATCACTAATGATATATTTGATAGCCTGAAACTTGAGAGTTCTTCTTTCATTATTAGGCATACCTTCAAGGCATTGCATAGTCTGTAAGTACTCCATAATTCTTTTGTACCATCCAAAAGTTTGCATGTTACATATGGGTGCAACATTTTCATGTTCAACTTGATTTACTTGATTTGCTTCCAAGTTGGTCTCAGCCATCAACTTAGCTAGACCTTGACCTCTTACCAACTTTGTAATTTGGATATCAATATTGAACTCTTGGATCCTATTGATCCACCTACATCTTCGACCTGTGGTCTCCTGTTGAGTAAAAAATATCTTTAACTGCTGCACTCAGAACATATGCTACCACAGTTGCTCCCACCAAGTATGTCCTAAAAATTTTTATAGCCTTGACCAATGCATAGGATTACTTTTTTGTGGTGTCATATTTAAGCTCAGCGACCTATAAAGACTTGTTGAAGAAAGCAATAAGCTTCTCAAAGCCTTCATCATTCTTCTGTAATAACACTCTTGACACGGTGTGGAAAGAAGAAAAAGTGAACAATTGAAATGGCTTAGAATAATCAGGGGACTTGAGCACTAGCGCCTCTTTGATGGCATCTTTTATGAATTGAAAAGATTTAGTAGGTTCTTCTGTTCATGCCACCTTCTCGCCTTTCTTCAACATTTTATAAATTGGCATAAAAATCTTAGAAATTTTTTTGATAAACCTTCTCACAAAGTTGTTTTGTCCAAAGAAAGATTGGATTCCCTTTACATTTTTGGGCCTTGGAATCTTGTTAATTGCTGCTACGTGTTCAGGATCAATCCTAAGCCCATCCTTAGAAACAATACGCCTTAGCAGCTTACCTTCCTTCACACCAAAAGAACACTTCTTAGGATTCAAGGAAATCCCGTACTCCAAATCCTTGACAAATATCTTTTCCACATGAGAACAATGATCTTGTTCCTTCTTGTTGTGTGTAGTCAAGTCATCCTGATATATAGCTAGGAACAGATCGATAAAATCAAAAAAATCCACATCCATGGCTCTCTGGAATGTAGAACCAACATTGATTAAGCCAAATGGAATTCTCACATACACATAATTTCCCCATGGTGTAGTGAATGCATTCTTGTATTATTCAGATTCTCTCACCATAACCTGATTGTAACCTAAGAACCTGTCCATCATTGAAAGTAATTCACATTCTGATTGTCACCATTCTTCTTTCTAATTGGAACCAAGTTTGAAACCCATAAATAATGTCTTATTGGTTTAATAATTCCAACATCCCTTAACTTTGTGAGTGCTTCTTGCATTTTTGGCTGCAATGTGGGATTTATTGGCCTTTTCTTTTTCCTAAAAGGTTTTACATCAGGCTTCAGAGGTATCTCATGCTGAAATAGATCTTCCCTATAAGCCTTCAGGTCATCATATGACTAGGAAAACACATGTCTATACTCTCTTAACAAGGCAATCAACGTGGTTCTGACATGAGGTTTCATCTTCTTTTCTATGTAAACCTTCTTGGGAGAATTCTCAATTCCAAGATTAATTTCTTCTAGATCTTCCTTATGGGAAGATGTCTGGTTAGCATTTGCTTTATCAGGGCCATCAAAGACCCTCTCCAATGAAACCAATCCTTTTGGAAGCTTGTTGGTTTTCAATTGAATTGATTTATTCCCAAATAGTGTTTCTTTACCATCCACTTCTACCACCAATGGATCGAAGTCAATCTCTTGGCTTTCATATTGATCATTATAGTGCAAAAACTTCAAGATGTCATTTTCATCATCAAATACTTGCCAGTTACAAATATTATCAAGCACTACAGGCCAATTTTGCACCTCTATTTTTGAGATGCCATCAAAAGTGACATCATCTAATCTAACAACAATATTGGCTAACAAATCTACCCTGGCATTCATTCCCCTTTCTATCCAGTCTATGTTAAAAGAATCAAAAACCTTAATGGTATCCCAAACTACATTCCTATATTGCTTAAGCCTTTTATTTTTGGAAACAAACTTGGATCTAACTTGGGAAACCACTAATTCAGAATCTCCTAACACTTTTAACATCTTTATACCATGCTTTGAGGCTAGTTTCAAACCAAGCAACAAAGCCTCATATTCAGCTACATTATTTGTGCAAGAAAATTTCAACAAGAAAGAGTATTTGAATGTTTTACCTTGTGGGGAGATGAGGACAACTCCTGCACCCAATCCCTCCTTAGAACAAGCTCCATCAAAGTACATAGTCTAGAGAGCATCTCCTTGTGGTTCCTCCAGGACCTCTCTATCAATTAGTGTAGGCTTAACTTCTTCCTCTTGTTTCAATTCTTCAACTTGAAAAGTATCCAAACCAGTATCCACAAAGTTAATTATCGCTGGTTCTTCTGGCTCCTTTGTATATTCAATCAAATGATGGGCTCTTGGTTCCCTAGCAATTTTGACATCCTTTTGGTCAATGGAAAAGGTAGTGAAAGATAAATCACATTGAATGCTTCCACCCATGGATTCACTCCATTTTCTTGACAACAACATCCCATAATTTGGTGGGATATCCACCACGGTGATAATCATGTACAACTCCTTCTCAGGGAATGCTGCAAGCTTGTATGAGACTCCGTCAATCACTCCTATGATAGGTACTTCTATTGAGTCCATAGAAAAATTCTTTCCTTAAGTTCTATCAATCTTTAAACCCATTTCCTCCATGATTTTTACTAGCATCACATTATTTGAGGCCTCTGAATCAATCATGCAGTTTTTTAACAACTTCCCATCAATTATCAAACTCAGAGAAAATGGATTAATATGACTTGGGCTTGCAGTAATTGTGGTTCCCAAGTATATCTTAGGATTTTCATTAACCATTCCTTCCACTTTATCACTCTTTTATGGATTCTTGATCACTTTGGGTGGATCAACCACCAATTTTTCATTAGAGGCTACAACTACACTATTGATGAGGGCAACTGTTTTACTTTTATGTTCATCAATCCTCATCATTTCCAAAAGTGGGACAATAACTTTGACCTGAGAAAACACTTGAAACATATCCACAAGAGTGTATTTTAGTAACTTAGGCAAGAATACTTCCTTATCCATCATTTTATTAGTTTGTTTCTCACCCTTTTCAACAACATGCTCCTTCTCTTTAGCCTTCATAGCTAGGGAAATGAATTCACCATCTATCTTGGCTTTACCCCCTTTCTTGGCCCAAATTCTAGCTCCTTTACCCTCTTTGGGTTTTGTTTCATCTTTTCTGGTTTCTATCTTGGCGCCTTTATCATCTAGTCTTTTCTCTTTAATGAACATGATGCCGAGTTTTCCTTGATCACCATTCACAACTCTATTTCTCAAATGATATGTACTCATTGCTCGATTAACCAATGTAGTTGTCATATTTTGAATTTCTTCATTTGAGGGTTTTCTCAGACAAATATTACTTGCTTCAAGATTATAGACATGGAAATCATTATCTCTCTCTTCATCAGAGAATACTTGTTGATGATGTGCACCTACATCTTGTCTTTTCATATCAACATCATCACAAGCAAGATCAGATGTAGTCATTAGTACATGTACAATTTTATCTTGACCTTAAGGAGGCTCAAAATCTCCTTGATCATCTTGTGACTCCGCCATAGATCTTGCCACTGCACATTGTTGTGGTGAATGAGGTAATTGACATAACATGCACCATGGTAGATCTTTAGTGACATATGTAGAGTGCTTCTGTAATGGGTCAGGTGTACCTTGTGCCTGAACATTTCTTTGGTTGTTGTGAACTAGCTTTCCATTATTCCAATTAGTATGGTAGGTAATCTTTAACCTTGGTGGTATTTCATTTCTTTGGAATTGAGGTTTATCATTCTTTTCCACCTTTTGCAACAAACTAATCACCTGTTCCAATTTCTCCTCAAGAGCTGCAACTTTAACAACTTTCTCATTTTGAACCCTAGGATTCTTAGGGATTTAGGATCATCTCCTCTTCCTACCTTTCCTGATGATCTCTTGTTGTTCTCTATGTAAAATTCCATCTTATAGGTCTCTCTCATATCCTATGGATTTTTGTCTCTAATAAGGTAACACATCTTTGAATCATATCATATTTATTATAGTATACCACTAGGCATGCATTTTCATTAGGCCTTAAATAACTAGGGACTCTATTCATAGCCTTCTGGAACCTTGCATTAAATTCAGTTGCCATTTCATTATATCCCTTTGTGATATTGTTCAAATCATTTAACCTAAACCTAGGATCAATTTGATCTCTATATTGTTCTTTGAAAACTCTATAGAAAGCATATTTTGAATCAATGCTTTCATCAGGCAAGCTCCTGTACCAATCTCTAGCATCTTTAATTAATGATTGCATAAAGTATTTCATTGCAACATCATCATCCCAAAGCACAAAGTCCTTAATAAAACTTTGAAAGGATTTCAGATGTTCACCATTAAGAGCATTATTACCAATGAACTTAGGCAAATGTTTTCTTGCATTATCAGGGATAGGATTTTGATACCTTGGGATTGTATCAAAACATAATTTCCTAAATTGGTCAGTATGCAATAGTCTTCATCCAAAGGGTCCCTCATGTTCATCCTGACTGTCATGACCCCTTATCCAATCATAATTGTTTTCAGGCCTTCTTGGTTGGAATCATATGGATCATATTGCTGGTTTGTCCTAGCCTTATTCTCTAGCTATGAAGATGAATTGGAAGGATTTTCACTAGACGAGGGATTTTCATGAGGATTTGAAGGTGATATACGAGCTTGGGGAATTTGAGTTTCAGGAGCAGAGTTTTTTATGGTAGATTCTAGGAAACCTAGTCTCTTTTTCATTTTTTTGTTCACAGCTAGTAGTTCCATCTCTTGCACTTTCTTCTGCAACTCCTCATTTTCTTTTATTAACTTATCAGCCAATGAGATAGAATCATTCTGTGATGTGTCCTTCTTAGAAGAACCTCCTTCATTTATCTTTATTCCCCCCATGGGATTCTTTCCCTTATCAACATTCTAGGAAGAATCATTTGTATTACTAGGGGGAGGATTAACTGGGATAGAAGCCTTTACAGTAGGATTGGTCCATGAATTTACACAAGCATTATCAGCTAAGGGAACTATAGGATCCCTTGTTATAATCTCTTTAACAATAGGACCAGTTGTTTGGGCAGATTTAGTTACTAACCTTTTCAAGTCCTCTATTTGCTGAACTTTTCTTTGTAACATATCTCTCTCAATCATGGCTTCCCTTATCCTCTTTTCTTTCTCTTCATCCCTTTTTTTCCTATTTTCATCACATCTTAATTCTCTTTCTCTAAGTCATTGCATATCATTAAAAACTTCTTCCTCTTCTAGTAAAGTAGTATTAGCATCAAATGTCACTACAATTTCAACATGACTAGGAGTATTTTCATGGGCATGTTCATGGGAATACTCATCAAAACCAGTCAATAGATCTTGAGGAATAGGAGTATTTGTGATAGAAGTTGTGGCCAAATTCCATGCAGCCCTAGCACGACTGACACTTATATTATCTTGTTGGATCCTTTCCCCCTCTCTCCTCTATTTAGCCATTAAGGCTTGGCTAGAGCATTCTTGAATTACAACATTTTTCATTATAACTTCCCCCCTTTCAGGAGAAGTATTATCACTAAACTCTAACAAGTTTTTTTCACGTTCAGAACGAAAAAAAGAATGAAGTTCATGTTCAAGAGTAGGATGAGGGGTAGACTTACTTGTTCCTGCATCTTTTGCTTTCACCCATTTTCCACGAGTATTCTTTGGCATTTCTCCTTCTAGTTTATGCTCAAGATGTTTCTTCATGTGACCATGGGTTTCTCACATTTGTGCTTGAATCTTCTTTTCTTTGACCAACTTCTTCAATTTTCTTCTATTCTTCTTCTTTACTTCTTTGATATCTTCAAATATTGGAATGCACTAGTCCATAGATTTAAGAGTCGCCACCCAAATTTATTGGGACAAATTTGTAGCAATTGTGTTACAATTTATGCAAAACTTTACGAGATCCTTACAGAGTCAGACAAGCTTTAACAAATGCGAAGTCCTTTGAGTTGAAATTTGAGCCATAAATTTATAGCACAAAAAGTGGCGGGAAAATTTTAAAATACACCCAAGCAATGGTCTATGAATAAACATCACTATGATTCATAGTGATTCTAGACAAGGCTTTCTAGAGGATAAAATTTAATTACACATATGCCCAACAGATTCACCAATCTGTTGGTTGTTTTTAAAGAACCAAGTAAATCCCAACAAGCATCTATGAACTTTCCAAATTCAATTCTCAAATACTTATGGGATGATTGGCCAATGAACAAGAGGAAGCTAAGATGCTTCCCTCTTGCACTTTGGGATCTACAAACTTGGGAGGGTGATCCCACAATGTGCATCTAATAACCTTGCTACACAATTATACCACACACTACGTAATTAGCAGATACATTCTCATTCAAATGCTGAATAGATGGAGTCTTTAAATAAATTGACAATTCATTTGAAATATCAAACACCTAAAGCTAATAATTCACACAACACCAACCTCAAAGAAAGGTAGATCGATTAAAAGATTCTTTATGAATGTTGTTCTCAAATTAGAAAACTAGAACCATGGTAAATGCACACAACAACTAAGATCAGTGCCATATCTTTGGGTGAGTCAAAACACAACAAATTGAACTATAAGGTGATTTTAATTCCAAACACCCATGATCTTCATGAGATTACCTTACAATTCACATATCAATACTTAGATTCTATGACTACTTATTAGATCTACTAAACATGTATAGAAATTAATGATTTAATCAAAGCATTTTAATTGATCCATTGAACTAGAGCCAAAATTAAAACATACACCAAAGCAAAATGACAATGAAGATTAATGAAATGATCCTTGATCAAATTTTCATTAATAATTCATACACAACATTAAATTTGGAGAGACAATAGACTCAAAATACTTGCATTATTGTTCAGGTATGCTTGGAAACCATACAATCAACAAAATTCACTTGCTAGACTCAAAACTTAAGATACAGACTTCAAATGCATTCTCTATGTGTTCTCAATTTGCATAATTTGGATCTATAATTTAACAAGAGACCTGTACTAATGGCCTTGAATTCCATTTTATAAGAATAATGGAGTAAAACAAGCCTCAGGCCAAAAAGTAAACTTGTCATATTTTCATTTGACCACCATAACATATATTTCCCTTACAGTTATATTTGCATTTTCAGATGGAGGGAAACCTATATGAGACAAAAGTTGTTCCCATTTGATGAAGAAGATATGCCTACCTTCCAAGGCATATTCACATGCTATACAACTCAATAACTTCTTCTCCATTAGCCAAAAGTTAACCACACCCACTCCTAATAAACAAAGATTCAAAACGCACACACAACAATAGAAAGGAAATGATTAATTCATCCATACCATCACTTGTGTCACCAAATTTTTGATAAGGAGAAAACAATATTCTACAATACCTCAACAAAAGCCTAATCTGCACTATTTCCAGGCTATGCATTATTTCTCTCATGTCCATTACTCACCACATTCCTCATCATCCATGCACATAAACTTACTTAATATACTTTTCCAACCATGAATTATATTCATCATCAGTGGGCCAATTTGTACTCAATAAAGTTTTTCACTTTTGCACTATGCTGAGTGTACCTAGCATCAATCAGTGCTCTTGCATCCCTAACAAATAAATCCATTCTCATTTCAACTCCAACAATATTTTCAATGTGGGAGTTCAACATGGAGTAGTCAACTTCAATCAACATATCTTTAGCCTGAGGAAAAAATCCTTCCAATTCATATTTCCACTTGGAAAATTCCAACAACTCACCCTTATCATCAAATATTTTTTGCATACCATGCCCTTCCATGTCCCTGAACATTTTAAATTTGTTTCCAAGTTGCATTCCTAACTTCCCATGGGAATTTTTTTATCTCATTGATAAGATCAATGGCATGCAGTATCTCAGAGATGTGTGTAGGGACCTCAGGATACTCATTCACTTAAGACATTATCTCTTTCAGGGTTCCCACTCTAGTGCTCCATTGACTCCACTCAGCTTATAAATCCCTCTGAACCTACAAATATTTAATGTTGGAATCAGGAGTACTCTTGTAATTTTCCCATACATCATGATCTTTGTTGACCAATTTGGTTACTCTATGTCTCAATACATCTTCAAAAATATCATTGGCCACCTTAACTATCTCCAACTTAGCCTTCCTTGTGTGTTTCTTTTCTGACTTTAGGGCCTGATTCAAATCTTGAATTCTAAGGGACAAGGTTTCTCTGTCTTGCGTAGGAAAATATGAGGTAGAACTAGTTGGGGACAGTAAACCTCTTTGTGCAATAGCCAATACCTTATTGTGTTCATCCATCAATTTATTGTATCTTTCAAGCAACTTCCTGTCTAGTTAGCCTCTGTAATCTGAGTAGAATCTATAGTCAACATTGCAGCGTGCATTGTTAGTTGTGAAACTACAGTAGTAGTCATCTCTCTTGCCCTCCTAACAATTACTACTCCAATCTCTTTCTCTATAGATTGTATGACAGTAGGCTTTCCTATGTTGGGAGCCATAGACCAAATAGCTAGTGTATGCAATTTGGGACTAAAACTTGAGCCAAAGATTTTATTATCAAAAGCCTCCTCAGAAACATAGGCATCAAGGTCTTTCCTCACTGCATCTAATGCAATAGCAGATGATATGTCACATCCAGGAAACAAAAGTGCACCACTTTCTTTCACTAACGCCCTTGCCTCTTCTAATCACATGCTAGCTATTTCCTGTTTTTATCTTATCTTCCTCTTCTTTCTCAGCTTCTTCTTGCAAGGAAGGGTCAACAGTCTTCTTCACTTCTTCAATCCTTCTTTTAATATCATAACTTATTACATGGATGAAAAAATCCCTAAATTCTTTGGACTTGATAAAAGCATCATCACACATAAATTCAACATAGGCCTTTATTTTTACATTGTCATCCTCGGCCTCATTATATACCCACTTTACAATCCTGCTAGGGGGAACCACAATATTCAATGCATCATCTCCTTCCTCAGGGAAATATTGATTTACTTGCTGCTCCATTGGGACATGCTCACCAAATTCCTCTAAGAATTGATCCTTACCAACCTTCTCACTTTCCGAGTAAGCCACTAATGGAATGACAACATGTTGTCCACTAGTCTTACTTGATTGTACATGGGTGCTTGGAGTGGAAGATTGTGCCAGTTGTGTCCTTATCTGAGAATCATGGGTTTCCTTAGCCACTTTAGCTTTAATCTCAACTTGCTTCACCTTCTCAAAGAAGCTTCTATCACTAAAGTCACCAAGCATAAAATTCTCCTTTACAAACTATTCTTCTATCTCTTATTAAGGGCTAACATAGAAAGGGCTGTCCTTTATCATCCTATCCTTAATTGCACATATATTTCTACATGCACTCTTCATTGCATTAACTTCTTCGTTAGAAGATAATTTTTTTTAACACATCTTCCTAAAAAAGGAATTGATGGGTTTTTCCTCCCAATCCCCTGGCTTTTCTTTGAGCTAAGATCACCCCTGCAGGATGAATAAATCTAGTGACATCTTGATTCAACCTATAGTTGTTTAGAAGAGAGCTAAATCTCTCAACACCCTCCTTTGAGGTACAACTAAAGTATGCAAAATGTACACCAGGGTTCACAAGAGAAGCTTTTCTTGGACCCCTAAAATACTTCCTATCCATGGTGTCCATCTGCCACATTGCTTCCATAAATGCTTGTCTATCTAATACATAAATGAGCAATTTATGAGGTGGCACCGAGGTTCCATAAATCCTGATTGTAGTATAATTGGTATGAAGATACCAATCTTCCCAATTGAATTTGTGTTTGGTGTCCTATTCATATTCTAATGGCCTTATTATCTCCTTAACACCTTGTGAAATTCTTTGCACAGGTTTCAAACCCAACTATTCTAGTACCAAGAATTTGAAAACATTATAGAACATATTATAATTAGAGTCTGGACAATGCACATCCCAAATATGTGTCCACATCTACACTGGCAATTTATTGTACATATCATCCACCTCTCTCAGCCTTATATAATTTCTCATCACCTTTTTACTTTTCCACAATAGTAAATGCATCAATAAGGAATAATGTCTATGGATAGTGGACAAGTGGCATCCTCCAACTTCACCAAGTCTTCATGCAGGTGTTGAGAAATGTAAGTAGCACAGTGCCAAACCCTTTTCTGATACTTATGTTTAATATCAATTGTAAAAGTCATCAGTGAAATATCCATCTTGATAGCATAATATTTATGCAAAATCTGACATATTGCATAATAGGTATTCCTAAAGTAATCTTCAAATTCAACACAATCAAATGGTTCCACCTCGAGAGCAGTAAAAGGAAACACACCCTTAAAGTACCAAATTATATTCTTCTCATATTCATTGTAAAACTTGCAAAAATTAGTGGGTTTAGAGGCAAACTGATTCAACTAAAAAGGCTTCTATTATCTGGCTTGCAGTAATCTCTAGCATGGGAAAGAAATTAGGGAGCCTCCTGATTGTTCTGTCATTTGGATCATAACACCTGGCCAGTGCTAACATTAATTCTACCTCCACGAAGACATTATGGCACACTAAATTGCCTATGTCACATGCCCATATGTTGCAAGAAGGACCACTAGCATCTCTTCTTTTGAAAGCATAGTAAAAAAAATCCCAATCACTTTGTGGCACTACAATATCACAAATCCCAAAAGCAACATCCTCAAAATGAGTATTCATGATTCCATTGTCAATCTTTCTCTTTCCCACCTTCTTCTTTGCTTCGTTATCTAGGTTCTTAGGGGGTTCCTCCATAAACCTAAGATGATCCTTCTTCACAGTTCTTTTCTTTTTTGGTGTACTTGCTTCTTCAGAATGGGGTTGGTCACTTTGAGGTTTGAGTTTGTTAACCCATTTTCGGGTAGGTTTTCTTTCAATTTTAGCTCTAGACACACTAGATTCACTCATTGTTACTCCACAATAAAACTAGGGTTTTCAAGATTATGAGAAATTATGCCCTAAGCTCCCTAAAAGCACAAGGTTTGAAACAAAAGCAACAATTCTATCCCCTCTGTCCCAGACCCTATGAGTAACTACTTCAATTCCCTCTTAGCATATATGAAAATAACAATTCCAAACACAACCCTAGCTATTTATAGTATTTCCCAAATTACCCAATACATGAACTAGCTCAAAGGTCGAGAAACTACTTACCTGAGAGAAGACAGGTTACTCTTCAGAACTCACCTTATCTGGAGCCTTGTTGTTGTCGCTTCTCCACTCTGTGAGTTCCTATGCCCATGTTGACTGCAATTGCAAAAGAAAATACCATACAATCTCCTTAATACCCCATCATTGAAGTGAATTCACCATTAATGGTTGATGGATTGTTCACACGAGCAAACTGACACATAGTTGTTTAGGTTTGAATCCCAACCATTGATTTTTAGGATTCAAAACATAATCAATGATCCTCCTTTACCATCACCCAAATATTTTTACAATGATGCTTTAAAGCAGTGAGGAAGTCCCCAAAGTTCACCATGTAGCCATTCACTATCCCATAGTACATCATGGACTGTATCGTTCCTCATATAAAAGTGATTGAAATTCTTGAAGTTTTTGGCAAGGGGAGCTTCCTGGCTAGGCCTCTAAACAACTCGAACCATCACATATCACCGTAATGATTTGGACATTGAAGATGTCTTCAGTGATGGAAAAATTTAGTGATAGGATGAAATTTAGACACTTTTCTATCATATTGCCCGCCTTTCATACCCTTCCATCACTCATCACTGAAACTAGGAAATATCTTGAAACATTTCGACAGCGATACAACACACCACAACACTCATCGCTTGTCACTGAAGTGAGACTGAAGGTTTGAATAACTTCAACGATAGGTGATGCAAAGGGAAACCAAAGCCCATCGCTTATCGCTGAAATGAACCCACTATCAAAGATGACTTTAGCGAGGGACGATCACTTAAGTGAATGAGAATTTCCATGTGCAAATAAGATGTTTTGAAAAGGGGCCATGTGAGGTCGACGAAACTCAGACCCTTAGGAGTAAGGACTTGAAACTTCAGTTTTTTACCATAAACTATTTTCCACCCAACTATAGGAAATATCAAAGCAATGGACTGAAAAATGGAAAACGATGAACCAAGACCAAGGGGCCAATAAAAACATGATTCAAATGGCTTAAATTGTAACTTGGATGACTAGTAACCAGGAGCGGCAAGTCAACAGAGGATTAGAACATTTAGAGTTTATGACTGTGCAAACTTTGAAAAGAGGTATTTTAACCTAAACCCTAAACCCTATCCATGGACATAGAATCTCAAAACCATGATAAGGCAAGATACATCTGAAAATTTTAAAATTTCAGAAGGTCTACCACCTCTTACATAGGTTAAGTGATATAGAGACACTCTTGACTTTAGCTAGTCTTCTCCCCATGCTGGATGTAATGAACAATCTTGTGAAGAAATCCCAAGACAAAACTATGTATATTTATGAATATGCCAATCTAGATAAACATACAAGCTTGGTCCTCAATAATCTATATCTAGATCTAACCGAAGAAAGCCCAAATTATTTCATGTGGCAGAAAATTACTAATTTGAATAATCTTGATAATTATTTATAGTTTAATGCAAGCGAGCACTTATGTATCTGTGTATGTGGATATGAGATACCAATGTACCATTTTAAGACAACTAGGCACTCTAGCAGAGAATCAGTTGTTAACGAGGAAGATTTTAATGACATTGTTAAATTTGTTAGTGACAATTTGTAGGAAATTGCAAAATATCTTTCCTTAGAGATTCATGCAAGATTTCCTCGACATGAAATACTTGAAGCCATGATATTGTGTATCCTCATTTTTTGGTAAATCGAGATAACCCAAAATATTTTCATGATAAAGTAAAAATCTTGATCGAACAAATTTTAAAAAGTGTAACATACAATGAATAGACAATAGAAGGAATTTTAAATGAAGGTAAGCTTAGACAACAATGTAATAAATTTTCAATAGCTATGAGGGGCTAGTATGATTCCATGGGTGTGGAGAAGGCATTTGAACCGAGATCAATAAAAAAGGTTTGGAAAAACTTAGGTCAGAGTGAAATATTGGGTGGTACGATATCAAAATATTTCAAAATTGTTGATTTATGTCAAACAATGATATTGGGGTCGGTGGAGGATGACAGATTTTTCAGTACATTGGCATTTTTGAAATCAAAGTTAAGAAACAAATTAGACAATAATTTGGAAAATTGCTTTAGGATGAAAGGAACTGTGTATAATGTCAAAAATTTCCCTTTTGAAAGGGCACTCACAATCTGGAGGTCCACATGCGAAAGAAGAGGGACCAGGTTGTGCTACACTCCAATTCTAAATGTTGGTACTGGTGGCATTAGTGGCAGTGGTAGTGGCAGTGGGACAAATGATAGTGACACAATGAATGTTGAATTTGAGATGCAGGTCGAAGAAAATGAAGAGCAGAATCAGAATCAAAATGAGTCTTTTACATTATCTCAAGTTGAATATCAGTTTGAGGACCCTGACTCCATTTGGGAAATGAAAGTGAATTAGCAGCTTTTAGGTATTTATACTGCACTTCATGAATTAGTTTCCATTGTTTCAAACTATAGTTGATGATATTTTATATTGTATTCCATGAAATTGTGAATCATTGCACTTCATGATATTTTATTTTATATTGCACTTCATGAATCATATTCCAAATTATAGTTGATGATATTTTATATTGTATTCCATGAAATTGTGATATTTAATATTTAATATTGTATTACATGGTATTGAATTTGATATGTGATTCTGCATCATTTTTAAAGAACAACACTTATCACACTACTTATAAATTCCCATTGCATTGCCATTCACACAATCTTTGATAAATAACTAAAGGGAATATTAATCCATTCCTTGAACAAAAGCTAATAGTTCAACATCCATAACTTATAAATAGCTGTTGATTATTTTGAGTCAGATGATAGTGAATACAATACTGTAGAGCAAGATAGGTCAATATTATATTAAAAATTAAAGATATTATAGCATCTTTTCCTTTTACCTACATTGTAATAATCTAATTCAAAGTTGACCAAGTTTTACCCATTCTCAGTCTCTTAAGTTATATCTTATGCCTTTGTGTCTATTTACTCATTGGCCCCTTGAGCCTAGTGTTCCCGGTTGCTACCCATATAATCCTTGTCTTATGCAAGTCATAAAATTATTTAATTCTTGTTCTTTCCCTAAGTTTGGGTTTTAATATTCTCTCAATATTGTTCATGTTATAAACCTAGGTAGGCTGCCCATTTTAAGTCATGTAATAAGTGCATGTGCTTATTAAAATCTTTTGTTGTTCTTGGCAAGCCCCATTGAATGCTTTCTATTGGTTCCCCTCCATCCCATAGGATTAAATTAAATAAATTAAGGAGTCGACGAGATAGCGGGCAGGTGACACTTGGACACCATTTTGGTGGGTCCTACCATTGCTCGAAGGCACTGATGACTAAAGGTGTTCAAATCAATGGTTAAGATTTTCCAACAGTTGGATCTAAGGATTTGATCCTAACCGTTCCCCTTGGTCTAGGTTTTTCAGTCATCCAACATTACCATTGCTTTAACCTTCCAAAGTTGTGTGGAAATATTTCCTAAGTTAAGAATGACTTAATTCTTAAGTCATTAATCTCAAGGATCTTTGTCCCATCAACCTAGTTGGGTCCCCCATTAGATCGAAGGATTCAATCCTGGCCATTCCCCACTGGCCCCGAGGGAATAAAATAATACTTTCTGAAAGGTTGGGAGGTCGATGGGCTGAAGACACATGTTTTGTTGTAGGTGTGGGGCTTGGTCTCCATTCACAAACTTGATGCATTAAGGTTTTAAATCAACGATCCACATGTAGTGTTCAAATTTAATCTCAACCGTTCCCTGCTCACCTCGCTAGAATTAAATAATGTTTTATGAAAAGCAGTGGGGTTAGCGGGCGAATGACACATGAATTTCTTCTATCACTTGGAAAAGAAGGTGGAGCCCATAGAATGAATGATTCAACATTCCTGGCTCTAGTTGATAGAATTTCATTGGCTGAAGGATAGGTGAACAATGGCAACGGAAATTCAAACCTTGCTGACTCAATCTGAGTCATCCAAAGTGCCATCTCACAAGGAGATCAATGGCTGATATTCAAAATCGAAGATGTGAACATGAGAGTCATTTTGCTTTGTGCAAGTGAATAGTAATGGTGGAAAAGACATCTAGAGCTAATCAATCTCAACCTAAATGCACATAAAATATTGGTTTTTGGCATAATTGAAGATTACAAATGAGCTTGAAGCATCCAGGAGATCGAGAAGAGAATTCTAGAGTTAAAAATGGTCAAAATTAGGGTTTCCTTCAAGAAAAAAATTTGTAAGCAAAACAAATTCCATTCTCTGTGCTTTATCCAAACTATCTTGAATTAGTGTAAATATTCACTGTCTTTCAGTTGAATTGGTTTGCGTGCCTTTTAGTGCTATATAGTGGTTTGAAAGTGCGTAAAAGTTGTGAATTTATATCGAACCTATTGAAATTTTATTGTTGAGTTGTGCCCTAGGTTTTAAATAAAAAAGCTAGGTTTTGAATCTCTCTATGTCAAAACCCTAGATTAGCCTGAACCTACCTTGTTACCAATGGCACCAAAAGGTTGAGTTCCTGGTTCTGAAACCACATCAAGACCTTTTTCCCAAGACATTATTGATCAATTAAAACTCTCAACCAACAAGAAAGCTAAGGGATCTGCTCCATTTCAAGCTCCTAAGGTTAAAGAAGGGTTAATGGAAAGACAATGCAATATCAAGGATGCCAATGTGCCATATACAGGATGGAAAATGTTTCAAAACTAGTTTGGGAACAAAAATATTGGGGCTTTCGTTTGCAACCCATGGAGACTGGATATGGGAAAATTATTAGTGTCGAATGTGTACATGGATTTGGAATTGTTGAAAGACATATCTACAAGGTATGACCCTATTTCTAGAGTGATTAGGGCATATGATGGTGCTAAAATGGTTAAGATAACCGGGGAAGAGATTGCAGAGGTTTTCAAGCTACACAAGTAGAATCAAGACATGATCCCCAGTGATCTCGACCTATTCAAAAATGAATATGAGAATACTAACGTTCTATTCAGGAAAACAATGCTACCCATACACACTACAAGTACTGGGGTTGGGAAATCTAGGAAACAGATTAAAATTGGCCAAGATGAAAAGGAGCCATTCCCTATGAAATACTTTTCCAACTACTTCAAGAAAACAATTTACTCATTGTGGCAAATTATTGGTTTTGAACCATCATTTGTCTTGCTAGTATGTTACATGTATATGGACACACATTTGCAACATGGAGCTTTCAATATAGTTTATGACTATGCCACATACTTGGCAAAAAACATGCATCAAGGGTTGATTGCATTAAAGGTTGGGAAGTATTGGGTTAGATTATGGTGGTATTCCCTCTTGATGCACATGTTTTTATATAAGGAAGAAAAGAATTATGGTACATACATGACATTAAAGAAAAAGGAGGATGATATTGAGCTACCTGTCCAATGTTGGACTCAAATTTTGGACAAGGATGATTATAAGTTTGATTATGTGGTGTTTCACAATGTTTTTGCTTCAAAACCAAGGAGGTTATTAATTCATGATCCACCAAGGATCCCCAGGGAGATCCATATTTTTTGAGGCCTTTGGAGAGGAGACCTAATTTGAAAATGAATCATAATTGGGGGGATATAATTATATACCCCAATACAACAATCTTTAGGGTCTATGGCACAAATGTGAACCCTTATGCATTACCTAGAGACGTGACATTAAGAATTGGATTCATTAAAATTATAAGGCAGTTGGGGGAATCACAAATGTGGCACTTACTAGAGCAGTAGAAGAAAGGTTCATTCTTTCTTGAATGGACAATATTTTCTAATTATGTGATGGCCAACGGAGGATGGAAAGATTTGTGGAAGGTGTTGGCACCTTACAATCTAAGCACTGTACATCCAAGGAACCATGAGCTAGAGGGTTTCATTTCTTCCTTGAAGGAAAATAATAGGAGTGGTTATTTTATTCATAATTTCTATTATCCTAAAGATGTGATCAAGAATATTTTTTTATATTCATGTCCAAGAAGAGAAGAAGGAAATGTACCTCTCCTTCAAAAAAATGGTGGAGAAGGCAAGAAAGTTAGACCCTGATTATGACCCCCTACCAAATATTAAGGGTGAATTCAATAAGGTCATGTATGTTCTTGAAAATTTTGAGAATGTAGTGGGTGTCTTGAGGGAAGAACACACAATAAATGAAAAGGGAAAGACATTTGGAAGTGGAAGAATATCCAATAGAAGAATTGGAGGAAAGAACTTCTTATCAGCCACCCAAGAAAATCATAATATACTCCAGGAGGAAGGAGGTAATAAAGAGACAACAAACAGTTCCAAACCTTGCTACATCAGAGGGGTCAAGGGCCTCTTCTCCTATGAGATCAATGCCATCCCCTCCTAAGAAAGCTACACCATCCATTATTGAGCTTGATTCACCCCCAAGAGATCCAGCTCTATCAAAGCAACCACCATTGAAGAGGTAGAAAATTGAGGTAACATGGATTGGTGATTACCCTGACACATAAGAAGATGACATCGTGGTTACACCAGAGGATATGCAACAAGGAATTCCTTCTCCCACAAGAGGGGTTGCATCAGCCACAAGAGAAAGTAGCCTCAAATTGAGAAAGGTTGACATAAGTGGTTTGAATAATGCAAATGATTTGAGATTGGAAGCCTACAAGGAATTCATGGATGATGATTCTTTTATTGAGACAAAAGCATTCAAAGATTTTGTGTGGATGGGTAAGGCTTTAGAATATGCAGAGAATGTGGTAAAAGATAGAAGCCTGCATCTAGAAATTCCAGAGGGGATCATTCAAGTGAATGTAAGGAAGGTGATGAGGAAGGAATTTCAAGGCATCACATCTAAAGAAGGTAGAGAACTTGTGCAGAAAAGTGGTGTAGTATTGCTGCCTAAATGGGATATTGGTGATGCTATTGTGCTAGACACAATAAGGAGGAAATATAGGCTGTTGTTCCAAATAGAGGAATAAGCTAGATTGGCATTACAAGGGTCAACATTTAGTGAGGAGTGGGATGCCTTGGCCATTTGGTCATTGTCTATGGGCTCTAGGAATCCAAGAGTTGTTGAACCAACTGATTCGAGTGGACAACTGATTATAAGAATAGTTTTTGATACTCTAGCATTGGAAGCACCTAATATGACAATAAATGTTGCCAAATTCACTAAGGCAATAGTGGAAAATGTCACTGTTGACAGAGATTTATATAGGGGTAAATATAATGAAATCATTGATGAATACAATAAGAGTCAACAAAGGGTTACAGAGTTGGAGTCAGAATTGGCATTGTTTAAATAATAGAGGGAATCATTGAGAACTCAAGTCCCATCAAGCTCAATCCAAGCTACACCCACTTCTCGAATGGCACATCCTCAATCTCCTCCTCCACCAGAACATTCTTTGGAAATAGTACCTTACAGGTTAGGCCAAGAACCAATTGCAGTAGAGAAGCTAAGCACATCAGGTGCATCTCCATCAAATGAGCCCACTAGGGAACAATTATTTCTGCAAATTGATAATTATAAGAAATTTCTTGCACAGGTTCAAGATACAATGTATGAGAATAATTCTAATATTGTTCATACTATTTTGGAGCATTTAAATAAGAAGATTAAGGGTAAATTAAACAATATTCATGCCAATTATTCTTTAATGCTGCAAGCAATAAATTTGTCTCAAAGAGATAAGGAATTAGCTACCCCAATCTTGGATAAATGGATTCCTAGGGTTGATAACATGAAGCTCATTGGAGTTGAGTCAGCACTTCAGAAGGATAAGTATCCTAATATTGGCCCAACTTATAGATTTATTGAGATTCAAGAACAAAAGTTTCAAGGGTATACTGCTCCTTTGGAGGTGAAAGTCAAAGAGTTGAAGACAAAATTTGATGAGGCAGATTTGGTATTGTTGCTTGATATCCAACACACATATGATGAGATGAAGATTCTATAGGCATGGAAGGACCAAGTGGAAACAACAATTACTTCCCAAGCATCACTATTATGTGAGTGTTGACATTGATGTATTGAAAAACATTCTTGAGAATTTGTCCTTCACCATCAACTTCCTGGAAGATTTTGATAAAGAATCCAACTTAGTGATGGAAAAATATGCTCCCTATAGAAAGAAGATGGATGGAAGAAGACATTCATTGATGAATTGGAGCTGTAGACACAGTGATTGGGAACATATGAGCACATGTGTACTTTTCAGCTTGAAGCTTGTTTTGCTCCCTTGTTCTTATAAAAGGGAATTCAGGGCCATTTGTGTGGGTCTCTTTTTGAATTCTAGATCTGAAAAATGCAAATTAAGAACACAGAGAAAATATATTTTTAGCCTGTATCTTAGGTTTTGAGTTGAGCAAGTAGATTTTATAAATTGTGTGGTTTTCAAGCATGTTTGAATGAACGATGCAAATATTTTGAGTCTATTGTCTCTCCATCTGTAACATTCCATATGAGTTATTAATGAAAATTCGATCAATGATCCTTTCATTAATTTTCATCATTGTTTTGCAATGAAATATGTTTTAATTATGGCTCTAGTTTAATGAATCAGTTAAAATACCTTGATTAAAGCATGAATTCATATAAAGAACTAATTAAAATGCTTTGATGGAATCATAGGTTTGTATGGATAATTTAAAATATTATTAATAATTTCATATTTTAATTGTGTTAAAAGTAAAACTTGAACATGTACTCAGTGATACATCACTCAACTCAATGCTTAATAAAATATTAACAATAGTATTAGTAGTATATAAAATAGTGAACATTAGCAATCATTTATGTGTATCTAGTAGTCGAAACCACGACTAGACCTTTTCTTCAAATGATAAAATAAATAATACAAATAATTGAACATGAACACATTACTAAAGTCTAAATTTGAGCCTTTTTATTGATTTTCACATGAAGAAATACATAGAGGCATTGGCAATGCAAAATCTTGCTCAAAGATAACTATGCAGAGAGCTGAGTTGGAACTTGGAAACTCATATTATCAAAAATCAAATCACTGTATCACCTTTTCTAGTAGCTTCCACTGTTCAAGTGGTGGAATTTTCATTTGTTCTAACTAATGTTGTTTGAATTGAAGATTTGTTAACATTTCATGATTGAAATTAGAACCTGTCTTGAATTCTTCGGTCAATTTTGCATTCAAGGTTATCAATGGTTTGATGGAATCCAAATAGTTCACCACATCTGGGCAATGAGGAAACTGGTCCAAATCAATCTTCCTTGCACCCTCCATCTTCTTTCTGAAATCATTCTTTCCAATGAATTGCTCATTTGTGTCAAAAGCCTCTGGTAAACCAAGCTCTGTGAAGTTCCTTACCTTTTCATCCACCTTCATTTTGTTTGCATCCAAATGAAAATATTCCTTTGCTTCACACATTCTCAAACACTTTTCAATGATATATGACAACGTCATTGAGGTAGCAAGCCGATTAATAATCCCTTTTGATTTCAAATCATTTTCACTCACTTTGTAGATTGTAAGTTGAACTTGATTTGCAGATTTATCTAATGCCAGCACAATTTTGTTGTCCACTAAATATTTGTTGAGCTTCTTATAATGTAGTCTGATAGCATCAATCAATTGAAACATGTCACACAAATAATCAATCCTTTGCATTATTTCATCCCAAATATTTTGTTTCATATGCCTCATTGTTTCTCTACAAAATGTAGATAACTTATTTTTACAAGTGTTAATTTTATTTTTTTTGCTTCCATCAAAATTTCCTCCAATCTTTCATTTCTCTTTCTTTCTTTCTCTAATTTTTGTTCCCAATATGCATTTCCATTCACAATGCTAAGTCTTAATTTTTCTGAAGTGGATTTTTGCTCAGCATATTTCTTGTTGCTCTCATCTAGCCTTTGCTTCAGTTCATTCACTTCTCTCTCATTTTTTTATCCTCTTTTCTTGTTGATGTAGAGGCTTATTTTTTTGTTCTTTTTTCTAATTCATTGCTCTTGTTATCTACTGCTTTCCTCTTTGCTTTCTCATTTTCTAGGTCTTCCTGTAACTTTTCTATTTGAGTTTGCAACCTTTTTTCTCTCTATCTTGCTTTAGCAATGATGTGTACACCAATTCATTGCTCTTCTTTGATACATTAATTTTTTCAGTATTTTTGAGTCTAGAAAAATCCAATTGAAAATTGTTCACCTGGTATTCAGATCAATCCATCTAATTTGCTAGTTTGTTTTGAATTGTGGGAACAAGAATTGTGTACTCCATGATTTCTTTATTTGTGTCAAATGTGGGTAATACCATGGTTGTTGCAGGCTCTGAAGTTACAATAGACACAGTCTCCATTAGTTGCTTATTTTCTTTTTTATACAAGTTTGATTTCTTTTTAAACTCTTCAAAGTATCAAAACCTAGGGACACAGGAATAATGGAATGCTTGAATGGCGAAGTAATAGGAGTAATTGCAGTTGCTAATGATGTCACAACCACACTAAATGATAGTGGGGGAGTGCCTGGAAATAAATCCTTTGTGGTGGATTCACTGATAGTGTGACTTGGACCTGTCAAAATCCTTTGCCTCTTCTGTATGCCTTGATCACCTGGTGTTTGTGTGGTATCTTGTATTGTTTTCTTCTTGTGTGTAATTTTTTGTTGTAGCACATGTTGACAACTACTAGCACTACTACCCATACCATCGCCACCAGTGGTAGTGCTAGTTGCACTAAGATCTCCACTATGGACATGTCCTAGTTTTGATTGTATCTGACCATGAGGATGAGATTTGAAGCTCTAACAAATTGAATTGTTTCGGCTCTACTTGTATGCACTTGGTGTACTTTATTAGCTCCAAAGTCATATTTATCAATTGGTTTTCTATGTTTTACATGTATTGTTGTAGGAATTCCTTGTCCTTGGGACCCCAAACCACCACCTTCATAACCCATTTTTTTAGCTATGGTTGCTCTTGAAGTATATGCTTCTTTTGTGGCCTCACTTAAACTGGTTTTGGCATGGCTTTGTTCTTCCCTATCATCATTACATTCATCATTAGTTTCTAAATCTTCATGTTCATCAGGATGCTCTATATTCCACAATTTGGTAAACTCACTATCTTGTTCATTATCTCCATACTTTGCAAGAGCTCTTTGATCACCTAGCTCCTTCCTCATAGACCAAAAGGAAAAAAAAATTAATCATGACTAATTTTTAATTGTAACTTCCTTATCTAGAGAATCTGGTATTTTTACTCTACTTGATGGTTTTATCACTTTTTTCATAAAAATTGGTATACCTCCTAATTGTCTTTCAATGCAATGCCATAATTTATGCTAACAATTGTTCAAAAGAAATACCATTCTCAGCAGCACTTTTCTCCATTTTCATCTTGACCTCATCCCAAAAATCCTTGTTTATCAAGTTTTCAAGCAAGGGTTTACCTTGATGTTGAATTCTACTTGTAGTATTCTTATTGGCCACAATCATTTATTTAATGGTGTCACATGGATCATACTGCCAGTGATATACAACATCAAAATTCAAAAAATTCAAAAGATTATGTGCCACCTTAAATGCTTTTCTCTCGAATGTGAACCCTCCAATGAAAAAGGTAAAAAGGAAATAAGGTCTTCTTCTCTTGATTGAAAAAGTGTAGTTCATCAATACTCTTCATCCGCCTTACATATTCCAATGCAAAAACAATTTATGTCACATGTATTGGAAGTTTATATGGCTTTGCTCCTGATCCATAAAATCTTAGCATGGTATATTCTTCCATTAAGTACCAATCAGCCAATTATATTTCTTTTCCTAGTTGAATGTAATTTCTACATGACATAGGAAATCTAGACATTGGAGTATTTGTAATTTCTTGATGCAATGGAGCCAAAAATTAGTCTACAAAATGACTATAGTTCCTTTGAGAATCATGCATCCTAATCTCAGTGGTCCAATCATATACTGGAGCCATTTTATTTTCTTGAGCATTACTATAGGGCTGAATTTGAAGCTTGTTGGTCTGAAACATTCCTCTAAATTTGAGTAGACAAAAATAGCACAAGTAGGTTGTGAACCTAAATATCTTGGTGGGACCTCCTTTAATCATTAAAAAAAAAAAATGCATGGATTCTACAATGTGCTCAATATAGTTATATTTGACATGTGGTCCATAATGGATATTATATACCATTTCAAGGAGGCTTGCACCCACTTCCAAATTGCTATCTTTTATGAGGAAAAATACTAGCATGGAAATAGTATTCTAAACCCACGGTCTAAAAATATCAAATTCATAAGGAGGCTTATGATCACCTTTCAATTTGTTTGTAACCTGTATGTTATCCTGAACTATTTTATTTATGAAAGAATTCTTCTCCCTTTCATCCACTGCTTCATAATCACTAGAAAGATTTTCTAGGTCAATGTGGATGTTTCCAAATTCTTCAGTTGTAAACCCCAACAATTTTCCAAGTTCTTCTACATTAATGGATAACAATTCTTCTTTTCTATATTTATTAAAAAATTCTCTTTTGTTATCATCATAATTTTGGGCACAGACCATGATAAATTATGGGCAAGGGAAAACCTCATGTAGCATCATGTGCCCTAATCTAGTTACCCATGGTGCACTGATACTATTAACTTGCACATGCTTTGCAACCTTATTCTGAAATGAAAATCTAAGTTTTGAGGTATGCCTACCATAGATTTCAAGATCATAAATATCATGGTATTCGTCAGTGAAACTTGTGGTTTTAAGCAATTCTACATAATGTATTTTTTATCAGACATTGCTCTAGTGGTACTGGTGGTAGACATGCTTATACAATGTGAAATTGTGAATTCCCTATTAGTCCCCCTTAATTTTTCTTAATTCTTAAGTCTCTCAACCCTAAACCCAGACTTCAAAGTTTGACAAAATAAGAATTTAAGAAACGTCAAATGATGAAACGTAGTTGTAGGAATTCTTTCACTTACCCGAATTTTGACTCTTGAACAGATTAATGTTGACAG
Source organism: Sequoia sempervirens (assembly GCA_007258455.2). NCBI lineage: Eukaryota > Viridiplantae > Streptophyta > Pinopsida > Cupressales > Cupressaceae > Sequoia > Sequoia sempervirens. The sequence continues at coordinate 526,880,483 of VDFB02270651.1, forward strand.
TCGTGGAAATTGGAATGGATTTTTTGGAAGTGGAACTATGGAGCCTAGAACAGGGTGGTGCACTACAATGAGCAATTTGAAGACTAAAATCTCCCCATGTGCTGACCCTCTCACATAAAAATAAAATTACTTAGCAGTAGAAAGTGTTTTTTTTTCGAACATTGAAGTGAATGAAACATCAACATGTTCTAGACTACATAATTAGTACATGGTTGACAACACTTTAAACAAGCCATTTAGTCTTGCATTGACAACAAATTCCAAACCATTGATCTTTGTAAATCTAACGGTTATAGGGTGATTCTAGAGGTTTAAATTCACAAGCCTAGTACTCTGTGCATTTCATTCGAGAATGAAACTATAAGCATACATCAAAGGTTAATCAAATGGTTGAAACATGAGTAATTTATGATATAAACAATAAACATGTGTTTTAAAGGGGCCGGTAACTTAACGTTGCAAAGAACTTAATAAAATGAATAATGATACCGAGAACTAAGGGAGAACAATGAAAAATTAAAGTGAATGAAACATTGAAATGTCAACCTGTTACTTCCAGACTACACAATTAGTACATGGTTGTCCTGCATTGACAAAAAAGTATAAACTGTTGATCTTTGTAAATCTAACGGTTATAGGGCGATTCTGGAGGTTTAAGTTTACAAGCCTAGCACTCTATGCATTTCATTCCAGAATGCAACTACAACCATACATCAAATGTTCATCAAACGATTGAGTAATTTATGATATAAACAATAAACATGTGCTTTAAAGTTGTTTTAAACTTTAGTGCACTAGGATTGACATCAAGGCCAAGGGGCCATAACTTAATGTTGTAAAGGACTTAATAAAATGAATAATGATACTGGGAATTGGGGGAGGTCAACGACAAATTAGAAATCAATAATATTTTGTTAAAGCCTAACAAGAGTGACAACTTTCAATGTAATATTTTTTTGTCAATTTGATGGCAACTTTCTTTTTTCATTTGTATTGCTTTATGTTTTAAATCTACATGCAATTATTTCATAAATAGATAATACTTAATTTCTTAAAGGAAAAAAAACTGATTTGAATAGATTCATAGACACTGAACTCAAAAAATAATTCTTTACTATAAATAAATAATGAAGAATAACATAACCATTTATTTTATTACAAATGAATTGCAATGTCACATTATTACATATCTTTTTAAAGATGAGTGGAGAATTCATGTGCCAAGCTTCTCTTGGACTGCTGATGACAACATAATACAAATGTTGCTCTAAAGGGTAAACCCACAAAACTGGTTTACACTTCCAGTGAGGAAGGAAAATTGCAAAAAAACTCCTATGATTTTTTTTTTGCTTTTTAGGGGTTCATACGAACTCGGCTGTTCGAATGGACCCTAGTTTGAGCGAACAATATTAATTGAAGGGACTCACTTTTTTTCATTTTATAATGATGAAGACAATGGAAAAGTTATGGTTTGCTTGAACCTGGGTTCATTCGAACCCCCTTTTTCCCCCCTTCTCCCCCCCTTCTCCCCTCTGGCACCAAATTTCTATAGAAATTTTCCCTTCAAAGCTCAAGTTGAGGATGAAAATGGAGGAGACTTCATAGAACCAACTAGATGATGGTAGTCCTCAGAATGAGCTATCTATTGAATATAATTTTAATATGTTTTGGTTTTATTATGTATTTTTTTTTTAGTTTGATTAAATATAGGTTTTTCACAGAAAATCAAGCTCTTTGTTCTGGACATGTGGAAAAATATCAAATTATCAAAATAAAATTCTAAAAAATATGTTCAAGCTAGGTATTGATGTCCTTGATCGAGTAAAAAAATTGAATTTTGATACATACAAAAAAGTTATGTTGTATATGGCCCACCTATGTCTGAATTGTAATTGGTTTGAATTCAAAACTTGATTAAGGAAAAAACATTCAATAAAACACTATGAAACCAAATGAACTAGTTAGATATCATAGTTACAAATCTAAATTCAAAAAAAAAAGAATTTTATCCTTCATAGAAAAAAAATTATGTTGTATATGGTGAGCATCACTCCTTAAAAATGGTATTTACTGATAAAAACTAGTTTTCGAAGGAGATAGAAAAAGAAGTGCAATTTGATTCCAAAAGTTTTGAAAAAAATATATTGAAAACCTATAGAAAAATGTCACAAATCACTAGTTTGCATCATCTTCAAATTCCTCATGGTTTAGCCACTATAGGTGCCCGAAAGTGAAGATTTAGTTAGAAAATATTAGTTTAGTGTCCAGTTTGGCCAAAAATTGTAAACCAGTATTGTGGGATCACCTTGAAAATAAATGCATAGTGATGGGACTTGCTGGGTCAACCATGTGCTCTAAAAATAAATGCATGGAACTTTCCTGGTAGGACATGGGAACTCAAAATAAATGCATGAGACTTGTCTAGGCAAGCATGTGCTCTCAAATACAAATGTGGCACAAAAAATACAAATGCATGGGGCTTGCCTGGTGAACAATGTTGGGAAAAGGGGAGTTGTGAAGATACAAAATTTATCTATTATGATTGGAAACTAGAGTCGTGTAGAAGATGAGGGGTAGTAAAAATGCTCCCATCTTTTACTCACAACCTCCATGGACTAGAATAGCACTTATCTCCATCAAAGCTCCTCATCTTGGTTCAAAACCTGCCTCAGAAGTCAGGTGAACCAGACCAACTTCTTTCCAATTCCACCCATTTTGAACCTGAAGGAAACTGGTCTTTTACTCTGTAACTACATAACTGGAGGCAGGAGAATTTAGAGTATCCCCAATAATACCACATCATCTTCTTCTTGAATTCTTATTAACCCTACAAAATGAAAACCCTTATGACAATTCAAAACATTGCACTCAATAGTAAAGCCTTTAGCCTTCAACGAATAATTTCAGTTGTGCTCACTATCCTTATTTATGGGCCAATAGTGCCACTACCAGCCTGATCCCTATGTACACCTCAGATGTGTCATGTGTGAGGTTGGGTAAAACTGTAATCACAAACACACAAGAGAGGAAAAACTTGTTGATTGTTAGTTAATGGGGGTTTGCCTTGGTCAAATCCCTTATAGGTAATTAAACCAAATGATGAAATGAAGCATGAAATACAAAATATGTAAATGATATCACCTTGTGTGATGTATTGTGAAGCAATTATGTAATCTACCATGTAGTGGCCATGAAGAATGTAGATCTTAGATCCTTGGATATGATGTGAACAATGGTTGCAAATAGATCCTCAATTCTATATCCACAATCTTGGCTCAACAACATGAATGGATGCACTAAATCCTTGACATAATGCTTGAATCTTGATGATGGCTCCAAATGCTTGATGAAATGCTCTTGAATGCATAAACTTTCCTTAAGAATGAATACTTGAGTGCTTGTTATCTTTTTATGAGAAAATGAGAGAGGGAACCTTGTATTTATACTTATTCATGCTTAATATTCTAAAATTACACCACAATAAGCTGACATATGAAATCATTAATTAAAGGAGGCCAAATCCTGCCAAGATTTGAAATTGAATCCCAAAAATAAGCCAAGGAGGACTAAGATTCCCTAGGTGGCATCTTAGTCCCAAGGCTGAAATCTCAGGGCACATACTCCAAAAGGGACCTTTTTAGGTGTATTCAAAATTAGGGTCCCAAGGCCTATGGAGGACAAATATGCCCTAGGTGGTGTTTTAGTCCCACTCCATGAATCAAGGACACAAATAGAAATATTAAATGATCATTTATCTTTTGATGTTTGTCAGGATTCGCCATAAAAAGATATAATTCATAGGGATTGTGGATGCAAAATAAAACCAATTAAGCCATAAAGAAGCATAAATAAAGCAAGGTGGGCCCAAACAAGTGTGAAAATGCAAAGGTATGCATTTTACTACATAACATTTAGCCCCCACTTTAGTGAGAGGATGAACTTGCTTCAAACTCACACTAAAGTAGCTAGCCACACAATCAAGAGGGCTTCAAATGTACGAATGCTCGTAAGATATGATGACAATGATCAAGAGTGATGATCAAACCCCCAAGATCAAGATCCTATGAAAAACCAACATAGGCACAAAGGAACACACATGCAAATGATATATGAAGCCATAATTAGATCACAAACATACACCATCAAAGACAAGAAAAAGGAAAAATGCAACGGATCAAGCTTCGACTGGTCATCCAATGTGGTGGACTAGGTCTAGGCTGAAAGAAGTTTACAAGTGGAATGCGTTGTCCACTATGCAAAAAAAACACATGCTCACAAGGGCTAGTGGGAGCTATGTGTCCACTAGGTGATCCTGAAGGGAGCATATTAAATTCATACCTCCATGACTTTAATAAGGTACAAAAATGCATGCTCACACAGGCTAGTGAAGCTAGGTGTTCACTAGGTGAGCCCCAGGGGACCATAGTAAATCCATACCTCCATGACTTTAATAAGGTGCAAAAACACATGCTCACATGGGCTAGTGAAGCTAGGAGTGCACTAGCTGAGCCCTAGGGGACCATATTAAAGCCATACCTCCATGAATTTAATAATGTACAAAAATACAACAAGAAAGAGGGATGCTCAAAGGGATTTTGCTTAGTTCATGCAAGTCTTACTCTTAGGGGACATCGTTCCTAATGTCTCAAGAAAGGACAGATCAAATAATAAAAGATTCACCACTTAAGGGATACAATGCCTTGCATCACCACTAAGGGGAATATAATATGCTGAGATAGGCCACCCTCATGAAGGACATTACTCCCAATGTCACCACAAAGAGGAAAACACATCATGTGAAATAAGAAAATCACATCAAAGAACATGAAAAGGAAAAAAATGCAAGTAAAATCATGCTAAAATAATGCCAATGTATGCCCCCACTTTAAAGAAATTGCTAACACCATACTGTGAGCAATTACTTTTAAGTAGCAAATGAAAATGCAAACAAGAAGGAAGACATGAGAGCCAACTTGCAAAGCACTATGCCAAGTCATCTATTTCCGAGTAAGGCTATGTCATGCGAGAGAAAAGGAAAAGAAAGGGGTTGCCCCCAAAACATAGTATGTCACATGGGAGCCAACTTAAGGAATGTCGCCCACATCCCAAGCTTGCTCTTACATATACATGAAAGGTGATCAACTAGCCAAAAGAGGCAATGATAGGTGACATACAAGGACAAGGTTGCCTAACCCCTTTCCCCCACTTAGTGCAGGACAAGGGTGAGCTGAATAGGATGAAAATGAGTATTAGTTAGAGGAATTAGGTGCTTCAACACAAGGAATAACACCACACTCCTTAAGATGTTGAATTTTGTTACCTAAAGCCTTACGTTAATTAGTAGAATGACCATGAACTCTATAATATGTACAAAATGAAGTCTTGTAATAAAATTTCTTTCATGTTCTTGGAGGGAGATAGATCACATGATCCTAGAGGAGTCTCGTCAAGATACTCTCTTGGGAAAAAGTGGAGGATATTGCTTTATTTTGCAAATAAGATATCTCTTACTTAGCACAAGGTGTCATGCCTACAAAATACTCTTTAGATTGTGAGATTTTGTTCTCTCCTTTACTAGAGGGTGTAAAATCTAACGAATTCAAACCATAAGTGTTTTGCGAGATGACATTTACATTAAGCAAGGATTTCTTTGTTTGTTTCATTTCTTGCAAAGGATAAAGACCACTAGTGTCTATTAGTTCAGGATACACCACTGTTAAGGTCATCTTAGAAGGATTTTTTGTGATATTTTTGACATTAAATGAAAGCTTGTTTGTTTCTTTCGAGGGACAATAACCAAGACGACTAGTCTTTTCTTGTGTATGAGGGTCTATAGGGACATAGATACCTTGTTCTCTAGTACCACATCCTTTTCCACTATATCCAAGTTGTTTCATAAGCTCATAACCTTTTCCATAAAGCTTCTTCATCTCTTTTGGATTCAATGGTTGTTCATGATTAAGTTCGTCGAAGTTTGTCATTTAATTTTATTTTTCCTCTAAAGTGGTTGAGGTGGATGATTTTGAAGGGTTGTCCGAATTTTGTGTTGACATTACCACTTGTTCTTTTCCCTTGTCAAAGTATTTTTGTATGATCTTGTATTCTCCCATGAATGTATGTTCAAAGTCTAAGGAACCCCAATCATCTTTCAATAACTTCATGATTTTCTCAATGTGTTCTTTATCTTTTTGTTGTACGGTTTCCACTTGTGTAGTTGGTGTCAATTTTTTTAAGGGATTCTCTTTACCTTTCTCAATGTTCAAATAATTGTATGTGTCAAGATCAGCTTCGATTATATAAAATTTGTTGTTGTAGACATATTTTATGATATGATGAAGGGTAGAGGGAACAACATGCATCTCATGAATCCATGGTCTACCTAAAAGGAGATTGTACGAAATATCATCGGGCATAACATGGATTAGGGTTTGTAATGTAACTTTGTCAACTTTAATAGGTAATGTGATTAGTCCAAGTTGTCATTTTGTCATGTTATCAAAGCAATTACTAGATAAAGAGGCAGGATGGATTTTGGATTTATCAACACCAAGCTTATCCAAAAGGTTCACACTACACACATTTAAGGCTGATCCATTGTCAACAAGGGTTCACTTTATCCCTGTGATATTGTATCGAGCTATTATCATGAGAGCATCACATTGTTTTTACACTTCCAAAGTAGGGAGCTCACTTTGGTAGAAAACAATGTCAGCATTTATCCCTTGAATCATGGTTGCTATGTAATTTGTGTTTGCATTAGAGGGAACCACAACTTGTTGCAAGGTTGTTTGAAGCATCGTGTGATAATTAGGTGAATTTTAAAATAAGTCCCAGAGGGATATCTTTGTGGGAGTATTCTTAAGTTGTTCAACAAGATCATACTCCTTCCCATTATGCGAAGTTAAACGGGGAGCACTAGGAAAAATAGGATTAGCAAATGGTAGAGATGTTGAAGGTGTTTGTCATGGTTGAAAATTGTTCCTAGTGTTGTATGTATGAGAAACAATATTGTAACTTGGCTTCTGTAAAACATTGTTTGTAGGTGGTTCAATGATAAGAACAGGTTTTGAACTTGTGGTTTTGGCAAGGGTGGGTAAAGGATAAGTTTAGGCTCAGGAGAGTACTCCAAGGGATATCTAATGTGCATAACCTCTAAAGACTTATCCTTATTTTCATGATCTCTTAGTGAAGAGGAGTCTAATGTTAGTTCACATCTTCATCAAAGGAATTACTATTGTCAATGTTCTCATTTTCTTCCACTGTTATATCTTCCCTTGTAGGAGAGTGTTTAGGATAACTATAAACCAAATGTTCTTGACATTCAAGGGTTGGTTCTTCTAAAATTACTTCATCACATGTAAGGAAGTTATCAATGGTTGAATTATCTTGTTCATCAATAGTGTGCATTGTTATCAATAGGAGTGCACCCATGTGCGAAAGCAAAGATACTTTTCAATCTTGTGTAACAAGGGAAAACCTTCAGTTTGTGGGTACCCTATATGAAAGTAAACCTCTGGATTAGAGGCTAGCTTCCTATAAGATATTTTGATGATTTTTTTTTACTTCGATGGAAAAGGGAAGAAAATTTGAAATGAGTGCATAAACTAAACTTAAAACTGTGGGTGATGCACCTAATTGATAGAAACATGCAACTCTAACTCACAATAACTTTCAGAAAATATATCCACACAAATCAATTTAGCAATTTGATCACAAAAATGATTCTAAGGAAGGCTTGAATAAATTTCTTCTTTGGAGGAAAACTGGGTTCTAGCAACATGCAAAGAAAGAATTATTTCAATACACAACCTAAGACCTATGATTTTCACTTCTTTTTAATGCATGCAAATATAAATGAGACAATGATTTTAAAGGTTCTGATGTTAAAACATGGTCAAATCTAATCCAATAATTCATTAACAAAACAATGATAAGGTAGCTACTTGATTCAACTGAAATTAAAGGAACTCTTGCATAAAATGGAAAAAATAGAACCTATAAAACCTGCTACTGTATATTAAATTGTCATAAAAATGAGTTAAAAAATCTCTTCTCTCTCAAAATCCAACAGAGTAAAAGTCAAGAACCAAGGAAAAAGATAAAATTTTCCTAATATATACAATAGAGGGCTTTGAAAATCCAAGGGGAGATAAATGAAGTAAAAAATATCTAACCTATGAAGCCATCCACAAGCAGAATCAAAACTGCTTGAAAATAGACCCATCAATGTTGTAAACTAAGCTTAAATAGCATATAACTCCGTGTCACAATGTATATAACTAAGGGGTAACTTGAAATGGCTCCAAAATGCATGGAGGTGGCACTAAAAGTGAACTGAAAGTAAAAATATCCTCCCAAAATCTCTCTCACGAGCAGAAAAGGAAAGCCTCTAAAAGAGGATCCAAAACTGAAGTAAACTAAACTCAATACACTGCAAACTCCTCCTTATGTCGTATATGATCAAAATATCTTAAAAAATGATATCGAACTGAAGAAAAGTGATAGGAAACTCCACCATTTACTTCATCTTATCTTTTGCATGATCTGGGTAAAAAGGGAATTTTGTTTTAAATATTAAAGATAATCAAAGTGATTATTTTAATATTTATTATGCCATGATTATCTCCTCTTTTGTTCGCATGGTAAATATTAAGATAATGTAATATTATCCTTAATATTTAAATTACCCAATTTGCTTTGAATCAAGAAAATGACAAGAATGATTTTTATTTTGAAAACATTAGAAAATTCTAATACTTGCTCAACTAGATCTCCACACACATATGACTCTTCATGAATCATTAGGTCACTTGACTTAAATTCAAGACCACTGCAATGATTAAAATGAAATGATTTATTCAAAAACAAGGTCAAAAATAACCCAACACTCGAATTAGGGCATGAAAGTAAAACTCGAACACTAAAATTTCACCCATTTCTCATTCTTACATTTTGAAAAAACCTGATGCTAGAAGAACCCTGCGTCGCCATGCCTGAGTAGGGTTTGGAGCTTTGGAGACCAATTTTTGGCTACCTCTATGTTTATTTTCTTTTCTAAACTGATGGTAAATCTTTTCTTCTTCAATGTGGATCACTTTGACTTCATTTTGAAGCAGTTTGAAAGGAATTTTAGCCTTCATGGCCGTGGCTATGGCATTTGATCTATCAGTATTTTGTATATCTTTTCCTATTGATTCCTTTCTCCATTCGAAGCCACCATGGAGAGCATTGTCTGAAGCTGGAGAAATTTAAATGTGTCTCTCATAAAAAATAATTGGTAAGTTTTTTCTTGGCTAAAAACATTGAGAGTCTTTTGTTTCTCTGAAAGAAATGATTCATTGTTTGAGTATAAAGAGATATTCTTCAGGCTGTGGCCTTTGTAATTTATTTTTTGATGCATTCTTTGTGTTTACTTGCATTATTTAAACCTGCCTCTGTGGATTCTTTTATGTTCATCTAGAACTCTGTATTATGGGTCGCAGCTACACTTCAAGGGTTTCATTTCATTTTCCTAAATGAGGAACTTCTGTTTGTTTCTCTTAGTGAAAGTTGTGGTTTTCATTTACTTCATCTTGGTTCCTTCCATTATGAATGAGCTCGAGGGTTTTCCTTAAACCCTAGCTATTGAAGCTGGTACCTTTCATATTCTATAAATGGGTCTCTAACTACTTACAACTGTTCATGCATACATGACTATCATCATGAAGAATTGGACAGTCCAGTATTGAAAGGAGGTCACTGTCTTAACTACTTAAAACTGCACAGTCACTTACTACCTCTCTAACTCAAACATTATGATGTTGAGAATGCCACATATAGGTATGATGTATTTAAGGTCATGGATATTGTCATGCTTTAAATTGTGACTACAACTATAGGTTTGCATTATGCATGGCTATCATAGGATTGTGTTGTGCCTTGATTATTTCACTGAAACTTTGCATACTGTCTGTCATGCTTTACATTTTGGACTGTTCTTTCCAGCTTAGAGATCATTGTAAACAAGGCTGCATATATGAATTACTACTCTATATATGGTGTTTTCTACTCTCTACTCTGGGCAGTATATGACTTGTTTCCTTGATTATTTCTTTTGTCCCCACTGTTTTGAAACTCCTTGAGAATAACAAAGAGGGAAAATCTCTTTCTCTCTATGCTGAAGACTATGCAAGTTTCTTCTAGTGTTTATTAAGTGAATGCATAACATGACTACCCCTTTGATGTTTATTGTTATTGCATCTCCATAGTTGTTGGGCTCCTTTCATTGCATTAGTCAACTATGGTGCACATTTATAATGTTGTTCTTCACCTTTTTTTACATGATGAATCCTTGTGAAGTTGGATTTATTGATTCAAACATTATTTATGATACTCATTTGTAGCTTAATAGCATGCATCTGTAGATTCATTCATGGTTGCCTCCTTTAATGTTGTTATAGATTGCTTTGTTATGTCCTTGAGGTACCTGTAGCTTATGTGGACTGCCTTTTGATGATGGTACTCAATTTTTATGATGTAGACCTATTTCTCTTTGAGCCTCTTAAAGACTACATATGTATTTCAAAAGTTGTTTAGAAATAGTCTAAAAAGGATTGATACCCTACTCTCCCTTCAATATAAAGGAGCTCAATACCTCACTAAAATGCAAAAGAATGTAAGGTAGAGCTGAAACAAGATATCAATGAAATTGATGATCTCTTAACATGTTTTGATGATTCTTTTAGTATGATGAGCAATAAGATGCTTGCTCAAACTGTTTTCACCATGTTGAAATACAGTTGCTTTATGAATCTCTTCTTGGTTACAAAAACTTCTCTTAATGACTGTTTTGGATATTTCATGACTCTCATGCAATGATGTGAATGAGAGGGTGTCCTCATAATATGCTGGGCTCAACCCTTATGGGATCCCATTTTTCTCCACATATCTAATGAAAATTGATCATGAACATAATGAACCCATTCCTACACATTAAACAATAAGTTAGCAAAATAATTGAGGCTGAAAGCTTCCATTGAACTTTGTGCTCCCTAACCATCTGCCTTTTTGATGACTTAATCATCTGGTGAATGCCTGATAGGATGCAGATTACATTTCTATTGGCAATATAGGGATAAGGTAGAATGTGATTTTTAATTTCTCTAATACCACCTTTCATCAATCTTACAGGTAAACCTTGGAGCTGGAGTTGGACCTAGAGTTGGAGTTGAACCAAGATCAACACAACTGTAACAATGATTCATCATTCCAAGCAATGACTAATCACCTTCTCTCCTTATTCTTATATTATCTTCAATTGTGTGATATGCATTTCTTTCTTGTATTTAGTATTTGATCAAGTAATCAAATTAAGCTACTCCCACGGCTTGTGTGGGATTTTGGTTGTTACAATATGAATAAAACAACATTTCCTATGCAAATTTATGAGTTTTTTGTTATAAACATTTGCATAATAATACTGGAAATTCAAAAGCAATTGGATTTATACAGTAATGAAAACCTAGTAGAAAACTTTGAAACTACATGTGTACCCTTTAAATGATGAATGCAATTCAGCTCTACCTATTTTGAGTTGTAGCTAAAATAGGTAACAATTTGGCAACCTCTATGGAGTGTTTACTTGCTAAGCACCATAGACCAGTTATGTAGCTTATCCATTGGGCATGGAGTCCATTTTTTTCCTCTGTTGACCTAGAAAAATCTTGTAACTCAACTGCTGGGAAACAAACAACAGCAACAAACAAAACTAAAAGAATCTAATCATGACTTTGTTTAAGACAGAGTTAGAAAATAGGATTTTCACTTATTGAAAGAAAAAAGTAATGAAATGAAATGTGCCATGGGGCACTTATTGAAAAAAAAACTAAAACTAAAACTACTCTACTATGTATAACTGCAAACTTTGATGCTTAGTAGCACTATTTGAGGTGAATCTCGTTGACAGGGATTGGTAACACCTCTCCATCTAGCCTTGAGAGTTGGAATGCATTATGTTGTTTTCATTTAGTGATAATGTATGGGCCATCCCACATGGAATCAAATTTTGTGTGTTTACTAGGCTTGCTCCTGAGCTCATCCCATTTAAAAACTAGATCTCCCTCTTTGAATATCCTTGGGACTACCTTTCTGTCAAATTTCCTTTTCATCTGAGCCTAATGAATTTCCAAGTTCCTTAATGCTTCTTTTCTCGTTTCTTCTAGCTCCATTAGTTGTGCTAGCCTAATTTGCATAGGTTCTTCATCAAGAAATTCCAGTTCTTTGATCATACTCAATGTAGGTAGCTCAACTAAGATAGGAATCTTGGCCTCTTTACCATATGTTAGAATGTAGGGAAAATTACCAGTTACTCTTTTTGGTGTTATCCTATCAACCCAAAGAGCTAACTTCAGCTTCTCATGCCAAGTCCTCTGATTATCTTGAATTTTATTCTTTATGATCTTAATTAAGTTCTTATTAGTGGACTCTGCTTGTCCATTACCCTAAGGGTAATAATTTGAAGAAGTATTCAGATAAATGCTATGCTTTATTGACCAATCTGAAACTTTCAAACCTATGAATGCTAAAGCATTATCAGAAATAATTGAATATGGTGTACCAAACCTGGAAACTAAGTCTTCATAGAAGTTCAAAACAAATGTCTCATTTGCTTCCTTCAGTGCAACTGCTTCAGTCCACTTTGTGAAGTAGTTTGTAGCTGTTAATATCCACTTATGCCCAATACTTGAAGGTGGATTTATGGGATCAATAAAGTCAAGTCTCGACTTGCTGAAGGGCTATTCCACTTGAATTGGATGTAAAGGTAGAGCTGCAAGCTTCTATTTTCCTGCAAACACTACACAACTATTACATTTTCTAATGTGAGCATGAGCATCTTTAAACAATTCAGGCCAATAATACCCAGCTTTCATTATCTTCAAAGCTATTGTTTTTGGTGCAAAGTGGCCTCCAGATGGCCCATCATCAAATTGTTGTAGAACTTTCTCAATCTGTTTTGGTTCTACACATTTGAGCAAAACATTATTATAATATTTTTATATAAAACTCCATCAATTACAACATATGGAATGGCTTGAATCCTGTAATACTTATGTTTGGACTTGTCCAAACCTTCAAGATAGTCACTTGTATGCAGATAATATACCATTTTTTGAATCCAATTTGTTGTTGTAATTGGAGCAGCAGTTCATTCCTCATTATTAAGCACTGTTTCAACTTGTTGATCAGCTAATTGGCTTTTTTCTTCATTAATAGCAAGCTATTCACATAGGCCTTTGCCTCTAACCAACTTTGTGACTTTAATTTCAATGTCGTACTCCATCGCTTTTGTGATCTAGCCTGCTCTTTTATCATTAATGTCTTTGTTGAGCAAAAAATATTTTACTATTGGATGTGTGACCAGTAGCTTTATTTTATTGTTTGACAACATATGCCTAAATTTTTTAAGGCTTCTTACTATAGCTAAAACATGCTTCTCTACAAATGAATATCTAGCTTCATAATCATGCAAAACTTGACTAGAGAAAGCCATAGGTTGCTCTAATCCTTCTTCATTTTGTTGATAGAGCATGGCTGAAATTGTATCAACACTTCCAAATGCATATAATATAAAATATTTATCAAAATTTGGATTTATAAGTATTGGGGCTGCTGCAAGTGCCTCTTTAATTTGTTCAAAACTATTCTTACCTTCCTTTGTCCAGTTGAATTGAATGTTTTTCTTCAGCATGGTTGTAAGTGGCTACAATAAAGTTGCGATGTTAGGAATGAATCTGCTAACAAAGTTAATCTTTGCTAGAAAACTCTGCAAACCCTTTTTATGAGCAGGCAGTGTAAAGCCAAAATTGCAATGATGCTTTTTGGTTCAATAGTGATATTGTGCTTTGAAACAATATGACCCTGAAGCTTTCCTTCATGAACTGCAAAAATGCTATTTTTTGGGATTTAGTGACACCCCGTACTCTCTGTATCTTTCAAAGATCTACCTTAAATGCACAAAGTGTTCGTCAGCTTTCTTTGAAAACACAGTAATATCATCTAAATATACCAAAAAAAACCTATTAATAAGGCCTTGAAAGGCCATATCCATTGCTCTTTGAAACGTTTTCCATGCATTAGACAATCCAAAGAGCATATTTTTGTAAGCCATAGTACCCCATTTGGTGGTAAAGGCTATTTTGTATTGATCTTCCTCTTTAACCAAAATCTGGTTATACCCTGAATAACCATCCAACAATGAAAACCTTTCTGAACCTAAAACAACCTGTAATATCTATTCCATTGAAGGTAGTGGATAGTGATGTTTGAGTGAAGCTCTGTTTAAATCACGGAAATCCACACACAACCTTATCTCTTCGCTCTTCTTCCTGACAGGCACCAAGTTGGAAACCCAAGAGGTATGCTTTATTGGAAAGATAATACTACCTTTAACCATCTTGTTTAACTATGTTTTCATAAAGTGTTCTAGCTTAGGATTCAGTGGCCTTTGCTTCTGTCTCACTGGTTTTGCATTGGGTTCTAACTCAATTGTATGTTGAACCAACTCAGGGTTAAAACCCTTTAGATCTACATACTTCCAAGGGAACATTTCATTGAATTCTTGGAAAAGAAAGATAAATGCTTGTTGTTCTTCTTTGGTATAGACTTTCCCAAGCTTAAGAAACTTATCCTTGAATATTTCAATTGGTTCATAGTGCTCCTCTTTCACTGTGATACTAGATTCATCTTTCCTAACCTAATCATCAGTGCTGAAAATTGATTCAAGGGTCACCAATCCCTTGGGCAGCTTATTAGACTTCAGCTGCAAGATCTAATTCTCATATTGTTGCTCAAGCTTTTGTTGGTTTCCAGCAAAAAATTCTACTTCTTCTATCAGAAAACTGATTATTTGCTAATCGCTGTCAAAAACCTACCAACTAATGTTATTATCAGGTACAGATGGTCTTACTACCACCTTGACATATTGTTGTACCTCAACATTGTGTATATTAGTTGGTATGTCATATTGTGATCCCATGGAAACAAGCCTATCTACCTCTTTATTCAGATTTATAGGAATAGACAACAAGTTAAAAGCATCAAATTCCTCTATTAAATCCCAAGTTTTGTGCTTGTATAGCTTCAACAAATCATTTTTAGTTACGTTTAGGTTTCTTAACTAATTTTCTATCAACTCTAAATCACCGAATACTTGGAGACATTTGATACATTTCTTTCTATCCCATTCTAGGCCATGAATTAATGCCTCATACTCAGTTGTATTGTTAGAACAGCTGAAAGCAAAGCGAAGTACTAAAAAATACCTCTCTCTTGTTGATGGTGTTTTCTACACAGCAACAACTAAGACAAGATACAAGTATCCTATCTCTCTTGAAAGGAAAATCTCTATCAACAAGCCACAAGAGATAACCTCAAGGTCTCTAATGTCAGGTCTGGACAATGCATAAACAACTCAGATAATATGTGAAAATGATGGTAATCACAAAGGAACCTTACTACAAGAAAATGTTGAATCTCAAAGCTTATCAAATTTTGCAATATAATAATACTTAAAATCCTAAATCTAACTCAGATAACCAAGAAATAGCAAAATATAAGAGTTTCAGAGAGATTTTTAAGATTAGTTCTATTCCTAAGATTAACAATGTAAATGATAAAATGCTTGAAATGGAGCAATCCCTCAGAAACTGATTCCTGCTTGACCTAGATGAATCTGCAATCTTACAAAAATAGTGCAATCTTCTAAGGTGTTGAATATTTTTAGATTATGAGCATTCAACCAAAACAACCCTATTGCAATTGGAATGAATAAATATCCACAATTGAACTAAGAAAAGTGAATTTAAGTCTAGGCTAACTTTTCAAAGCAACTAACAATCAGCTAGCTACAAAAAGTATGGACTAGAGATTGCTACAACACCTCAAGCATCAAATCATAAACACTATTAATTCCTCCAACATTAATCCTAGCATACATCAAATAAAATTAAGCAATTACAAAAGATAGAATCATAAGAACCGTGCCAGATAAAATTCAACACAAGAAAGGCACCAAATCACAATGTCTTCACTTGCATTAAATCACCCAAGGTAGCAACAATTCCAATCTTCTGTTACAACACTTGCTTAGAAATAAGACTAACTCCTAACTTTAGCTCTTGCTATACTGCTTAATTTTCTCTAAGTAAAAACTATCTAGCCCTTACAAATGAGGAAAAATGCCATATTTATAAAAAAAACCACAAGATATGTTGGCCCAATTAGGGTTTACAATAATAAACAGCCACACAACAAGTCGGCCATCAGGAATTCAAAATAAAGTAAAGTATACATTAAATTCATGCACTCCATCTAGGTCGGCCTAGGAATTCCAACATAGTTCAATCCAATGCATGTAAATAAGGAAGAAAAAGAATAATGGGGAAGCACAAATTTTGATGAGGCATTGTATTAACAACCTTCCCCTTTGTCCTTATCTCGCTCCATCCTATCTTGCACCATCAAAAATATCCTGTCCAAGTCGGCTATAGGTGGAATATCCAATACTTTAATTCTCCTTTCAATGGACCTAATGTCTTCTCTTAACCATTATATTGACCTCATAGCATCCCCACCAGTTGAAAGGAGGTATTTAATAACATTATCTCCCTTAGCTTTCCCTCCCTGCAACCAGTTAGTTGTGGCATGAGTATTAGCTTTCATTCTCTCCAACTCAGTTATTATTTCTTGTGGCAGGAAGCTTGCAGCAGATGATGATGAACTGATGGATTGCAAGGGCTTCATCAACTCTTGTAGATACTTCTTAATTTTATCATTCTCTCTCTTCAATTCTTGTTTGGTCTGTACCTCTTTCCTCAACCGTCCCAAGATTACAACACTAGAGCCTTCATATTCTTCAATTTCCTGTTCCATGGAAGTTGGCTCTAAGTTGATAGTTTGCACACTGTAGTCACTACCAATCACATCATCTTTATTCTTGTTAGGAGCAGGAGTAGCAATGTGAACCACCCTATTATTTGCGCTATATCTTTCAATCTTTGAAATAAACCTGGCCTTCTTTCCTTTTCCTATGTTTTCCAAAAATTCATCCCAGTTAGGGAGAGTGTCATCCACAACAACTTGTCTACTCTTCAACTCTCTATCCAACCAAGTAGGTACTGTGGAATCCGACTGCACACTACCTTGTCCAACCGCATCCTGGTGCACCTTCGGTACTTCTTCATTCAAATCTTGCTTTTCAGGAATCTCTTCAACTTTATCTCCTTTTCCCTTATCATGTTCTTCTTCCTTATGCACTGGTGAAGGGGTCCTGACTGGCACTTCCTCCCTATGAGGAGGTCTATCCTCTTCACTTCTTACAGGTGAATCCTCCTAAGTCACCAAAGGAGACTGCAACACCTTCTCTATTTCTGCTTCAACACTGTAGAGTTCACCCTCTTGGAACTCTTCTCCTTCTTGATCTTGACTTTCCTCAGCATCCTTGCGTTCACTAGGTGTATTGTGAGCTTCATGAGAAAGAGGGATATTATCATGCTTAGTGGCAGGAATAGCTGTGGGAGCTCCTTTCTTTGGTACATGATCTTTAGGAGATGGAGTCCTTGATCTTCTCATGTATACATGTGCCTTCTATCCTAAACTTTCCACATTTACTACTGGTGGGTCAACATCATCTCTCGCATTAGAAATTTCCTTCTCCTTCTATGATAGCCTTACTATTCTTCTTCTCTTAGGCATAGAAACACTAACCTCTTTTCCCTCCTTTTTAGTTTCATCCTTTGCATCTTTCTTCATCTTTGAAATGTGTTTCCTTTTCTTAGCAATAGGCTTTCTTTGCTTCTTTGCCTCATCCACCTCCTCCGCTTGAACATCCTTAATCTTTATCTTGAAAGGGGAGCTCACCTTAGTCTTACCCTTAGGATCTTGCTCTACTGATTCCTCAAAAGTGGAATGAGACTCCAAGTCCCCCATCAAATCATAGGTGCATTGCACACCCTCACTCTCCAATTCCTAGATCTTGTGCTTAAGCCACAATTTTTTGTATTTAATCATCGGAGTCATGATTTGTTCTAACTCCCTTTTCTCTTCCTCCAGCCAGTCCATTTCCCAAACTGGTTTATCTTTCATAGCCTCGTAGTCATGGCCCTGAATTAAATCTCCATCATCATCTATATGATCTGGGATGACTTTAACATTTTACAGTCTAATCAAGTTAACTGGTAACCTAGAGAGTTTCTTCTTTCGAATTTGAAACTCATCTTTACAGTTAGCCCAGTAATCATCTAGGTCATCCTTGTTACTGTACTCTCTACTGGCCTTCTTTTGGGATTCACCAGTTCTATCAAACCTAGACCTTTTAGAATGGAAAGATAGGCCTAGAGTACTCATCCCCTCTTCAAAAAAGTGTGTTGTATGTATGGAAGGGCAAGCCTCATTATTGCCTACCCTGAGGGGGAAGTCATTGCCAAATCCTATTTTATGGTCCTCCTTCTTAACTATGGCATCAAAATCATATATCTACCTTGTGACTTCCAAGAGTATGAGGTGATCAGTAGGATACCTAGGAAGTATGTAAGGGGCCCTTTAACAACCATCTATTCTTATGTAAGAAAAGGTGGGAAACAGTATAAACCAAGCCCCATACCTTTTGATCAACTACTTAGCACTATCAGACTAACATGCTCTGCACCTTGGAGCAACCTAGTGATGTACATGGTGAATGCATCATTCACCCTTCTATAGTTTGAGTTGCCCAGATGTAGTTGTGGATAGACTTCATATATTACATCCCGCCCAAAGGTTCCTCATGTACTCAATCCCTTTTATGGATGGAACCTAGCCAAGGCATAGACTAGGTAAGAAGTCATTATGAAGCTCTTAGTTTACAAGACATTGCACAGTTGATCATGTATCATGGCACTTATAATGGCTTCCCAGTGATAATCAGTCTTCTACTCTATCCTCACTATAACAAGGAACATCCAGTTTTCAAAAAATCTTGCACTCTTCAAACCTATCACCCTGCTAAGTAATGTGATAGCATCATAGTACTTCGGTTTGAATTTTTCCCTGAATAATTGTTTTGGTAGCTTTGAGATGTGGGGATTAGGTTTCTCAAACCAATAATTGACAACCTACAGATCCTTGCTGGAATCATCTTCAAAATAAATTCTTAGCAACATCCAATTCTAGATCCACCAAATGAGATTTGTCAGGCATGTCAAAGGTTTGTGCCAAAAATACAGGAGAGAAGTTTTCCAACACTCTTCCTTGAGGACCGATCACTCTCTGTGTACTCTTGTCATAATGTCTTGCACATCAAGCACTAGCTCATAGCACTGAACCGTAGGAGGAAAACCAGCCACATGATCAGCCAACCCTGATTCCACTAACCTTGTAGCTAACAATGGAGGGTCCTACTATGTCATTCTTGCCTTGAATTCCTCATAATCCCATCTTCCTACATTGGTTACACCTACTTCAGTCTAGATGGAGGAAAGCTTGGACTCAGGAACCTTACTCTTTATGTTGATTTTGATTGTTCTTCTTCTGAGACCTAAGATCCTTCAGGACCCTAATCCATCTGCTTACTCCTGGTTCCACTTGCAACTACCTTACTTGATTCAGCCTGCAATCGATGAGAGACCACAATAAATCCTCTTTACCACATTAGAATCAAGGTCAACTCATCATAAAAAACATGTTAATCATTTAACAATTCAAAAATCATGATTAAAATTCTTTAAATCATCATAAGGCACAAATTCTTACAAATCCAGGATTTTCAGCCATCCAGGGAAATTAGGCCAGAGAGGAATTTCAGGAAATTCCATGCTAGGCAAATTTTAATGATCATGGCATAAATATCATAAACTGATCAACCAAATGAAGAAAAGAAGCACAAACCATCTCTCTAATTCTTCAAAGAAACCATGAAATCGTAGGAAACATAAAATTTAATCCATTTATGTCTTCAACTCTTTAGTTAGTGGGAATTTAAGGAAAATCCATTGGTAGAGGTAATCCGTGAGGTAGGCACAATTCTGGGTTTTACCATGTCTTCGGGAAAACGAAGGGAGGACATAAAATTAGGGAATTCTGATAGTTAAGGAACTTCACAAAGACTTTGAAACCCTGAATGTCAACGTTTCCTTGAAAATTCACTCAAATTGATCAAACGATCACAAATTTGAGGACCCCAGGCTTAAAGCTAGCTTGATTTGAGCTTCTTACAGATCATCTTTAAATTCTAGACTTATTTCAAAGCAAATCGATGGGAATTGGTGATGTCCTAAACCTGAAACCATAAAATTCCACCATGAATACAAAGAACAAGCTTTGACTCATCTTACTCGCACTGATAGGTTTTCAAAGAAAGATCCTTTATGGCCTATGAGCAAGCTACTTCATAATGAAACTGAAAACAAGCTCACAAACTCACTTGGGTTCGTCAATCTGGAAAAATAGAATAACCCTAGCTTCAAGATGCTCAATGCCAAGCATGCAAAATCCGGACTCCAAGCATACTCAAGACGCCAAAGAATTATTCACATTCAACAATCAAAGCAAGGTAGCGAGTTCATACCATTGATGAAGTGAACTTGATTATAACAACAACGGGTAGCAAGCCTTGGCGCCCTAGAGAACAATAGCAATTATGATAACACCCAGGGAATTCACCACCAAATCGAGGAATCCACAAATCTAAACACTAAACCAAGCCAAGCTCTCAAGATCAAGCCCCTCAGATTGGTAGAAGACAAATGATAAAATCAATGGCATAAGAATTCCTCAAAATCGATTAAATACATCCCACAAAAATCATACAATCAAGCATTAATGCAGTCGACAAGACAACCCAAACCAAAACCTGGGAATCCGACAAGACGATGAAACTTCAAAAAAATCCAGCCAACACGGAATTCTACGAGGTACCATAATTTCTAGGTCATAGTGTAAAAGTAGCCGCCACTGGGTTTTAAAAGCATTTGGGGAATTCTGCTTAGAGAGGATTTTCCCGAGAACAACGAAAAACCCGAAATGAGTCTAAACTTAATATTTTCAACAAATATCATAGAGGGATCATCAATGTAGGAAAGATAAACATTCAAGCTCATGCCAAAGAAAGTAAGTCCTCAAAATAAAAGGGCCAAAATACCAAGAAACAAAGTAAAAGAGGGTCCCTGCTTTCAGCGAGGCGTGTGTGCAAAAACTACACAACAAATGGCGACTCTGCTGGGAAAATGCTCCAGAGAGAGCATTTCAATGACAAACAAAAATCAAGAACCCATAATCTCTAGTTTCAATCCTTGCATTAGATGACCAATTAGGAAGAGTTTCAAAATTCATAGACAAGAAAACCTTTCTTGTACTAGGGTCTAAGAGTGTGCATATGTATTCGTTCCCATTTTCCTTAGTTACAATAGGAACCAAATTTAGTCTGACAAGGCTACATAAAGATTCTAGCTCCAAAAGCATCCTGGATAGAGCCTCGCTGCCAGCTAGACATCCATAGCCTCGATGAGGTTATCGTTGTGGTTCTCCCAATCATAGCTCTACTGCCAGCCAGGCATCGATAGCCCTGGTAGAGATACTTGGATACTCCTGATAAGTTGAATTCATTCTTTTGATTTTCAATATTTTCTCTTTTCTCTCTTTTTGATATTTCTTTCTTTTCATCATCATTTTTTTAATTTTCAACCTGTGAACAGTGAAGCTCACACTCAAGGCTGAGAATCACAATGGCGCTGAAGCAGAACATGATATTTTTCACCTCAGCAGACCTCATTAGGACCCCATGCAACCTTGGAATTTTAAATGATCTGCATATAAATATAAGACCCAAGTATATTCTAGATTTAACCCATCTGTGATTCATCCACTCATAGCATTAAATACATGTGACATCTAAATAAAGGACCTTCACCAACTAATACTAGAAAAATGATTGAAGTTTGTAAGAGAAATATTCAAAATAGTCCCAGATAATAATATGATTTCCCTGCAGATGCAACACACCCAAAAGAAAATAGGAAAACCCCCCAAAGCAAGAGTAGAGAAAAAGAAGACCAAACCAAAAGAAAACCTAAACTAACCAAGAACAACAAACAAACAAAATAAAGCAGAAAAGGGAACCTACTCTACCCAAAGCAAAGCAAAGCAAACAAAAAAGACACCTATTCTAACTATGTACGAGAAAGGAGTTGTAAACAACTCAAGATTGGAAATAATGCTTCAAGTATTTCCCATTGATAGGCAATGGGATATCTTCCCCAGTGAGGGTTTTCAAGCGAAAAGCATTATCTCCCAAGATCTTTGAAATTTGATAAGGGCCAAGCCAAAGTTTTTCAAATTTATCATGCTCTCCCTTATGGTCATGGGCTTTATCCCAATAGAGAACTAAGTTAGAGATTCTAAAGGATTTTACCTTAGCTCTCCTATCAAACCATCTTTTGAGTACACCCTGATGTTTGGAATTTTTTTCAAGGGCTTCATCTCTTTTCTCTTCAAGGTGTAACAACTCAACAAGTCTGGCTTCTCATTTATCCCCTTCATCATAATATTCATTAATGAACTGCACGGTGGGAATTTTTAACTGAATAGGAAACATAGGTTCTATCCCATAAAATAGATGGTAAGGGGATGTTCCTATGGAAGTATTTTGTCTTGTACGATCTTCCCAAAGGGAAAACCAAAGCTGAGTATGCCAGTCCTTAGGGTTTCTTTCTAACCGCTTACGAATGACTGCCACGAGGTTCTTATTAGAGGACTCCACTAAACCATTACCCTGAGGGTAATAATTGGATGCAAATTTAATTAGAATTCCATGATCAAAGGCCCAATTAGAGAATTTCAATGATGCAAATGTAAGACCATTATCACAAACCAAAGACATAGGACATCCAAAGTGATTAATAATACCTGATTCAATGAAATTGTTACCACTTCAGAAGTACATTGTTTGCATGCAAGATCCTTAGTCCATCTCGTGAAACAATTAGTAATAGTAAGAATATACATGTGACCTATAGAAGAGGGTGGATTGATTGGACCTATGAAATCCATTCCCCACTATGCGAAGGATTTTACCTCAAAGACTGGTTGATGTGGGAGTGTTGCATACTTCTCTCTGGTTGTTGCAGTTTGACACACATGACACATCCTGACATGATTGTGTATGTCCCTAAATAATGTGGGCCAATAATAACCAGTTCTTAGAATCTGATTTTCAGTGGACGGTGTAGATCCATGGATAGTACCATATCTATCATGAAATTCTGCCATGACTCTTTCAGCTTCCTGTTGTCCCAAACATCTTAAGTAGACACCTTCATGGTTCTTTTTGTATAGGATGGCTCCCTTCAGCATGAAACTGTCACTCTTCAAATGCAATGCTCTTCTCTGCACAACATTAAGGTGATCTGGACACTATTGATTCAAGAGATAGTGAATGATATTATCATACTAGTCCCCTAGAGAAACATCTCCAAGATTATAATGTTGGGCTGGAAGATCAAGGCCTATCTCTACCATTGTTCTAGTAAGCCCTTTCCCTCTTACTAATTTCATGGGTTGAATCTCAATATCATACTCCTACCCCATGGTCACCCATTTAGCTTTGTGTTCTCCCAGTTCATTTTGCATTAGCAACAACTTGACTGCAAGATAAGGAACTATTGCAAAAACTTTGTTCCTGAGAATATAGTGTCTAAATTTCTTCACAGCCCTAACCAAGGCATAAGCTTGATTCTCCACACTTGGGTACCTTAGTTCTACATCTTTTAGTGGTGCACTCATAAATGCTATGGGGTGTTCATTCCCTTGATCAGACTTTTGGGTCAACATGCCAACACGAAGAGTGATCAGAAGCAAATGAATATATGTAAAATGGCTTGGCATAATCAGGACTCACCAAAACTGGGGCCTCAACAATGGCCCTTTTTATTTCTACAAATGCTTCTTTAGCTTCTGCACTCCATTCAACTTTAGCTTCTTGCTTCAACATGGCATTCAATGGCTTGACTATTTCTGCAAATCTTGTGATAAACTTTCGTACAAAGTTAATTTTTCCAAAGAATGACTTCATCTCCTTGTAGGCTGGTCGCTAGATTTTAAGTATGTCTTCCACTCATTTAGGGTCAATAGCAATTCCTTTCTCTGAAATAACATGTCATAGCAATTTTCCCTCAGTAACTCCAAAGATACACTTCTTTGGATTAAGAGATATGCCAAATTCTCTACACCTCTGAAACACCTTGCACAAATCTGCTATGTGATCACCTCGCCTCTTGGAAAAGACTTTTAGATCATCCATATAAATAATTATGCATTTTCCAATTAATTCCTTAAAATAAATGTCCATAGCTCTTTGGAATGTATCTCCAACATTGATCAAACCAAAGGGCATCCTCCTATAAGCGAAAGTACCCCACTTTGTGGTGAAGGTAGTTTTATGCCTGTCTTCATATTGTACCATCACTTGATTGTATCTAGAGTATCCATCCAGGAAAGACATCATTTGAGACCCATTAACAATCTAAAGCACTTCATCCAGCGAAGGGACTGGATAATTGTCCTTTTCTGATGCTTTGTTAAGGTTCCTAAAATCCACACACAATTTGATTTCCCCATTCTTTTTTCTCACGAGAACTAGATTTGTGACCTAGGTTGAATGTCTAACTAGGAATATAATTCTTGCAGACAACAACTTCTACACTTCCTTTTGAATTATGGGCTCTAGTAAAGCATTGATTGGCCTTTGCCTCTGCCTGAAGGACCTTACTCCTGGCTTCAGAGGGATAGTGTGATTTATAATCAAGGTGTCATATATCTTCAGGTCTTTGTAACTCTAGGCTATTACATCTTGATATGTATGTAATGCATCAATAATTCCTTTCTTCTCCTCTAGAGTACATACTTTGCCAATGCATACATGCTCAATATCATCTTGACTTCCCATGTTATACGTTTTGCATTGTCCACTAATAGACTCCTTAGCATCTTTCTCTTGATCTCTGACCTTGTCTAGATCAAAAATTATTTCTAGCTAACCATTCCTCTCAAAATAGTATTAGTCTTCAAATTAATCACCCCTTCTAGATCCATCTCTGCTTCTTGAGGTTCAGTTTCATCAATAATCTGAGAAGCAAATACGACTGAACTTGTTATAAAATCCAAAATATGATTATCATCTTCAAATACCTAGAAATTGGTAACATTGTTAGGTACTGAAGGCACTGGCGTCAGCTCCACAGTAAATTTCTTCAATCCAAAGAGAGACAAAGGTTGTGAAGTACTAGTTTCCTGAGCAAGGGAGTCTGTTGTTTGGTTCTTATTACACGGTATCAATTGAATATTGAAGGCATCAAATCCTTCGATAAGGTCCCATACTCTATGCCTATAGTTGGTCATCCTTCTATCATGACATGAGTACTTCCTCCTAACTTGTTTGACCACTAACTCAGAATCCCCAAAGACTTGCAAAATATTAACCTTTTTCTTTAGTGCCATAAGCAACCAATGAATCAAAGCCTCATACTCTACTACATTATTAGTACAATGAAACTAAAGTCTATGAGCAACAAAGAAAGTTTGACCTCTTGGACTAATTAACTCAAATCTTGCCCCAACTCCTTGCTTCAATTTAGATCCGTCAAATCTTAAGGTCCAACAACCAGCAACTATAGAGTTCCTTGCTACATCTCTTGCACTGTTACTGCTCAAGGGCTCTTCAGAAAGCATCACTTTCTTCCCTTTAGGATCCTCTTGAATATTCTAAATTTTGATTTTGACTGCAGGAGTAGGGTTGATGCATTTCTGCACTTGTTCTACTTTAGCTTGGCACAAGCAACAGTCCAGTTCAGAGTGGGAGGAATTGTGAACTCTACACCAATTTGGAAAAAGTAATTCTCCAAAATTCATTCCTCTAACCAACAAGATCTAATCTTCAATGCACTTTTTAATGAATTCTTGGAAATTATCCAACAAGTTGAGTTGATGATCTTTAGGAACATCATCATTTATTGGTTCCACCAGGGCTCCAGTACCAATGGATTCGGTTGTGAGATCCATAGGTGTAGTATGTAGCATAAGGATTTCTTCTACTTCATATTCCTCAGAAGGGGCCGCAAGTACGCAATTACCCATGCTCACCTCTAATATCAGTATTTCGTTCGTAGTATTATGATATTCTATGATCATATATTTCATCCTGAGCTCTCTCTCAATCATGATCTGATTTGGCACTCCCTTCCAGAGAAGCCACATATGAGAGTGGTCAGTTGATATGTATCCATTCAGAGCTTTAGTAAAGTCTATTCCCAAGATCAGACCGTAGGCATTAGGTATATCTGCCACCTATATATTAATAATTTGTTGGATTCTAGGGTCAGAGGCAACCTGCATATGAATCATGTTCAATTCCCCTACAACATTAACTTTAGTTCTATCTTGTTGAGTGACTTTCTTTTGGGAGTCAACAGGAGTAATACCTAAATCTCTATAGACACCAAAGGGAATTACATTGGTAGAAGCATCTGAATCCAACAAGCAATTGTGCAAGTTCTTACCAAATATACAGACAAAGATTAGAAATGGAGGAGTGTCTATTTTCCCCTGAAATAGAGTTAAGAGAGTATCCACCTGAGAAACTTGAATTTTATCTTTCTCTTTCCCTTTATCCCTAGGTGGTATGTGAATCAAATCGTGAATCTAATTTTGGCCTTTTACTACTTGGGAACTGGGTGCTTTATTGATACTCTCACTAACTAATTTATCTTGTGATACTGAATTTGCATTGTAAGCTCCTAGAACTACATTTCTTATGGTTGGAACTCTCAACAACTCAAATGCAGAGAGACTTACCTTTAGCTTCTTGAGTTCTTCTGCAACATATGTAGCCAGTTGTTCTATACTCAGATCAATAGGAGCATCTTTTGGGTATTACACTACTTTGTCTTTGCTTGTTTCAGTAGTTTTCCCTTTTGATAGATCCATTGGTCCTTGATCCTTAGATAAGTACTATCTAGACACATGAGGATATGTTGGATTATTGCTAGCATTGGGATCTGGAGGCATAGTGAAGTTATTTGGAGGAATAGAAGTAGTGAAGGGGCATCCAACCTGTGAATTTCTACGTGGCAGATCCCTAAAATCATATTTCTTAACAAGTCGCTAGAATGTCTGCACCTCTTCGACATAGGTTTCTTCTTCATCCATGGGGCCATTGTCATTCACAATATTTTCATCAAACAACTATTTAATCTCATCTCCATTGCACACCTGATCCACCTCTTCCTTAAGCTGGCTTGATCTTCTTCAGGCGCATTCTCCTTGCTATGTGGAAAAGGAGCATGATTTAGCACCAACACTGATGAATCATAAGGAGTGGATGGCACCATCTCCTGATTACTTGTGTTATTCTCCACCTTATACTGAAAGATTGAAGTTGTTCTCTAGAAATCTGGATAGTCTAACTCAGAATGTTGACTTGTTTTATGGATCCTACACCACCCTGATAAAGCAGCTTCAACTAAATATATGCCACTTGGAGCCTTTTCTTGATTGACTGGTTGATCCAATGGGGTAGGGACACCTCCATTGTTAGGCCTTGTATTCCAAGTTTTGTTATGTCTAGGTGGTTGTCTCCTATCAAACCCTTGTCCACCAGCTTTCCCTCTATCAAATTTTTGGCCTAAAGATTGTCCTTTATCATAATTTTGTCCTCTGTCATAATTATGTCCTCTTTCATGATGTTGACCCCTATCAAAATTTTGTCCTATTTGAGTTTCCCAGTTTTCTCTATTATGATTCAAATGCATACTTCTTTGAGTCGCCTAGAGCTGACTGTTTTTGGTTTCTCAAATAAGTTACTTCCATGTTCAGCTTCTTCACTTGTTCAATCAGTTCATCCAATCTCTCCTCAAGATTTCTATCAGAATTTCTATATGGAGGCTAATTTGCATTGTTTTGAGGATATCCTACTATAGTACCAATATTCAGTGACTGGCTCAATACTTCAAAATTTTGCAGGTATGTGGGAAAACTAGCATGAGGTTGTGGATGAAGAGGCTGATTTACATTTTGCTATGGGTAGCTGATTGTGGGTGGAATTCGACTCACAGGAGGTTCTGGGTGAGGAACCAAAGGCAATTGCGGTATCAGATTCATAATAGGAGTGTGATTGGTGAGAGCTTGATTGAGAGCTAGGACTTTCCCAAGGTGAGCAATAGGTCCTAGTGATGGTAAAGGTCCAAATAAGTGTTGTCTTAAAGCAGTGCTAACCTTCATAGCCTCTGCGTATGCATCAATTAGGGTAGTAGGAGGGTTGTTTCTCCACTTCATGAAGGTGGCTGTCAGACTATCAAGACCCTCATAATAAACTTCTAAAGCAGTGGCCTCATCAACAGTATAAGGGGATTGCAGTTGTGTATATGCGTGATGAAACTTATTGTTAAAGGACCCTATGGGCTCATTGACTTCTCTCTTAACATTGGTGAACTGAAGATAAAGCTCATTTGGACTAATGGGAATCCTAAAATTTTGCAGGAATGCAATCTCTAATTCAGTCCAATTTTGAATAGACCCAACAGGCAAGTGATTGTACCAGGAGAACACATCTTCTCCTAAGGAATAAGGAAAGATCCTACATGCTACATCCTCATGATTGATTCCTCTATCTTTAAGGAAAATCTAAAAAATCCTGACAAGTTCCTCAATAGTTCTATTGGGGTTATTAACATATAAATTGGAACATAAGTGTTTTGGGTTCTTGGGCATAACATTGTAATTATTGAAGGTCAAGGGAGATGGATTGTTGGCAAGGAAAGCCATTGGTGGAGGTGGAGGTGGAGGTGGAGGTGGAGGTGGTAATGGTTGATTTATGGATTGTTGGGCCTACAGAATAAGAATGGCTTCTGAATCAGATGAGGATAGAATTGATGAAGATGAGGATGATGAGGGTGATTAGAGTGGCTGGGTGGATGATGATTCTCCCTTTCTTCCAGTCCTTCTTGAATTGGTAGGAGCTTGCAACTCTTGAAATTCCTCTTCCCTTGTAGTTGATTTGGTTCTTCTTCTGGGTCTTTCAGGAGAGATAGTAGACATAAATTGATCCATCTTGCTTATTCAGGCCCTCCTTCTAACACCAATCTATTGATGGTGTTTTCTGCATAGAAACAACTAAGAAAAGATACAAGTATCCTATCTCTCTTGAAAGGAAAATATTTATCAGCAAGCCTCAAGAGATAACCCCAAGGTCTCTAATGTCAGATATTGACAATGTATAAACAACTTAGATAATATATGAAAATGTTCGTAATAAAAAAGGAAACTTACTACAATCAAATGCTAAATCTCAAAGCTTATCAAATTTTGCAATATGGTGATACTTAAAATCCTAAATCTAACTCAGATAACCAAGAAATAGAAAAAGATAAGGGTTTCAAAGATGTTTTTAAGATTAGTTCTATTCCTAAGATTAACAATGTAAATGATAAAATGCTTGAAATGGACCAATCCCTCAGAAACTGATTCCTGCTTGACCCAGATGAATCTGCAATCTTACAAAAATAGTGCAATCTTCTAAGGTGTTGAATATTTTCATATTATGAACATTCAGCCAAAACAACCCTATTGCAATTGGAATGAATAAATATCCACAAGTGAACTAAGCACAGTGAATTTAAGTCCAAGCTAACTTTGTAAAGAAACTAACAATAAGCTAGCTGCAAAAAGTATGGAATAGATATTGTTGCAACACCTCAAACATCAAATCATAAACACTATTAATTCCTCCAACATTAATCCTAGCATACATCAAATAAAATTAAGCAATTCCAAAAGATAGAATCACATGAACCATGCCAGATAAAATTCAACACAAGAAAGGCACCAAATCACAATGTCTTCACTTGCATTAAATCACCCAAGGTAGCAACAATTCCAGTCTTATGTTATAGAAATTTCTTGGAAATAAGACTAACTCCTAACTCTAGCTCTTGCTATACTGCTTAATTTTCTATAAGTAAAAACTATCTAGCCCTTACAAATGAGGCAGAATGCCATATTTATAAAAACCCCCAAGATATGTTGTCCCAATTAGGGTTTACAATAATAAATGGCCACACAACAAGTTGACCATGAGGAATTCAAAATAAAGTAAAGTATGCATTAAATGCATGCACTCCATCTAGGTTGGCCTGGGAATTCCAACATAGTTCGATCCAATGCATGTAAAGAAGGAAGAAAAATAATAATGGGGAAGCACAAATTTTGATGAGGCATTGCATTAACGGCCTTCCCCTTTGTCCTTATCTCGCTCCATCCTATCCTGCACCATCAAAAATATCTTGTCCAAGTCTGCTATAGGTGGCACAACCAATACTTTAATTCTCCTTTCAATGGACCTAATGTCTTCTCTTGACTGCCTTACAAATTTATCCCAGTCCACCTTCATGGTTTGATATTTATCCATAACTACAATATAGGTGGCTGCATCATCTAACTAATGTTTAGTGACTGGGTCCTCATTGATTGGGGAATACACATCTCACCACCATTTTCACAACTATTCCAAGCTCAAATGCTTTGGTGCAAACCTTTTTCTTCCTATTATAACCTCAAAGAAGGAAACACATTTGTTGTAGATCTTTGTCAGGGTGTCCTCAATTTGTTTCCTCTGCTTGTACACCTTCTTCAAAACTCTTTGCCTTATTTTCAAAACTTCAAACCATTCCCAAGGTTTTGCAGCTTTGGAGGAAGAAAGAATGCCATCACTTACCAATTTATCTTCGATGTATTATATGATAACTTTGGTCTTCTGCAAAAAGAGATCCACATCTTCCTTATCTTGAGCTAATACATTTCTTAACAAATCTATTGAACTTATAGCATCCCCACCGGTTGAAAGGAGGTCTTTGATAGCATTATCTCCCTTCGCTTGCACTCCTTGCAACCAGTTAGTTGTGGCATGAGTAATAGCTTTCATTCTCTCCAACTTAGTTATTGTTTCTTGTGGCAGGAAGCTTGCCGCGGATAATGAGGAACTGATGGATTGCAAGGGCTTCATCAAGTCTTGAAAATACTTCTTAAGTTTATCATTCTCTCTCTTCAATTCTTGCTTGGTCTACACCTCTTTCCTCAATATTCCCAAGATTACAACACTAGAACCTTCATATTCCTCAATTTCCTGTTCCATGGAAGTTGGCCCTAAGTTGATAGTCTACACACTGTAGTCACTACTAGTCACATCATCTTTATTCTTGTCAGGAGCAGGAGTAGCAATGTGAATTGCCCTATTATTTGTGCTATCTCTTTCAGTCTTTGAAATAACCCTGGCCTTCTTCTTTGTTTTTCCTTTTCCTATGTTTTCCAACAATTCATCCTAGTTAGGGAGAGTGTCATCCACCACAACTTGTTTTCGCTTCAACTCACTATCCAACCAAGCAGGCACTGTGGAATCTGACCGCACACTACCTTGTCCAACCGCATCTTCGTGAACCTTGGGAACTTCTTCATTCAAATCTTTCTTTTTAGGAATCTCTTCAACTTTATCTCCTTTTCCCTTATCATGTTCTTCTTCCTTATGCACTAGTGAAGGGGTCTTGATTGGCACTTCCTCCCTCTGAGGAGGTCTATCCTCTTCACTTCTTACAGGTGAATCCTCATAAGTCACTAGAGGAGATTGCAACACCTTCTCTATTTTTTCTTTAGCACTGTAGAGTTCACCCTCTTGGAACTCTTCTCCTTCTTGATCTTGACTATCCTCAACATCCTTGGGTTCATTGGGTGTATTGTGAGCTTCATGAGAAAGAGCGATATTATCATGCTTAGTGGTAGGAATAGCTATGGGAGCACCTTTCTTTGGTAATCCATCTTTAGGAGATGGAGTCCTTGATCTTCTCATGTATACCTATGTCTTCTCTCCCAAAATTTCCACATTTACTACTAGTGCGTCAACGTCATCTCCTGCATTAGAAGTTTCCTTCTCCTTCTATGGCAGCCTTACTATTCTTCTTCTCTTAGGCACATAAACACTAGCCTCTTTTCCCTCCATTTTAGTTTCATCCTTTGCAGCTTTCTTCATCTTTGAAATGTGTTTCCTTTTCTTAGCAATAGGCTTTCTTTACTTCTCTGCCTCATCCACCTCCTCCACTTGAACATCCTTTATCTTTATCTTGAAAGGGGAGCTCACCTTAGTCTTACCCTTAGGATCTTGCTTTACTGATTCCTCAAAAGTGGAATGAGACTCCAAGTCCCCCATCAAATCATAGGTGCATTGCACACCCTCACTCTCCGATTCCCAGATTGTGTGCTTAGGCCACAATTTTGTGTATTTAATCACTAGAGTGATGATCTGTTCTAACTCCTTTTTCTCTTCCTCCAGCTAGTCCATTTCCTAAACCGGTTTATCTTTCATAGCCTCATAGTCATGGCCCTAAATTAAATCTCCATCATCATCTATCTAATCTAGGATGACTTTAACATTGTACAGTCTAATCAAGTTAACTGGTAACCTAGAGAATTTCTTCTTTCAAATTTCAAACTCATCTTTACAGTTAGCCCAGTAATCCTCTAGATCATCCTTGTGACTGTATTCTCTAATGGCCTTCTTTTGGGCTTCACCAATTATGTCAAACCTGAACCTTTTAGAATGGAAATATAGGCCCAAAGTACTCATCTCCTCTTCAGAAAAGTGTGTTGTATGTATTGAAGGGAAAGCCTCATTATTGCCTACCCTGAGGGAGAAGTCATTGCCAAATCCTTTTTTATGCTTCTCCTTCTTAAGTATGGCATTGAAATCACATATCTACCTTGTGACTTCCAAGAGTATGAGGTGATCAGTAGGATAACTAGGAAGTCTATAAGGGTCCCTCTAAAAAGAATCTATCCTTATGTAATAAAAGGTGGCAAACTGTATAAACCAAGCCCCATACCTTTTGATCAACTCCTTAGCACTGTCAAATATTCTAACATGCTCTGCACCTTGGAGCAACCTAGTGATGTACATGGTGAATGCATCATTCACCCTTCTATAGCTTGATCTGCCCATATATAGTTGTGGATAGATTTCAAATATTACATCCCGCCCAAAGGTTCCTCGTGTACTCAATCCATTATATGGATGGAACCAAGCCAAGGCATAGACCAGGTAAGAAGTCATTGTGAAGATCTTAGTTTGCAAGACATTGCATCGTTGATCATGTATGATGGCACTTATAATGCCTACCCAGTGATAATCGGTCTTCTGCTCCATCCTCACTAGAACAAGGAACATCCAGTTTTCAAAAACTCCTACACTCTTCAAACCTATCACCCTACTAAGTAATGTGATAGCATCATAGTACTTCAGTTTGAATTTTTCCCTAAATAATTGTTTTGGCAGCTTTGAGATGTGGGGATTAGTTTTCTCCAACCAAGAATTGACCACCTGCAGAGTCTTTCTTGAATCATCTTCAAAATAATTTTTAGCAACATCCAAGTCCAGAGCCAACACATGAGATCTGTCAGGCATGCCAAAGGTTTGTACCACAGATACAAGAGAGAATTTTTCCAATACTTTTCCTTGAGGACTGATCACTCTCTGTGTACTCTTGTCATAATGTCTTGCACATTCAAGCACTAGCTTATAGCACTGAACCATAGGAGTAAAACCAGCCACATGAGCCAACCCTGATTCCACTAACCTTCTAGCCAACAATGGAGGGTCCTGATGTGCCATTCTTGCCTTGAGTTCCTCATAATCCCATCTGCCTACATTGGTGTCACCTACTTCAGTCCAGATGGAGGAAAGCTTGGACTTTGGAACCTTACTCTTTATGTCAATTTTGAACATTTTTTATTTTGAGACCGAAGATCCTTCAAGATTCTGATCCATCTGCTTACTCCTGGTTCCACTTGCAACTACCTTACTTGATTCAGCTTGAAATCAATGAGAGAACATAATAAATCCTCTTTACCACAATAGAATCAAGGTCAGCTCATCATAAATAACATGTTAATCATTCAAAAATTCAAAAATCATGATTAAAATTCTTTAAATCATCATAAGGCACAAATTCTTAGAAATATGTGATTTTTAGCCATCCGAGGAAATCAAGCAAGAGAGGAATTTTGGGAAATTCCATGCCAGACGGATTTTAATGATCATGGCATAAATATCATAAACTGATCATCCAAATGAGGAAAAGAAGCACAAACCATCTCTCTAATTCTTCAAATTAACCATGAAATCTGAGGACACATAACAATTAATCCATTTATCTCTTTAATTCTTCAGTTGGTGGGACTTTCGGGAAAACCTGTCGGGAGAGGAAATCCGCAAGGTAGGTGCAATTCCGAGTTTTTGCATGTCTTCAGGAAAATGAAAGGACAAAAAATTGGGGAATTCTGCCAGTTAAGGAATTCTGAAAAGACTTCAAAACCCCGAATGTCAATGTTTCGTTGCAACTTCACTCAAATTGATCGAACGATCACAAATTTGAGGACCCTAGGCTTAAAGCCAGCTCGATTTGAGCTTCTTACAAATCATCTTTAATTTCTAGACTTATTTTGAAGCAAATCAATGGGAATTGGTGATGCCCTAAACCTAAAACCCTAAAATTCCAACATGAATACATAGAACAAGCTTTGACTCAACTTACTCGCACTGCTAGGTTTTCAAAGAAAGACCCTTCATGGCCTACGAGCAAGCTACTTCATAATGAAACTGAAAACAAGCTCACAAACTCACTTGGGGTCATCTATCCAACAAAATAGAGTAACCCTAGCTTCAATATACTCAATTCCAAGCACGCAAAATTTGGAATCCAAGCATACTCAAGACGCCAAAGAATTATTCACATTCAACAATCAAAGCAAGGTAGCAAGTTCATAAAATTGATGAAGTGAACTTGATCATAACAACGACAGGTAGCAAGCCTTAGCACCCTAGAAAACAGTAGCAATTATGATGACGCCTAGGGAATTCACCACCAAATCTAGGAATCCACAAATCTAAACGCCAAACCAAGTCAAGCTCTCAAGATCAGGCTCCTCAGATTGGTAGAAGACAAATGATAAACTTAATGGCACAAGAATTCCTCAAAATTGATTAAATACATGCTGCAAAAATCATACAATCAAGCATTAATGCAGTCGAGAAGACAACCCAAACCAAAACTAGGGAATTCGACAAGGCGATGAAACTTCAAAAAAATCCGTCCAACATGGAATTCTGTGAGGTACCAGAATTTCTGTATCACAATGTAAAAGCAGTCACCATCGGGTTTTCAAAGCATCCAGGGAATTCTGCCCAGAGAGGATTTTCCCGAGAATAGCAAAAAACCCGAAATGAGTCTAAAACTTAAGATTTTAAACAAATATCATAGAGGGATCATCAATCTAGGAAAGAAAAACATTCAAGCTCTTGCCAAAGCAAGTAAGTCCTCAAAATCAAAGGGCCAAAATACCAAGAAACAAAGCAAAAGAGGGTCCCTGCTTTCAGCGGGGCGTGTGTGCGAAAATTGCACAACACCTCCATCAGGTGAAATGAGCATAGCTTCTCCACCAACACCTACTTTACTCCTTGAACTATCATAATACAACTTCCAAAGGTGCTTAATCTTCTATTCTGGTTGTATTTCCTCTTTGACCAGATTTGGAATAATCACATCAGGCTCCCGAATCATGTAAATGCCCAAACCTACCTCATCCATGAGACTGAATGGATCAACCTAATGATTCTCGACTACCCACCCATCTAAATTTATGTTGGGAGTTCCCTCGATAGGTACAGTGGGGTCGGGGGTCATGGTTTGATCCTCCTAATCATGAAAAACTAGGTTTGCATTTATAGGATTTGCAACATAAGGCTCAATATGGTCTTTAGATTGTGGCTCTAATTTAGCAGTTACTCTGGTACCATACCTAGTCCTAAAGAACATGTGTGACCAGTTTGATGAAAAATATCCTCCTAACTTTGTTGTAAAATCTCCAGAAAGGAAAATGGAAAAGTAAGGAG
Organism: Sequoia sempervirens; assembly: GCA_007258455.2. Classification (NCBI taxonomy): domain Eukaryota; kingdom Viridiplantae; phylum Streptophyta; class Pinopsida; order Cupressales; family Cupressaceae; genus Sequoia; species Sequoia sempervirens. Next base: position 526,916,475 of record VDFB02270651.1, read on the forward strand.
GTAAATCAATGACGTAAATGTCCCGTGGAATTGAAAATTTTAGACAAACATGAAGTGTAAGAGGCAAACATTTAGAAATAGAAATCTTAGCTAGAGCCTCTTGCAGGCTTTCTTTCTACCTAGGAAGATGTAAAGCATCCAACATGGTCATGCTGACTATGGCCTTTTTCATATGATCAACAATATTAAAGGTTGTACGACTAACCTTTTGCTGCACTTTAGGAACAACAACTTCTTTTTGTACTGAGGCTGGTTGTGGTTGAGTCTTCAGCTGCTCTTTAGTCGGTTCAACTTGTCCTCTTGGTAAAATATGAACGTTCTGCAAAGAAGAAGGTTGTGGCTACTTCTTAGCAGTTGCAGAAGTCTAATTTTTATGCTAAACTATTTGTTGTTTTCCCTTATCAACCCGATGTTTTTCTTTTCTTCTTGTTCATAACTCTCTTTGTTGACCTCGTATTGGATGCAATAGAGGTAGTTGATTGATTCTACCCTTGTACGTGACTGACTCCATAGAACTCATTCCCTTGCCAGTTCATCATGGCAACATCTAGATCATTCTTGATCATCTTGTTGATCATTGCCTTCTTTTGGTGTATCTTCTAAGGCAACATAATTGATCTATACCATGAGTTCCCAATTAATCACTTTGTTCATATAGGTAGCCTGATTATGAGGCTGATTACAGGGATAACACCATACGTAATCTTGTGCTAAGTTGTTCTACATAGGTAAAATCTCTTTTGAAGAGCTGGCAACATTGGGGTTATATGGCTGATTTTGCCTAGCATTGTAATTTCTCCTCTGTCCCTAGTAGTTAGCCTAATAAGGCAGTCTATTTGGCTGAAAGGGTGCTTGATAAGGTTTGAAATTCTAGCCTTGTTGGTTTTTAAGGCTTACTAAGTTTTTTCTCATAGTTTGTAGTAACTTAGCCATTTGGTGTTGGTGATTTAACAACTATTGTTGGGTACTCCTAAGCTCTTACAGGTCTAAATTTGTTGGAACAACATTATTTTATACTGCTACCTGAAAACCTAAGGTTGGAACAACGGGTATTGTGGAAATAGGAGGCATTTGGATAGGTATTGATGGTTGGACATCTGGAAAAAAGGGCATAGGAGGCTTGGGTACAATTTTACCAGCCTGTATTAAATTATTATCAGCTCTAATGGCTATGTCATAGGCTACTGGCAGGGTTACTCCTCCCATGGACTGGATTAAAAGTGCAATATCACTGTTATTTGCTCTAAGATAATATAAGAAAGCATGATTTGCTGAAGGTCTTACCGTGGCTGGGATTCTGTCTCAAGTTCTCTAAAAAAAAAGTTAAAATATGTCATTTGTTCTTGTGGTGCTCTCTTGATAGTCGTCATTTGCTCGACTAGAGATAGAAGATCAAATTTGTCTGAAAACTACTTGCTTAACTTGTCACCCAAATTATCCCATGACGCAACAAAATTTACCTGTAATCCTCTGAACCACTGGAGTGCTTTTCCTTTCAATGGCACTGCTAGAAGCTTCAATGCCACATTCTCTTGTGTAATGTGATGGATTGCACAAAGTGAAGCCACATCCCTTATGTGTTCTATTGGCATAGTCTAATCCTCGCCAATGACAAAGGGTGGACTCTTCAAGGCAGCCATCAGTATGTCATCATGTTGGGATAAATTCAATGGTCTGCCCCCATTGAATGGTACAAACACATGTGCTCTGGCCATCAGAGCTGCTCTAGGGGTGGTACTGGTAACATTGGTACTACTCGTGCCACTAGAAAAATAGGTACAAAACTTGAAGGCTTGAGACTGGGTGGTGTAGAATGAGATATCGGTGTTGATCATGATCTTGATCTTGATTTTCTCAATCTCCTTCTTGTTGTTCTTCCCCTTCTCTTGGGTGATGATAGCTGTAGATATTTGAATGGATCAGTACTTCTTCGAGTCTAGATACTTCTCATGTGCAATTGAGATCTATAATTTAAACCAGATAAAACAGAGTTGCCAATCAAATATAAACCTCTGATAGGTAGAATTCTACTGTAAAAAATAGCTTGAAAACTTTGAATTCTTTCTTTGAAGTGTGCTTCAGAGTTCCACTGGGCATGCAAAAAACTATTATCAATAGGAGTGCACCTATGTGCAAAAGTAAAGATACTTTGCAATCTTGTGTAACATGGGAATACCTTCAGGTTGTGGGTACCCTATATGAAAGTAAACCTTTCGGATTATAGGCATCTTCCTATAAGATATTCTGATGATTGTTTGTAACTTGGATAGAAAAGGGGAGAAAAATTGAAATGAGTGCATAAACTAAACTTAGAACTGTGGGTGATGCACCTAATTGATAGAAACATGCAACTCTAACTCACAATAACTTTCAGAAAATCTATCCACACAAATCAATTTAGCAATTTGATCACAAAAATTATTCTAAGGAAGGCCTGAATAAATTTCTTCTTTGGAGGAAAACTGGGTTCTCATAGCATGAAAAGAAAGGATTATTTCAATACACAACCTAAGACCTGTGATTTTCATTACTTTTTAATGCATGCAAGTATAAATGAGACAATGATTTTAAAGGTTCTGATGTTAAAACACGATAAAATCTCATCCAGTCATTCATAAAAACAACACAATGATAAGGTAGATACTTGATTCAACTGAAATTAAAGGAACTCTTGCATAAAATGGCAAAAATAGAACCTGTAAAACCTGTTGCTGTATATTAAACTATCATAAAAATGAGTTACAAAATTTCTTCTCTCTCAAAATTCAAGAGATTAAAAGTCAAGAACCAAGGAAAAAGAAATTTTTTTCCCAATATATACAATAGAGGGCTCCAAAAAGCCAAGGGGAGATAACTGAAGTAAAAAATATCTCAACTATGAAGCCATCCACGAGCAGAATCAAAATTGCCTTAAAATTAGACCCATCAATGTTGTAAACTAAGCTTAAACAACCTAGAACTTAGTGTCACAATGTATATAACTGAGGGGTAACTCGAAATGTCTCTAGAATGCATGGAGGTGACACTGAAAGTGAAGTGAAAGTAAAAATATCATCCTAGAATCTCTCTCATGAGCATAAAAGGAAAGCCTCTAAAAGAGGATCCAAACTGAAGTAAACTGAACTCAATACATTGCAAACTTCTCCTTATGTTGTGTATGATCAAAATATCTTTAAAAATGATATGGAACTGAAGAAAAGTGATTGGAAACTCTACTATTTACTTCATCTTGTCTTTTGCATGATCTAGGTAAAAAGGGACACTTGTTTTAAATATTAAAGATAATCAAAGTGATTATTTTAATAATTATTATGCCATGATTATCTTCTCTTTTGTTTGCATGGTAAATATTAAGATAATATAATGTTATCCTTAATATTTAAATTACACAATTTTCTTTGAATAAAGCAAAAGGAAAGAATGATTTTTATTTTGAAAACATTAGAAAATTCTAATACTTGCTCAGGTAGCTCTCCACACACATACAACTCTTCATGAATCATTAGGTCACTTGACTTAAATTCAAGACCACTGCAATGATTAAAATAAAATAATTTCTTCTAAAACAAGGTCAAAAATGACCCAACACTCGAATTAGGGCATGCAAGTAAAACTCAAACCTTAAAATTTCACTCATTTCTCATTCTTACATTTTCAAAAAATATGTTACTGGAAGAACCCTGCACTGCCATTCCTGAGTAGGGTTTGGAGGTTTGGAGACCAATTTTTGGCTGCCTCTATGTCAATTTTCTTCTGTAGACTAATGGTAAATCTTTTCTTCTTCAATGTGGATCAATTTGACTTCATTTTGAAGCATTTTGAAAGTAATTTTGGCCTTCATGGCCGTGACTATGGCATTTGATTTGATAGTATTTTGTATATTTTTTCCTATTGACGCCTTTCTCCATTCAAGGCCACCATGGAGAGCATTGTCTGAAGCTAAAAACATTTAAATGTGTCTCTCATCAGAAAATAATTGGTAAGTTGTTTCTTGGTTGAAAACATTGAGAGTCTTTTGTTTCGCTAAAAGAAATGATTTATTGTTTGTGTATAAAGAGCTATTCTTTAGGCTGTGGCCTCTGCAATTTTTTTTTTGATGCATTCTTTGTGTTTACATGCATTATTTAAACCTCCCTCTATGGATTCTTTTATGTTCATCTGGAACTCTATATTATGGGCCATGGCTACACTTTGATGGTTTCATTTCATTTGCCTAAATGAGGAACTTTTGTTTGTTTCTCTTAGTGAAAACTATGGTTTGCATTTACTTCATCTTGGTTCCTTTCGTAATGAATGACCTCGAGGGTTTTCCTGAAACCCTAGCTATTGAAGCTGGTACCTTTCATATTTTGTAAATGGGCCTCTAACTTCTTACAACTATTCATGCATACATGACTGTCATCATGAAGAATTGGATAGTCTAGTATTGAAAGGAGGTCACAATCTTAACTACTTAAAACTGCACAGTCACTTACTACCTCTCTAACTCAAACATTATGATGTTGAGAATGCCACATATAGGTATGATGTATTTAAGGTCATGTATATTGTCATCCTTCACATTGTGACTGCAACTACAGGTTTGCATTATGCATGGCTATCATAGGACTGTGTTGTGCCTTGATAATTTCACTGAAACTTTGCATACTAACTATCATGCTTTTTGCATTGTGGACTACTCTTTCTAGCTTAGAGATCATTGTAAACAAGGACATGCATACATGAATTACTGCTCTATATATGGTGTTTTCTACTCTCTACTCTTGATAGTATATGACTTGTTTCCTTGATTATTTATTTTGTCTCTATTGTTTTGAAGCTCCTTGAGAATAACAAAGAGGGAAAATCCCTTTCTCTCTATGTTGAATGCAAGTTTCTTATATTGTTTATTAAATGAATGCATAACATGACTGCCCCTTTGATGTTTATGGTTATTGTATCTCCATAGTTGTTGGGCTCCTTTCATTTCATTATTCAACTATGGTGCACATTTATAATGTTGCTCTTCACCTCTATTTACATGATGAATCCTTGTGAAGTTGGATTTATTGATTCAATCATTGTTGATGATTCTCATTTGTAGCTTAATAGCATGCATCTCTAGCTTCATTCATGGCTTCCTCCTTTAATGTTGTTATAGACTACTCTAATATGTCCTTGAGGTACTTGTAGCTTATGTAAACTGCCTTTTGATGATGGTACTCTATTTTTATGATGTAGACCTGCTTCTCTTTGAGCCTCTTAAAGACTACATATGTATTTCAAAAAAAAATAGAAATAGTCTAAAAAGGATTGATACCCTGCTCTCCCTTCAATATAAAGGAGCTCAATACCTCACTAAAATGAAAAAGAATGTAAGGTAGATTTGAAACAAGATATCAATGAAATTGATGATCTCTTAACATGTTTTGATGATTCTTTTAGTATGATGAGCAATAAGATGCTTTCTCAAACTATTTTCACCATGTTGAAATAAGGTTGCTTTATGAATCTCTTCTTGGTTACAACAACTTCTCTTAATGACTATTTTGAATATATCATGGCTCTCATATAATGATGTGAATGAGAGGGTGTCCTCTTGATATGATGGGCTCAACCCTTCTGGGAGCCCATTTTGCTCCACATATTTGATGAAAATTGATCATGAACATAATGAACCTGTTCCTACACATTAAACAAACAAGTTAGCAAAATAATTGAAGCTAAAAGCTTCCATTGAACTTTGTGCTCCCTGAGCATCTACCTTTTTATGACTTAATCATCTAGTGAATTCCTGATAGGATGCAAATTACATTTCAGTTGGTAATATAGGGATAAGGTAGAATGTTATTTTTCATTGCTCTAACACCACCTTTCATCAATCTTGTAGGTAATCCTTGGAGGTGGAGTTAGACTAAGAGTTGGAGCTGAAGCAAGATCAACACAACTGTAACAATGATTCATCATTCCAGGCAATGACGAATCACCTTCTAGATCCTTATTCTTATATTATCTTCAGTTGTGTGATATGCATTTCTTTCGTGTATTCAGTATTTTATTTAATCAAATTAAGCTACTCCCATGGCTTGTGTGGTACTTTGGTTTTTACAATATGAATAAAACAACATTTCTTATGCAAATTTATGAGTTTTTTGTTATAAAAATTTGCATAATAATACTGGAAATTCAAAATTAATCAGAGTTATACAGTAATGAAAACCTAGCAAAAAAATTTGAAACTACATGTGTATCCTTTAAATGATGAATACAATTCAGCTCTACCTATTTTGAGATGTAGCTAAAATAGGTAACATGGGTATTAGGAGAAAGGTCTGTTTGATTGTTATGATTGTTCACGACTTTATATTTTTTCTCTAAGGTCTCGTTCTCTTGTGCTATAACTTCTACCCTAATAAGAGAGCTTTTAGGAGAGATAAAAAAAAAGGTTCATAACTCTCAATTATTATTACATGTAAAGTAACTTCATTACTAATAGGGGAAGAATCAAGAGAAGGACCACTATGATTTTCATGCTTACCAAATAGATTGTCCCAAATAGTAGGAGCATTAGGGAAGGGAGGAACAAGATTCCCATGTCCTTCAATAGGTGCATCTTCTAACGCTAACCTATCCTCTTCACATCGAGGAGGTATAGTAGGAGAAGTATAATTGTGATTGTCATGGTCATCTATGATATCATCCTCTTTGGATAAAGCATTGTCATAAGCAAGGGATGAATGGAGATTAGGTAAGGTGATGTTTAGAAATGTTCCAGTGATCTCATCTTCTTGCTTTATAATATCTTCCAAAGGTGGAGGAGGAGAGGGAAAATCAAGACTCTCAATACTTATATCTTCTTTCACCAAGATACCTTTGTCACTAATAGGAGAGGTATTGGGAGAAGAACAAGTATTATTTTTATGATTTTCTACACTTGCATCCTCTTGTGTTATGGCATTTTTAAAAATCCGATAGATGCTAGGAGGGTATCCAACATGCTTATCAAAGGTTTTACTTTGCTTTCCTAGATTATTCCCATGAATAGAGATGAAATGGAAAAAAATGTGGTGTGCTTTCTTTCACTTCTAGGGTTTTGGACCTAAAAGGAGAGAGACACCAATTTGTCAACACTTCACTCAAGAACAAACACTTGAGAATTCAATGCAAAGGAGATTAAAATCTGACAAAGGGAAGGTTATAGGGATTGAACGATATCTAATGAGGGGTTCACCACCCAGTGTAAACTTGAAAAAGAAAATATTTGAAAACACGGTGTGATATGAAAACAAAAGATAAATGACCTAACAAATGACCTAAAATGCAAGTAGAATGTAACATAAAACTATGAAACTGGAAATGTGCACTTGGGAAACTAAAGAAGGTAGGACGGAGCTCTGGAATCTTGAAAATTTTGATTTTAAAGCCAATTGGAACTCATATGCTAGGCTGGGCGAATTAGTCCAATTTTGGGAAAACTATGTCGGAACAGGTTTCAGACAAAAGGGTACTTAGATTTGAAAAAATCCTTTTTAGGCCTATACAGTGGGAATCATTCGCCAATAATGGTGAATCAGTCAAATCCTAATTTTCTAGAAATTCTGAAGTGGATTCTATGCCTCTTGGTTTTCTCTTCTGCTCTTGATTCAGATCTAAGTCCAAAACTGTAAGATTTAGCTTGTAGATCTTCTCCAAGCTTCTCCTAGGACTTTGACAACTTTGACTTTCTTTGACAACTTGATGATGACTTTTCCAATCTTGAATTCTTGATGAATTTGCAACTTAGCCCTGCAAATCACACACTCTAAGAGGGAAAAATGTTGTAGGGTTAGTGAATAGGGGTTTTCCTTGATCAAACCCCTTGTTGGTAATTAAACCTTGAAATATAATGAAATATGGAAAGATAATGATGAATGAAAAAAAGACAATGCTACAACTCACCAAACCCTTATGAAAAAAATACAATGCTACAACTCACCAAACCCTTGCAATAAGATGTTGCAAACATGTAAGTGATGACTCGAATGGCTGTAGACTTGAACTCTAGCTTGATGTTGATAGATATTGAATGCAATGCTTACAAATACTACACCACAATTGTTAGCTCTAAAACAACATGATGGAAACAACCTTTGACATGATGGATGACATTTTAAGAATGCTCTTGAAAGCTTGATAATCTTCCCTTGAAATTCCTTGAATGCTCTTGTGAATGCTCAAATGCTCTTGTAAACTACATGCATGAATACTTGAATGCTAGGTGTGAAAATGAGAGAAAGAAGCTTGTATTTATACTCAATTATGCAATAATTCCCAAAATTACATCACAGGCCGACCTTAGATCTTGGAGAATAAAAACTCACCATAATTTTGAATTAAATTTGAATTTTGAGCTAAAGGGGACTCATTCACCCATAATGGAGAATTAGTGCCACCTTAGGAATTTAAGATGGGTTTCAGGATTTAAATGTTTTAAATGATATTTGTTGAGATTATTCTAAAAAATACACATAAGTAAGGCCTGAGGATGCAAAATGGGGCCAATTAAAGCATAAGAAAGCCCAATTATTAATGAAAAGCCTAGGAAAGTGTGAAAGTGTGTTACAATAATTTACCAAACTTTGAAATAAGGCTTGGATAAGCTTGATTGACTTATAAGATCCTAGAAAAGTGTGAAAGTGTGTTACAACACTTCACAACACTTTTGCAAGGCATCATTAGATTTCCTTAGTTCACAAGGGCCCAAGACCTAATGTGAATGTGTTTAACCACATTACAAAACTAAATCAAGGCAACACTAAGCCAAAATCCACAAGGACCCAAACGAGTGAGAAAAATATGAAGGACCCTTTTTTCAACACTACATTTAGCCCCTACTTTAGTGAGAGGATGAACCTGCTTCAAACTCACACTAAAGTAGACAAACAAACACCAAGATGGGTTCCAATGAACCAATGCTAGCAATATGAGACAATAACAATCAAGAGGGGTGATCAAGATCCCATGGAAAACCAACATAAGCACAAAGGAACACACATGAAAATGATATAAAGAATAATGACAAGGACAATCATTCAATTCCAAAGATGAAAAGAGAAAAAAGAGAAAGAGAAAGAATTGGATCAAGCTTCAATCATTTTTCCATCCTGATGTGGATCAGATCTAGGTTGTTTTTCTAGAAAAACACATACTCTGAGGCAATGGAACTCTTGGTTGTCCATTGAGTGAGAAGTCCTAAAAGGTGAGAAACATACACTCATGGATGGTATGCACTCATACACATGCAGGTGGCTATGGGAAAATTCATGCCTCGGATTGGGCTTCCTACTCAACCATACCAAAGTTATACCTCCTAATAACTTTAATAAGGTGCCACAAAAGAAAATGACTTTTTGAGCTTCATGAGACAAGCAAAACTTTGTATGCTTGGAGCTCATGAACAAATGTGATGGCACTACAAGCATGCAAGTTGTGTTATGCAAGGTTTCCATATAAAAAATGAAACATGAAACATGTGAAGGATGTTCAAAGGAGTCTTGCTTAGTTCATGCGAGGTCTTTAACTTAGGGAACATTGTGCCTAATGTCTCCAAGAGAGGGCCAATCCAAGAATAGAAAATTCACAACTTAGGGGATGCAGCGCGTCACATCAAGCCACTAAGAGGAATGTAATTTGCTAAGATAGATCATGCTCATGAAGGAAACTACACCTAATGCCATCCATAAAGCAACAAACACATCGTATGAAGTAAGAAGGTTGCGCTAAGAACCAAGAAAAAGGAAAAATTTAAAAATGATAATTCCAATGTATGCCCCCACTTTAAAGGAATTTCTTACACCATGTTGTGAGAAATTACTTTAAAGTAGCAAACAAATAATGCTAACAAGAAAGAAGACATGAGAGCTAACTTGGAAAGCCCTATGCCAAGTCATATGTTTCTGAGTAAGGCTGCATCATGTAAAAGAAAAAAAAAAGAGGAAAGAAAGGAAAGAAAGGGGTTGCCCCCAAAATGAAAACACCAAACACATAAGGGATCTATGGATTTGGGGTCAGTATTTGTTTCGCAATGTTACGTAAGGAGCTCAAAACTGTCATAATCCCAAATACACATAGAACTAGAAGAATGATGCAAAGAAGCGAAAACAAAGAAAAACCTTTTGGGTCAACATGGAAGAGACATAGGGGTTTCTCGATGCCTTGCGTCATCCCCAAAAGGATTTAAACACAAAACCAAAGATAAAGATAAAATGAAAAGAAAAAGAAAAAGGAATCCTTGTGGGTCAACATGAAGGAGACATTAATGTCTCGATGCCTTGTGTCATCCCCAAAAGGAAAACAAAAGAAAATGAAAAGGACAAGGAAAAGAAAAAGAATTTTTTTTGGGTCAACATGAAAGATACATGAATGTCTCAATGCCTTGCATCATCCCCAAAAGGAAAACACAAGAAAATGAAAAGGAAAAGGAAAAGAAAAAGAAATCCTTTTGGGTCAACATGAATGTCTCGATGCCTTGCATCATCCCTAAAAAGAAAACACAAGAAAATGAAAAGGAAAAGGGAAAGAAAAAGAAATCCTTTTGGGTCAGCATGAAAAATACATGAATGTCTCGATGGCTTGTGTCATCCCAAAAAGGAAAACACAAGAAAATGAAAGGAAAAAGAAAAAACAATGCACGACATAGAGAAGAATTAAGGTACAGATAGAGGAATGTCACAAACAGAGAGAGAACACCAAACAGAACATCATAGGGGGATCACATCACACACATGCAATCACACAAAATAAAATGAAAATGAAAATGACTAGTAGTGAAAATGCTAGTCAATCGATGAGCAAGTCATCCACCTTCCAATCTCAGTCTGTATAAGAGGAAGGTGAACAACACAGCAAAGGGACAACGACAAGTGCATTACTAGGAAAAGGCTAGCAAATTCTTGCCCCCACTGAGTGTGATAAAATAATGAGCTAAGAGAGGTGATGGGAAAGGTCATGCAATTGTGAGAATGGAATATTCTACAACTATTGCATGACAAAGGGTAAAATTATATGAATCTAGTCAATCACACGATGGCAATCATTGCCATCAAAGTGAAAGTTTTTCAATATTAACTGGAATGCATGGAATTCATTGGTACTATATCTAAGAATGCTATGATATGTACAATGTGGAAATTTTGCATCTCTAGGATATAGCATCAACCTATTCATAGGTGGTAATGTGATTAGTTCTTTGTTTAAAAGTATTTGTAATTTCCTTTCACTTTCAAGTGGTGGACGAAGAGGAAACTTTAACTTTTCTAACTTGTAAGGCCTCTTTCATTTTCTAGATTTACCCTTCATTCCACTCATTTCGCTAGTTTCAATATTTTGGGATTTATTTTTGAAATGGTGAAAAATGTGGTGTGCTTTCTTTCACTTCTAGGGTTTTGGACCTAAAAGGAGAGAGACACCAATTTCTCAACATTTCACTCAAGAAAAAACCCTTGAGATTTCAATGCAAAGGAGATTAAAATTTGACAAAGGGAAGGTTCTAGGGATTGAATGATATATAATGAGGGGTTTAGCTCCAAGTGTAAACTTGGAAAAGACAATGTTTGAAAACACAGTGTGATATGCAAACAAAAGCTAAATGACCTAACAAATGGCCTAAAATGCAAGTAGAATGTAACAAAAAACTATGAAACTAGAAATGTGCACCTATGAAACTAAAGAAGGATTGAGCTTTGGAATCTTGAAAAATATGATGTTGAAGCCAACTGGGACTCATACACCAGGCTAGGAAAATTAGTCCAATTTCAGGAAAACTATGCCAAAACAGGTTTCAGGCAAAAGGGTACTCAGATCTATAAAAATACTTTTTAGGTCTTTACAGTGGGACTCATTTGCCAATAGTGGAAAATCAGTCCACTCTTGATTTTTTGGAAATTCTGAAGTGGATTATGTGCCTCTTAGTTTTCTCTTTTGCTCGTGATTTAGATCTGGGTCCGAAACTGTAAGATTCAACCTATAGATCTACTCCAAGTGTCTCCTAGGACTTTGATGATTTTCAATTGCTTTGAAAACTTGATGACAACTTTTCCAATCTTGACTTCCTGATGAATCTGCAACCTATCCCTACAAATCACACACAAGAAGAGGGAAAAATGTTGTGTGTTTAGTGAATAAGGGTTTTCCTTGGTCAAACCCCTTGTTGGTAATTAAACCTTGAAATAGAATGAAATATGGAAAGAGAATGATAAATGAACAAAAGACAATGCTACAACTCACCAATCCCTTGCAATAAGATGTTGCAAAAATGTAAGTGATGGATCCAATGGATGTAGACTTGGAATCTCGCTTGATGTTGACAGATATTGAATGCAATGCTTTCAAATACTACACCACAATTGTTAACTCTAAAACAACATGATGCAAAAAACCTTTGACATGATGGATGACATTTAAAGAATGCTCTTGAAAGCTTGATAATCTGCCCTTGAAATGCCTTGAATTCTCTTGTGAATACTCAAATTCTCTTGTAAACTACATGCATGAATACTTGAATGCTAATTATTAAAATGAGAGAAAGAAGCTTGTATTTATACTCAATTATGCAATAATTCCTAAAATTGCATCATAGGCTGACCTTAGATCTTGGAGAATAAAAACCCACCATAATGTTGAATTAAATTTGAATTTTGAGCTAAAGGGGACTCATTCGCCACCCTAGGCGAATGGGTCCCACCTAAGGCGACTCATTTTCCCATAATGGTGAATGAGTCCCACCTTAGGAATTTAAGGTGGGTTTTAGGATTTAAATGTTTTAAATGATATTTCTTGGGATTATTCTCAAAAATACACATAAGTAAGGCCTAAGGATGCAAAATGGGGCCAATTAAAGCATAAGAAATCCCAATTATTAATGGCAAGCCTAGGAAAGTGTGAAAGTGTGTTACAACACTTTACAACACTTTGAAATAAGGCTTGGATAAGCTTGATTGACTGATAAGATCCTAGAAAAGTGTGAAAGTGTGTTACAACACTTTTGCAAGGCATCATTAGATTTCCTTAGTTCACAAGGGCCTAAGACCTAATATGAATGTTTTAACCACATTTCAACACTAAATCAAGGAAACACTAAGCCAAAATCCACAAGGAGGATCCAAACGAGTGCAAAAAAGCCAAAGGACCCTTTTTTTGACACTACAAGAGAAAATAGAATTATACAAGCCACTTGATATTCTAGAAACACTAAATGCTTGAAGAGAACACATGCTAACATGAGAAAGTAAATAAAGTGCAATGCAATCACTTAAAGTGAAATATTTAAATGTAATTTTCATATTTGAAACAAGGTAATTTACTTATTACACTATGCAATGATATGGAAATGGAATGTTGTAAATGAAAATTTGGAATTAAGCAACGAATGAATATGAATCACTTTAGGCTAGATTTAGTAAAATGCATGAAATAGAAAGTCATCTCATTGAAACAGATGACCAATGCAAGGAGATAGAAGCACATAAATGTTGATTCAAATCCTAAAAATTTCAATTTGAAATTCCACAAGACACCAGGGACAACATCTTAGTCTGAGTCCTAATGAAATTTTAAGGTTTCAAAAGCTGAAATAGATACAAAATCACTCAGACAAGGTACTGCAACAAAAAACCAGAGAGGTACTAAGACACCACCAAGAGCGTTTTATTCCTAGTAAGGGTTTTTTGGAAAAATTCAAACAATTTTGGGTTCATAATAGTGTTCCTAGGTTTCCTACCCAAGGACCTAGTGTTTGGAAGTAAAAAAATGTGCAAATGAATGTAAGAAAAACTAACTAGGAACAAGCAAATGAATGCAATATTGAGTGCAATTTTTTTCAATTTTGAATGCAATAAGAATGTTTCTAAATGCAATTAAGATGATGAAAAATGCACTTTTTAGTTTTTCAATGAAACAAAATGATGCAATAAAGCAAAGATGCAACCTATATGCACTTTCGCTAATGCCAATATAGGAAACCCTAAATGTAATTTCACTAATGCAAGATGCAAGAAACTTTAGATGCACTTTCACTAATGCATTGCAAGAATGAATGCAATCTAGATCTAAGGACTTTAATGGACTCCAAATCAGAAATGAAATGAATGCTCACAAGTTGGGTTCACCAAAATGATGAGGAGAAAAATGGATACCTACAGATATCACACTTTTTCCACTAATCATTCACTAATGTCCTAGGGGTCCCAATTGGATTGACTAACAACCTCACAAGGTGAGTCAATTCTCAATTAGGAAGGACCTAGGAGGGGGTTCTTTCAACTTTAAAGGGGTTCATCACCAAGCAAATGCTTGGAAAAGATAAATGAATATTCAACCTACAAAATCAAGCAATACAAGCTAAATAATGAGGTCAAATGATGAAATTAGGCTACACCAAGTTAGGGTATGTGTACCTGGGAAGTTTGGAGATGTCATGAGGATTCTAGAAATGAAAAGAAGCTTCCAAAAAGTGATATGGAGAACTAAGATGCCCAGGATAGCATATTAGTCCCATTGTTGTTTTTTGGGGTAGGTGCGAAGTCTTTGGATCTCGGAACAGGATCTCAGAAAATATCTAAAAAATATGCCTAGGAGGACTAAGATGCCCAAGGTGATGTATTAGTCCTGTTTTGAATTTTTGAAGACTCTAAATGTGATCCTAGGATCCAAGGTCTGCACTTGCTTCTTCTCAAATCTGAAGTCCTGAATCTTCCAGATCTATCCTATAGGTGAGTTTCCATGAACATAACAACTTTGAAATGCAACTTTTGCAACTTTTCACTTCGAATGATCCTCAAGTCTTTAACCTAAAACTGTAATCACAAATATACAAGAGAGGAAAAACTTGTTGATTGTTAGTTAATGGGGGTTTTCCTTGGTCAAACCCCTTATAGGTAATTAAACCAAATGATGAAATGAAGCATGAAATACAAAATATGTAAATTATATCACCTCGTATGATGTCTTGTGAAGAAAGTTTGCAATCTAGACCATGTAGTGGCCATGAAGAATGTAGATCTTACATCCTTGGATATGATGTGAACAATGGTTGCAAATAGATCTTCAATGCTACATCCACAATCTTGGCTCAACAACATGAATGGATGCACTAAACCTTTGACACAATGCTTGAATCTTGATGATGGCTCCAAATGCTTCATGAAATGCTCTTGGATACATAAACTTTCCTTAGGAATGAATACTTGAGTGCTTGTTATCTTGTTATGAGAAAATGAGAGAGGGAACCTTATATTTATACTTATTCATGCTTAATATCCCAAAATTACACCACAACAAGCTGACATATGAAATCAGTAATTAAAGGAGGCCAAATCCTGCCAAGATTTGAAATTGAATCCCAAAAATAAGCCAAGGAGGACTAAGACACCCTAGGCGGTGTCTTGGTCCCGAGACTCAAATCTCAGGGCACAAACTCCAAAAAGGGACCTTTTGAGGTGTATTCAAAATCAAGGTCCCAAGACCCGTGGAGGAAAAAGACACCCTATGTGTTGTTTTAGTCCCGCTCCACAAATCAGTGACATACAGACAAAAACATTAAATGATCATTTATCTTTTGATGTTTGTCAATATTTTCCATAAAAATATATAATTCATAGGGCTTGTAAATGCAAAATAGGACCAATTAATCCATAAAGAAGCATAAATAAAGCAAGGTGGGCCCAAATAAGTTTTAAAATGCAAAGGTATGCATTTTACTACACTACACCATTGATGCCTCTGATATAGAATGATTCTTCCTCTCAAAAACCCCATTATGCTGTGTGTTGTAAGGAACAATCCACTCTCTCTTGATTCCTTCCCTAGTACAAAACTCCTAGAACCCTTTCCCTTTGTACTTGCATCCATTATCTAATCGAAGAACCTTTATCTCTCTACATGTCGAATTCTCCACAAGAACTTTGAACTCTTGGAAGTAACTAAAGACCTCATCCTTGGTCTTCAAGAAGCATATCCAGGTCTTCCTAGAGAAATCATTAATAAAATTAACAAAGTAATTGTATCCTCTCATAGACTTTGTCAACATTGGTCCACATATGTATGAATGTACTAGATCAAGAACACTCTTGGATCTGGTGTCACTCCTTGGAAAAGCTACTTTCGCAAGCTTCCCCAACACACATCCCTTACATACATCATCATGTTTTGTGCTCACCTTTAGAAAACCTATCATTGTCACACGAAGAAATTTAAGTCTCCATAATGTATATGGACCATCCTCCTATGCCATAGCTATCCTTGATCTCTAGGATTACTTCTGCTCATAAGTGCCTTATGAGTATCAAACTACAACCTATAAAGTTAGTTGCTCCTAACTCCAATAGCTATGGGTGATTTCCAATCCTTATGCTTGATTAACACATACACCCCTCTAAAGAGTACATTGTAGCCTTTATCCTAAAGGAAAGATACAAAAATCAGGTTCGTGCCCAAGCTTGACACATGTAACACATCATGAATGGGAATCAGCTTGCCATTCTCCCTCTAAAATAGAATAGTCCCTTTCCCAACTAGATTGAGTTTGGACATGTTCCCCATAGAAATTTGGATTCTGATGCCCTCCTCATAACTAGAGAAGTACTCCCTAAATCTTGTCATATGAAATGATGCACCACTATCTATATACCAAACACCCTATGAGGTTGAGCTAACCATACAAGCTATGAGTGCAAACTCATCCTCCATTCTACTAGAAAGCTCATTTGCACTTGTTGAAGCTGTCATCTACTTCTTTCCTTTCTTTTCATTTTTCTTCCTTTGTGGGCAATCACTAACATAGTGGCCAAACTCGTGACTACCATAACATTTGATCTTAGACAAGTCGTTCCTCTTCTCACTTTTTGGATTTGATTCTTTGCTAGAACCCTTCTTTGCTTTCCATTTTCATGCTAGGGAAACGTTTTCCTATTCCACCTCAATTTTCTGACTATTATTGCTAGTTCCACTGACAATACTTAGTCTAATCTCCTCCTAAGTGAATTCACTCCATAGTTGATCCCAACTCAATAAGGTATTTCATCCATTAATAACTTGAACAAAAACATCCCACTACTTAGTAAACCCATTCAGGGATATTTGTACTATTTCATCATCATCTGGTTTATCTCCAAGAACTGCCAACTCATCCTTGACAAGTCTAAGTCTGGTGAGGTAACTTGTAATGTATTCTACCTTATTCATCTGGGTATTCCTAACTTTTCATTGAGAATCAACTTCCGGTTAGTGGTAGCATTTTGGTACAAATTTTGAATGGTATTCCACATCTTCTTCACTATATCTAGCTTTGTGATATATGAAACTATATGGTCCTTCACACCGTCAAGAATTAGCCTCCTCGTCTTGGAATCTTCCTTCTTATATTAAGAGTTTTGTTTGATATGTAGGTACAATTACAACATTGGTCACATATTCCTTGATACCATTCTCTTCCAGCAATAAAGAAATTTTGGCTTTCCAAACACCAAAATTTGAGGCTCCATCTAATCTGTCTTGATCTCTTAAACCTACTAAGGCCATGATTAAAACAAAAATAATTCTAAAGAGGTCAAACTAGATTTTATAAACCCTCAATTTTTCCTTCCTATGCCTACGTTGAGCCTTTCCTGCCCTCAGATCAGCTCTAATACCATGCAAAAAACCTATTGTAGTTATTGATTATTAATCTCCTATCTATACATATTATTTGATTGCTGCAAATTAATTCACAGCAAAAAATGAAAATAACACAACTAACATTTCACAAATAAAATCACAGGAATAGAGAAGAAAATATGAAAAAAATAAACACAATATTTTTGGACAATTTGTCCCTGGAAAAACCCCGAAGGGAAAACCAGTACAATAGATGAGGGATTTTTATTAAGCTTCAACAAATCAAGAGTTACATAAACTACTTGCCTCTTACTAGTAGAGATTCAAGAATATTTTTCTTCTTCGAAAATTCTTCCCTCAATTTCTCCTACTAAAATTCCACTACTATTTTATCCAACGCTTTCACTGCACCCTTGCTATCACTACAAATCTTTCTCAAGTGTGTGTTCTCCAAATGCCCATTGATCCCATTTTATAATCTTCTCATTGAGAAACTAATGGCCATGATTTAATCTCAATCAATGGATAAGATTATTTGGACTCTAACTAGCCCTAACTAACCACTTTCTAGAAGTCTCTAGAGAAATCAATTAATTAATTAATTAATATTTTTGGGTATGGAGACACCTGTCCAAGCTACAAAAACTAAAAAAGGTATTAGGAGAAGAACAAGTATGATTGTTATGATTATCTATGCTTGCATCCTCTTGTATCATACCATCCTCACCAATAGGTAATGTGATTTTAAGGATTGTGTCAATGGTTTAATCCGCTTTCTCTAAGATGTTCTCATAACTATGAAAGATAGTAGAAGGATGACTAACATGTTTCTCAATGAGCTCATTGTTGTACTCTAAATTGAACTCATAAGAGGGGATGTTGTACTTATGCAATCCATTTTTAACCATATCAACACCACATCTCTTGAAAGAAAACATGTTATCATGGAAAAGTAAATAAAGTGCAATTCAATGACCTAAAGTGGAATGTTTAAATGCAATTTTCAAATTTGAGATAAGGTAATTTATTGATTACACTATGCAATAACCTAAAAGATGAAATGTTGTAAATGAAAATTTGGAATTGAGTAATGAATTAAATGAACCACTTTAAGCTAGATTTAATGAAATGCATGTAACATAAACTCAACCAGCTGAAACAGATAATCAATGGTAGCAAACAGAAGTGCAAAAACAAGGTTTTAAATGCTATAAAAGGTAGTTTTAGATGTGCACTGGGACTGATTTTCCCAAAGGAGTGTATGAGTCTGAGTGAGGGTTTTTTTGCTCAATTTTTAATAAATTTTAAGTGATTTTTATGCTTTTTGGTTTGGGTGATCTATAGACTAAATGAAAATGCAGCTTTTAGATGTTTTTCAATGATTTGAAATGCAAAAATGCAACCTACATGCACTTTTACCACTACAAAAATTAGAAACCCTAGAATGCCAATTAACTAATGCAAACACCAATGAAATGTTCATATAAGAAAGATCTAGGATGATGATGGACTCCAAATCAGAAAATGAAATGTTCTAAATGAAGGTTCACCAAAATGTAAGATCAAATTTTGTCACCCCAAGGGTTTAGGACCAAGGGCAACAAACTTTCTATGCTTCACTTTCAAGGATGCCCTAGAGATCTCAATCAAATGATGAAAATAGGAGAAAAAGATCTGCTAAGGGATTGTCCTAGGGTATGTTTAGGGATTAATGAGGATTCACCACCAAGCTAGGTCTTGGAAAGACAAATGAAATGCAAGATGTAATGGTAAACCCTAATATGATGCAATCTTTCACTAAATGACCTAAAAATGCATGTAAAACAAAACATAAAGCTGCAAGATGAAATGTGTGCACCTAAAAATCTAGAGATGACTGAATGAAGCTCTAAAATGCTGAAAATAGTGACTTTAATGTTGATTGGAACTCATATGTGAGGCTGGGCGAAATAGTCCCAGATCTGGGTTTCTGTACAAAAACAGGTTAATGGAAAAATGACATCTAAAATTGCAAAAAACTAAAAATTGACCTAAATTGGGACTCATACGCTAGGAATAGCATATGAGTCTAGTTACAATTTTTTAGAGACTCAAAGTATGAATTTGGTCTTCAATGTCTACTCTTTTTGTTCCAATTTTGTTTTCGGATCTAAAACTCTAATTTCGGGGCTATAGGTGACTTTTTAGTGGAGATTACAACCTTGCAAATGGGGAGACAACTTCAACAACTTTCTCCAAGCTTGTAACCTAATCTTTAATGATCTTTCAAGCTCCAAGACACCTAGATCTTCAATCACACATGTAAAGAGAAGAAAAACTTGTTGATTTGTTAGTGAATAGGGGTTTTCCTTGGTCAAACCCCCTTTTAGGTAATTAAACCAAATGATGAAAAAATGAAACAAGAACATGAAACATGAAACCTAGGACATGAAACATGAACAATAATACCTTGAATGATGTCTTGTAACATGAATTAACAATATAACATGAAGTGCCATGTAGTATATAGATATTGATCTTGAGATAAAGTATAAAACAATGCTTGACCTTGGATCTTCAATGCTACATCACAACATTAACTCAACAACATGCTTGATGATCATGAAATGATGATGGATCCTGGATTGCTGCAAAAATTGATAAAGAATTCTACTCTTAAATGCTTTAGAAATGATCTTGCAAACTTTCCTAACAATTTTGTGAAGTCTTGGAATGCTTAACTCTTGAGTGATTGGCTTGATATCATGTATGCTTAATGAAATAATGATTTGAGACTTTTTTATATAGGAAATGCATCCAAATGACCATTTATTAGATCCAAAAGTCTAACATAGAAGAAATTTGAATTTAAAACCTTGTTTTCCCACTTAAATCCTTGAAAATAGGCCAAATGGGACTCATACACCATATTTGGCGTATGGGTCCCTCCTAGATGGGACTCATACGTCCAAGGTGGTGTATGGGTCCCACAAGGCCTATTTTGTTTGGTAAAGTGTCGGGAAGTGGGTAAGTGCATGGATCAGTGACACAATTTTGGCTCTTAAGATGCCACTTTTTTCTAAAATCAGAAAAATCTGATTTGCATGAGAAAATGAAGATAGTTACGCTCAAAATTTCAAGATGCAACAAGAACAAAAGTTGAAGTGCTCTGAGTCTAGTTTCTAAGCTACTAATTCTTTCTGAAATTAATGAAGATTATGTTAAATAGGTGCGGGACAACTAAGAGGGGGTGAATCAGTTGTCACAGAAATTCAAACTTAAAACTTTATTACTTATCAAATTTTCAACCACACTATTATGTTATTAATTATGATCATGAAACATAGATAACAAAAAGTAAATCAACACAATCAACACCAGATTTTAATGTGGAAAACCTAATAAGGTAAAAACCACAGTGAAGGTTAACTCACACTATATAGTATTTTAAAAGAGGCTCACTACCAAAAGGACTCACTATCCAAGTACAAAGGCTCACTGCCTACAAAGGACTCACTTTCCAACAAAGAGACTCACTGCCTACATAAAGATTATAAAAAATAGAGTAAGGATTTACCCAAAAATGAATTGGAAAGATGCACCTAACATGTGTTGATATAGTTCTGGATATGCTCACAACTGCTACCTTTCTTATTACACCTTCACATTCATTACTTCTTCACTATTTCTTCTATCACCTTTATACAAACTCACTGCACTCACATACACATACATTTGCATGCCTCACATACATTTTCAAATTGTTCACCATATACTTATATATATACCTGATCTCCATCGCAAGCACTAACTAGGTCGACTCCACAAAGTATTTTCAAAATGCTTTAACTATTATTATGTCAGCTCCAATAGTTCACACAAAACAATATTTAGGACATTGCATCATGTCAGCTGAAACAAAACATAGATCGCACATCAAATCAAAATTAGCTTAACAAGTCGGCTAGGAATACTCTTGAACACAAAAAAGAAACAATCATTATCTTAGTTTCCACTATGTTGTATGAGCACTAGATCATGAAATAACTTGATCATACATGCCTTTAAAATTCATCAGTAGTTTCCCAAAACCGCAACCAAAGATTATCAACCGCAGACAAGTGTGGACTAGAATATCGGATGGGCAACCAAAAATATCATATCAACAACCAAAGAGGATAAGCACCAGTATAAGAGTACCAGACCCAAACCCAACTATCAGCATACTACCAACATGGTGACATCAATGACAACAAATAGATAACTTTACTCATTTTTCCAACAATCTCCCCCTTTATCATTGATGGAAACATGTGAATAGAAATTATCTCTCCACTATCTCCCACATTTTCCATTCCAACACTCTCCCCCTTTGACATCAATGGCAAAGGGTGCCAAAAATGAATATAAACATAGTGACATCAAAATTTCAAAAGATTTTCAAAAACTTCAAAAAATTCAACAATCCAGATCATTTAAGCAAAAGAAACTAAGTGAAGATGACATTCTTCACCTGAAACAACTTCTTATACCTTTCTTTGTGAACTGGATACAATTTCTTCCAGTTAAAAAAAATATACTCCATTTTTGTGCATGTGCTTTCCAATAACCCCAATAGAGTAAAAGAGGGTGACCAATCTACACTAGAACATTGTTTCTCAACATCTTCAGCATCAACAAGAATTCTAGAAAGATTGTCTAACCAGACTTCAAAAATTTCTATAAGGAGCCAGAAGTTCTTTGTCATATCATCTCTCTATCTTTGTGTAATGATTAGTTCAGCTATAGTTCTCCAACTCTTATCCTTTGCTTCCCTTATTTATCTTCAAATATATCAAAGTTATTTCCAATCTCATTCACCTTGGCTTCAATCGCTTCAATTCTACTTCTGAAATTGTCTACAACAATAGGCCACCAAAGACAATACTTGTAAACATCTAAAATTTCTTTAACACACTTCTTCATTTCCTCAATCAATCTAGACAATCTCTGCATAGCCTTTCTAAATATTCTTTCAACAAAGATTCCCATCTTACGTCCTTCCAGACCTTCAAGCAACATCCTTTCTTCAACAATCTCAGTCAGATTTTCTGGCAAGAAATTAGAAACAACATATACTTCAATACCTTTCTGAAGTAGATAATCCACCAGCGCATCATCAATTTTTAGTCTGTCAATAGGCAAGACAACATTCCATAGTTCACCAATATTCTTCGTTTTTCCTTCAATTATCATAGACTAGATATCATTAGGATAAGGGGATTTAGTGCCAGTCTAAGATTATTTCTCCTTCTCATCTGAAATATCAATGGTGTCTTCAGTCATTACCTCTCTTTTTCGATTTTGGAGGGGAATCACTGATAACAACTTCCATTTTTCTTTTTCTAGAGGAAGAGCCCACTTTGAATTAACTTAATGCAAAAATACTGGAGCAAGTGTTTGTTCGCAAGGATGAGAAATATGATCTGCACATATTTCCATTATCTTCCAAAGACTCTAGATGTCTGTAAATTTTTTTTCCAATAGGGATACTAGATTCCCACATCACATTATCTTTTCTTGGTAGAGAATTCAGAAAGTAAAACACCAGGCATACCAACAAGGATCCAAAACAAAATGGATAATTCTCAACCAATGACATTTGAACATTTTCAAGCAAATTCTCAAGCAACAAGCTACATAAATCAAATTGTCTGTTCTCCTTAACAATCATGTGGGCAATATGTACGACAATAGGAAAAGTTGAGCTTTCACGATTCCTGAAATAAATTTTATATGAGATACCATACACAACATACCTAACGACTAAATCAACAAGTGTATCAATCAACAATGTTCTCTGATCTTTGGTAATGCTAGTCATCTCCACCACATCCTTATACTTCATAGTTTTCTTTCCAAGGATTTCTCCAACACTACATAATCCAGTGATCACTTCAATTGCTTCCTTCGATATCAAGTAGGGTTTATCGAAAATAATGTTTCCATCCTTTAAAAAGTTCAACAAGAACATGATAACTTCATTATCTATAACTCACGAAAATTCACTCCACAAATCCATCCCTAGGTTTTTATATTTTGTACTTTGACTTCACTCAACCCTAGTTCAATTTCCTTCATTTTCTTATGATTGTCTTCTTCTACTTCGACCCTTTTCACTTTCAGAGGGGTAACACCACACGAACCATTGTCCATTGCTTAGCTTTCTTGAAATTTAAAGATACTTTTTCAATTTTCTTCTTTCCTTTTGCAAGCAAAGAAAGGGTTTCCAGATTACCTAAATCAATCTTCAAATTCCCTTTAGAAACACTTCGAGCATGCCTCAATAATTCCTTAGAGAACCTTCCAATGATTTTAGATGCACAATTAACCAAAAAAACATCACAAATTTCTACTTAACCACTATCGAGTTTTCCCTGAGCGCATTAAATGCAGCAAACAAAAAAAGCTGCTAAACACACACTTCACTTAACACAAAAAACCTTCAAATGGTCTGCAAATCCTCATACCAACATATTTTTCTTTGGTTCTTCTTCTAGAACCTCTGAATAAACATCCTACACATTACAACCACATGCTAGCTTCTGACATGCGATTCTTCTAGGGGGGTTTTATGATCTTCTGATAATGCTCCCCCTAATACCATGCTAGGTCTAAATTTTGAATAAGTCATTTGTATCGGATGAGGGTATAGACACAACATGAGTCTCAGATTTCTCTTATTCTTCTTCTTTCTTCTTCCAAACCTTATCCGTTTATTGCTTCACCTCTTCTTTGTCAATCTTCTTTATCGGTTCACTCTTCTCTTCTAGAGAAAACTTCTTTCCTTTCTTATTCTTGCAAACTTTAGATACATGTACAGGTTTGTTGTAGTTATAATAAATCACACCTTTTTTATTAGATTATCCTCCATTATTCCTTGATCTACACTGATTTGCTTTGTGTTCGAATTTATTGAAAGCATAGCAGTATCCATTAAAGAATTGATTCATTCTGCCTTCATTAAACCTATTCCTCATTACCTGACTAATCAAAATCACCTAAGATCTACATTTTGTAGCCTTATATCCAAACTTCCCACATTCAATTTTTTTTTGGAAAGAGAGCCAGAAAATTGGTTTATCCTACTCCTACATTTAGTTGCTCTATGACCATATTTGTTACAAGAAAAAAAACACCATCAAAAGAGAGGTACCTCTGTGTATTAGGTTGTCTCACAGGAGGTCTTCTTGCAAAATTCCTTCTTTGCTTCCTCTTACCTTGATTCTTCTTCACATATTTAGAACATTCACCGATATCAACTCCTAAGCCACCTTTGTCTTTACATGGTTTTTTTCCTACAAGCAGTTCTTCAAGTTTAGCAGAGCTAGATCTAAAATTATTTTCATAGAGTTTAGCCTTCTCTAATTCCACTCTTATGTTTACTATCTACTGCTCAAGTCTAGATCATTCATCTAACTTATTTTGAACCATTATATACAGACAGTCTTCAATCCTCTTTTTTTCTTCTACTATCACTTTCAGTCCAATTATCTCTTCTTTTAGTTGTTCACCTACTTCTCTATGTCTTTCCTTAAATTTTTTCAACTGTTCCTTCAATTTCCAAACACATTCATTTGCTTCATCAAGATTCTCTTTCAGATCTCGGTTTTCTCTTTCCACTTTATCAAGGTCTTCAAGAGTAGTCTAGAGTTCTCCTTTATCATCCATTCAACTAGTCTTTAGGATCCTCCTCAAGCTGTTAAGCTTTACACAAGGAACCAGGGCTCTGATACCAATTGTTAAACAGGTGTAGGACAACTGAGAAGGGGGGGTGAATCAGTTGTCACACAAATTCAAACTTAAAACTTTATCACTTATCAAATCTTCAACCACACTATTCTATTATTAATTATGAGCATGAAACATAGAAAATAGAAAGTAAATCAACATAATGAACACTGGATTTTTACGTGGAAAACCCAATAAGGGAAAACCCATAGTGAGGTTTAACTCACACTATATAGTA
Source organism: Sequoia sempervirens (assembly GCA_007258455.2). Taxonomy (NCBI): domain Eukaryota; kingdom Viridiplantae; phylum Streptophyta; class Pinopsida; order Cupressales; family Cupressaceae; genus Sequoia; species Sequoia sempervirens. The sequence continues at coordinate 526,942,069 of VDFB02270651.1, forward strand.
TTTTAAAAGAGGCTCATTTCCGAAAGGACTCGCTTTCCAAAAAAGAGGCTCACTTCCTATAGAAAGATTATACAAAATAAAGTAAGGCTTTACAGCGCAAAAATGAACTGGAAAGATGTACCTAACATGTGTTGATGCAATTTTGGATCTGCTCACAACTGTTGCCTTTCTTATTACACCTTCACATTCATTACTTCTTCACTATTTCTTCTGTCACCTTTCTACAGACTCACTACACTCACATACACATACATTTGCACACCTCACATACACTTTCAGATTATTTTCCATATACTTATATATATACCTAATCTCTATCGCAAGCACCAATAAGGTTGGCTCCACAAAGTATTTTTCAAATGATTTAACCGTTATTATGTCAGCTCCAATAGTTCACACAAAATAATCTTTAGGACATTACATCATGTCAACTGAAACCAAAAATAGATCGCACATCAAATAAAAATTATCAAGTAACAAGTTGACCAAGAATAGTCTTCAACACAAAAAAGCAACAATCATTTTGTTGGTTGCTAGTACACTATACAAGCACTAGAACACAAAATAACCTAATCATACATGCCTTTAACATCCATTAGTAGTTTTCCAAAACCGCAACTAGAGATTATCAACCACAGAGAAGTGCGGACTAGAATATTAGATGGGAAACCAAAAATACTGAATCAACAACCGGAGAGAATAAGCATTGGTATAAGAGTACCAGACCCAACTATCAGCATACTACCAACATGGTGACATTAATGACAACAAATAGATAACTTTACTCAGTTTTTCAACATATTAAGGGTCTCAAAAAGGGGGGGCCCAAAACAAGGCCTATTTTTATAAAAAAAAATAGCATAGCACTTGAGGGCTTCCCCCTTTTTGATTAACTAGTTTTTTTAGAATTTCAAAAATCCAAATAGTGAGAAATTAGCTAACACAATGTAGTTTATCTTCATTCTTTCAGATAATTTTTTTAATGAATATATAATATTTTATAAATTTTGAAAGTGGACACATCCTGAAAAGATGAAATTTGAGCGTGTTCCCCCAAAATTTTTTTGAAACTAATCAATTTTTTTTTTCATCATGTGTAGAATGGTGTCTAGTTTTAAAAAATTTAATTTGTTTCACGTTTCAATGAACGAGTAAAAATCTATCCTAAAACTAGCACATGTTGGTTTTTTACCAAAAATAGAGGCATTTACAATAGAAGCTATGGATCAAAACCTTAACTGAATCAAAATGAAGAAAGAATTATAAATTTAGATAGCTAAGAGAGAGGGTAACGCTATCACAATTTTTTTTATAAACTTGCATTGAAAGATGTACAAACGTGACAGGGAGCACAGCCGAAAATATGAGGAAATTTGGTAAATCCTATCAATTAACATGTCCAAAGCAAGTCATTTGGAAAGCACCAAATTTGGTGCTCCCCAAATGACCTACTTTGAACAAAATGTAACTTTCCCCTCTCTATGGTTGACCACTCTAATAATGTTGAGAGTGCACAGTTTATGATCATAGATGGATAGTTGAGGTTTTACCTTTCATATGTTCTCTACCTCATTACCCTAATTGGATAACTCTCTATCCTTCCAAAGTCTCTCTCTCTCTCAGGTCTCACTCCCTCCCACGCTACCTAGACTACTCTCTCTCACTCCAAATCACTCTCTCAGGTATTTTTCCCTCCCACCCTACCTAGATAAATCTATCTCACTCCAACCCCCTTTCCCACTCTCCCTCTCTCTCTCTCCCCCTCTAGTATTTTTGTCTCTCTCACTCCATCTCCCTCTCTTAGTTCATTATCTTTCTCTCTCTATCTCTCTCTCAAGTATCTCCCTCCTACCCCATCTCCCTCTCTTAGGTCTCTCACTCACTCCCTCAATCTCTCTCCTACTCCCTCTCTCTCTCACTCCCTCTATCTCTCTCCCTCTCTCTCTCACTCTCTCTTAGGTATCTCCCTCCCCCTCTCTCTCTCACGTACACACACACACACTCCCTCTCTCTCCCACTCCCTCTATCTCTCTCCCATTGTCCCCCTCTCTCTTAGGTCTCTCCATCCCAACCTCTCTCCCTCTCTCTCTCTCTCAAGTTTTTCCCTTCTAGACCCTCTCCCTCTCTCTCTACCACTCCCTCTCTCTCTCTCACTCCCTTTATCTCTCTCCCACTCTATATCTCTCCCTCTCTCTCAAGTATCTCCCTCCTATCCCCTCTCCCTCTCTCTCTCTGTCAAGTCTCACTGTCCTACCCCCTCGCCCTCTCACATTCACTCCCTCTATCTCTCTACCCCACTCTCCCTCTCTCAAGTATCTCCCTCCCACCACCTCTCACTCTCTCTCTCACACGCCCTCTCTCTCCCACTCTCTCTCAGGTCTCTCCCTCCCTCCCTCTCTCTCTCTCTCAGGTCTCTCCCTCCTAACCCCTTTCCCTCTCTCTGGTCTCTCTATCTCTCACTTTAGTCCCTTTATCTCTCGCCCATGCCTTCTCTCTCTCTCACTCCCTCTATCTCTCTCCCTCTCTCTCAGGTATCTACCTCCCATCCCCTCCCTCTCTCTCTCTCTCATTCCTTGTATCTCTCCCATCCCTTTATCTCCCACTCCCTCTCTCTGCTACTCTCTTAGATCTCTCCCTCCCACCGCCTATCTCCCTCTCTCTCTCAAGTCTCTACCCTCCTCCTCCCTCCCACCCTCTCTCCCTCTCCTCTCTCTTGGGTTTCTCCTCCCCATCTCCCCCCCTCTCTCTCCCTATCTCTCTCTCTATATCTTTGTCTTTTGTCTCTCCCTCTCTCTTGGGTTATCCTTCCACCCCCACCCTCTCAGTCTCTCTTGGGTGTCTCATCCCACCCTCTCTCTTAGATTGTCTCCATCCCACCCTCCTCCCTCTCCCTCTCTCTCCAGATTCCTCTCCTCCCACCCCTCTCCCATCCTACCCCATCTCTCTCCCCTCTCTTGGGTCTCTCTCTCACTCTCTCTCACCGACTCCCTCTATCTCTCTCCGACTTCCTCTTTCTTTATCTCACTCCCTCTCTCTCACTCCCTCTCTCTCTCCCTCTATCTCTCTAACTCCCTATATCTCTCTCCCATATCTCTATCTCCCACTCCCTCTCTTTCCCCCTCCCTCTCTCTCTCCCCCTCTCTCAAGTAGGAGGAAGAGACTTGAGAGAGAGTGATAGGGAGTGAGAGAGACAAAGAGGGTTGAGGGTTTAGGTTTGAGTATTTAGTGTTGAGTGTTTAAGGGTTGATGGATTAGGTTTGAGGGTAGAGGGTAGAGGGTAGAGGGTCTAAGGGTTGAGGTTCTAGGGTTTAGGGTTGAGTGTTTAAGGGTTTAAGGGTTAAGGGTATAAGGTTGAGGGATTAGGGTAGAGAGGGAGGAATGGATGGAGGGAGAGATGGAGGGAGAAGTGAGATAGAGAGAAGGAGAGAAGAGGAGGAAGGGACAGAGATAGATGAGGATTGAGGATCC
>VDFB02270651.1:526945636-526988790 GCA_007258455.2 Sequoia sempervirens
AGGGTAGAGGGTGTAGGGTTGAGAGAGAGGGGGGGTATAGGATTTAGGGTTGAGGGTAGAGGGAAGAGGGTAGAGGGTTTAAGGGTTTAGGGTTTAGGGTTTAAGTTTTTAGGGTTCATGGTTTACAATTTATGGGTAGAGGGTTTAAGGGTTAAAGGTAGAGGGTAAAGGGTTGAGGGTTGACAGTTGAGGGTTTTGGGGCTTAAGGATTGAGGGTTTACAGTTTAAGGGTTGAGGGTAGAGGGTAGAGGGTAGATGATTTAAGGGTTTAGGGTTGAGGGTTTAAGTCTCCCATCCCTCTATCTCCCACTCCCTCTCTCAGGTCTTCCCCCCACCCTAGTTGAATAACTCACTCCCTCTCAAGTCTCTCTCTCTCTCTCTCACGTCTCACTCCCTCCCATGCTACCTAGACTAATCTGTCTCACTCCAATCCCCTCTCTCACATTCCCTCTCTATCAAGTATTACGTACCTACCACCTTACCTAGAAAAATCTATTTCACTCCAACCCCTTTCTTGTTGTCAAGTCTTTCACTCCAACCTAATTGGATAACTCTCTATCCCTCTCAAGTCCCTATCGCTATCAAGTCTCAGTCCCTACCATGCTACCTAGACTAATCTCTCTCACTCCTATCCCCTCTCCCTCAATCTCAAGTCTCACTCCCTTCCTCTCTATATTGTGAAAACATTTCAAAGCAACACATTTGGCACTCACCAAATTTGGCAAGCGCCAAATGTGTTTTACCTTGAAATGGTAAAATAGGGGCTGACCCTGTGATTCAGGCCCACATGCTTCTGCATTTATTTGGCTCAATGCTTTATCCGACTCAGAAACACCTTTTTTATGCAGCTGACTCCTTGTTGTACCAATCTATGCTTGATACATCACCTTTTTACCACCAATTTGCATGGTAGACAGCATAGATGAAGACATTTTGAAGTTTCTACATCATTTTGCATTATCTCAAGTAATATATTCATTTTGGTAATATTCAAATGTTTATATTTAGTATATTTGTTTGTATTTGATGATAAACTAAATTCCTTTAATAATTTTATTAATCATAACAATTGGACATAGAATTCAACATTGAATTAGATGGGAGTTGCATAAAAAAGATTAATTTTTATGAATTTGAAGAAAAAATGAAAAACATGACATAATTTAGATGAATTCATGTTTAAACTTATATAAACAACATCAACTTAACAAAAATTTGCTTACGAATTCTATTTGCATTGCTTATAGTAGTCCATTTCCAGCATGGCTAGTGGAATTCAATCTATTTCATTTTAGGTATATGTTTATATTCATTTTTTTTTGTTTTGTTTTGACAATTTATAGACCATTCATTTGATGATTTTATTAGTCTTCATTGTTGCACATATAATTCAACATTAAATTAGATGGATATTGCATGTAAAAGTTTAATTTTTAGGAGGTTGAAGATATAAAATGGAAAACATGACATAATAGATTCAAATTCATTATTAGTGATGGTTGTGGGAAAACTTTTATTTTCAACTAATTTGGAAAACCTAAGAGTTTTCATCAATGTTAATGCAAGTTTCCATTAATTTATTTGTGCCATAAAAAATTCACCTTCATCATGTGCTTAGATAAATTCAAGTAACTCAAGACATCGTTGGTTTAATGCAAGTTTCCATTCATTCATACCATTTACCTTTCGAAGAAATAAAAAAAGGGAAAATTTTATGTAATTGAAAATGTTTTTTGTCTTTCTAAGTTACCTCATTGCCAAAGAAATAGTGAATAATTCCAAGATATAGCATCACAAAACCTTCTTTGAATTCATGTTCTTCATGGCTTGGTTGATAATCACAATGTGGTTTTGACAACAATAAGCATAGGATTCTCTAGTTTCCAAAGATGGTAGAAACTTATACCCATGGTTTGAAACAAGTCTTTGCTCCTAAGCACTTGTCCACACTCCAAATACTCCCCTCAAACCATTCTTAACATTGATCAATGCTTACATGAAGCAATTTTGTACAAATCCCTCAAAGTACTAGGTTTGACATGTAATATAGTTGCAAAAAGAAACAAACTATCCTCAATAACTCACACAAAATGATGATTTAGCAACCCTCCTATTGTTAACACATGCATATAGCCCTACAAAAAAATAGTACCAAGTTTCATATATTTTCCCTAGACGCATCAAAAGTTATGGGTTTTTTGAAGCTCACTATAAACCCTAGGTTGGGGACAACAATGTTTTATAAGATATGCAATGTTTGATAAGTCACATTAGTTATGCAATGTAAAGTAATGCTTTTAGTTTTAAAGATATGCAATGCAATGTAATCAGTGATATCAATGTGTTTCATAAAATGCTTGGTGTGTTTCATAAAATGCAATGTAATCAGCAGTATGGATTTGTTTGAAAAAATTTGTGACAAGTACTTTTCTTGTGGTATGGAGGTAGATGTATGAATGAAAAATGTTCTAGCATAGACATGTTTGATAATTCCAAGCAACTGCCCCTACCTTGTCAACCCTACTGAATTGGAAATCTAGTAAGTTTTCTCACTAGCTTGCTAATTTGATAGGGTTGACAAGGTAGGGGTAGTGTATGCCTGATAGAAATGGGGTCTCACGATGATTAAGACCCCATTTCTATCAGGCATATGCTGCCCCTACCTTGTCAACCCTACCAAATTGGCAAGCTAGTGAGTGAGGCATATGCTGCCCCTACCTTATCAACCCTACCGAATTGGAAAGCTAGTGAGTGAGCTCACTAGCTTGCTGCCAATTCGGTAGGGTTGATAAGGTAGGGGCAGCATATGCCTCATAGAAATGGGGTGTCACGATGATGAGCTCACTAGATTGCTGCCAATTCGGTAGGGTTGACAAGGTAGGGGCAGCGTATGCCTCATAGAATTGGGGTGTCATTTCTATGAGGCATACGCTCCCCCTACCTTGTCAACCCTACTGAATTGGAAAGCTAGTGAGTGGTAGGGTTGACAAGGTAGGCACAACATATACCTCATAGAAATAGGGTCTCATAGTGATTACATCACCATGGTAAATCACCATGAGACCCTATTTCTATGAGGCATACGTTTCCCCTACCTTGTCAACCCTACCAAATTGGAAAGCTAGTGAGCTCACTAGCTTGCCAATTCGGTAGGGTTGACAAGGTAGGGGCAGCATATGCCTCATAGAAATAGGGTCTCACAGTGACATTTCTCACTAGCTTGCCAATTCAGTAAGGTTGACAAGGTAGGGGCAATGTATGCCTCATAGAAATGGGGTCTCGCAACTCACTAGCTTGCCAATTTGATATGGTTGACAAGGTAGGCACAGCGTATTCCTCATAGAAATGGGGTCTCATGGTGAAATTTTTAACCTACAAATTCATGGATTTCTTCCTATATTTTGATGAGTACAACTTGTTTTAGGAGGGAAAAGACTTATATTTTGATGCATGGGAAAGTTGATTCAGTGACATATGCTCACACAAATGTCTCCATGTAGTTTGTAACTATCTTACAAGGTGACTTGTTTTCATTTTCCCTATCACATTTGTTGATATGGATTTAATAGATGATTAGACAGATATGTGATAGTGTCTTAATTCATTGCAATGTTTTGTGATGCTCTTCTCATTTTTTTCATGTGGATGGTTGTAGTTCTATTAGGATTATTAAATAATGTTTATTGCGAGAGATGCGATAAATACATCATGATGAAGATGCTCATTTGAATCCTTTATGCATTCATTCCCTACACTTCTTTCTCCCTTATAAATTAGTGACTCTATTGCCCAAAGGAGAAGGCACTGGTCTGATTGGTAAATGCTAACACACATTTAATATTGTTGTGCCTTCAACACACACACCCCATTCGAAATGGGGACCCTCTCTTTCCTTCATCTTGTTGGATCACTTTTGGTTCTACCTCATTTTGTGTGCCCCCTATTTTGGTGTTCAAAATGGTCAGTGCGTCCCAAAGAATCCATTTTGAGTTGACCATGTTTTTTCCCCCTCAAATTTTCAAGGTCTTAAAGTCTTTGTGGATTCCCATCAGGTGTTTTCCTTAGTGCTTTAGAGTCAACGTCCTTGGGACCCATTGGGCCCGCCCTGTTAGGCCACCCCTATCAGATTTTTGTTGTTTCAAAGGCCTTCCTAGATGGCTTTCCACCCATCAGGTTTCAGAGCTATATTCACTGTCGATTTCCCACCAAACTTTTGGATGACCTTTCCCTAGCAGTGTTTCACCTGTCGGGGGCCGATCTCTCCAACGTCATCCATTTATTTCTGAACTCTCAAATGTTCTTCAGCTGACAGTCATCTGATGGTTGGACCCCAAAGCTCCTGCAACCGTTTTTAAAATTGTTGCTTACCAACCAAATAGTCATTGTACCTACATTAAATAGGGGCATTAAATGCACTTAAGTTTATAAATAGGTGAATTCGACCTGTCATTATCAGTGCCAGTTAATCAGGGAGAGGTTAGAGTGATCCAGAGCCTTCTGTTGACGCTGCCTTCAAGCCCGATGAGTGCTATTGCCGATCCAATATGCTTGCTAGTTGATTCGGGTACCGCCTTGATCCAATTCTTGAGGTTAGCTCGCCGCCCACACCCCATGTTTTGTTTTTTCCTTGTTTTTTGGTAAAATGATGAATTAAAAAGAGAAAGAACACATAAAATAGATAGAGGAAAGAAAGGCCCCCAAAACCCATATGATGAAACCTTGGAAAACTTTTGAAATCGACCCAAACATCACCCACGAGACCTTGTCCTCCTGGCACCATTCTTCAGATAGAGCATTCACGCTCTATGGACCTAGACCTCCTCATTGCCATCGATGACCTTGAAACAAGCTAAACTTTGGTGGGCAATGAATGCCTCTTCTGAGTCCGCCATCATGGAGGGTCCCCTTCCTTTCACCATTTGAAAACCACTAAATTTCATAAGCTGGGGAAAAGATCATCAAACCGTTTGGGTCTGCACCCACGAGACTCCATCCTCGGGGCACTGTTCATGACTAGCCAACCCTAAATGACCTTCTAGCCACAAATTTCTGACACTCAAGTCTCATCTTGCTAACTGCACTCCAAAACTCAAGCTTGAAAATCATAATGTCACACCCTGTCTCAGATCCTGCCTAGCAGATTTCCCTGGCAGAACTCTATCTACATCTCGCCATCTCGAGCAGCTTTCTCAACCCAATTGTCCAGCCTTTGGGCCCCACTCCTTCGTCCACTATGTAACATTGATTGACTGTGAAAGTGACGATGCACCAAATGCCCCTCAGGTCCCGGCTAGTGGACCTCAGTTCGTAGGTCGCCACAGTGACAACGTTGCTTCCTATGGCTTTTGAATGACCCCTTCACCCTCTAGCTCCCGACTCCCTCACGGTTGTGAAATGAAAATGTCAAAAGTGCCAAGTGATCAGCATTCAGTGGGTCATCCCTCGTGGACCTCCGTCATTGGGACTCCGTCCTGTCCCAACCATTATGAAAGGGAGAATTGCTCTTGTTCTCCCGTGACTCAGAACCCAACCTCACCCCAGCCGTAGAGCTTTCAAACAAACGAAATAAACATGACGGCCACATCCCCATTCAGACCTAATCCCTCAAATGGCTCCCATTGAACCTTCGCATGTTGTCCACCATTTCAAACGACAATGACATATCGGCTTTCCCCCCCTTTGGCCTGAAATGCCCAAAAGCTAAAGTGTGATATCGACCACCCTCCAGAGCTGCAAGTCCCACCTGGCAGAACTCCTCCCCTGGAATGACATCCTACCAGAGCCATTTTCAACTACAAACTCCAAACGATCAAGCTCCTTTCTGATTCTGATCGCCCAAAAGGTGACCCAAATGCCTTCTAATCACCAAATTGACTTTGACCCACATGTTAAAATAGGGAACTCCCCTCAGTAGACTCCTCAAAATGTACAAATTTGAAGGTTGGCCAAGATAGGTGGGTTATCATGCCCTGATTGCCTTCCCTCCTACAACTTCTCAAAAATAGCCATCAGGCAGGGGAAGTCTGACCCCTGGGACCCGAATCATCCAAAATCCCTCCTGTGAACTGCTAATGTCAATCTAGATTATATGTTAGATTTCTCCAATGTTGGATTATCCAATCTAACTTCATTTGCAGGGTTATGGCTAACATTTCCATGTTTTCATGCTTGATTATGCTCGCCTCCCTTTTGCCTGCAGGATATATGGAGTCAGGTGCATCACCCTCAGGAAAGGTCGTGGAGAAAGATAAAGGAAATAAAATAGGCAAAGGACCTCGTGGAAAGGAGGATAAGGATAAAATGAAGTATAAGTTCTAGGGGGAACCTCTGAACTCTAAAGTCAACACAGTGTGGAAAGAGGTCTCTAATATAAACATCAGACATATAGACATCGACGAGTTCAAGCAGAGAGTCTGAATTAACCCTACCATGGAGAGTGCAAGACTGATTAAAAGCAAAGGGTTACCCAAAGTTGCAGGCTTCCCTCCCGCTCTTGTTGCCCCTAAACTAGTGATGGCCTGCAGAGATGCATACCAACTAGAGAACATAACCATAGTGGATAGAGATGGAAATATTTTAGCTAACATTTCTGCCAAGGAAATAGCAAGAAATTTTCATATCCCTACCTTCGGGGAGATGGAAATACCAGCCAAGGATGATGGCAAGGAAATGTGGGATGAGGACCCACTCAAATGCAAGAAGCTCATAAATCAGTATTGGCTCAAGGAGAAGAGGGGCAGTGCTACCAAGGTTTTCCTGTAATTATTCTGAAGTGACTTTTATGAGGATTACCATGACTTGGTAACTCTACTAAGCAGAGTCATGGGTCTCCCGACTGCTGCCTACTTCTAGGAGTGGATGGTATACTTTGTAGAGGAGATCCTCTAGGGTGAGGCCATGTTCTATTGGGCAGGAATAATTAGTGATTGCTTCCATGAGCAGTTTATGGCTATTAAAAAGACCTCTAGATTTTACATGACTTCTTACTTGGTCTATTCATTGGCCGAGAGGACACAATATAGAGGCTTGTTTAGAGCTCCAAACGAGGAACTAGGTAGGGAGCTGAAAGTTTATGACAAGTACCCTCAACTACAATTCAAAAAATTCAAGAGGGACTATTGCAGGGTCAATGATGCTTTCATAGGTCATATCATTAGACTGCTTGGGGGTGATTTTGAGAGAAGAGTCTCCCATAGTGCTTGTGCCTTCCTTTAATATTTTTCCTTCTTATTCATACTATTTCTAAAGTTTACATACATCTGTGCTGAAGGATTTTTGGAAAAACCATACAAGCTGCCCCAGTATCCTAATGACCAGATAATTTTGTTACAGCTCTCTCAGTAGCTACAACGAGCACATGCCCTTCTGAGCAGTAAGCATAAGGTAGGGATTCCTTATCCCCTCTCCTTCAGCCAAGGGCAATACGAAATCCACACTTCCTAATGTGCAAACAACTTAGAAAAGGAGCTCGTGGAATATCATCTGAGGTTCCATACTACTAGGCCGTGAATGGACCCTTATGGAAAATTGACAAGGTGATCCATGAAGGAGAAGAAATAGAGTCCTCCGAAGGTGATGAAGAAGAAGATGGCACCAAATATATTGTGGAGACCTTTGATGTAGACCTCGAGGAGGAGTTAGCTCGACAGTTGAAGGATGCTAGAGAGGAAGTAGAAAGACCACCTTCTGAGGAAGAAAAGGAGTCAACTGATAAAATGGAAGAAGGTGCTAAACTTCCAACTGGGGAGTAAGAAGAAGGCTCCAAACATAGTGAAGAAATTCCCCTCTCAGAAGGGCAAGAAGAGCAAGAAAAGAAAGAACAAGAGGACAAGCCTGAAGAAGAGGCTGAAACTCATAAGGGCTTAGAAACGTAACATCCTAAGGAGCATAAAGCTGAAGAAGAAGAAAATGATATAGAAGGGGAGGATAGTCCCAAAGAACGCATGCCCACCAAGTCCCCAATCAAACACACGGTGTTCATTCAGGACTCCGAAGAAGAAGAAGACACAAGGACAGAGCAGGAGGCTCTTGGTGACAAGGAGATTGAAGTCAAAGAAGAAGGTGATCATGAATCACCAAGAGGGGAATCTCAGATACCTGAGTGGCTTGAGAAATAACTAGAAAAGAAAGCCCCTACCTTAAAGGATCCAAGAGCGAGACTAGAATCCATCTTGGCCCAAGTTTAGATCAACACCAAGAAAGAGAAGAAGCCTAAAATTAGATCCAAGCTAACAATGGATGCCTCTGGATATAGAACCGTACAAGTAGCCACATCGGCGGTGGGAGAAGGAATAAGTTACAATTTCTCCACCATCAACTTGGGGACAACCACTAGGGAACAAAAAATAGATCACCTCCAGGAGTCTATTGCCACAGTGGTACATCTGATGCAGAAAGACAAGCTCTCCAAGGAAGAACTCAAGGCACAGTGGGCTGGTTTGACTAACTATATCTAGCAATGGTCGTCAGCGGAGGAGCTCCCCAGCACATCCTCAGTGCCACCACAATTATTGTCCAAGGACCACATCGACAAGCTCAAGAAAAGAAAGAACTAGACTAAGACTACGGAGGATTGGCTTTGGCGAGTCTTGTATGCTAGAAACATGGGCATCAGTCATGCTGTCAGGATAGCAAATAAGTTCTTAGAAGTACAAAGATACCTTGAGGGAACGAGGAAGTTCTACACTGACTTCCCAAGGATATATGAGTCCACTTATCCTAAAATTGAGGTCATCCTCAAGGTGCCTCACAAAACATGGGAAGAGGACCTTGTGTTGACAAAGGATGATCACTAGCTGGTGGATATGTGGAAGCTAGAATTTGATCATAGAAAAGAGATACTAGAACAAGTACTTTGTAAAGTGGAGCCTGACATTGATTGGGCCAGAGAGGTTAGGGAAAATTGTATTGAGTATTTGAAATTGATGACAGGCTACGATGTGCCCACTGTCGAGATTGATCTGGAAAAGATAAAGCCTTATTTCCATAAGAAGATGTAAGATGGAATGTCAAGAGAGTTCACTATAGAGTTTATGAATTTTTCTGCTTGAGCCTTCACCCAATCTGAACAAGTTAGGGATAACACGACCAAGTGTGATGAAGATTGGGATACACTTACAAGCTGATCCAAGCAATGGAACTACCAAGTACTTCAATCTGAAATAATGGAGATCGAGAAGCTTCAGAGAAGCTTCAGACACTAATCAACAAGTTCATAGAATATGTCACTTTAAAAGAAGTAGGAGGGAAACCCAGTCATTGATGAGAAGCTCCTCACATAATAGTTGTAGCAAGGGAAATCAACTAGAAGACAAAAGTGTTGCCACAAGAGGACAAAATAGGGAAAAGGACAAAGATGTATTTTAAATTGTAATATATTTGGGGGTAGGTGAAACCCTAGTTTGTAATGAATCTTGGGAACACAATGAAAATCAATCTTGGCCATTCATTTTGCTTTTTGAACCCTATAAATAGGGGGTCTCCTCTCAATTTCAAGAGAGAGTTAAGTTGTTGTAAAGGCATGTTGCAGAAATTTTAATAGAAGTTCATTGGCTTTTGGTGGACTCTTGAGTTTCTATTGCATGTTACATGGTTCATCTCCCATAGTTAGTTGATTTAGATACATTTACTTTGTTGTTCTTCTTATTTTAGATTGCTTTTATAGATTAGTTAATGTTATTCAATGGTTGTGTAGATTTCTGTTGTGTTGATGCCTTTCTTGTCCATACTTTTTGTTGATTATTGATGGTAGACAGCTGTGTAAAGTTAGTCTTGGCATAAACTAAAAGCTACTCCAAACTTCTATCTTTTGTTCATGCATGTTTATGGTGAATGAATGGTAGAATATCTTCAGTCCTTAGAAGCTTGCACAAGTTTCATGATATTGTGAGTTCTTCTGGTTAAGTGAAATTTTGTTTTAAGGAAGCTGTCCACAGTAGAACCCTCCATGATCACTGTTCATAGCTAGTTTCAAATCTAGGAGCCTCTTCTCTTCCCTGCTCTTTATTTTTTTAGAAATAGTCTATGCTAAGGGTCATTGCACATTGTAAAGCCAAATCTTAAGATAAATTGATGTTTCAGACTGTTGTTTGAACCTATAGAAAATTGCACATTAACTTCCCATCTCAGGAACTTCATTTTCAAGATTCACCTTTCCTCTAGCTTAACTTTGTAAGTCTGCCCTGTGATTACGAGAAAAATCACATCAAACATCCACTGAGAAATTTCATGTACGTCATGACCTAACACCCGAGAGACCTTGGGGTAGTGATAGGTAACTTGCTTGCGAATTTCCACCTTTCAAGAGAGGTAGTGCGCCTATGCACTGCTTATGTTGAGAAAGTGCTAAAACACCCATCAACAAATATATTGAAAACAATTCTTCTTCTCATCTCCATGATTATGCATGTAACACCTTCCCTCTTACCCCTATGTATGCCAAGTTAAGTGGATTCATTTGTTGGGGGATATATTATTGTTATCATTTTTAGGTGTGGGGTAAGAGTAGATAAAATCAACTCTATTAGAGGTTCTTTTGTGGCTAATTCCTCTTCGCTTAGTGAAAATATTTGGAGTAAAGGGTGTGAGTTGGGTCTAGACACCATTTTTAGTTGCTCATCTAGTTTACATACATCTAGGATACCCCTCCTATGTTTAGTTGAGCTCAAAGTGTAGGAGATAAGAAACACTCTCATTTAGTTTTCCTTAATCCATTCATTACTTGATGACAAATCACTTCTCAATCTCCTTGTTGACACCCCTAGCCTAGGTGGTTGATGTAATGTTTCATAGTAGTGGATTGCAGTGAGTTTGTGCACTAACAAAACTGGCACCATTGTTGGGGATATAATGTTGGTGGGCTAAAATTTTGTTGAAGATTCTTGATGCAGATAAGGGGGGCCTTACTCACAACAAACTTAACAGAACACAACTAGGGTTTCAATACAAATAGTGAAAATGGGCATTCTTGTTTGTTCTTGACAACTTGCTTTGAAAACCTAAAACATCAGGGCAACAATTTAGATTTTTTGGTCATAAATTTCATTGTAGACCTGATATTAAAAATTTAAGACTTGTTTGGAATACCCTTTTTGAATTTCTTCAACATTTCCTAAAACTAGGTGGGGTTAAGTTCAAATGATAGGGTCAAAAATGGACTATCCCGTTTGCAACTAGGCCTAAAACATGAAAAGATCAAACCTAGGGCATCACCAAAAAATATGCCAACCAAAATCCTAGAACCTATAATTTTGACGAATGAAAATATATATAATAATAAGCGATTCCACCAATTTTTAGGAATTTCTACCATGGGAATGGAAAGAAATGCAATTTACAAGTCCACTAGGAACTCTGGGTAGGGTTTTTGACTGGTTTCACTAAAATGCTAATATCTTTTCACAAACTCCATCAAAATTAATCATACAAAAAAAAATGAAGTCAAGAGTACCCTTTACATGCTTCAAACAAATTTTAGATCATATAGTGCACTAGCAATCCGTACAATTCCCTATAGCAGCAAAAAATGTTCAGAAAGTTGTTAGATGCAAGTAGTTGGAAGTTGCAAAGTTGTGCAACATTCATTCTGCAACTCGTGTGACCAAACAAACTATTCCAATGCCTCTGGATGAGTACGTTAATGTTAGGCATGGTTCTCCTTCACACCCAAACATGCCGAATCGCTACATTCAACCGGTTGAATCCCTTAAGAGTCCAAAGTGCAAAATGGTTGCAAACTTTAGTGGCTCATGTTGTTACTCAAACACCATGATGAATAGAAACTTATCATCTGAGCCTATGGATTCATGTTGGGCCCCCCTACAATAACCTCTCTTATTTTTCACTATCTCGGAGGCCTTTTCCTGTGGTGGCAAATTTTCACTTGAGGAAAAAGTTGTCAAATGCAAGTAGTTGAAAGTTGCAAAGTGGTGTAACTTTCGTTCTACAACTTGTGTGACCAAACAAACTATTCCAACGCATTTGGATGGGTAGGTTTACACTATTCATGGTCCTTTTTCATACCCAAACATGTTGAATCACTCTGAGCTACATTCAACCAGCTGAATCCCTTAAGAGTCCAAAGTGCAAAATGATTGCAAACTTCAACATGTTATTACTCTAACACCGTGACGTATAGAGACTTATTTTTTGATCCTATGGGATCACGTTGGGCCCTTCTACAATAACCTCTCTTAGTTTTCACTATCTCAGAGGCTTTTTCCTGTGGTGGCAAATTTTTTCTTGGGAAAAAAATTGTCAAATGCAAGTAGTTGAAAGTTTCAAAGTGGTGCAACTTTCGTTCTGCAACTCATGTAACCAAATGAACTATTTCAACACATCCAGGTAGGTATGTTTACACTAGGCATGGTCCTCTTTTGCACCCTAACACGTCAAATCACTCTTACCTACGTTCAACTGACAAAATCCCTTAATAGTCAGAAGTGCAAAATGGCTGCAATCTTCAACATGTTGTTACTCAGACACCGTGATTCTTAGAAATTTCTCGTTTGAGGCTATGGAATCATGTTGGGCCCCTCTACAATAACCTCTCTCAGTTTTTGCTATCGTGGAGGCCTTTTCTTATGGTGGGGACTTTTTGCTTGGGGAAAAAGTTGTCAAATGCAAGTAGTGCAAAGTTGCAAAGTGGTACAACTTTTTTTCTGCAACTCGTGTGACTAAACAAACCATTCCAATGCATCCGGGTGGGTACGTTTATGCTATGAATGGTCCTCTTTTATACCCAAACACGTTGAATCACTCTAAGCTACATTCAACGGATGAATCCCTTGAGACTTTGAACTGCAGTTGTTGTCACCGAATAGTGCACCCTTGTTGAGATGCAAAACTCAGCCTACTAGTGAAACATTGGATCTGGATATTCAATATCCATGATGTATGGTTTGATGTCATATGCTTATTTTCGTGTGAAGAAAAACCATGAGACCATAGCTTGTTGCTTACTATTATGCTGATTTTCGCGTGAAGAAAAACCATGAGATCATAGACAAGGAAGTGAACTATTTGAAAAAATGCCTCAAAGAAATGTGGTCTCATGGTGATGGAATGGCATGATGAATACCAAGACAAGAAAATTGCTATGGATTTTCATGGCATTCCATCACCATGAGACTACATTTCTTTGAGGCAATTTTGTAACTAGCTCACTGCCTTGTCTATACTATTGCTTCCTATTACACTTTGATAGATTTTTTCCAAGCATCCATAGCTTGTTCGAAATCACCTATTTTAGGCTTTTAGCTATAACAAGGCAGTGAATTATTTGGTAAAATGCTTTGGTAGACATGTATGAAAAATGTGGTAGCATAGACAAGGCAGTGAACTTTCAAAAAAAAAGCCTCAAAGAAATGTGGTCTCATGGTGTGATGGAATGCTATGACGAATTCCATGACAAGCGAATTGCTATGGATTGTCATGGAATTCCATCACCATGAGACCACATTTATTTGAGGAATTTTTTCAACCAATTCACTACCTTGTCTATGCTACTAGTTACTATTATGCTTTGATAGATTTTTCCAAGCATCCATCGCTTGTCTAAAAGCACTTGTTGTAGGCTCTTAGCCATAGTAGCAAGATAGTGAACTGTTTGATAAAATTATTTGGTAGACATGTATGAAAAATGTGGTAGCATAGACAAGGTAGCAAACTGTTTAAAAAATGCCTCAAATAAATGTGGTCTCATGGTGATGGAATGCCATGACAATCCAGGGAATTTTCTTGTCATGGCATTCCATCACCATGAGACCACATTTCTTTGAGGTATTTTTTCAAATAGTTCACTGCCTTGTCTATGCTATTGCTTACTATTACGCTTTGATATATTTTTTCCAAGCATCCATAGCTTGTTCGAAAGCACCTATTTTAGACTTTTAGCCATAGCAGCAAGGTAGTGAATTGATTGATAAAATTCTTCAGTAGACATGTATGACAAATGTGGTAGCATAGACAAGGCAATGAACTGTTTGAAAAAAATGCCTCAAAGAAATGTGGTCTCATGGTGATGGAATGCCATGACAAGCACATTGAGACCACATTTCTTTTAGGAATTTTTTCGAATAGTTCACTGCCTTGTCTATGTTATTGCTTATTATTACGCTTTGATAGATTTTTTCCAAGCATCCATAGCTTATTTGGAAGCACCTATTTTAGGCTTTTAGCCATAGCAACAAGGCAGTGAACTATTTGATAAAATGATTTGGTAAACATGTACGAAAAATGTGGCACCATAGACAAGGCAGTGAATTGTTTGAAAAAATGCCTCAAAGAAATGTGGTCTCATGGTGATGGAATGCCATAAAAATCCATAGCAATTTTCTTGTCATGGCGTTCCATCAGGTTATGAGACCACATTTCTTTGAGGCATTTTTTTCAAGTAGTTCATTGCCTTGCCTATGCTATTGCTTGCTATTATGCTTTGCTAGATTTTTCCAAGCATCTATAGCTTGTTCGAAAGCACATGTTTTAGGGTTTTAGCCATAACAAAAAGGCAATGAACTATTTGATATAATGCTTTGATAGACATGTATGAAAAATGTGGTAGCATAGAAAAGGCAGCGAACTCTTTGAAAAAATGCCTCAAAAAATGAGTTCTCATGGTGATGGAATGCCATTATAATCAAAAGAAATTTTATTGTCATGGCATTCCATCACCATGAGACCACATTTCTTTAAGGCATCTTTTCAAATAGTTCACTGCCTTGTATATGGCTTGTCATGGCATTCCATCACCACATTTATTTGATGCATTTTTTCGAACAGTTCACTGCCTTATCTATGCTATTGCTTACTATTATGCTTTTGATAGATTTTTTCCAAGCATCCATAGCTTGTTTGAAAGCACTTGTTTTAGGATTTTAGCCATAGCAACAAGGCAGTGAACTATTTGAAAAAATTCTTTGGTAGATATGTATGAAAAATGTGGTAACATAGACAAGGCAGTGAACTATTTGAAAAAATTCTTTGGTAGATATGTATGAAAAATGTGGTAACATAGACAAGGCAGCTGAACTATTTGAAAATAATACCTCAAATAAATCCAAATTTCATAGAATGCCATGATAAGAAAATGCAATTGGCGTTGCTCCTAGTTATTATTTATGCAATGTGAAGTAATTGCATAACTACTTAGGTTGACTTTGTAAAACCTATATTGTAATTGAAATTTTGTCATCTATTAGCATCTAGTTATTAGTTATAAAATGTGAAGTAATGCTTTGAGTTTGAAAGATGTGCAATGCAATGTAATTAATGATATGAATATAAATTACACAACTCTATTTTTTACAATTCATTAGTTAAAATATTTATCTTATTTTCTCTCTATATCTCTATGCTATGGAAATATTTTTCAATTTTTTTAAAAAAAGTTTTTTTATCTCTTGTTCTACAATTTTTTACGTTTTTTTTTTTAAATTCGATTTTTCCCAAATTTTCCCAGATTTTTTCAAAAACTCTTATACTTTTGGTTTTCAAAATTTTTCCCCAAAATATTTTTGCTCCTATGCATTGGAAGCATGAAGCATACACGTGAATACACACAATATACATAAAGTATACACGTGAATAAGTGAAGCATACATGTGAATGAGGCACAAGTAATTGAAGCATTGCAAAGGATACAAACCACCATGAATGGAGCTTATTTACACAATATGCATTAGATGGGGCTTATTAAGCAATCAAGAGTAATTAATTAAGCATTATATGTAAACAAAATCCATGCCTACAACATTCAAGCATACAATTTACACAATACGCATGATAACATCATTCAAGAATGGCAGTAGAAAAATAAGATTTTCTTTAATCAAAAAGTCGTAAGGCTATACAATGATATATATTGATAAAATTATATACAATATATCCAAAAAAACCATATAGGCTTAGTACAAAAGATCCATATGGACATAAAATGTCACGTATCTATTGATAGTACAAAACATATGTTCCAAAATTCCACATAGGCATACAACAAACAACCCAACTACATAGTCATTTCCCTCTAGGGGAAGGAAAAAGAACTCGTGTTGCCTTCGAAAATCAGCTGGATGGAGTGCCTATTGGCTCTCTTGTCTTTCAAACATGCTCACTAGACCTCCTCTCTAGACTTCTCTAGAGCTGCACCTCATACAATAAAAAGTATAGATGTTAATACATAGAAATTGAATTATGGAATGACATAATAAAATATAGTCACCGCATACAAATTGTCATCATGCACATTTACAACATTACCATGTCCGCGATATGGAGTGACACCCACCTGTAGCAACCATCAAGATAGAAATTAAACTACATATAAGTATCATGAAAATTTTCTATAATAGACCATAAAAGAGCAAATATAATGTCAAATCGATTAATCTATTGCATACCTCTCTCAATGGATCAAAATTGGCTATTGCTACAACAACTCCATGGTCAATCATGCCACCAACATCACCAGGGTTGTCTAATGTCAACAATTGCAAACGAAACAACATAACTAATAGTAATATAAATAATTTCAGGTAGTCCCTTTATAACTCTCATAAATGAAAGAGTAAATGGTTGGCCTCAGTTGAGACTACAGTATGGTGATCACAGAATGGTGAAAGTACTAAGTCCACTAGGATAGTCCAAACTCTTGCAAATGCCAAAGTTCAGTGCTCATTGAGAATTGTATTGCATTTGCTGATGAACTAGAGTTTAAGAGGGCATGCTGTCAACACAGTGATAATGCCACAATGAAGTTCACATGAATGAAGTGAGGATTACTATGTTACTAGTAGCTTTCAAAGCGATAATGGAACATACGATGAATTAGGACGTGTCTAGGGTTTTACTATAGCATATGAAGTTGGTTGTTGAGGTGTGCAACAGTAATGGAGAAGACAACTTTGGCCAATAATGAGTGGAAGGAAATATTTCTTCTAACGGTGTATAGGATAAAATTTGGATGGAGGTGCTATAGCATAGAAAGGATAAAGAGACAAGACCAATAGGGGATAATGGAACATATGGTGAAATAATAGAGGGTACAATGGGATGGGAGTCAAATGTGATAATGGAGCATGGGATGGACTAGAATAGATTAATGGAATGGGCTAGGATCGGATAACAAAATATAGTGTGAACTATAAGAGGTTAATGGGATGGGATTAGGAGGGAATAAAGGAACATAGAGTGAATTAGGGAAAGATAGTGGGACAAGACCAAGAGGGGATAATGGAACATAAGGTGAAATAAGAGAGGGTAATGGGATGGGAATAGAAGGGGTTAATGGAACATAGGATGGACTAGTATAGATTGATGGGATGGCTAGGATGGGATAACAAAATATAGGGTGGACAATTAGAGGTTAATGGGATACAATTAATAGGGAATAATGTAACATAGGGTGAATTAGGAGGTGTCTAGGGTTTGACTATAGTACATGAAGTGCGAACTTGACCCAGGTGTGTAGTAATAATAGAGAAGAGTTGTCTAGAATGAAATGTGGATAAAGATGGTATAACATAGAATGGAAAAAGGAACATAGAGTGGAACATAGGAGATCATGGAACATTCAGGGTGAAATAATAATGGGTACAATAAGATGGGAGTAGAAGGGAATAATGACACATAGGATGGACTAGAAGATAATAGTGGGATGGGCTAGGAGGGGATCATGGAAAATAGGGTGAACTATTAAATGTTAATGGGATGGGATTAGGAAGGAATAAAGGAACAAAAAGTGAATTAGGAGAAGATAATGTGACACAATCAAGGAATACACATGTAATGTTTGTGTTTCTCATTAATTTTTTAGATTTGTATATGCAAAATGATGAAAACTAGCTAACATTGTTTTACAACACCATTAATGAATAAAGGCTACTTGAGTTTAAGTTGTTTGAGGAAATGAATTGTGAAGTGTGGAGGTCGAAGGTCCACCATGAAACAGTTTGACATCCAAAGCATGTTATGAGACAAACATTCAAATATAACATTCAACTGTTCAAATGCAATAATAATATCTTTAATACTAGTTGAATACCTATGGACTCAACGTCGAGAACACAAAAGGGTTTGTAGGAATGGAGCACATATCATGAACACTCTAACCCTAAAATTTCATCATATCAAAATTATACAAATTTAGTTATCTTAAATTTCAAAATATAATTTAATAAACAAAATTAAATGAACTTGTTGAATTTTACCTGAATATCAATGTCGTATGTATTATTCAACAATTCATTTGTTATAGCCATCACATCTGTAGTTGATGTAGGTTGTGTAGTTGCATCCTAAGCACTTTGATAATCATCCATGCAAGCAACACCGCAAGCGCCACAATGGTGGGGTGGAGCTTGGGGCCTACACATCTCCTCCACATCAGGCTCTACTAGAGGCCTCACACACTATACAATGGTCTAGGTGAGTGAGTTAATAGACTCCAACATGTCCACCTCTACACTATTCTTAACAATGGAAGGAACTGTGATATGTTCCACCATGGGTTTGGCTAAGGGTCTCGATGCCAACTGTTGATTACATCGTGCAACATGACTATCATGTGTGGAGCCCCCACCTCTACCCTGAAAGTCTAAGATGTCAAAATAATTTGGCATCTTATTGAGGAAAAACTCACAATAGAGTTTCCTCAAAACGTATTGTGGTACGTCATGGTTATTGCATGAAGGTTGGTCAAATACCATCCACCACCGCTCCCAAAATTTATTTTTAATTAATTCATGGTGGCACCAATGAATGGGGAACCTCCTGCATGCATGAGACAAAGGTGTTTTGGTTCTCGGGTCTATAAATAGGGCACACAAGTCTACTTTGCTAATTTTTTGTTTTTTCACATCTACATATGACAAACCACTAGCATAAAATTGTCTCATCTCATGCCTCTTATTTGACCAAGAATTTATTTTTTCGCTCATTTCTCCTACATGAGATACAATTGACTTCAATGATTTGGCAATTCGTCTTCTATAAGGGTGGGTTTTCAATTGTTCAATGTCTATTTTTTTGTTTTCAATTTGATTTAGGATATTCTTGTATTCCTTGAGGATGCCTATGAATTGATGGAGGGTTTCAGGTTGTTCTTGTATAGGAGGCTCTTTGTGAGGGTGTGATTATGAATTCTCAATGTTTGGAGGTGGAGAATCATTTCCTAAGAATTAGAACAAGTTTTATTACAAAAACCTATTTCAATCTACATTCTAAATTAAATTTGAAATAAAAACAATCAAAATACATAGCTCTTCACAATCTTCGACCTCTTTGATGTGTTGGTGGCATCCTCGTGTAGAATTGCAAGCTAAGAGTGCAAAAAATGGATGAGATTTGGCGAGCGCGAGTTGTAGAGCTCAAATCCTCCAAGCCAAGCCATAGGTTGAAATGAAAATTAGGCTTGGAATGAATTTTGAGCTTTTAATTTACTTTTGCATTTGGCGCACGCCAAATGCTCATTTTGGACTTTTTTGTGAATTTTTTCAATTTGGCATCAAAATTGTGTCACAGATTGGTGCACTTACCCGTTATTTTAATGTCATTTCAAATAGGGAAAAAATATAGATGCCTAAAATTGATCATTGTATTTGATCAATTTTATCCTTGATTCATCTTATCCTTGATCCTATATTAATTAAATAATTATTTATATTATTTAATTAATATTCACCATCCCAATATTCATTTAAAATAATTTCTCATGTCATCCTAAGTCTTAACCTAAGGTAGATAATTAATTTTGATTATTTACCTACCCCTATTCTCACCTCATCCCTTTCCTCTAAAAGAATTAAATAAATAAATTTGTATTCTTCAAATGTCACATCCTCCATCTTTTCTCTTTAACCTCTTAATCTCCACCTAATCCCTTCATTAGCATGTGTATATTCCTATCCTTTGACACTCAACATTAATTTTTTTCCTTTTGGAAAAGACCCCATGTCCTTAGGGAGATTGTTCTTGCTTCCAAGCAAGCACCCAAAAGAAATTTTTATTGTCTTATTTGTGTGAGAAGACAAGAATTGTCTTTATGGAAAAATATTTTCAAGGTACCTAAAAGTACCTTCCATCTTCTCATCTCATCTCATTGTGCCACTTGGCACAATCTCATGCCTTGAGAGAGCCAAGTGAATTTTGACCCTTGATCATATGATCTAATCCTAGCCCTCCATTTCATCACTCCAAAATCTATTTTTTCATCCAACGCTTAGCCATTTTAATAACTCACATTTTTCATGAAAGCAACATTATGCTAC
The DNA here is from genome assembly GCA_007258455.2 of Sequoia sempervirens. Taxonomy (NCBI): domain Eukaryota; kingdom Viridiplantae; phylum Streptophyta; class Pinopsida; order Cupressales; family Cupressaceae; genus Sequoia; species Sequoia sempervirens. The sequence continues at coordinate 526,965,898 of VDFB02270651.1, forward strand.
CAATTTTTTGAGTGAGCACACATCAAATCCAATCAACTTGAGAACATCTACACAACAAGGAGTCTAGCATAGCTTATTTACATGTTAAATCTTATGCTTGTTTGGATTTTATTTTCCTTAGTTGAGTGTTTGTTAGAATGAATGTTTGTTCAATTTTACTTGCTATTATCATTCACTTGAGCACATTTTATTCCACACATACAATTTTTAGTTAATTTTTCCATTATTGCTAATGATTTAATTGAATGTAATCTTTTTTAAAAAATAATATATGGGAGTAGATCCCTAGTCTACATTTGTGGATAGAAAGAGCATAGAGAAAAATTTGGCATCCAAATTGCTATTTTTTTTTTATCAATTTAAAAAAAATAGAATAGTGCCACATTAAGCATAACATATAATGGGCTCCTTTTATATGCTATGAAAGAATTGTTGTGATTTCTAATATCATGATGTAGTTGCAAAGGCAAGTAGAGGAAATGGTGCTAACACTTTGATAGATTAACACCCTTATAAATTAGAAATATAATTAGTTAGGCAATTTCATCATACATTCATTCATAATGAGGTATTTACTATTGGAAAAAAGATATATTCCTAATTATGAGATATAGAGATGGTAGTTATATTAACATTTTTTTAGGCATTGAGGTAATATAGTGGAAAGAATTTGGAGCTAGATCTAAAGATAGGAAGTTGGTTTAAAAAATAAATCTCTTATTTTTAGCTTTTATAAGGCCACATAGGATTCGATTATTCTATTTAAGTAGAAATTGTAAATAGATATTTAATCTTATGAAAGATTAAATAATGAAAATATTTATACACAATAAAAAAATATAACAAGAAGTTAAGTTTTAACTACAAATTCATATGTACAATTTATAATTAATTTTAATAGAAAATATCTTATCTAAAATATTAAATATAAATGAATTATATTTAAAAAAAAGATGTGCCGACAAGTCCAGATTTATAAAAATTACATTTAGATTCTATAGTCTTTAAAAATTAATTATAATTAATATTATTTATATGTTATAATTTAATTAAATGGATTTCGAAATATGATAAAACGATTTAGAAAAGTCGCTGCATCGTGGCCGTATTGCACAACACTAGCTAGTCATTCAAAAAACACACTGTCGCATTATGCTTTTAATCCGGGGAAAACGGATACAGAGCAATATACACTCTTAGTTTATTCTGCCAAGAACCACCATGATTGCTTGGCAAACACGCGCACGCATACACACACATATATAAAACCTATGCGACTGCATAAAGACTTCCAGTTGAAGTGGAGTTAGAATTAGAGTCGGAAAACTGTACAGAAGCGCCATTGCCGCAGAAAATAATCTTGTAGTTGCTTCCGCCGGGGCAAGTAAAGGTGCTGGAGGGATCATCCTTCGCATAGCTGTACGCCAACGGGCATTCTCGCTTGAAAAATTGAGAGTAGCCGGTAGGAGGGCAGTTCTCAAGATAGGATCCCGTACAGCAGTATGCCGGCGTGTTGAAAGCAGCACACGCACTTCTACAGCCATCGGTTACCTTTAACTCTCCGGGACACTTTGAATTTATGTCGCTATTGCAGGCAATTTTCTTGCAGCCCGAGTTGGAAAGAACGATAGTCATGCGCAGGTTGAATCCATCGACGAGAGAGATATCGTAGAAGTCGAGGTTCTGGTACTGATTGAGAGCGTACTCAAAGAGTGTTGAGGGGACGCCTCCGGATCCCTGGCAATTTAGTAATCCCCCGCAGTCGCCAGTGTTGCATCTACCCCGACCGCTGCCGTCGAACGAGCAGCCCGTGCGACCCCAAAACCTTCCCTGTCCCCCGCCAGGCACGTCCACCCGCCATGACTGTCCCCTTTGTAGCTCTCTCCCTCCCCCGAATGGAGTCCCTGCCGCCCACACCGTGTAAGGGCACTGGTTTTCTATGTCGAAGCTCACACCTTCCACTCCTGCAGACGAAAAAATATGAAAACTGTTAGAGTGTTTAAAGAATGGCTTAAAGGAATTCTATAGTTACTCAATGAAAGTATAAGTTCTGACAATAAATTTTCTGGGTTCAGTTGTGCATACCTGCGTAGAGTGATACAGCCATTATTGTCAGCAAAACCCATGATATTGCCCGCGCCATTTCAATTGCAAACTGGAAAATATCGATGGTGAGATTCCGATCAGAAGTGTGGATAAAGTATGAAGGTAGGGAGTATATATAAGAATTTATGATGGTTGGAAAAACGACACGCAATGGAGGCGGCTAGACCATGTTGGATGAGGCGGCTGGTGGTGGGTCCCTGTAGTGTCTATCCAGACTCTAGAAGGCACACTTCCCTATATTTATTATTTAATTAAAAATGAGAATAGAACGTGTTTTTTAATTTTTAATCATTTAATGAATAAAGTCACATGTGCATCCTGATATTTTCCGAAAACACTGGCTTTTTGGGATTTATTTATACATCTCATAACGTGTATTGACTATTGACTCGCCAAAAGTAAAGTGATGATGAATTTTGTGATATTTTGTAATCACCGGCGTGCACGTCTCTGTCGTGACATCATTGCTTCGTCAGTGGACGTTCAATTATGAATTTGCTGTGACGCCCGCATTGAGCTTGAGCTAATCTATGGGCGACAACGAAACAAAAGCATCCGTATAGATTTATGAGGTGAATACGGATAATACTAATTGCATTCAATGCATTTATTGCCAACCGTAAAGTAATCAAAAGGATATTGCAAATCTAATATATTTAGGTACCTAGGTGATTTAAGAAAAGTTGGGGTTACGAAAAAAAATAAAACAAAGAAATTTGTAATTGGCACAACTCATGAAAGCGAGAAGGTGGCTCCTCCAAATTTATCATTCCGAGCGATGGCCTTCACAATTATTAATGACATAAAAACGAGAGTGGAGGCCGCCTGCAGTGGAATCGTGTCGTGATATCTTGGCTTTGGCTTTTCCTGACTCTGTCAACAAGGTCTCCAACCTTAGCTTAAAATAAATACATTTATATAATTGTTATATACTATGGGAGAGGGGGAGATACATGCACACCCTATCTCTAAAGGTTCACATGGAGTGTCATGCAGGCTTTTAATAAAATTTAAAAAATTGGTCATAGAGGAAAATTAATTTAGAAAACAAAAAAATCTTATTTATTTATTTTATATATATATGTCACGTGTAATATTTTGATTTTGTCAAGGTGTAAAAAATTGCCTATTTGGCCATGTGATCCATTGTGGCATAGATCCACCCCACAAGTCGTGTGGCATGATGTTCGAAGTGGATGTTGTTATCATGTTGTGTAGTAACAGTTTGCTACCCTTTCAATCCAATTGCTCGCATTAATCAACCGTCGCCCTCGCTAAGGCTTATGTACAGTTGTGTTTAATGTGCATCCCTTGCATCCCTTTCGATTACCTCCATGACACGCTGCACAAATTATGAGAATTTCTCCATTAAATACTCCTGTTGCCTCACACAACTCGCAATCTTTCACCCCTTTCTTTCTACCATCTTCTCGACTCTTCTTCACAAACAAACTAATAGGTGTTCGTTTATGGTCTCTACAACTTCAATCTCGCCACCACTACATGTTACACTCAAATAGCGGTCTCGCTTCAACTAGTTGCCAATACATGTTATGCTCTAATAATGGTCTCCCTTCAAGCTCGATGATGCTTCCACCCTTGTTCTTCGACACTATTGCAAGTTTCCCATTTTGGTAGGTAAACACAAATGCAACCTGCTTTTTCGGTTTGCATGCAAGTTTTCTGGTTTACAGTCTTCATATGCATGTATTTTGCTTTGCATTCTTCAAATGGACGTATTCTAGTTTGCAACTTCGAACCTGTAGGTGTTAGTTCGTAGGCTCAATACATGTCCAATGACAACATTGGCTATCCCTCGGCAACACCCATTGGACCCGGGTGAGGTTCTAACTTCACTAAGGCCTTACTAGTTTCCTTTTTCGTTCTTTCCTTTGCTATAAGATTTATTCTTCTTTGGGTTAATATTTCTTAGAGTTACGAGTTGAGGGTTCTTTTGTAAGAACTTATAAGTGTTTACGAACACTATAAAATCTATGTTCATAAGCACAATACATGTTTATAGGAAATTAATCTTCTATTCAAGCATCACTGTCATTTCCGTAAAGGGTTTACATTTTTTAATTAAGTCAGATAAATATTGTTGGTTTTTTCAGTGGCATAGATAAATTTGGGGTGTTCCTTTTTTTATATAGATTATGCTTCACCAATTCAGTTAAATAAATATTGTTGGTTTTTTTGTTTCCCTAGATAAATTTGGGGGTGTTCTCTTTTTCATGGGTTATGCTTCAACAATTCGGTCTGATAAATATTATTAGTATTTTCGGTGCCCTAAATAAATTTGGGGGTGTTCTCTTTTTCATAGGTTCTGCTTCATCAATTCAGTTCGACAAATATTGTAGGTTTTTTTCAGAAAACAACATTTTTAAAACGTGACGCACACCGTATAACACATAACTTTTTTTTCATGAAGGATAAAAATCTAATTCTTTCGAATTTAGATTTGTAACTTCAATATCTAGTGCTTCCACTTGGTTAGATAGTTTTTTTATTGAATATTTTTCTTTAATCAAGTTTCAAGTCAAACCAATTACAATTCGCATAGTGTGACCGATAATGCGTAACTTTTTGTATATATCGATTTTTGTTGTCATATCAAGGACTTCAATATCCGGGTGCACTCATATTTTCAATTTTTTGATAATCGCTATTTTTCCACATGTGTAGAACAAAGACCTTCATTTTTGATGAAACCTATGTTTAATAAAACTAAAAAACATAATGAAACCAAAACATATTAAAATTATATTCGTTGGATAGTTCATTCCGAGGACTACGTGATTCTAGTTGGGTTTCTGAAGAATCCTCCATTTTCATCTTCAAACCAACCTTCGAAGCATAAAAAATTAGGTTTTATTTGTGTCTGAGGGGGAGAATCAGGGTTTTGGGGGGTTCAAACGAACCCATAGGGTTTCGAGCGAACCCCCAAGGGTTCGGTCGAACCACCCTAGTTACATTACATGTATTTTGATTGTTTTTTAGGCGGAAAAAACATTGAATGGGTTCGCTCGAACCCTAGTTTGACCGAACCCATTTTTGGTTCGTGCGAACCTTCAAGTTCATACGAACCCCCATAATCAAAAAATTTGCCATGGTGTCATTTTTTCTCAATTTTCCTTCCTCCATCAAATTGTAAACACTATTGTGGCTTCACCCTCTCTTTTTCCTAGGTTCTATTTCAACAATTCAATAAGATAAATAGTGTTTTTTTTTTTGGTGCCATAGATAAATTTGGGGGTGTTCTTTTTTTCATAGGTTTTGCTTCATCAATTCAGTCAGGTAAAATTGTAGGCTTTTTGGCTTCCATGGATAAATTTGGGGGTGTTCTCTTTTTCATAGGTTTGACTTCATCAATTCAGTCAGACAAATATTATTGGTATTTTAGGTGCCATGGATAAATTTGGGGGTGTTCTCTTTTTGATAGGTTCTACTTCATCAATTTAGTTAGGTCAATATTGTAGATTTTTTCAATGCCATGGATAAATTTAGGGTTGTTCTCTTTTTCATAGGTTCTTCTTCATCAATTTAGGTAGGTAAGTATTGTAGGTTTTTTAGTTGCCATGGATAAATTTGGGGGTGTTCTCTTTTAAATAGGTTTTGCTTCATCAATTTAGTCAGGTAATATATTATAGATTTTTCGGTGCCATGGATAAATTTGGGGGTGTTCTCTTTTTCATAGGTTTTGCTTCATCAATTCAATCAGGTAAATATTGTAGCTCTTTTTTGGTGCAATGGATAAATTTGGGGGTGTTCTTTTTTCATAGATTTTGCTTCATCAATTCAATCGGGTAAATATTGTTGGTTGTTTGAACACTTTGCTAAATTTTAACCTATAATTTTATTTTCACACCAAAGGATCTCTGAGTTCTAATACAAATGGGATTATGTTCCTTTATTGTCACAAGATTTAGGAAGATGCCATAAGTAATAATAGTCAAACTAAAGGTTAACTAGTAATACATAATTGAAGGTCAAAAACTAAATTAAGAAGGTAGTTTGAACATATTTCAAGAATGATGAACAATTACCTTGAAAGTGAACTATAAAGGGGTATGCAAACAAAGGGATTCTATTATTTTAGTATGAAGTCCCAAGTATATGTTAATGTTTTGCTTAAACCTATTAGGTCACTATGTTATATTAACTATTAATTTTATATGATTGCACCTCTCAAAGTTGAATACTGTAATGCTGGAAATAGGGTTCCACCTTTTTGGAAGATGGAGCAAGGGGGATGAGACCCTCCTATTTCGCTAACATAATGTTCAAAGAGACCCCTAGAGATCTCAAGCTAGGGATGAAATGAAGGAAAGAGATCTACAATAGGGGATGAGACCCTCCTATTTCACTAACATAATGTTCAAAGAGACCCCTAGAGATCATCAATTCAATCAGATAAATATTCTTGGTTTTCTTGGTACTATAGATAGATTTGGGGGTGTTATCTTTTTCTTAGGTTCTATTTCAACAATTCAATCAGATAAATAGTGTTGGTTTTTTCGATGCCATAGATAAATTTGGGGGTGTTCTCTTTTTCATAGGTTTTGCTTCATCAATTCAGTCAAGTAAAATTGTAGGCATTTTAGCCTCCATGGATAAATTTGGGGGTGTTCTCTTTTTCATAGGTTCGACTTCATCAATTCAATTAGACAAATATTGTTGGTTTTTTAGGTGCCTTGGATGAATTTGGGAGTGTTCTCTTTTTGATAGGTTCTACTTCATCAATTTAGTTAGGTCAATATTGTAGATTTTTTCAATGCCATGGATAAATTTGGGCCTGTTCTCTTTTTCATAGGTTCTTCTTCATCAATTTAGGTAGGTAAGTATTGTACCTATTTTTTAGTTGCCATGGATAAATTTGGGGGTGTTCTCTTTTTGATAGATTTCGCTTCATCAATTTAGTTAGGTAATATATTGTAGGTTTTTCGATGCCATGGATAAATTTGGGGGTGTTCTCTTTTTCATAGGTTCTACTTCATCAATTCAGTCAGGTAAATATTGTAGCTTTTTTTAGTGCCATGGATAAATTTGGGGGTGTTCTCTTTTTCATAGATTTTGCTTCATCAATTCAGTCAGGTAAATATTGTTGGTTGTTTGAACACTTTGCTAAATTTTAACCTATAAATTTGTTTTCACACCAAAGGATCTCTTAGTTCTAATACATATGGGATTATGTTCCTTTATTGTCATAAGATTTAGGAAGTTTCCATAAGTAATGATAGTCAAACTAAAGGTTAACTAGTAATACATAATTGAAGGTTAAAGACTAAATTAAGAAGTTAGTTTGAACATATTTCAAGAATGATGAACAATTACCTTGAAAGTGAACTATAAAGGGGTGTGCAAACAAAGGGATTCTATTATTTTAGTATGAAGTCCCAAGTATGTTAATGTTTTACTTAAACCTATTAGTTCACTATGTTATATTAACTTTTAATTTTATATGATTGCACCTCTCAAAGTTGAATACTGTAATTAACTAAAGAGAGGTTCACCACCAAGCTAGGGCTTGGAAAGACTAATGGCATGCAAGACCTAATGATATGGAAGACTTTAATAACTGACCTAGAAATGGATGCAAAACAAAATAGAAAGTTGAGAAAGGTACAAAGGGGCACTTGAAAACCTGTAGTAACTTGATTGAAGAATTGAAATGTTGAAAATGTTGAATTTAATGTCTATTGGGACTCATACGCCAGGTTGTGCGATTTAGTCCTAGATTAGGGTTTCTGGGAAGGAGTAAAAATTTGGCAAAGACAAGTCTAGAACTCTTGAAAACTACAAATTTCACTGTATTGGGACTCATACACCAGAAGTGGCGTATCAGTCTTGTTTGGATTTTTTAGAGGATCGAGATCTTCTCTTCTCTTCAATCTCTGCTCTGTCTTCTTAACCTAGTTTCTGGATCTAAAATGTTGAATTATGCTCTATAGATGTCTTTCAATGATCTTGTAGATGATCTATGACAACTTTTAAAACTTTGAACACTTGACAAATTTTCTCCAATCTTGTTCTTCAATGTGTCTTCAACCTAGGTTTGTAAATCACACATTAAAGAGAGGGAAAAATGTTGTTTTGTTAGTGGAAAGGGGTTTGCCTTGGTCAAACCCCATTTTGGTAATCAAACCTTGTAATAAAATGAAATGAAATGAAGGAATGATGAATGAACAATATGTAATGCTACAACTCACCAAACCCTAAGAATAAAGTGCTACAAACATGTATGAGATGGCTCCAATGGATGTAGATCTTGACTCTTGCTTGAATGTAATAGATCTTGAATTGAATACTTGCTTGAATCATGAAACCCTACATCACAAATGTTAGCTCAAAAACAAACATGAAGCATGATGACTTTCACATGATGCTTGATACTTGAATAATACTCTAAAACACTTGATGATCAGCTCTTGAATGCTCTTGAATGCTCTTGTAAACTCTTGAATGCTCTTGTAAACTCCAATTTTCTATTAGGAATGATCTCATGAAAGTATTAGGTCACTTGTAAACTTACTAGGTGAAAATGAGTGAAATAACCTTGTATTTATACTTGTTTATGCCAAATTTCATGAATTTACAACACTAAAAACTGACATCAGATCTAAGAGAATAAAATCCCACCAAGAATTTGAATCTAATTTAATTTTGAGCCACACGAGACTCATACACCAAAAGTGGTGTATGAGTCCCATTAGGCTAGGCTATGGGACACATTTTTCAAGAAATGCTTAGATTCATGTGAAATCCAAATTAGGGCCTTGAAACTTAGGTGGGACCCATACGCCCAAGGTGATGTATGAGTCTTAGATCACTAAATATGGGCCATACAATCCAAAAAGACATGAATTATGATTGGATGTTGGTTCATGTCAGGATTATCCTCAGAAAGATTAATTAATTAAGCTTGCAGATGTAAAATAAGGCCAATTAAAGCATAAAGAAGCCCCATTAATTAATAAAACCATATATATTAGTGTGAAAGTGTGGTACAACACTTTACAACACCCAAAATAAGGTACCATTAAGTTCATTTAGTTTACAAGGGCCCAAGATCTAATGTGAATGTGTTAAACACACTACAACACTAAATCAAGGCCACATTAAGCTCAATTTAACAAGGAGGGCCCAAACAAATACAAAATGTAGAGGAGTAAATTTTTCATCATTACATATAGCCCCCACTTTAGTGAGAGGAGGAACTTACTTCAAACTCACACTAAAGTAGACAAAATTGCATCAAGAGGGGTTCAAATATACCAATGCTAGTAAGATAGTATGACAATGATCAAGAGGGGTGATCAAGCCCCCAAGATCAAGATCCTATGGCAAACCAACATAAGCACAAAAGAACACACATGTAAATGATAAAAAGCATTGAAAAGGAACAAGCATACACTGCCAAAGACATAAATAAAAGTGAAAAACAAAACAAAAGGGGGGGGGGATGGATCAAGCTTTGATCGTTTGTCCCGCATGTTGTGGATAAGATCTAAGTTGTTTTTCCGAAAAATGCACACTCACTCTGACACAACAAAACTTTAGGTTATCTGCTGGGTGAGTATCCAAAAGGTGAGACACATACACACACGATCGATATGCACTCACACAAACAAGCAGGTGGCTATGGGAAATTAATGCCTTGGTTCGGCTTCCTGTCCAACCAGACCAAAGTTATACCTCTTCATAACTTTGATAAGGTACCACACAACAATGATCTTCGAGCTTCATGAGGCAAGAAAAACTTTGTATGCTTGAAACTCATGAACAAACAAGATGGCTCCAGAGGCATTCAAAGTGTATTATGCAAGATGGCCATATAACCAAAATTGTAAATGTAAAAATAGTGTAAGGAATGTTTAAAGGAGTCTTGCTTAGTTTATGTAAGGTCTTAACCTAGGGAACATTGTGCCTAATATCTCCAAGAGAGGACCAATCAAAGAATAGAAGATTCATAACGTAGGGGATGCAGTGTATCACATCAAGCCACTAAGTGGAATATAATATGCTAAGAGAGATCACACTCTTGAAGGAAATCACACCCGATGTCACCACAAAGAAAAAGATGCATTGTATGAAGTAAGAAGACTACACCATGAAACATGAAATGCAAAAGAATAATACAAATGTATGCCCCCACTTTAAAGAAATTGCTAAACACCATGTTGTGAGCAATTACTTTAAAGTAGCAAATGATAAATGCTAATAATAAAGAGGACATGAGAGATTATTTGGAAATCCCTATGCCGAGTCATATGTTTCCAAATAAAGCTACGTCAAGGAAAAGGAAAAAACTTGGGTTTCCCCAAAAAACTGCAAACACATGAGGGATCCATGGATTCAGGGTGAGTATGTTCTTGCTACAATGTTTTTTAGAGAGCTTAGAACTGTCATCATTCCCAAAATACTCATGGAACAGGAAGAATGATAGAAAGAGAGCAAAATAAAATAAAAATCTTTCAGGTCAACATGGAAGAAACATGAATTTCTCGATGCCTTGTGTCATCCCCAAAAGGAAAACACAAGACAAAGAAAATATAAAGGAAATTATTTTGGGTCAACATGGAAGAGACATGAATGTCTCAACACCTTGCATCATCTCCAAAAGGAAAACACAAGACAAATGAAAAGATAAAAGAAAATATTTTTCGTCAACATGGAAGAGATATGAATGTCTCAAAGCCTTGCGTCATCCCCAAAAGGAAAACACAAGACAAAGGAAAGATAAAAGATAAAAGGAAAAGATAAAAAAACTACGACATAGAGAAGAATGTAGGTACAAATAGAGGAATGTCACAAAGAGAGAGGGATACATCAAACTTAACGGTACATGGGATCATCACATTATGTACATGCAATCACATAAAGAAAAATAAAAAAGAAATAATGCAAAATAACTAGTAAGGTGCATGTGAATCAACCTATGAGGAGGTCATCCACATCCCAATCATGTTCATCATATACAGAAGGCGGACAACTAGCCAAGGGGACAATAGCAAGTGCCAAACTAGGGTTATTATCAATTTCAACACTCTTCGTAGGAGAATTATCATTTAAGCTCATAGAAGAGGAAACAAATGTATTCAATTCATTATGCACTTCTTCATCAATTTTAGCAATCTCAGATCATCGCCATCCAAGTTAATCACAATTGGGGGTCAAATGATAATGTCCAAAGAAGGGTTTAGCTCCTGTTGTAGTTGCGGTATAGGATCTTTTTGTTGCGGTGAGGGAGACTCATCGTGCATTGCTTCAGTCAAGTTGGGATGTTGATTTTCCTTGTTGTTTTCTTCATTTAACTTTCGAGCAAGAGTATGACATCTATTCCTATGATCTCTAGAATTTCTATTTCTTTTTTGTAAGACTTTCAAGTTGTGTTTGTGTAGGATCAGGTTTATCAACCATAGGTTTTGTTTCTTCCCTAAGGGGAGGAATGGAAGGGACCATGGAAGGTTGTTCAACCACTTTCTCTTTAACTTTGTAAATTTGTTTTTATCCTAGGAGGCGTGATGGATTGTTTTCGTTATCTCTTGGTCTTTTGTAGGAGATAGGCAAAGGATCATATATCTTAATTTGTTCTTGGTTGCTTGGCAAGTCTTTTAGTTCAATCATAGTTTCGTTAAGAACAGTAGGCTCAGTCATGGGTTGAGGCATGTTTCAAAGGGATATTTTTGCTATGCATTTCACCTTAAAATTTTGGTAGGATTTGAAAAAGAATTATTCTCGAGGTTTAATAGGTTTTATAAGCTTGGTCCAAAAGAAATCTAATGAAAAGTTTCCATGGGAAGACAAAGGGTTAAAGCCACTATGATGCACAGTAAAGATTTAATTGTCAAAATGAAACTTTAAGCATTTATACACAACCGATGGGAGAGCTTCCATGGATCGTAGCCATGGCTGACCAAGCTTCACATGGAATTGGTTTGACATTGAGATGATGGAGAATGAGACCTCTAATTTTTTTGGTCCTATTTGTAAAGGAAGGGTGATTGATCCCATTATAGGGCAAGTGAAACCATTATGCATCTTTATCAATGCTTCTATTTTATCATATGTTTCTTGATATATTTCATGCACAAGTAGGAATTCCTTGGTGATTACATTCTCTCCACATACAGGATCAATTAATATCCCATTAGTAGGCTTATCATAGATTCGATCAACTATGTAAAGAGGACCATTGGGTGCATTTATAATGATATCTTTAGATGAGAAAGCAATGTCAAGAGGATTTTTAGTTTGGCCCTTACGAGGTTGAGTTTCGATCAATGCAATCAAACCTTTTCCAATAGTATCCATAGGACTAGTTTCCATAGGAGCTTGTTCTATGTTATCATCATCTGTGTCAACATTCATCACATCATTCTTTGTAGTTTCACTAGCTTTGACAAATGAAATATTATGTTTAAGAATAGGGTCAATAAATATTTGCAAGTTTTGGTTGGGAGGATCAATGGAATTATTTCATTAATCATTAACACCTCCAATTGAAAGATGACCAAAATTAATGAGGTCTTGTACCAAATGTTTAAGATGCTTGCAATGTTTCGTATCATGCCCATTTTGTTGGTGATAATGGCAATAAAAATTTGATCTAAAACTTTGAGTTAAAGGATTATTAGGATCGAGATTTTTAACGGGAGGGAAGGTAATCATTTTCTATTCTAAAAGTTGTGACATTGTGTTATGAAGGGTATCGGGTAGGGGAGTGAATTGCCTAGCTGGATCCCCAAATGCAAAAGGAGTTGTTTTCCTTATAGCTGCCACTTGGGCATTGACATGTTGAGGTGTTTTTTGAGGGGGATTAAGTTGAAGGAAGCCTTTATTTTGTTTTCTAAAAGGTTGGTAATTATTTTGGTTTGCAAAATCAAACTACTTAGGTAAGCTAGAGGTGGATTTTCCATCACGACTACTAACTAAGTTTTGATAATCATGGAGGGCAGTACATAAGTGCATGAAGGAGGGGAATTACATCATGGTAAGCTTATATTGTATCTTAGTTTTCAAATTCTCTATGAACACCCATTGAAGGTGAGGGTCAAGAATCTTTATGTTGATTTGGGAATAAAGCGATTCGTAACGTGAGATAAATTCAGTAATCCTTTCATCTTCTTTTTGCTTACATCTCATCAAATCGACCAAGGTCATTTTAGGGTCATGTGCACTTGAAAATGGTTTATAAAGGCCTTGGAAAGTTCTTTGAATGAATGAATTGAGTTGTTCGGTAATGAGGAGAACCATTCTAAGGTGGTATCCTTCAAAGATCTAGGGAAACTATTAGCTAAGAGTTTATCCTCAAGGATAAAGTCACTACATAAGGTGGTATAAATGGAAACATAGTTAGAAGGATCTCCCTTCCCCCCATATTTCTTGAATTTAGGCACCTCTATACCTTGTGGCATCAACGTTCTCAATATCTCTAAGGACAAGGGATTACTTCTGACATAATATGTAGGTGGTCCATTTTGATTTTGGTTTATGGTGGAAACTTTCTTTTGAAGGGATGAAACAGTTTGAAAAAGTTGGTTTATGAGAGGATCATTGTTTACATTTTGAGATGGAGGTGAATAGGGTGGAGGTATGTATGTGCTTGATGGACAAGTGAATGGAATGCTTATAGGAGGTAAAGTGGTAGGAGAGATGATGTGTGATGCCACAAAGGTACTAGAGATGCTAGCGGAAATACCCAAGAATTCACATTACTGGTAGGTTGCATCATTGTTGTAACTTGAGGATTGGTATAGGTAGGAATATAGGCATTTTTTTTGGGAGGAGGGATTTGAATTCCTCCTTGGCTTTGGACATTGTTCAAAGGTAGAGAAAACCTAGTAAGTTTACCAAAAATTTGAGCTAGGTTACCCACAAATTCAACTCCTTCATTTTCAATCATGCGGTGTATGCTATCTATGGTAGGGATAGCGGCGATTGAAATATTTTTCAGTACTTATTTGGTTTTTTAGGTTGGCTAAGTCTTCATGGATTTGGATTATGTTTTCTTGTGGAATACTAATAATCATTGTTCAAAATTTGTCACACTACATGAAGGAAAAGAGTTGGCAAGGGTATGGTTCATACCTATTGAACTAGTGTCAACACTAGTAGTGAAAGAGATAGACAACCCAAGATCCACGATGATTGTGCTATCGCGGGATGACATGCGTATCAAACTACATCTTACTATAGTATTAGTAATAGGACACCAAGTAGAAAAGCTCATACTGTAAAGGAAAATCAATGAAATGCAAGATGCCATGAACAAAAGATAAATGCTATGCTCTAATGTTGATTCAAATGAAACTAAGGTGGATGCAATGAAATTATACAGACTGAAACATATAACTAACAACAACAAACAACAACACAAAATCAAAGAATTAAATGTTGTAAAATATAGTTTAAAATTTGAAATAGGACTAAATCAGCCAAAGGGGCATATGAGTCCCAATCAGGGTTTTTTAGGGGTTTGAATGTTGAATAGTAGTCACCAAAAAATACCAAAAAATTAGGGAAAACAACCTGTACTGGGACTAAATCACCCAAAGGAGCGTATGAGTCCCAGTTTAGGGTTTTTACAAAGATTTCAAAAAAATCTAAGTGAAAGTTATGCTTTCGGGTTTGGATGAAGTCTAAACTAAGTGCAAATGTAGATTTCAAATGAAACTCAATGATGCAAGATGCAAAAATACAACCTATATGCACTTTCACTAATGCAAGATTTCAAAACCCTAGATGTAAATCAACTAATGTAAAGCCTAATGCAAAGTTAATGCAAGCTAGATCTAGGATGTTGATGTACTCGAAATCAGAATTAAGATGTTTTAAATGCAGGTTCACCAAAATGTAATGTTAGAAATAGGGTTCCACCTTTTTTGGAAGATTGAACAAGAGGGATGAGACCCTCCTATTTTGCTAACATAACATTCAAAGAGACCCCTAGATATCTTAAGATATGGATGAAATGAAGGAAAGAGATCTGCATTAGGGGTGTTCTAGGGTATGAAAAATGACTAAAGAGGGCTTCACCACCAAGCTAGGGCTTGGAAAGACTACTAACATGCAAGACCTAATGAAAAAACCTAATGATATGAAAGACTTCACTAAATTCAACCTAGAAATGGATGCAAAATATAATAGAAGGCTGAGAGAGGTATAAGGGGGCACCTAGAAACCTGTAGTAACTTGATTGAAGACCTAAAATACTGAAAATGGTAAATTTAATGTTTACTGGGACTCATACACTAGGCTGGGCGATTTAGTCCCAGATTAGGGTTTCTGGGTAGAAGCCGAAATCTGGCAAAGACAAGTCTGGAACTCCTGAAAACTGCAAATTTCACTTTATTGGGACTCATACGCTAGAAGTGGCATATCAATCCTATTTGGCTTTTTTAGAGGATTGGGATCTGAATTTTCTCTTCAATCTCCGCTTTGTCTTCTCAACCTGGTTCATGGATTTGAAATGTTGAATTCTACTCTATAGATGTCTTTCAATGATCTTGTAGATGATGTGACAACTTTGACAACTTTGAACACTTGACAACTTTTCTCCAATATTGCTCTTCAATGTGTCTTCAACCTAGGTCTACAAATCACACATTAAAGAGAGGGAAAAATGTTGTTTTATTAGTGGAAAGGGGTTTTCCTTGGTCAAACCCCATTTTGGTAATCAAACCTTGTAATGAAATGAAGGAATGATGAATGAACAATATGCAATGTTACAACTCACCAAACCCTAAGAATAAAGTGTTGTAAACATGTATGAGATGGCTCCAATGGATGTAGATCTTGAATCTTTCTTGAATGTAATAGATATTGAATTGAATACTTGCTTGAAGCATGAAACACTACATCACAAATGTTAGCTCAAAAAAAAAAATGATGCATGATGACTTTGACATGATGCTTGATAGTTGAATAATACTCTAAAACACTTGATAATCAGCTCTTGAATGATCTTGTAAACTATTGAATGTTCTTGTAAACTCCAATTTTCTATTAGGAATGATCTCATGAAAGTCTTAGGTCACTTGTTAAACTTGCTGGGTGAAAATGAGTGAAATAACGTTGTACTTATACTTGTTTATACCAAATTTCCTGAAATTAAAACACTACAAGCCGACATCAGATATAGGAGAATAAAATCCCACTAAGAATTTGAATTTACTTTAATTTTAAGCCACATGAGACTCATACGCCAGAAGTAGCATACGAGTCCCATTAAGCTAGACTATGAGACACATTTTTCAAGAAATGCTTATATTCATGCAAAATCTAGATCGGGGCCTCAAAACTTAGGTGGGACCCATTCGCCCAAGGTGGCGTATGAGTTCCAGATCACTAAATATGGGCCATACAATCCAAAAAGAAATGAATTATGATTGGATGTTAGTTCATGCTGGGATTATCCTCAGAAAGATGCATTAATTAAGGCTTGCAGATGCAAAATAAAGCCAATTAAAGCATAAAGAAGCCCTATTAATCAATAAAACCCTAGATTAGTGTGAAAGTGTGATACAACACTCTAGAACACCCAAAATAAAGTACCATTAAGTCCATTTAGTTTACAAGGGCCCAAGATCTAATGTGAATGTGTTAAACACACTACAACACTAAATCGAGGCCACATTAAGCTCAATTTAAAAAGGAGGGCCCAAACAAATGCGAAAATGCAGAGTACATTTTTTCGTCATTACAGATACAATATTTGGTATTTTAATATATATTTGGTAATACTAGTAGGGGCAATCATGTTCATACACAACAATATATTGGGATTACAATATAAAAAATTATCTATTGGTTAAATGTGTATTGGATGGGATTTTAAATTTATTTGATGGTCTCTTATTGCTTGCATCTATCCATTTAATGAATGTATTTAAGAACCTTAATGTGACATCACTCTTACAAGATTATGGTTTAGAATTCGATATTATTATAAGATAGCACAATAAATTGAAGTCAATTATATTAATATTAGTCTTATATGGCAATGTTAGTGTAGGTGATTGTGTATGAAAAAAGTATCATTTTTCTATGAGGGGTAACAACATGATGCTAAGATTGAGATGGTGTGAACATATTAAATCAACTTGTTAGAAACAAGAAATGATAGGTGGCATTCCTCTATTTGCCTTAGTATGATGTCTTAATATACGCTTGTATTAAATACTATTGTAGTGTAGAAAAATGTATTCCTTTTACATTTTCACACTTAATTTGGACTTAATTGTGCCTTATTTTGGTGTTGTAAAGTGTACCCCTTTACATTTTCACACTTATTTAGGGATCCTTTAATTAATTAAGCTTAATTTTCCTTAATTGGCCCCTTTAATTCAAATCCAATCCTATTTTATTACATTTTCTAAAGAGGAAACCCGAAATTCATTAATGCCTTAACATAAAACTTCTCATTGAGCAATGTGTGTCCTAGGGTTAGGGACCTAGGATCCATTCACCCATGGGTGAATGGGTCCTCCCTTAGACCTGGGACCTAAATTTAAATAATGTTTTTGGCGATATTTTAACATATTCAAATCTATATTCATATGTCGACTTGTGATATTTAAATTTCAGGAAATTAAGGTTAAATATCGATAAATATAAGGTTATTTCACTATATTTCATCTAAGATTTTCAACCTAGAGAATTTTTATGAGATTTCAAGAGCACTTTCAAGAGAATTTCAAGGCATTCAAGAGAAAATTTATTGAATATTTATTGCAGCAATCAAGATCCAATTGTCACATCAAATTCTTCTTGCATCATGCATGTTTTTGGACTAATATGATGATGTAGGTTTCATAACCCATTCAAGAATTTAAAGCACTATTTCAAGTCAAGATCCACATATATTGAAGTCATTTCATGCAAGTTGCAAATTTACATTCCAAGGTTTATTCAAGGGTTTGATGAGTTGTGACATTAAGTTGTTCATTCATTATTCCTTTCATGCGATTTTGTTTCATTTCAAGGTTTGATTACCAAAATGGGGTTTGACCAAGGAAAACCCCTCATTCACCAAAAATAAAACATTTTTCCCTCTTGATTTTTGTTTGCAGATTTAGGTGGAAGAGAAAAATTGAAGAACTTTTCAAAGTTGTACAAGTTGTCATAAAAGTTTTTATTGCACGAAAACTCACTTACAAAATTTATTTTCATCTTTCTGAAACTGAAACCTAGGAAAATTGAAGGATTCAAATATGTAGTAGAGGATCCTAAAAGTTGCAGACAAACCCTAACTTAGGACCCATTTTCCCCTAGGCGAATGAGTCCCAGATTAGCTTCAGCAATTTGGTGACTGGTAAACATCATTCTGACTCTCTCTGATCTACATTTCAATTTCTAGTTTCACTTATTTTGAGTTTCATCTAGATATTCCAACTTCTAGATTGTATTTTGGTGTTGATTTATTATTTTTAGTTTTTCTCACCAAAGTGTTGTTTGACCAGGACCCCCCCATCTTTGCAAAAAAGGAAATTTGTAGATTCACACCTTAATTTGATTCACCTAGGGGTTGTTAATAATTTTATGGTGTGGATCTCATTTCCTAATGAATTGAGGAAGAATAAGTCTCTAAGTGGTTCATACCCCTATTTTCAACCACAACCAACCATATTTTTCTTCTTTTCATTTTGGTGAACTTGAGTTTGATCATTGCATTTTATTTTATTTTGGAGTCCATTTTCACCCTAGATCTATATATTGCATTCATTTGCATTGCATTTCATTGAATTGAATCTCATTTAGGGTTGCTTAGCTTGCATTAGTTTGCATCTCATTTAGGGTTTTAAAGGATTGCATTTTTGCATCTCTTAAAATTTGAAAAATACAAAAAAAACAATCATTTTGTAAATTATTTACATAACATTGCATCATCATTCATTTACATTTGAAAATTGAATCAAAATTATACATCAAATTAGCTCTCCTAAGTTGTCATTTATTCATATTTTGAATTTGCATTCACACTTCATTTCACAAAAAAAGGAAATTGTACCTCACTGTCTGAAACCAGAATCTGGAAACCACTAGAATCAACTCAAAAATATGTAATTTTTTTAAAAAAAACCCTAAAATAGGACTCATTCACCCAAGGGTGAATGAGTCCCTAATCAGGTATGTTTCCTAAATTTATGGGCATTAAAACCTCTATTTTTGTATTTTGTTTTGTTGTTTTTAGTTTTATGTTTCACTTTGCAGAATTTCTATTAATTGGAATTGATCATATTAAATTCATTTAATAGATTTAATGTATAGTGTGAATTCAAAATTTCATTTACAAGAAATTATTTTTAGAATTTTCATAGCATAATGAGAATATTATCTTTCTTAAGATCTGAAAAAATTGTATTTCAATTCACTCTTTCATAGTGGACACATGTGCATTGGTTATGGAGGTTTTTTACATCTTTGATTGATGTTTCAAGTTGTTTTTTTGGAAATGATCCTAATGTAATAGAACCTAACCATACTCAATCAACTCCTAATGAATTTCCTCATGAAGTTGACATCATAGGAGGTGATGATGATAGCATGAACAATTTCATAAATGATTGCCTTAACAATCTTGAGAACAATTCATCCTTTTACCCTTCCATACAACAACCAATGCCACTTACTATACCACAACTTGAGATGTTTGGCCTTTTACATCTTGAAATTGAGTCACAAACTATGCCTAAACCTCCAACAATGAGTGAACCTAGCTCCTCTAATCAAGTGCATACCTATCCATCTTATGTTAACAAAGTAACCAACACACCCATCAACCTAGAAGAGACTTATGGAAAATGCTTTAATATCTTAACTAAACAAGGATGTGACATAACTAATGAGCATGAAATTCACAAACTTTTAGAGCAACTTCCTATTGAAGATACTAAAGGGATAGGATATCAAAATCCTTATCCCTCCACATCTTCTAAGGATACAAATGTCCTCCCTCATAATGATGAAGCAATGTATCACACGGATGACAGGCTCACTTTAGGTCCTTCCCCTTCCAATCCACTCAACAAGATCCTCAAACAAGAAATAAATTCAAACCTTACAAACTCAAAAAGTTATCATTCATACATACTAAAACACAAATTGCATGAAAATGGAACACTTGCTTCATGTAGGATGGATTACATTTCCACCTCCTAGTAAGGGTAACATGCCTAGGGACATGAATTATTGTGCATATCATAGATCTCTTGGGAACCTTACTGATGAGTATCGTTCCTTAAAGATAATATTACAACAATTCTATCCTAATGGTCATGATTCTTATGAGAATATGGTTGGATAGAAATTGCATGAACCTCTTTTCCATGTAATAGTGGTAAGATCATAGCATGCTCACTATTACATGCTTTAAATTCATTTCAAATCATTTTTTTTATTGCAAGGAGCTCATTCTCATCAATCATATTGAATTATCCTTGTCTTGCACTTGGTGTGGGCAAGGGACTAGATAGCCTTGTCCTAGTTTGGCACTTGATGTTGTCCCTTTGGCTAGTTATCCTTCTTCTACATATATTGATCAAGATTGGGATGCGGATGACCTGCTATAGGTTGACTCACATGTGCCTTACTAGTCTTACTTTGTTTTTTTTACATGTTATTTGTGTGATTGCATGTGTGTAATGTGGTCTCCCCCGTATTGTTCTGTTTTATGTATCTCTCTTCGTGTGCATCCCTCTATTTGTATCTACATTCTTCTATATGTCATAAACATTTATCTTTTCTTTTGTCTTATGTTTTCCTTTTGGGGATGACACAAGGTGTCGAGACATTTAGATTTCTTCCATGTTGACCCAAAAGTTTTTTCTTTGTTTTTCACTCTCTATATGTCATTCTTCTTGTTCTGTGAGTATTTGGGGAATGATGACATTTTTGAGCTCTATAATATCATTGTAGCAAAGAAATATTGACCCCAAATCTATAGATCCCTTATGTGTTTGGGATTATCTATAGATCCCTTATGTGTTTGGGATTACATTTTGGGGGCAACCCCTTCCTCTCTTTTTCATGATGTAGCTTCATTTGGAAACAAATGACTTGGCATAGGGATTTTTGAATAATCTCTCATGTCTCCTTTATTATTTAGCATTGACTATTGGCTACTTTAAAGTAAATTTCTCATAGAAATGGTGTTAGAAATTTATTTAAAGTGGGGGCATACATTGGCATTATTATTTTTAAATATTTGGAATTCCTTATGTTTCATTGTGCAATTTTCTTTCTTCTTGTGATGCATCTTTTTCTTGGTGGTGTCATTGGGTTTGATGTCCTTTGAGAGCATGATATTTCTTTTATCCTTGACTTTCCCTCTCTTGGAGACATTAGGCATGATATTCCCTAAGAGGAGACCTTACACGAACTAAGACAAGTCCCTTTGAACATGTTTATTTGCATTTTTGTTCATAAGTGTTTAGCATAACACAACTTGCTAACCTTGTGAAGCTCAAACCCTTTTCAAGGCCACCAAGCATAACACACTTTGCTTGCCAATGGAACCTTTCCTTGTTTGTTTATAGGTGCTTAGCATAATATAAATTTTTAAGCCTTATGAAGCTCAAAGTTTTTGCTTTTTTTTGTGGTGCCTTATTAAAGTTATTAAAGGGATAGCTTTGGTATGGTATGTGAGCCTAATAAGATTCTCTCATTTTCCACCCTTTGGGGGCTCACCTAGTGGACAGTCAGAGTTCCATTAGCCCGAAGTGAGTGTGCATTGTTGTTTGCAGAGTGGACATTGAGTTCTTCTTGTGAAAATTTTGGACAAACAACCAAGACATGTTACACATCACATTGGACAATTAACACTTGATCTGCCCTTTTCTTTTGGAAGAAAAACTGAGGTGTGTTCCACATCATATTGGACAGTCGAAGCTTGATCCACCTTTCGAGGCTTTATCCACCTTTTTTGTTTTTACCTTTCCTTCAAGTATTTTATGTTGTATGATTGAGTAATCTTGTTGTTGTTGCATGCATATATTTTGAATGTCTACTTTAGTGTGAGTTTGACACAAGTTGATCCTCTCACTAAAGTGGGGGCTAAATATAGTGTAGAAAAATGTATCCCTTTACGTTTTCACACTTAATTTGGACTTAATTGTGCCTTATTTTGGTGTTGTAAAGTGTATCCCTTTACACTTTCACATTTATTTAGGGCTCCTTTAATTAATTGAGCTTATTTTTTGTTAATTGGCCCCTTTAATTCAAATCCAAGCCTATTTTATTATATTTTCTAAAGAAGAAACTCGAAATTCATTAATTCCTTAACATAACACTTCTCATTGAACAATGTGGGTCCTAGGGTTACGGACCTAGGACCCATTCACCCATGGGTGAATGGGTTCTCCCTTAGACCTAGGACCTAAATTTAAATTATGTTTTTGGAGGTATTTTAACATATTCAAATCTATATTTAGATGTTGGCTTGTGATATTTGAATTTCAGGAAATCAAGGTTACATATCTATAAATATAAGGTTATTTCACTATGTTTCATCTAAGATTTTCAACCTAGAGAATTTTTATGATATTTCAAGAGCACTTTCAAGAGCATTTCAAGGCATTCAAGAGTAGATTTATTCAAGATTTATTGCAGCAATAAGATTTATCAAATGCTTCTTGCATCGTGCATGTTTTTGGAGATAATCTGATGATGTAGGTTTCATGACCCATTCAAGCATTCAAAGTACTATTTCAAGTCAAGATACAAGGTTCAAGATCCACATCCATTGAAGTCATTTCATGCAAGTTGCAAATTTACATTCCAAGGTTT
>VDFB02270651.1:526988890-527331147 GCA_007258455.2 Sequoia sempervirens
ATTATATTTTCAAACATTCACTTGATTGAGCACCAACCAAATAATATTCCATGATTTGAAAGATTTAATTCACAAAAATGCGGAAAACCATTGATGCACCAACCCAAAAGCTAGATAACCTTGCAAGCTCGTTAATAATTTTTTTTGCATAACTTTGGATCGACTTCAAATTTTTGACCATTTTTTTCTAGATTATACAAAACAATAATATAATTAAACCCAATGAGTGAAATTTTCCCAACTCTTTTAAAAATGTAGATTTAATTGTTTCCATAATTTCATGCATAAAAATAGAAGCATTAATATATCACAATTTGTGAGACACCATGATTCAAACATTGGCCACATTAGTCGAAATACCCCTAGTAACATTTCCATTAAAGGAATTTGCACTAGCTCACACCTATTTTCAAATTTAATTATTTTTGTGAATTTCACTAATTTTCACAATTGCACTTGATTTCAAATTTGAAAAAATGAACTGGTTCATTGAACCCAATGTGATAAATTTGATTTTGGCATAAACACAATTAAGTCACTTTGAAAATGATATGACTCAAACTGGTAGTGATGAAAGATTAAGATTTACAATTGGATTGAAAACATGATTTGACATGGCAAAGACCTAATGAAGACTCATTATATCATTTTGAAACAAATGGTTTTTGAGTGGACACCATCAAAATTGAGGACAATAATAATTGAGGGAGGAAGCTCTTAAGAAAATTAAGAAAAAAAGAGTTATAGTAGTGACCCACGGAAGATTAGATACCAAGAAAAACAAGAAAATAATAGAAGAAGCAAATGGAAGTGAGGAGGAAAATAAATACCCTACCAAAAGTAAGGTACACCACTAAGTACATAGATTATAAGATTCAACTCTAGCCACCTATTTTTATATGATGTATGAAATGATCAACAAAGAATTTGATCCTTGTGAAACACGCTAAAGGAGCTATTAATAGATAAATTAGAGGAAATAAAGAAGAGACACCATTATTATTTTCATAGAACTTTATTTCCTAAGGGAATTAGTAGGTATTAACATATTTATATGGAGATTAGATGCAATAATAGAAGAAAAAAACCGTGACAATATGGAGGGTTTCCTTGATGAAACCATTTTTTATTATGCGTATGAATTATTGTTTGATATGTTCCATAGGAAATACAAGTAGGATTGACTTAGAAGTAACTATAAATGTCATAAAATTGAAAATTGCATGGTGTTTGTGATTAACAATTATTGCATGCATGATTGTGTCAATAGAGGAAGTTAGGACTACTGTATTTTACTTTGAATATTTCAAAGCCTTGAGGTTGGATAAGTTTCCCTATAATCTTTTCTAAGAATTCTGAGAGATTATTTCTCAAGAATTTTTTTTGGATGCAAGAGATTTCTTTAGGACGGGTAAGCTTTTGGGACAACTAAACTCAACCTTTATTGTATTAGTCCCTAAAAAGGAAGAGGCTACCACTATTATGGATTATAGGCCTATTAGTCACTACAATATGGTTTATAATATTTTCTTTAAGTGATTGTCAATAGGGTCAAACCTGTCCTCCATAGAATGATATCTGCCAATCAAAAAGGTTTTGTTCAAGGGAGGAAAATTCTTAATGTTGTTCTTACTACTAATGAATTTATTCACTTTATGGAGAATAGTAAAAATCCAGGTATGGCACTTAAGATTGATATATCTAAGGCCTATGATAGAATATCTTGGCCTTTCCTCTTGGCCATTATTTAGAAGTGTTAACTCATTTTAGTTCTTAGACTAAAATATTCTTATAAGAACATGATATAGGGAAGATATAAGTGTTTGTTTATCTTTTTGAGTTTAGAATTTGAAATAGCATTATCCCCAAAACTCACATTCAGGTTAAAGAAGAGGGAAGTTGTTATGAAAAAATCAAAGGGTTTTCGAGGGATTTTAGGGTTTATGTTGTTCCTTGGTGAATGAATATTTTTCTCTTAAAGCATGTATGTCATGTTGATGCCCTATTTATGGCACGTTACAATTTTTGGCATGCCTGAAGGGACTATTTGAGCTATCATAGTTCAAACTATGTCATATTATTGTTGATATTTGGTGTGTATATCAATGATTTCTACCTTTGGAGGCAAAACATTCACACATTTGGTGACTCCAAGTCTATTCTACTAGTTTTAGAAAGGCCAACTGTTGGTATGTATTTAGTTTTTACAAAAAAATAAACTTCATTATTCTGGCTTTAAGAGCATTTCAATGAGTTTCTAGTTTGTTTAGATGTTGTGTCATGTCTTCATTTCATGGAGATGTCTTTCATCACCCTCCATTTCATGAAAAGCCTACTTATATCACTTCTTACCAACCATACCAAACAAAACAACTTACTGGTTTTGTCTCAAATGACCCATTAACAACAGGTTATCAACATTCTTATCATGCTAATTACCACCCACCCACCCCTGCTCATTCTCATAATCAACCTTCATATGCTCATATTCAGTCCCAAGAAGTCATTTCTCTGCCAAACCAACATGGTTGCAAGTTCCTATTCAACTTTAACATTCTGACAATATGGGGATTAGTGACATCAAGAGCATATTGATAGACTTCAATAGGAAGTTGGATGATATCAATCTAGACAACAAGAGTTTGAATTGCAACAAGAAGAGTTGGCTTATCAAGCCTACCAACATCAACAAGAGTTGACTTACCTTGAAGGGAGAGACATGAAGAGTCTCTTGCAAAAGAGATTTTTGCTAAACAAGAGAAAATGAATCTTTTGCTTTCTCAAGTGAGAAGGTTGGAAGACCAATCAACTACTTGCATTCCAAATCAGCCTATGAAGGAAGAGCTCCCCAAGTACGAAATCCCAAGTTTCAAGCAAGGTACGCATTTTAAGTCTTCAATCCAATCTCGTAGGTTTGAAATTCCAAGCTTTAGGGATCTACATCCTTTGCAAGAGCCTAATATCCCTCAAGAACTTGACCTTCTCCAAAATGTATACCTCCTCAAGAAACCCAACAAGACCTTTATAAGCAACCTTCTTGTCCTATCACTATTCGTCTTTGTAAAGATGGTCCCATTGTTTACTGAGATAAATGGTTTAGTGAGCAAGAAAATGAGGTTTTTGAGGAAGAACAAGAAGAATATTTTGTTGTTGGTACTCTTGCACATGAGATGGAAGAAGAAAAATTAGACTTGAAGCTAGAGGTTTATGAGCATGATCAGCTAGGACAACAGATTGGAGAACATGGTCTTTTGGGGCAGCAAGATAACAAGCAAGAAAGAGGTAGTGTGAATGAAGATTTGGTATTTTTATGTGATGAACTTCCTTCTTTCATTGAACAAGATGAAGATAGAATACAAATTTCAAACCCATCACAAGATTTGGAGCAAAGCAAAGATGAGAATGAGCATGAAAATATGTTGGTTTATGAAGAGGCACATGGAAACAACTTTGTTTTACAAAATGTAGAAGAAGTTGATACACATAAGGTTGTTGATAAAACTAAGTATGAATTCAAAATCAGTCCTTTTATAGAAAAAAGCAAGGAAGAGGTTGAAGTGGACTTATTTTGGGATGATTTGGAGGTGTTTTGTTTGAACTTAGTTATTAAATCAACACCTCTACAAGAGGAAAATCATGAGTAACAAGGATATGGTGCACAAGTCTTCATACCTTTGCCAAGTCAATCAAAAGAAATGAAGCAATCAAATTAGCATGATGATAAGACAATAGATAATAAGCAAGAAACTAGCAAGGAGAGTTCAAAGTTTGTATTTTCAAGAGCATGTCCAATCAAACATTTTGCAAGGATGGAGGCCAAAAAAGCATCAAGATTCATTCTTGCACCCAAGCATGAAGTTGCAGCTGAAGGAGAATGCATTCAACCCACTTATCCACCTCAAAATTGTAGTATGTTTGGTCAACATGAAGAGGTAAGTGGATTTGTTTTCATTTTCCATGAAGTATTGCAACAACTATTTGAACATTTGACATTTCTTCACTTCCTCTTGGCTGCACATAAACATGTGAAGGATTGTAAATTGGTAAGAAAAGGAAGCTATTTCAAGGAACCAGTTAATGGTTTTGTTTGAGAAAGTCATGTTGTTGGTTAGAGTAGGTTAGGATGGGTTTCCTTTCAAGTCAATAAGTGTTGATGCACATTGTTATTTTGTCTTTTCTCTAAGTGCAAAGGAACAATTTTAGGTGTTTGGTTAGTTGTTCTTGGGGTGTTATAACTAGCTATCAAGTCTAATTTTGAGTTTGTTTCAGGTCTTTTCATGACTCCTAGGCCCAATAGATATGCTAGGCTATTGATTCTTGTTGTTTAGCAGAAAAACACCCCTAAGAGGTCGCTAACGTGTTAACTCATTTTAATCTTTAGACTAAAATAGTCTTATAAGAACATGATATAGGGAAGATATAAACTTGTTTGTTAGCTTTTTGAGTTTAGAATTTAAAATAGCATTATCCCCAAAACTCATGTTCACCAAAGAAGAGGGAAGTTGTTATGAAAAAGGGGTTTTCGAGGGCTTTTAGGGTTTTTGTTATTCCTTGGTGAATGAATATTTTCTTTCATAGCATGATGTCGTGTTGCTACCTTGTTCATGACACATTGTAGTTTTTTTTCAAGAAATATGGGCATGTTGCAAGACCAAGTGTAGAGATGGGGAGCTGAAATATTATAGGAGGAATAATTGTATGTTGTAGTATACTTGGGGAGAGAGGTTGGAGGAATTGATTGAAGCAATGACACATCAATCCACGTATCCTAGATTCTTGAGGTACTTTTTCAATGTGGTGATGGACTGATTAGATTTTTTGCACACATCTACTTCATGGAACTCTATTCAGTTTACCTGAGAACAACAAAATCAATAGTTAATCAATTCCTTCAACAATGACAAAGTGTGTCTTTTCTCATTCAATACATTGGGCAGTGGTCATGAAATAAAATGATTATTGAATTTCAGTGAGTCTCTAGGAAGGATCTAAAAATTGCAATAGGTTCTCATTCACAAGAATTACCTTTTCTTGTTACCATATTATTGATGTTTCTCTCATATGTAACTCTATTCTTGAAATAAGGGCAAATCTAGAGTTGATTTTGATGATGTTATGGAAAAAACTCTTAGGATATATGCACAATCATAAATCATATAGAGATAAGCTTGTTGGTATCAAGGTTTAACTCAAGTGGCATGGGCAATTGGTTTCTTCTATGGCTTGCTAAATTAACTACCCAAGACTAGATTATCCAGAGGAAATGAACTCACATACCACTAGGAGGTTTGTTTACAATTTGAGAGGAGAAATCAATTTGGAGGGTTTTCAAAAAAATGAGTAGCTTCATTATCAAGATGATTGGGGTTTCAAAACAACATCTATGAAGAAGACTTGAGAGGACAATCCTTTTAAGATCTAGTTGCAATATATCAAAGTGTCTCCCACTTTCTCTAACACAACAAAATTAGAAAGATAAATGTTAGTACTTTTGGCAAGATGACACAATGTCATTTAGAGTAGATTCAAAGGTCTTGTTTGTTGTTGTTAATCTTGAAGAGCAAGGTAGTTGAAACTTGTGTCATGGCCAAGATATAGAGTGAAGTGTAAAAGGTTGACTAAAGTGAAAAAGAAGATTGTGCAAAGATTATAAAGGATTGTTTTAAGAATAAGTTGCATAGTCCATGATGTCAAATGTCATGAAAGTTAGTAGGTTAGAAAGCATATATGGCAGGAATAGGGTGCTCCAATCCTTGGCCAATGAAGATTGAATTTCTTATGAAAAGTAATCAAACATTGTCTACCTCTCATGCATAGGATGTGACTATTTCCAAAGGTGATTAGTTGGAGACCATGCAATCTCATCTTGAGACTATTAAGAGATTAGAAATGGAGATCCCTATCCATGAAACACTGTTCTCATCACATGATGTTGGAAGATATAGAAGGTAACAACCAACAGAGAAAAGTCTATTCACTCCAGTCATAGAGCATCAGAAAGCACATTTAGAGGGCAACAAAGACACTGAGTAAAGATCACATGACAATCAAGTATGGGATCTTTTAAGGTGATTGGTTTGTGATAATTTAACAAGTGGGATGGCTAACTTTTCCACAAGTGTGGCATATTGGATCATTAGTGCATTGACTTGCAATATGCCCAAGCTCCCTATAGTTCCAACAAAGGGACTTTGTAGTGCACTCAGATGTAATGTGCGTAAATAAGGAAGTAATAATGATAGTGGAGAGCCTTTTTTCCTTGGGTTTGTGATACATACACCTATCTATATATCAATCTTTATGTGGTTTTCATCATGTTGGCTTTGTGAAGGTTCTAAACATGTAGGTTTGGACCAAATG
The DNA here is from genome assembly GCA_007258455.2 of Sequoia sempervirens. Taxonomy (NCBI): domain Eukaryota; kingdom Viridiplantae; phylum Streptophyta; class Pinopsida; order Cupressales; family Cupressaceae; genus Sequoia; species Sequoia sempervirens. The sequence goes on from VDFB02270651.1 coordinate 526,995,251, forward strand.
AACCTAGCATGTACCTTTGAGCCTTGAAATTGGATGAAAAGAGTTAGTTATAATATGTGTATTCATATATGTATTTATATATACACACATATATGTATATATATATATACATATATGTATATATATACATATATGTATATATATGTATATATGTATATATATACATATATGTATATATATACATATATACATATATATGTGTATATATACATGTACTATGTATACATATGTATATATACATGTATCCATATATGTGTGTATTTATGTGTACATGTACATGCACAAACATGTATATACATACATATATGCATGTATGTGCATGTATGTGTATATATATGTATGTATATACACACACATATATGTATATATTCATATATACATATATCTATCTACACATATATGCATGCATGTACATACATATATGTATATATACATACATACATACATATACCTATCTACACACATATATGTATAAATGTACACACACATACACACACACACATATACATGTACATGTACATATATATGTGCATTCATGCATATACATGTGTGTAGATATATAGATATATGTATGCATATACATATATATACATATATGCATATACATATATATACATATATGCATGCCTATACATGTACATATGTCTATTTGCATATATATATGTATGCATACATGTATATATGTATGCATACATGTATATATGTATACATGTGTGCGTACACACATATATATGGGTACATACATGTATATATATGTCTACATGTGCATATAATATAAATGCATGCTTACATATATATTTTAAAATATCAACAAATAATACTTTTTTAGTTATCCAATATTTGGTAAATGTGCATAGTTGAAAGGGAAACCTTTTTAATAGTCTCAAACCCTCAATATATGAATAAAATAATCCTCTCAAATCCCTAAATAAATTATATATATTGAGATTTTTATATTAAAAAAATATTCCAACAACATGTATAGTAGAAAAAGTCATTGATATATGTGTATTATAGAAACCAAATTCCTTTCAAGTTCCACTCATGACTTTTCACAACAACTTTACAAAATACTGCCAAGTTACTCTCCAAAAACAATGATGCCACACTTGAAGCATTTTTACCATACAAATCCCTTCCAAAGAATGCAAAACAAGCTCAACATTTTTGGCACATATCACACCCTCATGGATTTCATGGAGGACAACATTCTCTATATTTTACCACAAAACACTCACCAAACTACCTTATACTCTAGAAAACATATAATGACATGAAAAAATCCATTATTCCTACAATGGGGCCATCCTTACTAGTAATTGTAACCCCCTAGAAACTTCAATGCCCATCCACAATTTTCTCACTACTCATTCCAGAAAGAAAGAACCCTATAAATTTTGAAATAGGAGTTTCATATATTTCAAAAATGCTTCAAACATATGGTATGACTAAAATATTTAAGGTGTTTTTAATACTAATAAGGAAATATCATATTTTATCTAAAACTCAAATAGGAAATATCCAATAAACATAGTCTATCTTGTTAGAGTAAGTAAAAACTATGGCTTGTGAATGCTCACTTTTTGAAAGATAACTTAGATATCAAACAACAAAAAACACCAAATTGGAACAAATGAATACAATAACCTCATTCGACAGAGACTTCATGTAGCCATATGAAGGCAATCAAAGTCCATACACAAAATTTCATGATAACACTTATGCAAACCTCTACATATCTACAATACATCAACATATAGCCAATATGTGAAATAATATAAGTGTGTGGGTTCTCAAAGTGTATGGTGTATAACTGCCCCACTATCACAATATGCTTGTATCTCTTGAATAATGCTCTCCTACAACAAGTAAGAGGGGGAAAATTTAAAAACTTGCATCCACCTCATGTCAATAGATAGTAGTTAGTAGATACACCAATGTCAAAAGACCATCATCACTAATGAACAACCTTAATTAAATATCATTTGTATATGATTTACAAAAATAATTAATTCATCTTATTATTCATCAATTATTCAAAAACTTCACGTATTCAAAATATTTTAATCAACAAGATATTAGCTCAAATCATGGATAATTTGTAAAATAGTGAAATATTAATTGTCATAAGAACATACTAAGCATAGTGTCATCACATTTAGTATGTCATATAAAAACAATGAATATGCATGTACACTTAACTTGTTATTCAAACATCAAAATGTTTGTTCATAATAAGTAGATACAACTAGGATGTGACATTTAAATTTAAATTTATTTGTCTAACCCATACCAAACATATGAATAATGGTTTTGTTAAGACTTTTTATTCATTCAAGCTTTAAGAAATATTGGGTGTTTTGGAGAGACAGGGGGATGCTAAAATGCCTTGTGTGAGGAAAGTGGTGGTAGAAACCATTCATAGAGAAAAATGCTTTTAGATAGTCCATGATTTGTGTGTGTTAGAAAATATGCATGAATTATATCAAAACAAACACACTTAGATGGAAAGTATTACATTAAAGAATCTATCTAAATCAAGCATAGTTTAACAATAAAATTCTTTAAAAACTTTGCATCCTCCTCTAATCTTAAATGTCTTGGCAATTTGTGCTCTCAGATCTCATTCCTACAGAAATCCCTAGGATGCCATCTAAGAAACAAGTAGCCTATCCATTTACAATGCATATTATAAACCTACATCTATATGATTAAAAGATCTAGTTGCATGAAATGATAAATTGACAGGGTGAAATGAGTCAATATGCACAAAATGATATGAAGTGGAAGATAATGTAAACTATGCTAATGCTAATGAGATTAAAACTGATTCTACATGCTGAATTAAACTATGAAATGCCTAAAGAAGCCATGATCCAAACAAAATTGACAAACTATCTTAAATACTACGCTAAAAATACAAATGAAGCTCTAAAAACTCAAGTGAAATTCTGCAGAGTAAGATTGTGCAATTGCTCCTTGTTGAAAAGCTATAAATGGGCCTCAATTTATAGATTTTTCCAAGGCATTGGGTGAGTTGGCAGCCATGAACGATTGAGATTTGGTTTGGAGAAATCAATGGTGAAGAATGAGAAGGATCGAGAAAACAAGGCAATGGTTCCCTTTAGTAAAACCATCTTGCCAAGTGTAAGAAGGAATCAATTGGAGGATGAAGCCATGTGTCTTGAAGGTTGTTAAATTGTTGAGAGTAAATATCCAATTTATGAAAATAAGAATAATTATTTTCATGTGACACATGTTGAGTTGGAGGGTGAGGTGGAAGGTAGTTAGAGAGATATGTAGAAATGTGATGAAATTCAAATTTAAAAATTTGAATTAAATGAGAGGGAATCAATTAAAATAAAACAAATTATTTAAATTTGTTTATTTCAATTAAGTCATGAAGAGAGTGAATTAGAATAGAGGAATTAAGAAAATAGGAACTATGTAAATAAATTTGCTATTTATTTAAATAATATAGGAATAAAGGTTTCATTAATTAAATAATCAATATTTAATTAATGTTTTCTAGACCAATTTTGAGTGTATACACTTTGAATTTGTAATTAATGAACAACCATATTGCCAATGATGAAATTCAAAGGAGTATTATTGTATTGGCATATAAAAATGGGTAGGATATTATAGTTGACTTGAAAGGATAAATTATTGTGGAGGGACTAGAAATTCTATGAGGTAGTAAAAATGATCAAAGTAGAAGTATGATTATAAGCAAGATAAATATTTTGGAGAATCTTTAAATTTCAAGAGAATTGGAAAAATATCATTTGTTTCTTTTATCAATATGGAAGACATAGGAAAGACATCTAGAGAAACATGAGAAATCATCAAGCAATGACCAAGTTAAAGTTGGATTGAAAGTTGTACCAATTAGGAACTATGAAAAAATGATTTAAGGAAAATAAAATCTTTGCCTATTGGTGATGGATGAAGATGGGTTAGATCAACTTATCATATGTATGCAATAGTTGTCCAACAAGGCAAGAGAAAGAGTTAATTTTTTTTTATCCTCAATATCATTAGAAATTACCAACACACAATGGTAAGTTATGTTAGTATAAAGGAAGAGGGGATTATGTACTTCAATATACTATCTAAACTATCCCCCAAAAATAAAGACAACGAAGAGGATAATTATCATTGAAGAAACAAATAAATTATTGGAATATATTTTGAATTATAGGTACCTTCCTAGTTGAAAGAGATACAAGTATTTCTCTCATAGTATATCTTAGGAATATGGTTTTGATGTGTTCTAAATTACATAAATTAATGGCTTGTAATAGCAAGGGAGATTTGATTACTATTAAGCCTTCCTATTTTATAAGTTTAGTTATCTAGATCACCAAGCTAAATCAATTGTCTTTGCATAATATTAAAGAGTCTAGAGTTCTTAAGTGCCCCCCAAGTAACCTTGAAAATCTAGAGATTAACAACCAAAGATGTGTATCAAAAATCTTGATTTCCAAAAACTACTATCCAAATCCTTTCTCTCTCAAAATTCATGACATGAAGTATTTAATTGAAATAAACTTATTGAAGGCAAAGAAAGCAATGCAATAGCACAAGATTGGTATTTCACACAAATCTTATCCCCAAAGTAATATCTCTATGTATAAAGATGGTAAAGAAATAACACAAGACTAATGTTTCATGCAAATTTTACACATAGTAACAAGCTAAAATTAAAATAGGAGATGATATTCTCAAGAAAGTATGCAAACACAATAATAAGATAAAATTTAATTGATTTAAATCATTTAAAACTATAATAGAGTTGCAACATACCTAATATTAGATAAAGTTACAATATTAGACTATTGTGGGATCACCCTCAAATGAAGAATTTTGAACTCCAAATGCATGTTCAAATGAAGAACTTTGAACTCCAAATGCACAAAAGTTATCTCCCAATTAATGATGTAATTGATGGTTACATATTCATAGAAAAAAAAAAAAGTATTAGAGCATCCTCAATGCCTTAAATAATAGAAAGCTAGTTCTTATTAACTAAATCATTTGACTTGGATTTACATGAATATGTACTAGTTTAAGACCTACAAAAAGGCATTATGAGGACATACCAACTTAGAGGCTTGCAATCAATGGGTTACAGACATGATATGAATCTAGAAAGTGTTGCTTATCGACTACAATATTTGAATTGGTTATAGAAACCTCATTTATTTGACACACATTAATTAAGAAATGCCACATAGATGTAGAAATTGAGGAAAATATTATCTCCTAGATTCTCCATGTCCATTGAAATTAAATGAGAAAATTATTTGGTATTTGAAATGATTGTTTGTTTCACTTTTTCAAGAGTCATCTTCATGCATGCTTGAACAATCAAATGCTTTATGCGCTTATGAATTTGAAGTCTATCAACTTCAAAGTGATGACCACATGGTCTAAACTGCATAGTCTAACCCAATACTAGCACTTATAAATCGTACCTAATTTTTTTTTTTATAAATCTTATCAATTAATATAAGGTTGAAATTTACATATAAATCCCATCATAGTGCTAACTATCTTTTAATATCTTTTCATATAAATCTAGTCACACCATCAACTATATTTTAATATTATAAAGGTAAAAAGCTACCCAAAAGGGATAACCTCTTACATTAAGGATTATGAAAAGACCTCCCATTAAGATTGAATGAGTGCATTGAATAATTGACCTAAGTGGTAAATAAGAGACCATAAAATAGTGAGCACCATTATTAGGAAGCTCCCACTATAATGTTCTGGGGTAAAGGAGCAACCAAAATTGATATACCTTGTTCATCGAGGGCTATAAAAAAACCTCTCATTAAAATTGAATGAGTATATTGAAGAACAAGTGGAGAAAAAGGGTTTTACTATTGCTAAAGTCATCAATGTAAGACTTTCCTACTCTATTATGTTGATATTTGAAAACAATAATGTTCATATATATTTTTCAATCGAATGACAAATAAAGTAACTTATATTTTGAAAGAAATTTAGGAAAAAATATACATTAGAATATTTAGTCAAAATATTTTAATTATGTTTTTTCATTGATTAGTTAGTAACAAACAAATAACATCTAATATTTGTATTAATATACTACCTCGAATATAACTAATACGGATTATAATTGAAAAAAAAAATTCATCATAATAATTAAATTCCTTCACCTTTACAAATATTTAATTAATATTTCCTTGATCTGATCCAAAATTTTAATTTTTTTAAGAAAATACCTAACAATATGAAAGAAAAATCCTTACAGACTTTGAAAATTAGTACAAATATAATCATCCATCATAACAAATTAAATACAAATATTAACCACCATATGATATACTATTATATTAAAACATCGCCGATAAGGTGGACAGAAAACTAAATGTGAATTTACATGGGTCTGCTAAATATTCCATTACAAAAAGCAACACGCTTTTCTTGAAGTCTATTACACGCAGATGTAGAGTCTCTAAACGTTCTGCAACTAACCAGATGTAAAGTCTCTAAAGATTCTGCAACTAACCAGCAAATAAAATCGTCTGTAAAATCTACCGAATCCGCGTAAAATCTAAAGTAGCTGTTAACTCGCTGAAAATATCAAGCATTTCGAACATAAATTTGAAAAAAATCCTCCTCTTTCGGAGAAGTTATCAAAGTGTTATCCAGCACGTGTGAGAAAATACTGAAAGATTCAGCTTTTTAGGGCACATATTAGGATTTTTAGGTTGTGTTTGAAAGAATACACCGCAGGAAGCTAAGGGTTTTAAGGGTGATTTTGCAATCCGAAGGCTGAGAAAATCCAGAATATAGGAGTTTTAGGGTTTCTCTTGCAATGTAATGGAGGCCGAGGAAGCAGACAAACGCTCGGCAGGGATGCTGCCGGGTAATAATTGCCAGGTTAGGGCTTGCCATTGTTTTTCCCTCAGGCTGTTGTTCACAAAATTTGCAAAAATTAGAATTGAGACAAATTAAAGAAAAATATTAAAATACATTCACCCTAGTTTTCAACAGAGATCCATGCATTAATATGTAATTTAATTTATGAAACAAGCTTTGGGAAGAATTTGTGTAAAATGATTTTAATCCACATGTGGAATTACTCTTTTTAGTCCGTCATTCAAGAAATGGTAGGAAAATTATTCTACTCAGTTTCTTCCTGAAGCTTGTTTGACAGTAAAAGATTTGATTACAGAACGTGAAGTTCCTAAGTAAGTTTTATGTTTTTTATCACAAATTTGATTATGATACTTTTATTTTGATGGGAATAAATTGTCCAATGTAGTATGAGGATTCATCAACCATTATTATATTTAGTAAAACCATTTCCTTCTGTTAAATATTTTTGTCCAGAATGTCATGACAATGGAACAGATGGAGACCCTGCGCAGGCAGATTTGCGCTTTTTCAACTATTTGTAGCCAGTTGGTCGAAATGCATAAGGTTATGTCGCAACAAGCCTACGCTTCTTCCCGTGAGTATTCTAATACGATTTTTTTTTCTTAATTTTTTATTTTTTCCTAGAGTTTTTGGTTTTACCTTTTGATCCATTTAATTATATTTTTTCTCCAACACAAAGAAATTCATGGTTTGTTTCTATGTTTTATTTATTTTTACGCTGGTGAATCTTTTCTTACTTGCTAAATGTTGGTCGATGTTATAGGCTAGCTTAAATGCAGTGTAGGATGTATTTGGATTGCATCTCTCAATTCTTTACGTTAACTCTCATTTTTATTTGACTTATAAAGTCCTTTAGTTGACATTTGATTTTACTAAGAAATGCTGATTTGTTTCTAGTTTCTTCCTTTGTAAATTAAAATGCCCGATTTGTTTTCTTATTTCTCTCATTTACTTGGTAAATCTTGAGCATAGTAGCATTCCATTTACATGACATTGATGCAGGATGGAAAAAGTGTATCTAAATTCAATTGGCTAATATATATATGTATATTTATTTTTGTCTATTGGTCCTATCCATTTCTTCAGTTTTTGGTATTTGTTTGTGTATGGATAAACCAGGTGACTTTTGCATATTAAGAACTTGTAAGGAAAGACATTAATCACTTTGAAACTACCACCCATTTAATTTGATTTTTTCTCCAACACAAAGAAATGCATGGTTTGTTTCTATTTTTATTTTTTGACACTGGTAAATCTTTTCTTACTTGGTAAATGTTGGTCGATGGTATAGGCTAAGCTTAAATGCAGTGTAGGATGTATTTGGATTGCATCTTTCAATTCTTTACGTTAACTCTCATTTTTATTTGACTTATAAAGTCCTTTAGTTGACATTTGATTTTACTAAAAAGTGCTGATTTGTTTCAAGTTTTTTTCTTGGTAAATTAAAATGCCTGATTTGTTTTCTGATTTCTCTAAATCTTGAGCATAGTAGCATTCCATTTACATGGCATTGATGCAGGATGGCGAAAATGTAACTAAATTCAATTGGCTAGGCATTAAAAAAGAAAAACTCGGCAAATTAAGTGTGAAAGCAAGTCAAAAAGAGATAAGTATATGTATGTATACACACACACACACACACACACACATGTATATATTTACATACACATGTATATATATTTAATATATATATGTATATGTATTTTTGTCTTCAGTTTTTGGTATTGCTTCTTGTATGGATAAACCAGGTGACTTTTGCATATTAAGAAGAACTTGTAAGTAAAGACATTAATTACTTTGAAATTACCACTATAAAATATAAATGCTAAATGGGTGATGTAAAGACCTGGTCCTTTAACAGTGTTTCTCTGAGTTTCCAAGACAGCAGGAAATGGAGATGGCAAAAACTTTCCCGAATTTTGGGAATGGCTATTAAAATATTATAAACAAACCAAAGCAGGTGAAATATTAGAAAGTAAATACAAGTGCTGAATTTTAGCTCTTTTAGATTTTTAAGTGTTGTTAGCATTATTTTCGTTAAAAAAGTTACCTTCTTTTATTTTTAGGTGCCAAATGGAGCAGGCTGTCCAGTCCTGAAAAAGGGACATTCCTCCAAATCCCCAAGTCTTGGGGATGTCCTAGATGCCATCCAACCCCTGGGGATGTGTATGTGTGGAACACTGCTGAAAATCTCCTGTGAGAAATATTGCTGCTTCAGTTTTCATGGCGACTATTCCTCTCATCAGCTTTATGGGGCAGTCTGCATGGTACTAATAGGAGCAGCTAAGCCCTTCACTGCATTCTTATTACAGAAAGGGGGATTTGAGCCTGCAGTCTGCATGGTCATGCTCTTCTGAGTTTCTTGAATTTATTCTATTACACTACAACACCATTATATATGCATGTTTTGTTTGCTGGAGAGTGTATTTTTGAATCTTTAGCCACAATTAAGGTTGCTTTGCTCTAGCCAATATCCGTGAGTAAATTTAAATAATATTCTTTATGTTGAAGTTATAGGTGTCCCCTTGTTGCATTCCTGTGTTCATCTCCTCCCCAAAACGGGACTTAGTGGATGATAGGGGTAAACCATAAATAATGAACATCCTTATCATTTATCAAAACAAACTTAGGACAATACTGTAGCATGTGTACTGTAACTCCAGGTATTCCCATAACTTTCACCAATGTAGCATAAATCAAGAATCAGTAGCATGTCAACTGTAACTCCAGGTATTCCTGTAACTAGCACCAATGTAACATAAATCAAGAATCAGAAACAGATTATTTATTTGTATCACTCCGCATCTTTATGTAAGGTCAGGAAACAAGGAAATTCCATTGCAGATTTTAGATTTTGCGATTACATCTACTCATGATAAGTTGAAAATTTTCCATCAAAATTGGGCAGAGTACTTCAATTAATACAAACACTGCTATGGCAAATAACTAAGACTGTAATTGCCAGCATAAATCAAAAGTAAGACAGAACCTAACAGTGAAGGAAATATGAAACACATAGAAGCACTAATCACTGGTTTCCAGGGTTGGTGGACTGTTTGATGAGAGATTCAGCCATTGCCTTCAACTGGCCATGTTTCACCTGTGAGATCCAGAAAGAGGCTGAGATGAACTCCATCTTACTTGTTTGTGGAAAGCAAAAAATCAATCTTTCATGTCATTTCCAACTACATTCATTGTCATATTGTACTGTCTGGTATTGATATATGACTAGCAAAGATGTTAGTAAAATCTACTGCGAGTTATTGTTACTATGCATAATGCATATTAAGAGAATTCTCTAAGAAGGTAAACGTGCTCCTTTCACAGCTTATATTAATTATAGGCTGCCCAAAGTGGCTCTTAGAAATATTTTAGAGCACAGTACAATAAAAAAGAGTATTAAGTTTTGGGTGTGTGCTAACAATCTAGAGCAAATCAATTTTGTGATATGCAAGTCAACAGAGTAGTGACATTCATTTTTTTTTCAAGGCGAAAATATGTATGTCAATCAGAAAATACTGTTAAAATACACGTCACAGATTGCAGTAAACTGGTCTTCCATTCTGAATTCCAAAAATATACCAACTATCACTAGTAGTTGAAGAAAGTCTTCTGCCTATCAGAAGTAAATCAAACTCAAAGAACAAGACTATCTAGGAAAACAGGACAGTAATTTTGAGTATAACTGTTCTGTGTCATGATATCAAAATAAAAATTCAGATAACTAACAGGAAGGACAAGTCTTCACACCTAGCCATTATGAGCACCATATCAAAAGCATTAACACATGAACCGGTCCTATGCAAGGCTCCATATGGAAATCACCTGAAACTCAACTCAGGTCTTAATGGCATCACAAGGAGGAGCAGATACCCGTACAATTCCTTGGTGTCAATTTCCATGTGCTTTGGGAGCAGCAAGCTACTGACATAATTAACTTAAGGATCATTAAGCAGAAGGACTCCACACTGAGATTATCAAACAGCCTCACTATAAAGTTATCAGCCATTTATATGAGATGGTCTCTTTGCAAATAATGTCTGGGATACACTTTAGGAATGTACAAGAGAAGGTTGTCTTTGATAGAGCCGAGTTCTAAGTCTTTGAGAATCTTTTCCATGTCAGTTATCCTGTGCAGAACATCAACAAAGATATCAACCTTATTTTAATATGACCTTCAGCCAAAAACTGGTTAAACATCCACAGTTGTTACATATAATCTCACCCCTTTCTCCAAGACTTCTTTGGGTTTTGGGGATGGGGGGAGATGCAGTTTTGAGGATAGCAAAAATTTTGGGGACAACAATTAAAATTATCTATAAAACTAAATATTCATATTTTTAAAATACAAATAAACTAAAAATAACTTGAACAAACCAAAAGAAGCTGGAAATTCAAAAAGTACTCAATACAATGTGGCATATATGCAATAACAATCCATGGATCCCATAATCCGTTTGATAATCATAGTGTGAATCACAATTGATATTTCATCAATAAAAGCTCCATATTGAGGAGTCATAAGGTTAGAGAAATGGAAAAAAACAAAATGTTCAATCATGCATACTACATAGGTACATTGAGCAACAAGCTGAGAATTTGGAGTCATTATTTCATGGGTATCTTGGAAACTACTCCTCATCACTATAACTGTTGGACACAATTGCCTTTTGCAATCCCACCCAACCATTCTTGATTGCAAACCCTGTTCCTCATCAATTTATGCCAACTCCTTGTGCTCTACATCTCATTGCACTACTCTCATTGTGCTCAAGTGTCTTACAAACAATGAGATGCAAGGCATTGTCTATAGTGTCAAGCATCTTGACTTTCTTAGAAGGAAGTTTGTTCCTCTTAACAAAGTGGATGAAGTTGATGTTGACCAATTTCTCTCAACATCAAAGGGTAATAGGAGTTTTATACAGTAATCTTGTAGGCCAATACAACCACCACCAGCCAACTAGCCTCTCGTATGCCAAAGGGGGCCTTTTTATCCTTGTTGAACTCTTATAGCCATCAAATTTAGTAAATCTGATATGGTTAGTTATAATCTTTTAAGCTTCATATGGTCTATACATTTTCTTGAAGGCATTCATTTGACCCTTATTTGCATCCTTGTCATTAATGTGGACAACTCTACTTGGTTTGTCCACACCATTTTGGATTCAACGGATAGGCAACAATGTATAAAGGGGTATTCAGCTTTTCCCACCTCTACTGAATGATGGGTTCAATATGCTCGTTGTAGAACTCTAAGTTGGAGTTTGTCTCACAAATGGTTCCCTTCATCAACCCAAGCATACTATCAATACAAATATATCTACCTAAGTGTAATGTCCCCTATTTGGTATACTTAGAATTCTGCCCGAAAATCACAATTTCCAAGTAAGAGATATATTTTATTCAATTACAACTTCTGATAGACTCTAGTTTAACCTTGCAATAATGTTAGCCAATGATTCATAATATAATATAATTAATTGATCATTTGTATTGTTACATCTACTACATTATTTGACATATATATTGATCTAGATGAGTGACTCACAATGCTGATTCTAAATTATTATCCCCTCAATAATCAATCATTGGGGAAGATTAGAGAAGGAACCTCAATAGGGTGCTAGGAGTCTTTCCTACTTCTAAACCCAAGGGTGAATAGTCAACCCCCTTGTCTAGCAAGGAATCTCTCCCCCCCTTCATGTACTTCCAACTGTTCTTCCCATGAACGAATTATAGAGGCATTATAATTTAGATTGTTAATGCAATATGAATTACAAGTCCTATGAGGTTCTATAGAAAATATACGGAATTGATATATTCAAATATATACATTAAGTAGCATACCACTATCTATGCAACTATGTTACTGTTATATCCACAGAATGCAGATGCAATAGTTTGGTGTGCAGATAATTATTCTAATCGACCTGTTGTAGATATCAGTCTGCAGATTATCTTCAATGCTATTCGATCTGTTCTTAACATTCAGAAGATATTGCTTAGTGTAAATCAAACGAGTAAGAATCTTTTATCCATATTCACATTAATTTTTAAAGAATCATACTTACTTCTAAGGCTCAATAATTGCTGCAAGCATCATTATTGCCTAATTGTATAATATATATATATATATGAATTTATACTCAACTTAATTCCCTTGTCATTGATTATCATTCGGCTTCATATATCTCTTATTTAAGTGTCTTCTTCTTCCACATGCCTCTTGGTATCGGCTCTAATTCCGAATGGTATTTTGATTTCTTTCCGTCTGCTATTCTATTCAGATCTCTCTATTATATTTCTGCTGCTGTGAAATGGTTTGATATGCTCCTTCCTTATCCCCTCTATCCTCCATGTTAGCTTCTATTAATATACTCAAGAGGGTGCGATTAGCCCTTTCAAGGAAGATGACTACATAGAGAAAGACGTCAAAGGGAGGCGTCCCTTCATTCCTTCTCACCAATTAATTTAGATGATATATTAGTTTGGGGGCACTACTATTAGGAATTCTTGATTACCTTTTGTCAGCTGTAATCACTATGAGGTTGTAGTATTCCCCCTTAAATTTTTCAAGTTTTAACTTTAACCATCACCAAACCACTGATTAGCGTTAGCTCCAAATCAAAACCAATTTGCAAAATAACCCTCACCAAGAATGTTCACCAAGATCCCAGTGTGGGCGAGGTGATAGCATATGGTTCCGGGGATCGTTAGCAACTGAAATGTTCATTACAAAACCAATTGTAGGTGGCTGACCAACCATGAATAAAGTAATTACAATAGGCGGATAACTGATCATGTGATTCCGCACTACCACTTATTCAGCAGGGGGAATATCTTCCACTCTACCACTTATTTCGTGGGGGGGGAATAACAATTAATGAAAGAATGTTTATTGAACTCAACCACTTCTCCAGTGGGAGTGTAAAAATCAAAACTAAATTGCAGCAATAAATGAAATAGCTGTTAGTACTACTAAACCAGCTTTACAATGAAAGTTTCAAGCTGCAAATAAGAATAGATATGCTTCCAAATTCACAGTAAGTTAGAGTAATAAGTCTCTAACAATTACAATGCAATAAAGATACAAAAATGAAGCTTAAACCGACATTATATCAAAATCTAACAAGTCTGATCAGAAACAGTGTATACAGAAAATAAGACCAGCAAGATAGAATATCACCAAAATGGACAAAGCTTCTCCAATATAGCTCATAATGCTCCCAAACCACAACCAAATGACAGCTAGGAGCTAGGTGCCCAATCTCCATTGGAAAATCGAGCTAGAAACAAAGAGAAACAGAAGGGACGAATCCCAATGCACTCAAGGAGATGGTACGGCCTCTAGAAAGGGTAGACCTTCTCTAAAAAATTCAGATACTCAACAATAAAATCTGCAAACTTGGAGAACTGGGCGCCCTGCACAGATAGACAACATGAGCAAATACCCAGAATGAAATAAAATTATTGGTGAAACTATCAGCAAAAAACCACTTCAGCCATGATGTTTAGCAACAGACATAAACAAGTAATACAACAACAACTTGTTTATACTTTATAGAATTCTCCAATAAGCTCAATCTGCACTCCTGAGTGAAGCACAGTCTCAAATAACCACCTAGGTAGCCATAGTTTTAGGCCCGAAGGATGGTGAGTTTGCTAAGCTTTCCCTTAGCCAGGTTCTGGATTCAGTCCAACAACATAACATTACCATAAAATTCCAGCATAAGAATGAAGGCCCAATTCCAGCATAAGAATGAAGGCCCAAAGCATCAATATATATAAGCTCAAATGGCGAATGAAGCAATTTGTAACTCCCAACAAGAAACTGTTCAATTTCCTACAAGGGACGCCACCTCTCAACATTCACTTAATTTGAATTAATAAATCATTAATTATCATCCTCTAGGCGTCCACCTCTAAGTTGCATCAATAAAATATTTAAAATAAACATTAAATGCTCAAGTAGTCGACCCCTTTATGTCCCCTCTTTTAAAATGACTTGAAGTCATCAAGCGTAGGCGTGGGGTACAACTTCAAAACATAAAATTGACTAAGTATGGAACTCAATCCAAGGAGAAAGCCAAGAGCAATGCCCAAACTGCAACTGGTAAACTGCTAAGAATAGCAAACTAACATTAGCCGAGCTGAACCAAACTGATGATGGTGCCTCTGCCATAAATGGACTTACTAAAAATAGCAAATGCCAAAAATAGTAAGTTCACTTCAAACTCAACAAAAAACCAAACTGATCAGCCACACTGAATTGCAAATGATTGAACTGCTGCTAGAATGACACTGCTAAAAATAGACTTGCCAAAAATAGCAAATTGCTATAAATAGTAAGTTTGCAAAACTTTCTCTGAACACCAATTGAGTAGTATCATGACTTATTATAAATAGTAAGTGTTTCCAAGTCTCTTTTGAGCACAAATCGGGCAACCATCACGACTTACTATAAATAGTAAGTGCCCGGAAAGGTTTTTATATTCAGATGCATGTCACACCACCTTGAAGGTCTTTGAAAACCCAAAAAAACCCATACACCTTTCCTGCGTGCAAGGTACCTGCCAAAATTGCATGTCATTATCTTAACATGCATGCTACCTTATCCTGAAGCTCTCCAAAAACCCAGAAAGCTTCACCAAACATGCATCAAAAACTCACACATGCAAACCTTCGAAAATGCATCTGAAAGTGGAAACCCTAATTTCTACTTCAGCTTAGCCTATGGGTTTCCAGAACTAGGCTAAATCCAATTGAAGAGGGCAGGGCTAAATTGGGGACATTAGAGAGGGAGGTCGGCCTCTATAAACATTTGCTTATACTAAATATTAAACTCTTGATCAATGACCTTTCATTCTAGGCGATTGGTTATATCTTCTTTGAAAGAAGTCGATCAACATTTGTAAGAATATTTGAGTGCTGCAACATGGCAACTTTGTTGCTTATATTTTAGTTTAGGATTTGTTTCATTTTGGGGGCATGACACTAAGGTTGGATTTAATTGAGTCCTATGCAATAGATGTGACGTATCTCACATTTGACCAAATCCATCATTGACCACACTCTCATTCACCATTTACCCCTTATTTGTCTTGGACTTTCCCTGCCTAGTCCAAGCTTATGCATGATCATAACTTGTAAGGGCTCCTCCAACTCCAAAATCATTTGCAATATAATGAATAAGAAGCAAGTCAAGTCTCAACTGACTTAAGGAATTGCTTCCTTGTCAAAACAATGGAGAGCTATGATGGTTACAAATGAGCATATGCACCTTACTTGTATCTACCACAATATTTTTGACCCACTTAATTTTACTAGTGTCCTTGAGTGCATTGTTCATGGCATGCACATAATAGGTGAAGTCAATTAGTTTGCTTGCTTCTCTACACATACGTTGCATCATTAACCACTTACACTACATTGAAAGGACCAACCTCCTCAATGTCATCTCTCAGGATCTGAAACTGAAGTTTTACACCCTTGCATTTTCTTAAGCAATGAAACAATCTAGAGAAGTAAGGCCCATCCTTTACATGAAATTATAATATTGATGAGTGGGTTGTGTCTTATATCCATCCACCTAGTCATGAGAGACTCATCTAGTCTAATCTATCCCATCACCTTGGAATAATTTTTAGCTAAGATGGTGGCCCTCAATTTTGTTTCCCCAAGAGGCACATAAGATGCACGTACTTGTTCTACCTTAGCCATATCCTCGAAATAAGGAGACCAAGCAATAGGAAGTGGAATACCATTGGCAAAAGAGAATTTGCAAATAGCATTATTTGTCTCATCTCAAGCCTGTGCGTTCAACATGTCCATCACTGGATTGGAAACTGAACTCACAACCTTACTTTTTCCCTTAGCCTCCACTCCACTTGCCTCAAAAGGTGTAACCATAGGAGGTGTAGAATTAGAAATATGCTTGGAAGAACTAGAAGAATGGGGTGGTGCACGTTGAGAGGAGAAATCTCCACAAAACAATTTGATAAACTTGAAGAAAATTTGGACACCATGATAATGTTGTGCTTCCAATCAAGAGAGCAAATATTGGACTTCCATTTCCTATTCCCCCATAAAGGCCCTAACTAAATGCATACATAATGACAAGCCCAGAGATACTACAACAATGAATAAAAAATGCATTTTTAATATTTTATTCAAACACACACATTCAACTTGAAATCTAACAGTCTGATACAACTTGCAAATCTGAACAACTCTGATGTTTCAGTGTCACTCTGAATCTTGACCTGCTTCTTGAGGATTTTATCCCCACAATGGTCTGATACTGTTCCTTGAGGGTTTCTGTCCTCAAAATGGTCTGATTGTCATGGCTAAAGGTTGCCGTCTCCATACACCACAGCTAACATAAAGAGTGTCACATTCTTGAGAATGAAATTGATTTTTGTTTTTAATTTTCAGAATTGACTCTCTCTTTTCCCCCCAGTGCTACCTATACTCCATGCCTTCTCAATTGCGGACAACCATTCCTCAATTGATGGCAGTTGACCAACAAGTTCCTCCCTCAATTCATGGCAGTTAACTAGCAAGTTTATATCTCAATCCATGGCAATCCCAAACTGATAACTGACAGGTTCTTTCCCTTATTTAACTGATCCCAACTGAAAATTTTCATCTACCTTTTTTTTTTCCCTTATTTAACTGACCCTAACTGAAAGTAACTACAATCCTAACTACAACTACTCCTAAACTGGTTGTCTACACACTTAAAGCTGTGGATTAAAAGGGAACATTGCATTGTATTGATGATAGTGGCAAACTATTACAAAGGATTCTTCTTGTTAAATAGCCTCTTGGCCCATTGGGTTAATACCATAGAAGAGCAATCAAATTTTGTGGCACTTGTATGATGTATCTGAAAATTCAGTTTTTGTTTCCTTTTCGTTTTCTCCTCCAATCCTCATTTGCATTACCCATTTCCTCCATTTTCTCAAATCCTCTTCATTGTAACTCATGTTGGCACTACAGAAACAAAACAATCATATAGACAAAAATGAATAGCAAGATATACTCAAATAACATCAGTATGCTTAACCCATTTAGAGTGCATTTTTTTAAGTACAATTGCAAAAATAAAAATTAACATTTAGGGTGAGTGCCAAAAACAAAACAGTAACCTATTTAGCCCTTTAAAGCATATTTTTTGAAACCTGATTGCAAAAAAAGAAACAGCACATAGGGCAAGTGTCTAAAACAAAACAACAATTTTTTAGCACAATGTAAACTGTAAAGGTATACAAACCAAAAATAACATTTTTTAACCTAAAAAAAGCAATTTATTTAATTATCTCATTAAAAAATTTAACAATAACAAAAAAATATTTAAAACATATTGGAAGTCACAATGAAAAAACATTGTGCAATGATGCAAGGTGTGGAAAAATAAAATTGAATTGAAAACTTTGAAGTTGAAAAAATGAAGAAAAGAAACTTTGAGTTTAGCATTTGCAAAGAAAAAAATTAAAACAAATTAAAGTTTAATTTCAACATACATGCTTGGTTTGATCTTTGTTAGTGATTGCAAGAAGACCTGCCTTCCTTTTCCTCTTACGTTTTGTCGTCTTCTCTATCCTCTGTCTCTTTATATGAATGCAAGATAACAATGGACATATGGTTTCAAAAGCATTTAGAGTGGGAGCCCATGGTGGGTAACCTTTTTAAGATATAGTTTTTTTAGATTTTCTAAAAATGTGAATATTTTTTCTTGCAACAAAAGAGTTGCAAACTGTAGGAGACACCATGATGCCTGTGGATGAATGACAATGGATGCTTGGGTGTACCCTAGCTATCCCAAGGATGCCAAGGTGCACCAAACACTTATAGAAAAAGGGGATGTCCGACAAATTTGAAAAAAGGGGGACAAGAGGCAGGAGTGTGGAGAAGGAGAGGGACATCCAATTTCCCCTTGCCCTAAATGTCTGGGACATACTTTCGCTTGATATGCATCTCCATGGACCAGTGTTTTTCTTGTAGTGTGCCAGAGTCCTTTTTATTGTGGCATTTTGTATGCTTAGGCAACTATAGAATATCTATTGTAAATACTAGAAGAATAGAAGATAACAGCTAGGGTATAGGAACATTTAGAATTAAAAAAACAGTTAAAATGATTGAAAAAAAGTTAAAAACTCTGAAAATCCCCTGAATTGTGTAGAGAACTGCTGGATTGGTGAGACTAAATCTCGCTTGATTCCTATAATGTGATTGGCTGATATAGCATTCTTGGGATGGAAATCTGAGAGTAAGTGCCTTCAGAGAACAATGTCACAAATGTTAGTGCAAATCCAACCACCACTGTATACCAAGAACAAGTAGGATACACTTCAGCAAGTTCTCAAACACCTTCTTTGTCCTGCATGACATGCACTTGTCAATAAGTATAAGGTTTAAATTATCTTTGTTTTTAGATAAATTTGTTGACTTTTAAAAAGGGTTGCAAATCTTGGCAAATATTTGCTAAGTCTGGGTTGACTTGCTGAGTAAAGGCCATTTGGCTGGCAATGAAGGACTTGCCATTGGAGTTGTGAGTTTTCAAAATAATTGCCAAGCTCACTTTTTAGAAGGCTTACTACCTTCAAAATTTAATCATTAGCCATATAAAGGGATTTCATGATTAATTGACAATTTTTGTTACCTTGGATGCTCAAAAATCAAATGAATGCACACTATAGCATGGCAGCTATTTCAGATGGTTGTGTACATGATTTTGGAAAGTAATTTGTTTAAGTGTGAAAATGATTAATGGTTGAGGGTAAGTTGCTGTGCAAACATCTCATGGTACTCACAAATCAGTGCATAAAAATTCTAGTTGCATAGTTTCCATACATTGTCATGCTTGGAGACCACTCCAACTGGCAAAATAAATCAATATCCCTAATTGCATTATGTAATATTCTAAACATGGGAAATTTGCTGTGCTTCTTTTTTCCATGCATTTAACCTCCATCACCTTTCCACAAGCTATAGAATAGCTATTGAAGATTTGCATTATATCTATTCAAATTCATGCTTTGATGCCAGCCCAACTGGGAAACAAAATTAACAACTTCTACATCCCAGTGATATCCTTAGGACTTGTGAGTCTGGATAAACTTGCTAATTCTTAAAAAGATCTCAAGTCTCGACAAATGATCACTGAGTCTGGATTGACTCGCTTCCCTGAGCATATTTAGTTCTGAGGAAGGACTCGTTGATGTGAGTTGTTGAAAAAGTTGCCAATATCAGTTTTTTGAATGATTCCATTTCTTCAACTTGACAGTTTAATGATAATCCATAGGGGTGTAGAGGTCCTTCATACATAGTAGATAAATTGTGAAATTTTAGTACCTCCGGAAGAGGCTACTTTTATTCCTTTTGCAACTACATTTATAAACTACCTTCTACTCTCCATTATATTTGAGCAAATTATCTTATTTCAGTTTGATTCCTGAAGAGGTTAGTAAAAACTAATTTGTGGTGTCCATAACAATGCATAGGAACAGAACCCTTTATGAAGTTAAAGGAGCTTCTTTTAAAGTTTATATTGATTTATAGGCTCGCTTAAGAGGCCCTTGAAAGGTTCTCAGAGAATGACTAGGAAGAATAGTCTGTTAAGTTGTGGGTGTGTGCTTGAAGACTTTGGTTATTGAAGGAGACTTAGGGGTCATGTGTTATTAAAGCAATTTATTTGCCTGATTCTAAGTTTTAAAGGCTTAAATTGGCTTGGACCATGGCCATTAGTCAGAGCAAATTTATTTTCTTGATTTGCAAGTCACTATGTCAATTGCACACATCTTTTTACAAAGGCTGTAAAACTTATGTACATGAGACAAAAACCATTAAAAGACAACGGATTAATATCTCTGGTATACTGGCCATTGACACCAAATTCCAAAAATATACTGTAATTGTCTTTGATTAATTAGCACTCGTAGAAACATGTCAAGTTATTTGTAACAAAATAGCAAGACTATTTATTAAAACCAAAGAGTAATTTGGAGTATAACTGTGCCATATCAGGTAACCAACAGGGAGAAATATTCTCCAAACCCAGCCATAATGAATGCCATCTCCAATGCAGAATCACATGAACAGTTCTCATGTAAATCTTCATAAGGATATATGTTGGATCTAGCCAGAAATGCAACTTGGGTCCTTCAAGCATCACATGGAGGACCAGATGTCTCCACCACACCTTTGTCACAATTTCCATTTTCCCCATGGGGCGTCAAGCTGAGTTACCAACAGAATTGTTTCAAGGATCATAGTTTTGACTGGAATTGCTTGGTGATGGAACTATTAGTCAGTCTCACTTTAGAATTATCCACCATTTTACAAATGCCAGCCTCTTTGCAAATAATGTCTAGAATGCACGAGTACAATTAGAGATTGGACCATAGAAGATTGTCTTTGATAGAGTCATCAATCCAGTTGTAATGTGAAGACTTTCACCATTTTGATATTCTTCTTGTTGTAAAGACTCTTTAAGAGATTTGTATGACCCTTAGAGCATTATTCTTAATGAAACTCGAGCATTCAAAACTTGGTTCTTTTTCATTTTTTCATGTTCAATTTTCAGTTCTTCATGTAATGCTTGCAACATAGCTACTTTAAAAGTGAATGCACATAGACATGGTACTAAATCTATGCATATAATCATATTGAGTCCCAGGACTAAGAAAGATTTTTGTTAATGAATTAAACATTGGTATAACTGGGCAAATTATGTATCATGTTGTAATTGAAACACTTCATCATTTATGTAACTCTCCTGTTGTAAATACTTTTAAGAGATTTGTATGATCCTTAGAGAATTATTATTCCTGTAAGTTAGAACTCCCTGAATTTTAAAAGACTTAGCCATAATTTTACAGTTGGTTTAAATGTGTTGTGATGGAGTGAAAACACCTGGGAAGGAGTAGGGAGGCCCAAGAATGCTTTCTGAAGTTTTTGATTTTGGAAACAGGTTTCAAAGGCAAGTTTGTGCTGGTCTACACCCATCCTGAAGAATTTGTGACAATTTCAGTCATGACAGATAGAAATAGCCAAGCACAAAGGCAGGCTCATGCAGGACTGAATTCATCACCACAACATTAGAATGGGATTGTTCAAATACCAAACCCATCATGACTAAGATGAAAACCAATTGCCTGGATCAGAAAATATAGTGGTTGGTATGCTGTCCATTTTTTTGTTTGCAGCTTTCTGCATTGGGTTCAGTATGCTTTGGTTTAAAGAGAGTATTGGAGGGTAACTGAAGATTCATCTAGGACAGGGCAACGTAGATTTGTAGAGATCATGATTGTGAGATGCAGAACAAGGAAGATAAGATTTTGGTTGAATGCCAGTCTTGTGAGATTGTAACCTTGCATTCTTGGTGAAAATGGATTGGCAGCTCCACTTGCTGGAGTTTTCCAACATTGTATTTTTACATAGTAAATTTCACATGTTCAGTACATTTTTCTTTTCCATGTTTTTATGTTTCATTCTCAGTTCTTCATGTAACTCATGCAATATGACCACTATGAGAACATGCTTAGCCTTAGAATTGAATTTTTGCATAATCCAATCATAAGATTAAGAAAGCTTTGAGGATAAGAAAAATGATTGAAGTAAATGAACATGATGAATGCATAAACACATAAATATTTACCCCAAATCACCTTCAAATTCCTTGATTGAGCTAGAATAGGATGCATCTGTAGCCTATTGATATGCTCTTAATAGATGGAATGTGGTTGCTTATCAAACCAGCAGCATGATGATAGGATCAAGATGATCCAATAGAAATTTGGGCAGCACAACAGTAGCATAAGATTGGATTCATTGCAAATGGGATGGGAGGCCTCTCTTTTATAGAATTTCCATGAGAGAAATCAAGGCCCAAGATGGATTGTATGATGGATGGCTAGGATTGATTGAGGATTAGGGTTTGGCTCAAAGTTGTAGTCATGTGACAAGTGTCACACAAGGAATAAGGTTTAGCTTTAGGAATGGATTAGGACAACATCCTTATGTGGATGGATAGGATTAAGAGGTGGGATATGAAATGGATGGATGAGATGAAAAGTTAGTTTGACTTTTGGGAAGTGTTTAGGTTCAATAAATCTAGACAAGGAGTTAGTTAGACATGTGAAGGGGACACTTGTCACATGAGGACAAATTTAGATTGTGATCTATGTGAACAAGATAAAGGGTTAGGATTAAATGGATAAGGATTGGGGAATAAAGTGGAATTAAATAATGGAGGAAAAGGTGGTGGGTATTAATTAACTTAAATTAATTAATTAATTTAGTTGGAATAAAGTTAATGGACAAATTAATTAAATAAATAATTGGCTAGGATAAAGTGGGATAAAGGTTATGGGTAAATTAAATAAATAAATAAATGGCTTAATATAGGCTAAAATGAGGTGTGGTTGGGTAAGGTCACATTTTAGGTGTCTACAAGCTTCATCTTCATGTATTAGACACCAGTGAACAGAGCCAATTACACATCCACATTCTATAAGGACATTTTCCATTTCATTAATCCTATGTAGAACATCAACTACACTTTCAAATTATTATGCCATTCCTGCAATTGACATAGACGACAATTCAAAAGTTCAATATCCCTCTTCCAAAGTAGCAATAGTTTATTTCAACTTGTCAATTGGAGGGAGAGGATAAAGGGGAGCTCGAATGTTTATTTCCTCACCTAACCAGCCTGTCCTCAAATTTTGTACCATTGGTTTTTGATCACATGTCCTAAGTTAGGGAGTAAACCAATCCCTGCCATTTATATATCTTAGATGGTTAGATGCTTACTAGCCAAAGAGGAGAAAATGAGGCAATGGTTGTGAGAAATATTGCTTTGGAGATTTAAACCACTCAAACAAAATGGCTAAATATTACATGGAAAGATTACTTTGAATGGACATGATCAGGGAAATCATGTAAATGCTTGCAAATTCTTGCATAGAAAGAAATATCTGGGGAATAGGTGCATAAATTTCCTCCTTTCTGGGTTCACTAGTGATAAGAATGGCAACAACCCGACCACAACTTGGGAGTTAAGAGATCTAGATCACTAGAGCTGGAGTCCTTTCCTACCAATGGATGGTATGTACTTCTAGAACCAAAATGGGAGCAACCTCCATGGGAGGATTAGCTACATCAAATATTTGTTCAGGTAATAGAAAGGGACAATGGGGAGAACATTCAATTTATTTTGAAACTTGTGCATGTGGAAGTGTTATCCCTAGCTTTAACTTTAATTTGTTATTTTTCAGGAAAATTAGTAAGTTTAGTCACAGCCCCTTGACAACCAGCTAGAATTACAAAATAAATGTGAAGTGAGATTTGTAAATTTTAGAGGTATCCCCTTTACAACTTGGTGGCAGTATAAAATCAGTTGCCCTACTACTTGAGGCCAAAGGAAACTACATTGAACATGTGTGAATCCATGATCGATAAAATTCGCTAGGTTGCAACATATAGTAACCATGTTTGCAATCAAACAAAATACAAAAGGTGTAAGAAAACATGAAATAAAATTGAACTGAAGTTCAAAAACTTATGACTTGGCAAATAAAAAAAACTTAAATTCCTTAAAAAGACAGAAATTTCATGCAACAGAAAGTTACAAAACATATGAAATGAGTTGGTAGAACATTGGGGAAGTGTTTTTTATTATATTTGAATTGAAAAGAACAATATGGCATCAACATGCAAATACAACAACTAATAATATGATATAAATCTCATGATGATTGAAAATCATCACTTACCGATTTACATTCTAGTGATGGGTCCTTCTCAATCTAGAAGGTAATGACTCCTTAGAATCACCATCATCCGTAACTTTGATATCATTCAATCCAATGCCTTCTATTTCTATGTCTATTTTGCTCCTCTTTCTTTAACACTAAAAATCAGCAATCTTGTCTTGTGTAAACATTATATGGATCAATCTCATCCAATTTAATTGTCTTAAGACTATTAGACGAGCTCTCCACCCTTTTGGAGAGAAATTGAAGGTTGTATTTGTAATAGCCTTGCTCAAGAAAGATTCACCGTTACTTTCAAACACAGAAAGGAAATAGATCTTACACCAAAAACATAGTATCAATGTAGTTCCAAATTGGCAATAGTCATAAACTTTCACACAACTAGGCAACCAAATTCTATTAATCAATACTGAGATGGCATACATGAAATACATAGTACCAATATGCACAACAAGGATTAATTCTGTTCAGTCTTGCTGACAATACAATGAGTCTATAAAATAGTAATCTAGATCAAAATGAAGTACGGGTTTAGGAGCCAGCTCTAGTTAGCCAGGTTCTGAGATCCGCTATGAAGCACACCCGTCAAGATTAGTGCCAAAGTTGTAGCAAGCCACTCAACTCAATAGAAGACTCCCGTTCGTTTAGCAAATCCAGAGTAAGAGGTGACTCAATAATCCGACTAATGCTTGGCCTTATCTCAGGATGACACAAACTAGATATTGCCCCCATGGATGCGATTTGGATGAGTGATGGGCAAGGATCAATGGTCCGACCACTTGATGTGAACACAGATCTCCATAATAGCTTAAATATCTTTGACACCTTCCATAGTTGTGAGTGTGAGCAAACTGTAGCTAGTTGTGCGCATGAGGGACCCTGGAGTCGGTGTGAGTCAGTGGCTTTGCCACAATTCTGTCTCTTAAATCACCACTCTCCTTTGTATGCACAGCTTTGTGAAATGACACAAACAGAAAATCGGGATCAAGTATGCGGAAATAACGGTGGAGGAAGTAATTCATTAGCGAGGGTGTTGTCTCACCAATGTGAAGGTTGCAAAGGTTTTCGTCTCATTTGACCATTGTCATTAATTCCTCAGCCATCGATGCCAAAGACAAACAATATCACTCATATAAATATTGACTAAGGTCAAATCCAAAGGGAGTCGACGTAGATTAATTAAATTTAAATGTTATTTTAATAATTTAAATTTATTATTATAAAATATATTTGATTAATAAAAATTTCAGATTTGGTGTTTAAAAACACCTTTCTCGCCACGAGTTCCATTTGGGCCTGACTCAAAGAATGGGGACATGACAGTCCTCCCCGTTTGGATGTTGCTTGCCCTCAAGCAACTTCAAATTTGGGTGATTAAAGATCTCGACCCCCTCCCATGTGGCGTCATCGATTGAAAGGTTCTTCCATTTCACCAAGTACTCCAGAATAACTTTGTTTCTCAGCCTTTTTTTCCCTCACATCCAATACTATCTTAGGCTCGAGTATCAACTTGCCCTCGTCATCAAGAGGAGGGAACTGTCCAAGTGCTTTTTTCAAGCATGATACATGGAAGATGTTATGAATCCTGCTGCCTTTTGGTAACTAAAACTTGTAAGCAACCTCCCCAATCTTCCTCAAGACCCTGTAGGGATCGTAGAATCTGGGTTTTAGCTTTTCCACGCCATTCCCCTTGAGGGTAGACTGCCTATATGGCTGCAACCTCACATAAACCATGTCATCAACCTCAAAAACTCTCTCTATCCTATGCCTATCCGCATATATTTTTTGTTGGTTCTGAGCTTGTTGCAAATTTTCCCTGAGAGAATGCAAGATATCCATACTCTTGTACCACATCCTTAGCTCGAGGGATTCTACTATCAGTACGAAGCAAATCCATCAATGAGGTGGCATCATAATGTAATGTCCCCATTTTTGCGAACATCAGAGTTTGGTGGATTTAGCCTATTCCTGGCCCTTGTAGGCTAATATGTGTGGTTAGAGGTTCCCTTTTGGCAGTGAACAGGGTTTCTCTCCTCTAGAGTTCAGTGTTGGGTCAAGCTCAGCCTTCATTTGACTCAGTTTCACATACTTACTATTTATAGTAAGTCACTGTTCAGGGTTTCTATTTTTAGATGGGCATCCAATCACATGGAGAACAGGGAGAGTCGACTCCTGGCTCAGATGACATAGCAATCAGACAAGTATTTCAAGAGATATTAAAGTTTAAGTGACGTAAGTGATTTAATTAATTATTTTAATGTTATTATAAAGTTATAAAGTAATTTTATAATAATAAAGTCACTTTAATATTATAAAGTTTTATCCCACATGGGCCAGGAAAGTGTTTGAGCTCACACAAGAAAAAAATAAAAAGGGACTTAAGAGCTCATTCTCATCATCCAGGATTTGATATTTGCTTGAAGATTTCTCTTTGGCGTTTGGGGAAGGGAGCCCTAGGGTTTTTGCCAGTGTATCGGCATTGGAGAGCGTAGCTGCTTCATTGCAACAACATTCTGAGGTTGTGAAATATCAGCTGAAGGTGCTTAACTGTTGGCTTCATCCAGAGGTCAAGTATGTGCTTCATCAAATTTACAGGGAGTTTTCAGAATAAGGGATTCTTCATCTTTCAATATCAGAAGATTGTATATCGGGTATGCTCTGTTGTAAAAGCTTTTCAAAGTGAATCAATAAAATTATCTTATTGCTGCAATAGGGTTTTATATTTACATTTCAGTATTTTATTGCATGCTTGGCTTTATATTTCAAAAATACACAAAAAAGGCAAATATATAGAAAAAACACAAACAGATTCAAAAACCCTCATAAGAGGTACAAAGCCTCAAAAGTGAGAACAAGAAGTGTTCTTACAGCAGTATCAGAGCCTGGATCCTGCCAGCCTGTTGGGGAAAATCATTGTTGCAAATTTTATGGCCTCTAGTCAAATTTGGGTAAATCGATTTTGAGAATTTACTTGCAGAGTTGAAGTATTCTACAGATTGTAAGTTGATTGCTAGTCCTATAAGGAGTCGATTGTGGTAAAAGATAATTTCAGATTTTGGAGATAATATCCAGTTCGGCAACTTTGATGTCATTTCCAGTCTTGTGAAGAAAGACGTATTTGTTATTAAGAATGACTCCAAAAGCTGCATGAGTCGTGGTCAAATAAGACCAAACACCCTGGAGGTATCGCATTCTGCAGGTAGGATGAACTTTTGAGTGATTCACCAGCTCAAACAAGGCAAGGCGAGTGGTGCGGATTTCAGTGGGTAGGAATATCGCACAATTCTGGCTGACATATTTCTCTTCAGAAAGGAGAATGGGTTTAGAGAATATTTTATCGCCATCTTAAATAAAAGACAAAGGAAGAATTGAGAAATCACACATTGGAGAAATAAGATCATTCAACCGTCATAAGCTTCAGTACTTGTTTCTAGCACAGCTGGCAAATGCAGACAAAATTATAAGCAGACAAAAGGAGGCTGAGTCTACTGTCAGATGTTATAGGGAAAAAAATCAAATAATTGTATATTTTGGAGAATCGTATGAGACTTTTGGGAGACCGATATAAGACAAGAATTAGAATTTCCGTCTCATTCTCTAGCGATAGTGGAAGCAAAGAAATCAAAATATTTTGAGGAAACTGATTAGTGTTGAGGAGCTTTAGATATTTAAGCCCTTAAGCTGTCGGGTCCTGCTTGTGAGTAAAAGGGACAAGTTTTGAATAGCTGTGGAACTCAAAAGTAAACAAGAATCTTAAGAAACAAACAAAAAATCGCTAGACAGATTTGAAGGTAACGTGAAAGACAAGGAGTCTAATCCAATCGCAGTCCAAAGGTATCGACTGACAGGAAAAGACAAAAGAGCCACTTTTTCTTAGATTAAGCGAATTGGAAAATATTAATGGGTTCTTCACTCTGGTGCAGTCAAGACAAAAGCACGGACAAGACAAAAATAAGAAACATCGGGCCTCAAGGTAGAGAAGAATTGTCGTCCCAAAGGCCATCGATCAGTATATAGGGGTGATATTATTCAATAATTTGAGAAAATATAATTGCCGCTAGGTAACCAGATGATCAGTCAAGGTGAGCCGTCAGCAATAAGACAAACCATAAGTCTGTGAAGTGACGCAAGGGAGTCTTGAGTCTGATATGGGAAATCAGATAAGACAAACGCAGGTAAAAGACCAATCAAAATACAGAAAATAATTGCTTTGGACAAAACATCAGAGGGCGTGGTCATAGGCATTCTTCAGCTATTTCTGTGCATCAATAATACAAAGGGGATTTCCAACAAGGTTGTAATGTGCATACTATCAATTTGAGATTTGCCTATTTAGAAGGCTTGGCACAGGCTGGCCTGTAGAACATTCACTGGCAGTCTTATTGTGTTATTTACAAGATTATATGAAGCTGAATTATTGTCTTATATGTATCTGAAATTGATATTGCAATCCTTCCCTCTCGAGGAGTAATCAACATTGTATGACATTGGGAACGACATTGCAAATGATAGAGTTTTGTTACAGCAATAATATGGAGTTTGGTGAAGGCATACAAACTGTTGGTCAAAATGACATGTTGATGTAGTTGTAGTTTGCAGTCATTCTACTGCATTGAGAAATTCAAAACAGCAAACAACAGTTTAAAGAAGACACAAGCAACTGTTTGATGAAATTCCGGAGTTCCAAAATCAGAAAATTCAGAATTATGGCCTCTAAATTTGTTGATGAGGTAATGGTTGCTTATGAAGAGTATAGAACATTTCCAGATAAGGTCAAAGATTGTTTAGACTTCGAGCAATATATGGAGCATCAGATGGATTATAACAAGCAAAAGAGCAAATCAAAGAAATGTGAGCAACTAAGTGTTGAGAGCACTTTAAATAATATTGAGCGAAAACTTATGCTTTCACAACAAAGATTAGCTTGTAGCTTGCAGTAGTCTGAAGATTCCATTTCAAGACGAAGCTCAGCACAAAACAAAAAGAAGAAATTGTGTTTCTATCAGTGTTCCACGGGCCTGGGGGACGGGGAAACGCGTTTCGGAGACGGGGGGACAAAGGGCCTAAGTTTGGGGACGGCGGGGAGACGGCAGGGGGACGGCGGCGGCGGGATGGTGGGGTGGTGGTGCTGATATAGTTATACATATACTTATAGTACTTGAAAAACTAGTTTTGAAAAGATGTATAACAGTATAACAGTATAAGAATTACATTTCAAATGAAACTATAGGAAATTACTCAAATTAGTAAAATTATAACATAGCAAAATTTGAAATACTAAATCTAAATACGAAGATATCTTGAATGCTAATTGCTAAATAAAATTTGACAAATGAAATTGTTAAATTGGAGATTTCTATTATATTGAAAATATGAATATTTGATGTCATATGAGATATCACAAAGTCTATAAAGATGATTACATGATTCATCATTACAATGAGTAGCAAATGCCAAATGGCAAATAGTAAAACAGTAAACTAAATAGTAAATACAGATACTAATAGCAAAATGTCAAAACTCAAAATGTAGTAAATACAGGAAACTCCTGGGCGTCTCCCAGTCTCCCAGGAAACTCCTGGGCGTCTCCCAGGAAACTCCTGGGCGTCTCCCAAGGAGACTTGGAGACTTGGAGACGTCTCCCAAGGAAACTTGGAGACGTCTCCCTGTCTCCCGTCTCCGACGGAGCGGCGGTGGCGGGACGGCGGGAAATGCCAAGTACCCGTTTCCCTGTCCCCGAAACGTCCCCGTTTCCGAAACGCGGCCAAATAGGGGGGAAACGCATTTCCGTGGAACACTGGTTTCTATTGCAAAGGGCCTTACGATGAAAACCATGATTGCCTTTTGAGACCTAAGGGCAAGGCGAATAGAATAATGTGGGCACCTTTTATGAGGATTTAGAACCTGAAAAAACCAACCAGCAAAGTAATGATAGAACATGAGGTCTCTACATGTGAAGTATCTAGAAGCCTCTATGATGAGTTTGGTTTAAAATGTGATAAGTTAGCAGATCATGATCTTCAACCTACAGATGGACATAAGGTTGAAAATGAAGTGGTGGTTGATAAGGGAATTTTACATCAAGAAAATAGTATGGTGGAGCCACAGAATGATATTCACAACATTCCAGAAGTTGTGATCAGCACTACGAACAATTATGTTTCTCATGACAACAGTGATAAAACTTTGCAAGAACATGAGACAGTAGTGATTGCACCAGTGTAAAATGATTCTACTGAGTTGTTGCAAGAAGGTGCTCAAGATTTGGGTACTAACGGTGCAGTGTTTGATGTGGATTCATGTTATGGTGAGTCTAATTTCTCAAATTAGACCTTAGAAAACAAGCTAGAAGCTCATGTGTTGGCATAGAATCCCAAGATTGTGAGTTGGATGGTGATACAATTACAATGGAAGTGGAAGTGTGTGAAGATACTGTCATATCAGCAGCTTCTACCTTATCAGTTGAGCCATTCCTTGAGGTACATAGCAGTAGTACCTTAGTTGCTGATGTGTGCACTGATGATAGTACACATGATGTTGCTGATCATGAGGTGAGTGATGAGGATTCAACCTCTTACTATAGTGCAGATTTGGGTGGAAATGATGAGTCACAGGGGTATCATCATCTGGCGAGGCAGTTAAAGGTTAGTGATGATATGATTGTTACAACTTCGAAGCATTTTGATGTTGTTCGACAGATGTTGGCGACCTATGGTTGGAGTACTCTTATGTCAGATGAGCACAGTGATAGTAGTCTTTCCCCTGCAGAGTTTCATACACTACGAGAAGCTATTGGAGTAATGAAACATAATTATTTGTAGTTACTTGTTGATAGGGACTTTCTTCTCGAGTGGGATTGTATTTGTTATGATGCGCTGAAGGGAAAGGAAGAAAGGGTTGAAGAGCTCACTCATGAGCTTGAGGTGACTATGGACTCATTGCAGAGTGCCCAGTTGGCCCTTCAGGAGTCACAGTCACGGTTGGAGGAGCTTAC
Organism: Sequoia sempervirens; assembly: GCA_007258455.2. NCBI lineage: Eukaryota > Viridiplantae > Streptophyta > Pinopsida > Cupressales > Cupressaceae > Sequoia > Sequoia sempervirens. The sequence continues at coordinate 527,026,943 of VDFB02270651.1, forward strand.
CGTGGAGTTGTTTGGCATAGTCTCCACTAGCTGCAGTTACAGTACAGTTTCCTACAGTGGCAGTTGGTCATGATTTGACATCCACAGGTTGTAGTGAGGATGTGGCTACATCACTGATATAGGTGCAGTAGCCTCAGTTGGGATGAGTACTTTGATTGAGAGCAGTAGAGAACCACTCATTGCATCAGGTTCTCCTATGGTCAGTACCATGACAGATGATACAGGATAGATTACTGATAGCTCTTGTGTTGCAGTCGTGGATTCTCTTGAGAGTTGTGTGTTAGTGCACGAGGCTACTCCATCATCTGCACAGGGGATTCACAGAATATCATCTGGTTGGGAGTATGGCTCTCATGTTGATTTGTTTCCCTCTCCTGGGAGCAAATCTATTACCTCATCCCATGCAGCTGATTTCAGACGCCAGCTTGTTGTGTATCAGAGTCAGAGTGGTCAATTGCCTGATTCCAGTATTGCTAGTGATGAGCCATTCACCGAGGTTGGAGCATTCTATCACAACTACATAGTGAGGAGTGCTCATCGTTTTTCTTTTGACACACACGCGGAGTACTTGATGATGCATCGATGTGGATTGGCTCCAGGGTTATACCATCCGTTGTGGGATAGGGGTTTGCCATCTTCAAAAGATGGAATTAGCCACTGTAAGTACCCGGCTTAGTTGTTGGCAGGTGATTACTTATAGGGACAACGGTCAGTTATCCATCATGCAGTTATGTATCCAACAGGGATTGCTACTCTAATGTCACATGGATTTCATACAGGTACATGGTTACAAAGTGATTATGATGCCAGTGGACATGATGGTTTGGTTAGCTATCACATCCCTAGGAGTTTCAAAGGGACTACAGAGAGATATTGTGTTGCGGATGCTTCCATATATTTTTGTCTCTTCATGACAAATAGATGTGAGTATAGGTTGTACTGGGATCCATGTGGTGACAGGTTTGGCACTGAGTATTGGGTGGGTCCCATTGGGTTACTTTCACCACTTTCGGCATGGTGAAGTTGGAGGCAATAGAGCACAGTGGAAGCCTGAGGAAGGCATACACGACAAACCTTCATTCTAGGTTTGGGATCTAGGGATAGCTTGCACAGTTGTGTTTTTGCTAATGCTACATGAGACAGTTAGAGATGAATGGGACACTTCACAGTTCTTCTTTTGGGCCTTCCGAGGAGTTGGGTTTCTTTGCAGTAGAGATTGCTTGGGGACAAGCAATTTCAGGGAGGGCGGACTGTAATGTCCCCATTTTCGCGAATTTTAGAGTTCGGTGGATTTAGCCTATTCCTGGCCCTCGTAGACTAATATGTCTGGTTAGAGGGTCCCTTTTGGCAGTGAATAGGGCTTCTCTCCCTCAGAGTTCAGTGTTGGGTCAAGCTCAACTGTCATTTGACTCAGTTTCACATACTTACTATTTATAGTAAGTCACTGTTCAGGGTTTCTATTTTTAGACGAGCATCTAATCACATGGAGAACAAGGAGAGTCGACTCCCGACTCAAACGACATAGCAATCGGACAAGTCTTTCAAGAGATATTAAAGTTTAAGTGACTTAAGTGATTTAATTAAATATTTTAATGTTATTATAAAGTTATAAAGTAACTTTATAATAATAAAGTCACTTTAATATTATAAAGTTTTATCCCACATGGGCGAGGAAAGTGTTTGAGCTCACACAAGAAAAGAATAAAAAGGGACTTAAGAGCTCATTCTCATCATCCAGGATTTGATATTTGTTTGAAGATTTCTCTTTGGCGTTTGGGGAAGGGAGCCCTAGGGTTTCTGCCAGTGTATTGGCATTGGAGAGAGTAGTTGCTTCATTGCAACAACATTATGAGGTTGTGAAATATCAGCTGAAGGTGCTTAACTGTTGGCTTCATCCAAAGGTCAAGTTTGCGCTTCATCAGATTTACAGGAAGTTTTCAGAATAAGGGATTCTTCATCTTTCAATATCAAAAGATTGTATATCAGGGATGCTCTATTGTAAAAGCTTTTCAAAGTGAATCAATAAAATTATCTTATTGCTGCAATAGGGTTTTATATTTACATTTCAGTATTTTATTGCATGCCTGGCTTTATATTTCAAAACTACACAAAAAAGGCAAATATACAGAAAAAACATGAACAGATTCAAAAACCCTCATAAGAGGTACAGAGCCTCAAAAGTGAGAACAAGAAGTGTTCTTACACATAACCATAAAGAGATTTGAAGGGTGACATATCAATTGACATATGATGTGTCATGTTGTAGCAAAACTCCCCCAAATGCAACCATTTTATCCATGCTGTTTGCTGCCCCGTGACATAGTTCCTTAGGTAGCCCTCAATCTATTTATTCACGATTTCCGTTTTCCCATCCGTTTGGGGGTAGTAGTGAGTACTCGGGGTCAATTCGATGTGAGTCAAACATAAGAGTTCTTGCCAAAACAAACTGATGAATTTGCTGTCCCTGTCACTCGCAATGTTCTTGGGCAATCCATGAAGTTTAAATATTTCCTTAAAGAACAGATCAGCCACTTGTGGAGCTTTAAATTCTGAAGTAATGGCATGAAAATGAGCATACTTTGTAAGCCTATCAACCACCACATAAATACAACCCTTACCTTGTACCTTAGGCAGCCCCGTGATGAAATCCATGGAGATGCTTTCCCATTTCTAATTTGGAATGGGTAGGGGCTGCAACAAACCTGCTGGAAAGACATGCTCAGACTTATTTTGTTGGCATACCACACACTCTCTAACATGTTGCAAAACATCATTCTTCAATCCCTTCCATGAGAAACACTCTCTTACTTGCTTGTATGTCTTGTAGAAACCTGGGTGACCAGCAAGGGGAGTGTCATGACGTGCCTTTAAAATCCTCTCTTTCACCTTTGATTTGGGCACAATATACACACGGCCTTTGTAGAGGATGAGATCTTCAATGACCTTGAATTTATCATCAAGCACCTTCCCTTCTAGAATATCAATGGAAAAAGAATCTTTGGCATACTCAGCTAATATGGCAGCCTTCCAATCAGCAAATAAATCAGATTCCTAGAGAGTGCATCAACCACTACATTGTTCTTCCCTTTCACATATTCAATATCAAAATCATAAGCTTGAAGTTTGCTAACCCACTTTTGCTATCTATCATTCAAGTCACGTTGATTGAGGAAGAACTTGAGGCTATTATGATCCGTTTTCACCACGAATTTCCCACAAACTAGGTACTGCCTGAATTTGGCAAGAGTATGCATGATTGCCAACATCTCTTTGTCATAAATGGTGAAGGCTCTGTTGTGACCTTTTCACACATCACCCCATTCAAAATGGGGACCCCCTAATTTTTGTCGCATTTGGGTCTTTTGGCTCTGGTTTTGGGTTGTTTTGCAGCAGTATCTCTTTGTTCCTTCTATCTTTCTGGGGATGTACCTATCTTTTGGCCTAATTTGGAGTGTTGGCTAAGTCTGAAGTGCGTCTTGACAAATTAGGGTTTTCATTCTTCAGGCTAGTTTGAGGTCAAATTGAGGTGACAAGTTGAAATCTGAGCTTGGCATTGCAATCAGGAGGCTTCAGGCAGGTTCCCATTAAAATTTCACTGGATTCTGACAACTTACTATTTTTATTAAGTACTCAATTTGGGACCTTTTTCTTAGGACTTTTGAAATTCTGACTGCTACCCCATGTTTAAGCCCTTTGAGCTACTTGCATGCAAAATTTGAGCGAATTCTAACAACTTTCTATTTTTAGCAATTCTATTTTTAGTAGGTCCACTTTTGGCAGGCATGGCGTCATCCAAGCAACTCCAACACTTCAGCTTTCAAAACAGAGCAACATGCAACGAGAACGACATCAAACAGAGGTCTACAAAAGCGCATGTAGTAAAATTAGGGTTTCCTACTTCCGTGCCTAAAATGAAGGGCAAAATGCGAGAATCTCTGAAAACCGATGTATCCCATTGTGATCAGCGTTCTTCGAGGAATCTACTGGTAAAATTTGAGCGCATTTTGCACACTTACTATTTTTAGTAAGTCACTTCCAGAATAGGGCTAAAAATAGCAGGTGCACGCAAGAGGCTGGTGTGAACAGGTCAGTCTTGTCATAAGGGTCCAGGTGAGTGAAAATCAAGTCTTGAGAAGTTGAAAATTCATGGAAATCACAGACTTCAGAAGTTGCTAAAAACAGAAAGCGAGGGCGAACAGAGCAAAATTGGCTAAGTGTTCATATACGCCTTAGAGTGATTTAGGAGGGTGCTCGAGAAATTTCTAAGTCAAAAACATAAGCACACCCATCTAAATGCGCCCTAGGAGGAATGGGGAAGCTTGAGAAATTTCTAAGTCAAAAACAAAAAGTAGACCCCTTCAAGTGCGCCCTAAGGGAAGAGATGATGTTAAAAACACCTAAGGCATAAACATGAAAGCATTAGGGGTAAAATGCGCCCTAGGAAGGGTAAGTTGAGTAGAAAAGTTTCTAAGGCAAAAATAATGAGATGACACACCTTCAAAGGCGCCCATGAAGCAAGGTCTCAAATGCGCCCATCATGAATGGGAAACAGGAAATTGCTTAAGGCATGAACTTGACAGACAAGCTGCAATATGCGCCCATGAAGAGTGTGTTTGATGAAAATTTCCTAAGGCATGAAACAAGAAACAAAAGCACAAGGGGTCATATGCGCCCAAAGAAGAAGTTAGAGCATGAAATTTTGCCTAAGGCATGAAAATGAGATCACCCCCTCTCAAATGTGCCCAAGGTGTGAGGAGACTTAGGAAAATTTGTCTAAGGCGTGGAAAATAAAATAAGACCCTATGAAATGCGCCTTAAGTAAGATACCTCAAATGCGCCCAAGGAGCAAGTGGGGATAGAAGATTTCTCTAAGTCATGAAAAACAATAAGGAGCACCCCTCAAATGCGCCCACCTTGGAGTAAGATATGAAAAACGCCTAAGGCAAGAAAATATAAGCACACCCCTCTAAATGCGCCCTAAGGGAAGAAGTTAAATAAAAAATTTCTAAGGCAAAGAAAAATGAAAGAGGACCCCTCTAAATGTGCCCAAGGGGATAATATGTTGGTTGGAAAATTTTCGAAGGTAGGGAAAATAGAACGTGACCCCCCCCAAGTGCGCCCAAGGAAGAAGTTGAATGAAAATTTCCTAAGGCGTGAAACAAGACACACAAGCATTGAAATTCGCTCCAAGAAGATTGAAAATGCGCCTAAGGGACATGACATACAAGAAGTTTCAAGGCAAGAGTTGAAGATGAGAACACCAAGGGCAATATGCACCCAAGGAGGAGTGAGGTAACATGAAAATTTTCTAAGGCATGGAAATTCTCCAAGACCCCTCAAATGCGCCCATGATGAAAAGTTATGGAGGCAAAGTTTGCTAGGGAAAAATGATGAATTTTATTAGATCCAGAGATCAATTAGACCTTGGAAATCATAACATGGAGATTAGGTAAGTGAAGTGAATTTATACTATAAGTGTTTTGATGCTCTTCTTTTTGTTTGTTTTGAAGGGTTCATCGGGGCCAAAGCATGATGACTTGAGGTGATGGAGCAAGTACTCCAGGACAACATTATAACCTTGGAAGGGGAAAAAGTTACATGTTTAAAACTCCTCCATGATGTCTCATTTGTGCCCAAACCATGAAGGGAGATGTTGGAAGAAATGGCTAAGTGTTGGAATTTCTCCACAAAGATCTAATATGCGCCTAACTCAAGGAGACAGGTGGCAAGGAAGAAATGGTCGAGTCCAAGACAAGAGAATCCTTCAAGATCAGGATGGAGGAAAAGATGAAGACCCAAGCGTTAAAGATCATCCTTAAGCACTAAAATGTCCTCAAGGCTAAGGAGGAGGAATGAGCAAAAACTTCAATGTTAAAGAGTGACAACAGGATGGATTGAAGAACAAAATAGAGGAATTCTTCTTAAGTGTGAAGTCCTTCTCCGGCAGTGACCCAAAAAATGTTCTCCAGCATACTTCGCACAACCCAAGGTGCAATGGCAGCTAGGAGGAAAATCATCATCAAATAGGAGAAAGAAGTCACGGTCTTGGAGTTTTAGATTGAGAACGTGCCTGCCATCTCAGTTCAGGAGGTTGAAGCAGTATTGGCCAGATTCATCGAATTTGTAGTCAAAGAGAAGAACAATGGGAACGCGTTTCTGGATGAGAATCTTCTAGAAGATAGTGGGCATTAAATGCTCATAGTGTTCAAAGGGAGGGAGTGGGCATTTTGTGCTCATTTATTACCCCACTCCACTTTCTGGCAGTTTTTAGGGCAGAATCTTAACTAGGGCTTACATGGCTCAATCTGAGCCCTTCATTGTATTTGAATCTGAGCCGTCCGTTGGAATTGGCCAACTATAAAAGGGGCATCCCCCCTCATTTGTGTATATAGATAGATATAGAATAGCAGAGAAGGAATAGAGAGAGATTGATAACATAGCATAGATTGATAGATAGATTGATAAGAAGAGGAAGATGAGTTTTCAAATTGAATGCTTTGTAAGAGATTGTTGTGAACACTCCTATAATAAAAAGAGTTGTCATTGCTTGTGGTTTCATCTTTTCTTGTGGGTAGCTAGCAAGATTTCTTCGTCCTTCCAATTCGCATAGAATCTTAAAGTAGAATTTAGAGTAGAATAGATTTCATTTCATGCAAGTAGATAATTGTGGAATGTGGTGGTTGAATTAAGCAAGCTTTGTTAATCCATACCACTAGTGGACTCATCGATGGTGGGTTCGCCTTGCGTGGTCAACTGGAATATTGTGGACCTAACTTCGATTATGATTAACATGTTGGTATGCGTCGTTGTGATGGTGTCTTCATGTTGAATTGTAATCTGAATACCTCTAGTTGCTCCTTTGAAGATTGCACCAGTTTTGTGGAAGCTGTCCAAGGTGAGGCAAAGCAGAGCTTGGTTGAAGTTTGTAAGAATTGATCTCCACATCTTGTGCCTAGAGTAGATCATAGCAATTTTAATCCCTGCAGCCATTCAAATTCAGTACTTTCTGGTTAGTTTAGGAAACTCAAGCTTCATTGACAAATCTTCTGCATCTTGAAAATCCCTTTCTCTCGGAACGAACAATTGTGTAAGTCCCCTTGAAATACCAGCAAATCACATCGAGCTAACTGAGTCTACATCCACTGCATAAAGGAACCTTGGAGTTGAATGCATGATCTTTCACAATCTTAGCATGTAGGAGATTTTGATAAAGAGAGGATAGAGTGACTGTTGGGAACTTTATTTTGTGTTGGTGCGGTCATAAAACATCCGTCAACAGGCTCCTTCTGCATCCTTGAGCTTCCTACTCTCATATGCTATAGGATGCCTATTTTGCATCAAAACTGCTCCAATCCCCTCTCCTGAAGCATCACACTTGAGAACAAAAGGAAGTGAGAAATTTGGAATTGCCAAAACAGGGCATGAACTCATTACCTCCTTGAGCTTATCAAAAGCTTGCTACGATGTAGGATCCCAAGAGAAAGCCCCCTTTTTTGTTAAATTGGTCAATGGAGCTGCAAGTTGTGAGAAACCCTTTACAAATCTCCTATAGTAGCTGCACAATCCCACAAAACCTCTCAGTTGTGATAAGTTCCTTGGTCTTGGCCAATCTTGTATTGCTTTGATCTTTTCTTGATCAACACTCACCCCTTGGGCACTAATCTTATGTCCCAAATATAGAATTTCAGTAAATCCAAACTCACATTTTGATATCTTGGCATAGAATGAATGCTGCTCAAGAATGCCAAGTACCTCATCTATGTGTTTTAGGTGATCTTCCCAAGTCCTACTATAGATCAAGATGTCATCAAAGAATACTAAAACAAACTTCCTCAACTATAGAATGAATACCTAGTTCATACATGATTGGAATGTGGCGAGGGCATTGGTTAACCCAAATGGCATGACCAAGAACTCATAGTGCCCATAGTGACATTTGAAAGCTGTCTTGTGCACATCCTCCTCCCTCATCCTTATTTGATGGTATTCTGAACATAAGTCAATCTTGGAGAAATAAACTGCACCATGAAGCTCATCAATCAACTCATCAATCTAGGGGATGGGATAGCGATTTTTGATGGTCCTCTTGTTCAGTGCTCTATAATCAATGCACATCCTTGAGTTCTCCAATTTTGTCGCCTAAACCATTTAGATGCATTTATATTAACTTGTTGCACTTATTTGTGTGAAAAATACCAAACAAACTCCAATTTTGTTTATATCCAAAAGCGCTACAAGGTTGGGACAAGATTTAGAGGGCTAACTTTTGAAGATTTGAGGTTTTCACACCCCAATCTTCTTGCCAAACAACTGCAAAGAAGACATTCATAAGTTTTTAAATTATAATTGCACAAATCAAAGAATTGGAGTGAAGGCTAAGATTTTTTGTTTCCTAGTTCTTGGGTGGTTCTCTCTTAGATAGCTAGTGGCAAAAATAAGAACCTCCCTTTTGCATGGCTATATCTCTACAACTGTATAGTTATTTGGTCCCTATCCTTTTCCTTAGGCATTATTTTCTTAATGCATGTTGGGAGGCCCTTCATAATCCCCATCAACAACCTTAAGTCCCATGTAGAAGAATTGGGGTTGAGGTAGTATATCGCTGCATGAATAGGTTGGTTAAGTGATTTGATAATCCACCTCTAATCAATAATGTTTCGATTTGTTTCAATTTTTTGTCAATCTCCCTTATAATGCTTTTAGATGGCCTCCTTGGCCTTGTCATTGGCCTCACATAGGTGCTCCATTGGGTTTGGCTCGCCATCCACCATGCATACAACCCTAATCATAAACTGACACATACAAACATATTAAAGTTAAATTAAAAATAGAAATTAAAAAAATTGAACAATATTTAGTAATTAGAATTTAGAAAAATGAACTTAAAGCATGTAATTTGAAATTTAAATAGATATTTGAAGCTACCTTGATGGTTTCATTAGCTCTCTTTACTAAGACACCATCAAAGCTTGCCTTTGTGACCCTCTCTTCATTTGTCTTCTTCAAATAAGAAGTAGCCACCCATTGTTGGCTCACAAACATTTGCTTTAGAGGTGCTATCAAACTATAAAGGCTCTGCAAGGTGACAAAGTTAGTTGCAACCATGTGGTACCTACTCACATAAGTTTCTTCCCCTTGGTGTTATCTCTCATAAGATTGTAGATGTACTCGGTGATGCTCCTTGTGTATACCACCATGGACTTCACCCAATCAAAGAATGTTTATGCCCTCCAACACAAAATCAATAATGGGGAATGCAGGGGGTCCAATAAAGTGTTGGGTGCCTCTTCTCAAGTAGTCTCCTTGCCAGCAAATACGTTGTTGCATCGTCTGTCACAACTTGGACCACATTTTTTATGCCAACCTCTATGACAACCTCCTCAATATTTTGGTTCCTGTTCTCACCATTCTTAATTTTGTTAAAGGCATTGATGAACCTCAAGAACATGATCTGTCCATTTGAAATCACTAGAAAAGTTGATGAGTATGCAATTCCTTCCATCTGTATACCAATTTTATTATATTGTGCATCCATTCTTGTGTCAATATTTATTTCTCTCTTACACAGTTGACTATGTTTGTTACTGCTTTCTTGAGTAATGATCCATTTAAGTCATGTGGACTAGGCTCTCAGAATCCTTTGCTTGCAACAATTAAGGCTGTGATCAAATTCTCCCAAAATGGGCTTCTCATCATGTTGTATGAAAGGTTGTAGTACAACAAATTAGCACAAGCTGTGTTTGCTTTGTCATGCTTCTCCTTGTTCTAACCTATACCTGCTAGCAAATGCTGTAACTTAACATATTCCATGGAACAAAAAATCCATTTGACTGTATTTGGATAAAGCTTGATGAAGTGGACGTGTTGCAAATTTGCAGACCACAACAGGAGCTCATAATCGCTATATCTGTTTCTGCCTGTGATTTCCATGCCATGTTGGTATTCATTGCTGCAACTTTCCTCATTTTTATTCTTTTTGGGTCTCTCAATGCGAGGGCAACATCCATCTCACATACACCTTTGGCTCAATGTTTAGACACAATTTGACATCATGACCAACAATATGTGCAGGCTGTTATTTGAGACAATTGATACCTCCACTTATTTTACACCCACAATAGTTGCAAATGACCATTCCTAGGGACAGCCTTACTACACTATGCTATGAATTGGCATGCATTATATCCAATGCTTTAACTTTCACTTGTTGATGCCATTGAATACAAACTTCAAACCTTGGCATTGAAGAAAAAAAAATTGTTGCAAACCTTAGCATTGACAAAATTACAAAAAGCAGAAAATGGCTTTGAAAATTCAAAATAAACAAATTTTAGAAATGCAGAACCCTAGCCAGCATAGACTAATTCGAATGCATGTAAAACACAAATATATATGTACAATTATGTTTCTAAATGCTTGGAAAATTTTAGAAATGTATAAAAATTAGAAAAAAACTTTGAGAATAAAAAAAGGGTTAAAAACCTACCAAATAGACCTTAAAAAATCTCTGTATTCTTGCTTGTGCAATCACCTAAAATCACCACAAGAACAGCCCAAAGGCAAAAGATCATTGTGTGAGTGACAAGTGAGGGTGTGGAGGGCTTAAAAGAGAAAAATCCTGCATTTTTGGTGCATTCTGCGTGCAGGCCACATTGCAGATGTGGAGCCAAGTTGCAGACTTGGACTTGCTAAGTACTTGTGGTGAGTTTGAACCTGCAACTCACCAAGATTTGTTCGTAATAAGTGGGCAAATTTCTTGGCTGCAGTTGCAGCTCACAAGTTTGTAGAATTGGTGATATATTTATGGCTTAAATTTTTCTATATAAAGTTAGTGAAGGTGAATGGAGAATATAGCTTTTCATCTTTTCATGTATTTTATCAAAGGGGTCATAATGTAGAATTAATGATATATTTATGGCTTCTAAATCTGTCATATAAAGTTAGTGAAGGTGAATGCAGAATGTAGCTTTTCATCTTTTCATGTGTTTTATCAAAGGGGGCCTAGATAAAGCTGGTAGTCCACTTTGAAATAGGAGTATTCAATGCTCACCACCTAGATTCATATCCATACTTAAGTTGTGCCTGCTTCTAGAAAGGAGGCACTCTGTAGGCCACTCCAACCAGTAGTGGTTGTAGTAGAATAGGTTGCAACGAAAAAAGAAAGTTATATTTGATTGTAATCTTTGTTACTAAAAAACTAGTAAAAAATTATTCTCATTGACAATAGGTCTTGTTCTTCAAGTTCAACATGTTTTTGTTGCAATAATATTTTTCTAACATAAAGTTGAGAGGAGGTGTCCTATGATTGGGCATTTATTATTATTAACATTCCTTCTTGTTGCATTCATTTTTTTTATTGAGAAACCGTAATGTCCCCATTTTAGCCCTACGCTCTTCAGTGGTTGTTAGCCTATTTCCAGAGGCCCGTAGGCTAGTCAGAAGTGGAAATTAGGGTTTCCTATTTTGTAGGAGGTTTCAATTGAGCTTTTGAAGGTTTGCATACAGGAGTTTGGCATTGTATTTTCTGGATCTTTTTGGGTTTTCATAAAGTTTCAAAGAGATGTGACATGCGTTTCATGAAAGTGACATGCATTTCAATCAGGAGTTTGCATGTAGGAAAGGTTTCTGGGTCTTTTTGGGTTTTCAGAGAGCTTTAGAATGGTATAACATGCATCTGCATTTGACAACCTTTCCTGGACTTACTATTTTTAAGTAAGTCACAATGACTGCTCGAATTGTTCTCAAAATGAGTTTGGAGACACAATTTTTAGTAGTATGCTATTTTTAGTAAGTGCTATATATGGCAGTGCTATTTTAGTAGCAGTTCAATAGTTCAACACTTTGTCTATTTTTGGCAGTAAGGCAATTCAGTTTGGCAAAGGCATCTCCGGTCTTCTTGGGCTCAAAAAGGAAAGTTTTAACTTAAGTCGTATTATGTTCTATTATTACTTTTGGACCCCATGCCTAGACATATGACTTTAAAGTTGTTTTTAAAAGAGGGACTTAATGTGGACATCCAAGTTGAAGAATTAAATATTTAGAAGTGAAATATTTGCCAAAAACCTTTTGGACGCCTAGGGAGTTGAATCAAAAAGATATTTTAAATTATTATTTCAAATTTGTGTTTGGGCTTCCCTCTTGTAGGAAAATGAGGTGATTCGAATTCCAAGAAGAGTCTTATTTATTCAGGCCTTGCTCCTTCATTTGTATCTTAAGAACATTATTATGTTGAATTGCTGCTGAAATATTTTTAGAGCTCGCTTCAAGGAACACATACCTCTTAGCTTCTTCTTCTAGTCTATGTGCTTGAGAGATAGTACCTAGCTTGACATACTAAAGACTGTGCTTCACTCAGGAGTGCAGATTGGTGTTAATTTCTGATTTATATAAGCAGATTGCTGTTGTAAAATCTGTTTATGCTATTGCTGGAAGTGCTTGGCTAAAGCACGTTTCTGTTCATAGCTCTGCCAAGGATTTTATTTTGGTTCTAGATATTGGTTACAGCTGTTCTATGGAAGGCTCCTCATCACTCCAGTTTCCAAATTTTATTATCAAGTTTCAGATTTTTAAGAAGAGGTCGACCTCATTCTGGGAGGTCGTACCATTTATTGGCGGCATTGGGATTCGTGCCAGTTCATTTGTACAGATTTGAGGTTGTTCATCTACTGATTTTTGGATGCCCAGCTGATATCTTCCATTTGCATTCAGTTCCACTTCAATTGGAGTTGGATTGACAAAGTTATGATCATTTTGGTGAATTCATAGCTTGCTGATCTGATTTTCTGTTATTTGCTGTTTCTTATCAGATCTGATATATTTCTGATTTAGGCTATTATTCTGCATTGAAACATCTTGAATTGGTTAGGGAATATTCTCTAACATTTTGGAGTTGTTTTGGAGACATTCTATTTGATTGTGCAGCTGAAGCTATATTTGTAATGCTGATTTAGTAGTACTAATCAACCTTTATATTTCTGCACTTATTTTTCTATATCATTCACTCCCACTGAATAAGTGGTTGAGTTGCTTTCATGGTCGGCTTGCCGCCTAGTTGTTTACTTTGTAATTCCACTCCCACTGAATAAGTGGTTGAACTCTTATGGTCGGTTGACCACCTATGCTTTACTTTTCCAGCATTTACTTTTCCTTCATGGTTGGCTAGCCGCCTATTGCATTGTACTTTCAATTCCAAATTTCATCTAACGATCCCCTCTCACTGTATGCTCTCACCTTGCCACATTGGGATCTTGGTGATTAGAAAGTGAAGAGTTACCTTTCAACTGGTTATATTTGTGGGCTAAAGCTAACGGTGAAGTTTCTTGTGTTCAAATTCAAAAAAAAATCTAAGGGGGTTGTTACAGAAACAGCTCTTTCTACTCCTAGGAAAGATCTATATTACATGTCTTGGGTAATTAACTCCCTTGCTTACGCTTAAAAGAGCAAAATGTCTCTATGACATGATCATTCACAGGCTGTGTTTCATCTTCAGAATATAGCTCTTTGAAGATCAAAGCCATAGAATGATTAAATGTTACCTTCTTAGGAATAAATTAATGTTTATTTGGTGTCACCCTATTTTGTTTCTTTGAAACCTTTATATTGTGTTATAACATTAATATTGATACATAATACATATTTGTACTAATTGGTTTATTTTTGCAGCAGAGCACATGCCCAATGACCCATTTTCATCAGGCCCAGGATTTAGACAACCTGCCAGACAGCGTTGGACACCAAGTCAAGCCCAGCTTCATATCTTAGAGAGGCTATATAAACATGGTAATGGCACCCCAAATAAGCAGACCATAAAGAAGATAACTAGTGAGCTTAGTCAGCATGGTCTGATTTCTGAAATGAATGTCTATAATTGGTTCCAAAATCGTAAAGCTCGTGCCAAGAGAAAACAACACCATCTTCCACTGAAGGAAGGTGAATCTGAATTTGATACAGATTCTGAATCCTACAGAGAAAATAAGCATCAGATTGAGGACGAAATGATTAGAGAAGATGAAAGTGCGTGGTTGGGTGAGAAGACTGCGAAGGCTTATGAGAGTAAAGATGCTATATTTCTCATGGGATCAGAGCAGGTTGAAGCAAAGTCAGATGTGCACGAGACAAAGTGTGAAATGTTTGAAGGGGGTCCATGCAATGCAGGCACAAATGCACAGTTTGGTGAGAAAACCCAAGGTATGGTTAGAGTAAAGCCACATTCCACTGACCAACAACAATGCAATGATTCTCAAGCTAACATCCCATTGTCCATGCTTCATTGTTAAACTGAAGTTGATGAGGATGATGCTTTATTAATGAGGTCCAAGAGTACTACTGTTTGCTGCACTGCAAATGGTGTGACTTGAAACAAAAAGCTAGTTCTTTTTAAGCTATAACTCTAAAATTACAAAGCTGTTTGGTTGTATTATGATTATCCATTCCCACTGCGCTTTAGGTCATCGCTGTTACCTCTTCATACCTTTCTAATTGTGTGAATCTTTGAATTAATTTCTGATGTGACAGAAATTCCCGTATCAGATCAGCAAGCATCTGGTGTGATCACGATACTGCTAGATGGAAAACAGTGGGAAGTGCCAGTTGGAGTGGTTGATGTTAGAAAGATGTTTGGTGATAATGCACTGTTGGTGGATACTCATGGGCACGTGGTCCCAACAAATGATGCAGGAGTTACTTTTCACCCACTTCATGCCAGTGAAAGCTACAGTCTCATAAGGTAATTTTACAATAAGGTATAATTCTTTTAATTTCATTTTATTTACAACTTATAACTTGCATCAGATTCCTGAGGAGCTTATGTTGACAGGCATGTCGAAGTGAAGCAAGAGATGTCTGAGAAGGAATCATCAGATCCATTGATAGACAGTTTATATCATTATTCCAGGCATATTAAATGAATGATAGTTTGATGGTTGAGGCATGCCAGTCTGCAGATCTTCTGTTAATAAATGAAGCTGCTCTCTGATGTTTCACAGGGTGGTGGTTGATATGGGAAGCTATTGTATTAATTTTTGTAAGTATCTGCCCTATTTTTTTAAAATAATAGGATGATATGTGGTGCTGATTACAGAACTGACAATGTAATTCAGTCACCTTGTGTTTTACTTTTTGCTAACAGGAGCAATTTTTTCCTGGCAATAAATGTGGGATTGAGCTGAGAGTAAAAATTATGGTGGATTCGAAGATGATATATCAGGGTTGATAGGTTCCTCATGGTATTTTTTAAGTTTATGCAATATAATTCCATGGATAAGTACACAGTTTCTAGCCTTTTAATTGATATCAGTGCACTTGGTAGTAATGCTATGTAAAATTATTAGATGATGAATGCAGAATTTGGGACTGTTTACTTGAGAGCTATTTGATATGAAGATTATTGAGCGGTGTTTTCTCTAATTCTCTCTACATCTAGGTCAAATTTTCCATAGAATGGGCATTACATATTAAATTCTATAGGCTTAGTACCAATTAGAATGAGGTTGGAGATTTGATGGCCATCGTTGCTTGGCAACTGAAAATTTGACAGGGGTTAAATATTTTCAGTGGTCTTCTTTTCACATTCTTGTGCAATCACATATTATATAATGAATGTACTCCTTTATTGCCCGTAGACTATGCCATTCTTTTTATGACTAGGGCTTTTATGAATAAAGTTAACTGACACATAAGGGAAAGAGGTGGAATTTGTTTTTGCTGTAGAATGAAGCTCGTGGTAGCTACTGATTAGCATTCTGGGGTTACCATCCTAAAGTAAACTGGTGGAATTTGTTTTACTGTAGAACAGATCTCATGGTAGCTACTGATTAACATTTTGGGTTTACCATCTTAAGATACAGAGCTGCACCATTATGTGATTTCAGATAGAGGTCATTCACTATATTTTGAATTGGTTTATTTGAACTTCTGGAAGGATCTTTTAGGTGGCAAATCCACTACTCGCATCCTGCCAAAAAATAATTTTAATGCAGACAACAATGTTTGTATTTAAAAAAATAGAATATTCTCAAGGATCTTAGTTTTGGTACCAGTTGTTCTTTACATATAATAGTCGATATCAGCACAATATGCAAATTTTCAAAAGGACTCGTACCAAACTTAGGGTGGACGGGCCCACAGTAGGGCACCCTACCTCTGGGTTTCTGAAATTCATAGCATATGATTTCAAAAAATTCCCAATTTTGTACAGCAGTTTATTTGCCAACTCATCTGCTTAAAAAAATTATTTTTAGGGTCACATCATCAAATATGATTCCACATCAGCATGTTTTTTGTTAAATCACATACAATCCAATAGTAGGGCACTAAGTCATGTGAATATGTTACGTTGATGTGGCATCACATGATTTGTCAGATTATGTACTTTATGGAAAAAAGGTGTTTTGCAATTGGATAAAAGGTGCTCAATTGTGGGGCCCACTAAGGACTACTTCTATCCCTACTTTTGGTCTTCGCCCTACTATGGGCCCCTCTCTCCTATATCGCTCAATTGTTATCAATGTAAGTGCTTCACACAATCTTCTACAAAATTTGAGGCATAAGAGAATCAATGTTTCCAATCATCGGGTTGAATTATAGGATTATATGTAAGATCTTGTTTTTGAAAAATAGGGATACAATATTATGATAGAATTAATTCATAGATATTAATGTTTGGTTGACATTCAATAATTCATTTAGTATTTTCGTCATGATTTGGCCATGTTGATAGTGAATATTCAAAAATCACTAAGCTCTAGTCCAATGTCCTCAATGAGGTTATCGTGAAGCTTCATATCTCAATATCCTTTGTCACTTTTATTCATGATGTTCTTTCATGGCCAAATTTTGGCTTTCTAAGCCTATCATCAAATGTTGTATATGCTTTGCTATAGTTCAGCATTTGAATTGATATAAGCTATATTTCTTTAAACCTATCTAGTTGAGCATTTGAATTAATATCAAAGCTATGTTTCTTTAAACCTATATAGAGCATTTACATTTGCAACATCCACTAAGTATCATCCTTCTTCAACATCACCATCTTATCTTTGATTGTCGTAAACAAAATGATACTAGACATCAATATGTTTCATCATCACATGAAAGGTTGGGTTATTTGCTAGACATACGACACTCTGACTTATCACAAAGAACGCTTAACTAATTCTTGATTTTATCCCATACAAATGACTTATTTACAATCACAAGTACTCACCCTTTGTAGTAGACAAAGCAAACATAAGTTGCCACTTGCTCATTCAACTTATAACATCACCAAATAAATTGAAAGCATAACCATTCGTGAATCTTATATTGTTGACACCATCTATCCAATTTGAATCCATAAATATCCATTGAGTTTTGGTCCTTAGTAGAATCACCATAATAATAAATAGAGTACAAGATTACCCAACAAATCTTTGAAAACCCTCTTAATTACATCCTAATGATTTCATTCAAGACTGGCCATGAAATGATTAATGACTTATTATTTGGGTAATGTCTAGTCTTGTACATAACATGACATACATCTAACTATGAACATCACTAGCATAAGGTACACAAGCCGTGACTTTCACCTTACTACGTGTAGATGGACATTGCTCTATGGACAATGTTGTCCCCACTAAAATAAAAACACCCAAAGGCTTGCAAATCAACATGTTGAATCTCTCTAACATTGAGTTCAAGTATTTGCTTTAGCCCAACCAAAGCTTTTTGTTTGCCCTCTCTTATAATCTCTATGGCCATAATGTATTTGGTTGGTCCCAAGTCCATCTCAAATTATGTTGAAAGTTGAGACTTTAAATCACAAATTGCTTCCCTACTATTACCAAATAATATGTCATCTATGCCAATGTGATAATAAGGAAATAATCACCATCTATCTTATAATAAAGCATAGTGATCTAATTTGGATTTTAAAACTTCAATCACAACACAAGAAATATCCTTAATGCTTGCTTGATGCCATAAAAAAACTAGTTTATAAATCAAAGTTTTTTAATGTTTCTCCATATAATGCTTTGGTTGTGTCATGCAAATCTTCTCCTCCAAGTCACAATGTAAGAAAGTTGCTTTCACATCCATATGTTCCATCTCCAAATCAAACTTTGTTGCTACAATAACATGGACTTGCTAGATATTAGATTTGCAGCCAAGGAAAAATCTCATCAAAGTTTATCCCTAAACTTTGGAATAACCTTTCGCAGCCAACCTTGCTTTGTACTTTTCAATATTGTTTTGATAATCAATCTTACTTTTAAATACCCATTTACATCCAACAAGTTTTCGTGCTCTTCACAATTATACCAAGTCCCTTATGTCATTTTCTCTCAATGCAATCATCTCCTCAGCCATGGCTCCTCTCCAAGACTAAAAATTACTTGTATCCACCATCCTTTCACAATTATAGGCTCACCAGTATTAGTAATTAAAGTAAAATACACCTCCAATTAGGAAGAGTATACTTGTTTAGTTAATTTTGTTGAGTGGACTTTCTTATGAGCTAAGGTAGAGGTTCTCTCTCCATTTTGAAACTATATGAATTATATGAGCTCACCCCCTTTTTAAGTCCTTTGTGACCTTTTGGTTCAACCTTCTTGGTCTTTAGAGGTAGCTTAACCCCATCTTTCTTTCAATTCTCTTTTGGTTGCAATATTGTGGAAGAAGTGATCTCTCTAAAAATTACATGTTTGCCATATAAAACCCTTTCATCCATAGGAGCCCAAGGTTTGTACTTTTTCACACCAACACCATAATTGATGAAGTTATATTTTATTACCTTGTTCTTGAACTTTGACTGCTCCTCCCTAGGCACATGTGCATGCACCTCAACCAAAATCTTAAAAATGCCACAAGGAGGGCTTTCCACCTATCCACACCTCCATATGTGTCTTTTCAACAAGCAATAATATAGAGACTTGTTAACCAATTAACTGTTAGATTTGTGAATAGCACAACACATGATCAAACAACAAACAAAACACCTACTCAAGAGCTTTGCAAAACAAAGATTTGCTATTCTTAAAAAATAAAATACTTACAAAATGAATAATACAAGAGAGAATAAATGCTTTATAAGAGCAACCCTAATGATAAAGGGATTAGATCATGATAAGTGTCAACATCCTGTGTGATGAGACGAATTGATCTAATATTAGTTGTGTAGTTAACATAAATAAAACATTGAGTTAACTAATAAAACAAACCTAAGTTTAGCTTAAGTGCATGAGAATTAGAATAATATTAATTAAAGATTAATTAATTATTCTCTAATACATGATAACTCTAACACCCCCTCTTAAGTTTAACTTAGGGAGTAGCTAAACAAATCTAGAAACTAATGCATACAAAGCAAAGCATGAATGTGTCTCGACAACTAGGCCTAATGAGGTACCTAGTATAACTAAAAGATCTTTAAAAAGTGGAGAAATGGAGAAAACCACATGGGAAAAATTTTGCTCCAAAAAGAGATGAAAGCATGTAAAAAAAATGAAGGCCTCATGAAGACCCCCCAATGACAACATCCTTCACCCCAAGCATCGATCGTAGTTGAAGATAGCGAGGCAATGCCAAAGGTTTCGTGAAGATGTCTACAACCTGCTCCTTTGTAGGCATGTACTCCAAGGTGAGAAAACCATCTTGAATCAACTATCATAAGAAGTGCATGTGGATCTCTATGTGCTTAGTACATTGATGCTCTGCTGGATTGCGAAAAATGTGAATGACACTCTAATTGTCACATCAAAGAATAGTGGGACTATCAGGAGGAAAATCGAATTCAATCAATGACTGTTGAAGCCACAAAACCTCTTGGCTGGCCAAAACTACTGCATGATACTCAACCTCTACGGATGATAATGCAATAGCAAATTGCTTCTTGCAAGACTGTAATGGGACTAGAACCAAGGCCGAAAACAAACCCAAAAGTGGACTTCCTATCATTGACATCACCAGCCCAATCTGAGCCAGTGAAGCCAATAATCCGAGGATCTCCTAATGTATAGTGAATACCATAATGTGAGGTGCCCTAAATATATCTCAAAATTCATTTGGAAATTTGCCAATGACTCTCATGTGGATCATGTGAGAATTGAGAGATAAGTCCAACCGCTAACGAAAGATCATGACGTGAATGTGTCAGGTACAAAAGACTACCAACCAACTGCTTGTATAATGTAGCATCTACTAAAGGAGTAGTTCAAGTGGAAGATAATACAACAATTGACTGAAATGGTGTGAGGTAGGCTTGCAATCAAGCATGTGAAATCTCTGAAGCATGTCAAGAGCATACTTATGTTGAAATATGGAAATCCCATTCGAAGATTGAATAACCTGTAAACCAAGAAAGTAGTGCAGAAGGCCGAGATCTATCATCTCAAATTGCTCCATCAAAGCTTGCTAAACATTCTAGATCATGGAGGATGAACCGCCTATAAGGATCAAATCATCCACATATAGCGCAAGGATCAAAATATCACCCTCCTGTCTCTGAATGTACATTGTGGGATTAGAATGACATCGTGTGAAGCCAAAAGAAAGTAGAAAAGTGTCCAGCTTCTCATACCAAGCCCAAGGGGCTTGTTTGAGACCATATAGTGAAAAAAGTCTACAAACCAGCAAAGAGTCCTCAGTAAAACCATGTGGTTGCTCCCTATAAATCTCCTCATGAAGATCACCATGAGAGAAGACACTCTTCACATCCATCTGAAATATTGACCATCCCTGCGAAGCTGCAAGGGAAAGTACAAGGCGAATAGAATTTATCTTGGCAACAGGGGAAAAGGTCTCAGAATAATCAATACCTTCAACCTAAGAGAAACCCTTTGCAACAAGACAAGCCTTATACTTATCAATAGAACCATTTGCAACATATTTTGTATGGTACACCCACTTGCACCGAACCAACTTTCTTCCCTTAGGAAGAGGAACTAAATCCCAAGTATGATTCTTCATCAGAGAAGAATACTCATCTGCCATAGCACTATCCCACTCAGGAATACCAACCACCTCTGAAAACTTCTAAGTATCATCCGAAATGGTATTACTCAAAAGACTAACACCCGATGATTGTGCACGAGTGTGACATGAGTCTGAAGGATCACCTACCAAAGGTCTAGCTGTATCAATAGTATTGCAGGCCCACTAGGGTAAAGGATGAATATCTAGAGGTGGTGGGATAGCTGTAGCATCACCCTCATCCTCAAGATATGAGGAGTTAGTAAGAGATGAGGGAGAAGCTAGGGATGGAGAATCCATTAGAGGAAAGCGCTCATGTCAAATTAGACATCTCGTTGAAACAAGACCTCTCTAGAATTAGGATCGGGTTGATGCAAGAAGTTGGGTACACAAAAAGCTCAAAAAGTGGAAATGTTTTTGCTGTTTTTCAGAATTTCTCACACTTGGACTGAAAAATTGAGGCACTTCCACAATGAATCTTAAAACAATTCAGTAATATAAAATTTATCATTTTGAATCTAGTTTCCAAATATGTAAATTATTAAAATACCCAGTTTATAGAAATTACATTTTGATAAGGATCTATAAAAACCACTTTTTAAAAGTCCCTATTTTTTTACCATACCAAGCAGGTGTACGGACAACACTTTTTGACCCAAATAAAATTATTTTGCTAATTCCTTTTAGGAAAAGAGAGCTAACAACATGAAGTTTGGTCTGGATTTTTTTTTGTAATTTTTGGTTGAATATTTTTTTTTTATTAAATTTTTATTGGCCTTAATTGATGTTTTTTCAAATCAACGTGTACGGACAACATAATTGGACCTAAACAAAACATTTTTTGACTCTTTTTTTTTTCATTGTGTAGAGAATTGTCTGAAGTTTGGTCCCATATAATTTTTTTTACAAGAAAATCAACCAATAAAAAGTTATTAAAAAACCAAAAAAACCTGATATTTCAAGTTTAAGGACTAGTTTGCTTAGAAATTAATTAAAAAATAGCAAACGTAATCCAATTTTAACAAAAATTATATATTTAGAAAGTAGACATTGTGTTCTCTAATGGGTTTTAATTTTATAGACTCATTCAGAAAAAAAGTCCATCATCTATGTTGTCAAAGTTGGACATTCTTCTTCAATTTGCCTTAGTTTTTTAGTTGCAGGTCAAAGGCTAAGGCTCGGATTGCCAAACCTTTTCCGAGCCTAAAACCGAGGCAGCATGTGGGTTGGGAATTTTGAATTTAAAACACGTTTTTACAAAACGTGTGCGTTACAAAATGCATATGCTTCCTTACTTTCTTGATTATTTTAAAAAATATACTTTTTAGAAACGCTGCTAAACGCTGCGACGCTGGAGTTCAAAAACGCGCTTTTAAAAACGCCGCTTAACGCTTTGAGTTCAAATGCGCCGCGCTTCTAAAACGCTGCACACGCTTTAAAAGTATTTATTTTTAAATAATTAATTTTTATGTGTTATAAAATGTGTACATTATATAACGCTGCGACGCGCTTGATAGTGCATACGATTTTTAGGATCGGGTACCCGATCCTAAACGCATACGCGTTTTTTTAATAACGCGTACGCGTTTTCTGCGAGATTTTTTTTTTGGCCGAAACTTCCCCTCTTCGTGTACCCAACTTCTTGCTTTTACCCGATCAAACAACATATACGCCTTAACATCCACACAGTAGCTAATAAATATGAGTGGTCAACTCTTCCTCTCCATGGCTTTTCGCTGAGCTTCAGGAATGAATGCCCAAGCCTCACTACCAAAGACTTTAAATGAAGATACATTAGGCTTGACATGGGACCAAGCCTCCTTGGGAGTCATATGTCGCAATGCCTTGTGAGGCATACAATTTTGAATATAATTAGCACAATTAACTACCTCATCCCAAAACGAAGAATGCACATCTCGTGATTGAATCATACAATTGGCCATCTCCCGTAAAATTATGTTCTTAACACCATTCTGCTGAGGGGTGTATGGAACTGTAAGTTGATATTGCAAACCATGCTCAGTGCAAAAGTCCCTGAAAGTCTGATTAACAGACTCCCCCCCATTATCTGTGTATTCATTTGATAGAAAGACCAGATTGCTTCTCCACAAATTCCTTAAAGATTCTGAAAGAATCGAAGGCATTAGTCTTGTACTTAAGAAAGTACACCCATGAACGCTTGGAGAAGTCATCAATAAATGTGAGCACATATTTGGTCCCTAAAAAATGAAGGTCGAAAATGACATGATGTCACTATGAACCAACTCCATAGGTGCCTTGGCACATGTGGCTCTAACCATAGGAAAAGAATCTTGGTGATGTTTGCCAAGAACACAATCCTTGTCAAACACCATCAGTATAGGAAATCTTAGGGAGCCCAAACACTAATGCCTGTGTACTCATCTGTTGGAGATATTTGTAACTAACATGACCAAAACATTCATGCCACAACATGCTCACAATGTCTGCATGTGCTATGAAGGATGAACTTGAACCAACTGAACTCTCAAAACTATCAAATCAGTATAAATGAGAAGTATCAACACTCCTAGTAGCCACAATAATATCATGATCATGAAGGCCATGAATAACTACATCATGAGGGGTAAACTCGACTATCCTACTGGTGCCAGGTTGACAAATCTAATACATTAAAAGGTCGGTGGAGATATCAGGAACTACAAGTACCTCCTAAAGAAAACCACCCTCAAGTGTGATAGTTCCTAAGCCCAAAATTGAAAGCTGTGTAGAATCCCTAATTGCAATATGAGTAGTACTACAATCTAAAAGGTATGAGACTAAATCCTGATAATGTGTCATGTGATGTGTCGTGCCAGAATCAAGTATCCATGGAGCTGCAGAAGGTAAGGCTTGTGTAGAAAGATCATGATCTTTACTTGTAGATGAGGAAGAAGATTTAGGGGTGGAGATGTTATGCTGCTGCATGGATTCCTTCAAAGCCTTTAATCTCTTCCAACATCGATTGATTGGATGTCCCTCCTTACCACAAAAACTGCAAGGTTCACTTGATTTCTTCTTTGTCTTGGAGGAAGACTCACCAGTCTTAGAAGTTTTATCATACCAAGGAGTGGTTTGAGGTTTTTGTTCTAACTTTAGAGATGTTTTGGAGGAACGCTGACTACTTGATGAAGTATCTATCTTGGGATTTTGTTTCTTCTTCTCTTTTCCTTTGGATGTTTGTCCTACCAATGCCTTAGTTTTGGAACCAAAAAGAGATTCAAACTAAACCAACATTTCCTGTTCACAAGTCAAACGAGAAGACCTAAAATGACCCTTAAAGGTTAGAAAAAATTAGGAAAATACATTCTTTGTTAGTTTTATTCTTCCCACAACCTTGCAAAAGAGATTTGAGTGACTTAAACCTCTATAAGAACTCCTCAATAGAGGGGTAAGAATCATGTACAAGTGATGTCAATTCTGCATCAATCTGGAGAGCTCTATACTCATTGATGGTGTCAAAAAGATCATTTAATCTTGTCCACATAACCCTAGGAGTGTTGCAAGACTCCAAATGAAATTAGAGATTGTCTAAAACATTCAGTGAAAACAAACCCATAGCCTCATCTATCTTGCTCCTATGTTGAAATATCTCAAATTGACGAGTCAATACTGGTTGTACTTCATCCAAAGTGGACCATAAACCCTTAGACATGAGCATTTTGGCCATATGAGCTTTCAAGGTACATGATAATTGTGTAGTGTAAGACGTTTAAATGAATAGGTGTCTACCATGATGGTTGTGGTTTTCAAAAAAATGTGGTATAAGATTTTTGATCTCTAATGTATATAGATATTGAAAGCAAAAAATATACCCTGCCACAACAGGAAAAACCAAACCCTAATACAACTTTGAGAGTAGAAAAGCTTTAAAAAGAAAAAAATCACATTAGAGAGATCCCTATGTACCTGGTGAATATTCTGGAAAAAAGGACTGCATGATTATGTAGAGCATTGAAAGAGCTTTCCAATGCCTATTCGTTTGCAAAAACATAGTCCATTTGCCCAAGTTATGGCCCCAAAAGCGTAGAAAAGGATTGACTTTAACTGACTATAGCAACTTTCTCATAAAAAATAAGGAAAAAATACCTGCACATCTAGAATAGGCTCGGAACCAGCGTTCTAACGATATAAAGTTTTAAAAAAAAGCAGAGCTCGTATGCCAAAGATATAGTCGATTTTGTAAAATTGCCCAATTTGCCTTATAAAACCAAACACGGGGCTTAAAATTTCGGCCCTTGGACATATGGGTGCCTAGTTTCTAGGGTTTGGAGCTGAAGTAGGGAATATTCTCCATAATATTCTAAAGAATATTTTGTTGTCATATAAAAAAAAAGTGCATCAAATTTTTGACTAAAAAATTCTTTTTTTTTGTTTAAAAAACACACCTCCAAAGTTTTTGCATAAAAATTTAAACCCGCAATTTTATTTTATTTTTGTGAAATCCCAAGAGAGATTTTTTTTTCCAGCTAGCAATTAATGGCCCTACACCATACATATTAGTACATTCTACAAATTATTTACGATCGTACAAATTTTTTGCCTTGAAGAACGCACCCAATGAAAATTGCCCCTTTTTTTCTTAGATTTTTGTGAAATGATAGTTAATCTTTAGGTTTTTGGTCGCTCTAGATGCAATGGCGAGGTTCGTTTTGTGCCAAAGTTCTCTAAAAAATTTCCCACCTTCAAAAATTACAAAAAAAAACACTAAAAATGCCAAATTCAATCTTGTAACCCTAGATGAGAAAAAAAATTAGAAATGGAGAACAGGTTCACTGAATCCTTCCTCTGACACCATGTTAGATTTGTAAATAACATGAGACACATGATCAAACAACAAACAAAACACCTAACCAAGAGCTCTGCAAAACAAAGATTTGCTATTCCTCAAAAAGAAAATACTTACAAAATGAATAATACAAGAGAGAATGAATGCTTTATAAGAGCAACCCTAATGATAAAGGGATTAGATTATAACAAGTGTCAACATCCTATGTGATGAGACGAATTGTTCTAATATTAGCTTTGTAGTTAACATAAATAAAACATTGAGTTAACTAATAAAGCAAACCTAAGTTTAGCTTAAGTACATGAGAATTAGAATACTAATTAATTAAAGATTATTAATTATTCTTTAATACATGATAACTCTAACATTAACAAGTCATAACATCTACTTCTACTCATAATTTTTATTTCAAGTCTACTCCATTGAATGTTTTTATCCCTTTCCATTAGTGTCATGTCCATTCTTTATGCAACTCCATTCTATTACGAGTTATATGGAGTTGTCTTATGTCTTGATTTCATGCTCTTTAAAGAATCTATCAAAATCTATCAAACAAAACTAACTACACTTATCAATTCTCAAAACTTTTTTATATTAGTTGATTTTCTACAAAGGCTTTAAACTCTCTAAAAGAACAAAAGACATGACATTTACTTATGAGAAAATACACCATCCTAAAATAATCATCTATAAAAAATACTACAAGGGCTTAGGAATAGAGAAACATTTACAAGACCAATACAACAAAATGAATTAAATCCAACACCTTAGGAGATTTGTGATAACTTACAATTTTGATTACTATATATGCAATATTCACTAGAATCAAGCTCAAGAACACAATCAATTAACCCCTCTACAAGATTTTTTTTTTCAAAGTCCTAAGACCCTTTCACATATGTGGCCCATTATTTAGTGTCATAACATTGCCTTTTTTCATAAGAAACTTTCTCTTTGAAGCAATATTTTTTTTAGTCTTAGAAAGCACGACCATTGGAAGTGGATACAACACTCCTCTTTGTTGTCAGTTCTAATGATAATAGTGTACAATCTACATATATCTTGGCTATAGAAACAAAGAAAATATTGTATCAAACAATACATGCATCCAATTGAAATAAATTGTCCAAACAAACACCTTTGCCGAGCACCATAGCTCCTCTCTCTCACACCATCTATTAGAGAAGTAACCTATACATCCACAACATTTATTTTTCTCATTGATAATAGATGTGTCAAATCAGAGATATGTAGAACACCTTTCACAAATCTATATGAGAATCTAATAAGAACTCTTTCATGGCCAATAATCTTTAAGTGAGAACTATATTCAATGTACACCTTTTTGCCATCATATTCTTCATACTTGGATAATTACTCTCAAGCGAAGGTCATATGGAAGTGCAACAACTATCAATTTGTATCTAATTTCATATCATTTTTCTAATTTATAAATTTAACCAAAGTATTTGTGTTCATTTATTTGTGCACTCAAGCATTCTTCCAGATATGTAGAACACCTTTCACAAATCTATATGAGAATCTAATAAGAACTCTTTCATGGTCAATAATCTTTAAGTGAGAACTATATTAAATGTACACCTTTCTGCCATCATATTCTTCATACTTAGATAATTACTCTCAAGTGAAGGTCATATGGAAGTGCAACAACTATCAATTTGTATCTAATTTCATATCATTTTTCTAATTTATAAATTTAACCAAAGTATTTGTGTTCATTTATTTGTGCACTCAAGCATTCTTCTATAAATATGAGATGAACATTTATCCCTACACTTGACAAGTATTCTTTTATCCATTTGAGATAAGCATCCATTCAAATGGGATTAATATCTATCTATAAGGGATATGTATATTATGTTGGCCAAATATTTTGACTCATCAAGACATCCACTATTCTAAGTCTCTCACTGAAGATTACATTTCCCTAATGAAAGTGCATTGAGGCTGTTGTCATTCATGAATATAAAAAAACAAGACTTGAGTCATGTCTTAAAATTCAGCCTAAAGCCTTAAGGAGTCAATGGATTTTTTGAGTATACATTGAATTTTATTTTAATCTTTAGATTTAACTATCTTAATCAAATGATTTACTTAAGCTATTTAATTATTTAGTGCAAGTTGGTATATTCAATCCTTTGAAAATTTGACCAACCTTGCTTCAAAAAAATTGCACACCAAGAATCTTTTTCGTTTACCCATACTGCTTACATATTTGTATCTATGAGATGTATAATATATATGTAGTTACGTTCTATCTAAGTTTTGAGGTGAACTATTAAGAGTGGGCATACAACCCTTTCTAGAGCCCCTTTTCTCCATATAGTTCATCTTCAACTACTACCTACTAAGAGAAACATTGATTCATTAAGTACTTAGTCATTTAGAGTGGGTATGCAACCCTTTCTAGAGTCCCTTTTCTCCATATAGTTCATCTTCAACTACTACCTACTAAGAGAAACATTGATTTATTAAGTACTTAGTCATTTAGATATAGACTTGTTAACTATTGAATTTTAAATGGATGCTCCTCATTAAGTGAAAATTTCCTTGAAAATTCTATGGTGATGATTTATTTATTACTAAAATATTGTTAGTTTTGTTTATTCACTTAGTATTAAACTATCAGTGGTTTATTTATTTGAACAAGATTTTATCATTCACTTGAATTAAAATTAATAAGACGTCGTTATTACACTTCAATGATTTATAATAATGATGCCATAGATGTCATTGTAACTATGTCAGGCTATAAACATAGTAGTTCAATTATGATGACATAATTCGTAAATTTGAACTAGAGACACAATTAAGACCAACCACTCTAAGTGATTTTGATTTTCATATCTTTATTAAAATGTTTTAATAAAACTTAAAAGAGAATAATAAGAAAAAATCGAATAATTAACATCTAGTTGAATTGTATAATGAAACAAGATTAAAACACTATTATCAACTAAATGATATAGTTTTTGAATTTACATATTGAACATGACCAAAACTTAAAGCAATCGATATCACTAATATTGATAAATTAACGAATTATTTAATCAAAACTTTTATCTACTGGACAAGGATGGATGGAAGTAGTGGTGCTCTCAATGGTCTTAGGCCATTAGGGTTTGAATTCCTAACCCTAAGTTAACTCTTTTTTGCCTAGAATTTTTCTCTTTTCTACTTGTTTTCACATTAAAATCTCGCATGCTATGGTTGTGTACACTCTGTTCGGAATCTGTCATTTGGGTTTATGTCTAGTCGAATGCTTTGAATGCTAAGGGAGGAAAGCACCTGGTATTAATAGAATGTGATGTCGTTGTATTGAGTGGCCCTCCCAATAGTTCTGATATGTCTTTAGGTTTAGTTAATACAAGCGAATAAAATTCTGAAAGGGTTAAACAATCTTTTAGAGACATAGTTGTTGGAGAAGAGGTTGCAAGACCCCATCCGAGGGGAAATTTTGAATCTGGAAAGGAATTTATAGTTGTAGAGCCAAGGAATAATGACTATACTGGAAATAATAATCCTATCATTAAATCCTAATAGTGAAGGGAATTCGCTCAAAGCTACAAATTTGAGTAATTCAAAAACTACAATTACAGAAGTAAATAGATTTAGACCTGATAAAGAAAATGTGGAGGAAATTACTAAGTTAGTAACACAGAGTATGAATTTGGGAAACTCTGTAAATGGAGATAATATCTCCCAATCCAAGAGTGATTCCTTCTTGAGAATCCCAAGCACTAAGTTGACAAATGCTCCTAATTTCTATTCATAGACACAAAAAAAATGCATAGGAGTTGGTAATGGACAAAATAAAATAAAGGATAGTGCAAAAAAAAAAAAAAAAGATCCAAGACTCTTCAGGTAAGGAAGAGGACCAAAATGAAATTGGCATTGAGAATTTAAAAATTGTTGTAAATGATGTTACAAAAAATTCACTTTGTGAATGGAGTTTTGATTAGAACTTTAAAGGGTCATCTTTGAAGGACAATAGATTTGGTGGAAATGAAAAAATGATAGTAGAAAGTGACTATGAATAATATAGATGGAGTTCCTAACTCCAACCCTAAGTTTTTGATATGGGAAGAAACATTTATAGGGTGTTGTACCCTTTACACAGCAAGCCACAAGGGCCAAAAAGGATCAAGTCCAAAAAACATAAACAACTAAGCCAAAAAACACAGACACAACGAACCAACAGCTGACAGACACACCACACAACAACAACAGATTAACTGACATTCTCCCAATTCTGAGAGAGGAGATTGACAACATCATCTCTGACCCATTCGAGGTCTTCTTTAGCAGTCTTCTTATCCATCTTGTCCTTCATCACAACAAAGAGGGTGTTGGTAACATAGTGGACTAACTTGACAGTGAAACGGGTCAAGCCACTGAACTTCTTCTCCATTTTCCCCATTCTTTCCTGCAGCACACGAAGATCCTCCCCTTTATCCATAGTCTTCTCAATATTAGCACACTCCACATCTAGAGGATTTGAGGAATGGGAAGCCAAGTTCTCCTTATGCACTTTTCTAAAATCCGAAATTGTGTGGGGCCCTTCAACATACTCCTCCTCACCATCCCCAAACTCCACATCCCTAATACCTTTGCTGTTAGACCGCTCCTCATCAATATCCATATCATTAATCTGCATTTTCTTGTTATTTTTAGCTAGCCTACCAGACCACCTGATTTTGGGATTTTCAACACCAACCTCCATCGTAGCAGCGGCCATAGTATCCCCCTTGGAGTCCCTACCCACCACATTCTTTCCTATGTTGTCCATGGTTGGAGGCTCCATCAAACCCTTCCCCTCATCCTTCACTTTCTTTTTAGTGGCAGGTTTGTTGATAGACTTGGCAGGGGCAGACTTGAGCTCACAAAGACCAACCACAACACTAGACTGGGCAATCCTCGCACTCCAACCCTAAGTTGTGTGAATTGCCTAAAGATAATTTTGGGCAAAGTGATGATGCCCTAGGATTAGCTTTAGGCAAGGATCCAAAAGTAGTTAAAAAAACTCAAGTAAAAGAAAATTGGAATAACATGGGAGATTGCAGTTGCAATAAATATCCCAGAACAATAAAAGTGTTTTTCCTTGGTCTAACACTAACCCAAAACAAAAGGTTATAGCTGATTGTATATTAGTATCAGACAAAGAAAATATAAGTAACCCTTTACAATTAGAAAAAGGGGTCTACTCTAGGAAGGAGACTCCAGTAAGTGGTTTTGAACTCATATCCTTTGCTATGAAAGTAGATCAAGGACTATCCCTAGAAGATAAAACACCTCCTCCCCTAAATCAAATCTGTGAACAAAAAGAAGATCCTAACCCACTTGTAGGAACATAGTGGATTAAAAGGAAACTAAAAAAAAAGAGACACTCTAGGAAAGTCAAAAGAGATCCTTACCAAAAGAGAGTAAAAATAAATATGGAAACATCCCTAAATGCTTTGATAGCTTTAAGAATAATAAAGAGAAAATTCAAAACATGGAATTTGATGATCCTTAATTGCTTAAGTTGGAATGTCAGGGGACTAGAATCCCCTAACAGAAAATACATTATTAGAATATATTTAAATATGGAGAAGAAAAAAGATGTCCTCCTCCAAGAGGTAAAAGCTGTCAACTTCACATTATAAAATAATCTCAAATTTATTTGGAAAGATGCAAGCTAGTTTTATACCAATCATGATAAGGGGAAAAGGAGGTGTTGTCATACTATTAAACAAAAGATGGTCTAGGTCTGTAACTAATTTTGGTATATTTCCTTGTAATGGGGTTTTATTGATAGTCATAGAAAAAGACAATCTAGAAGATTTGGAATTTTTTCTATCTATGCCTCCAATGACTATAGGGAAAGAATAGAAATGTGGCAATTGATGTGTAATCTATATAACATCCCCTAGATTGTTGGGGTGATTTTAATATGATTGAGTACAAAAAGGACAAAATTGAAGGGATAAACATGGATCAGAAAGGCAATGGTTTTTTTTTTGGAAAAAAAGAAAAATAAACTTAAGTTCTATGATCCCCTAGAAGGATTGAAAGAGGATAAAAAAAATATATGGTATACTTGGTGCACTATACAGAAAGGTAACCAAAGGGTATACTATAGACTAGACTGATTCTATACCAATAGAGATTACTTCTTTTTTCATAAAATAGAAGGAGAATCAAGAGTAAAGGTATACCCGTGCACTCTATCTGATCATCATCCCATTAATTTTAGAATATTAATGGCTAATTAAATCCATAAAGAAATAAAAAGAAAGAAAATTCATCCTAAACACTAATTTGTTAAACTATGAGGATTGTAATGATGCAATATTTACATTCAAAGAAAATAATAAATGGATGCGAAAAGACCTGATCCCAATTGAGAAATGAAAAAATATATTAAAGGATGAGCTATCATTTTTCAAACTATAGGGAAAAAAACTATGGATTGTAGACAATATGAAAATGCTCTCCAAGAAAAGCTTTTAAATCAAGAACGCAAGCTACAAGTTGACCCTACAAAGGAGAATTAAGTGAAGAATTGATCAAAAATAAAAATGAGTTGAGAAATCTTCAAGCAAGAAAAGTCCAAGGTTTAAAGAAAAGAACGAAGTTGAATTGGCTAAACAATGGGGATAAAGGAACAAAATTATTCTTCAATTACTTAAAAGAAAAATTATAAGAGAAAAAATGGATTGTGTTTGGGAAGGGGATACTTTGGTATCTAATCCAGAGGAAGTGCAACACCAATTCTATCTCTTCTTCAAAAATCTATTCACCTCTAAATATATTGGCTCCCAGACTCATACAGTAAGGGATATATGTAAAAAGCTAATACTAAAAATGATTAATGAAAAGTATGTTGAATGTCTTAGAAAAATGATTACAAAGGAAGAACTTATTGAGACTATCCAAATTTTTAGTCTTGATAAAACACTTGGTACAGATGGATTGCCTATTGAATTCTATAAGAAAAATATAAATTGGATAACTGAGGACTTGTGCCAGGTATACACAAAAGCAATAAATAAAGGTTCTCTAGGTAAGGATATTAACAAAGGAATAGTTAAAATAATTCCAAAAGAAGGGGACAAGACTCTAATTAAAAAATTGAGACCAATTACATTACTAAATGCATTGTATAAGATTCTAGTAAAAAAAATGGCATTAAGGTTAAGAGACATCCCCCCTTCATTCATTAGCCACACCCAAACTAGTTTTATTAAAGGGACATACATATTAGAAAACCTAATAGCAAGTTGGGAAGCTATGGAGTGGGCAAAATGTACCAACCAAAATATTGGAATGCTCATACTAGATTTTGAGAAGGCATATGATGAAATTGAGTGGCCCTTCCTCCTAATGGCCTTGGATGTTTTTGGATTCCCAAAAGAGTTTTGTAAAATGGTTAATATGTTATTACAAGATGCAACTGCCTAGGTAGAGATAAATGGGGCCTTGACAAAACAAATTCCTCTCCATCGATTGGTAAGACAAGGGTGCCCTCTCGCCCCTGCCTTATTTGTAATTACCTCAAAAGCTATTTATTATCTATTAAGAGACTCCATAGTTAGTCCAAAAGTAATAGGTTTAAATATCCCTAATGGTAGTGACATAATAAATACTCACTTTATGGATGACACAACTCTCTTTGTTAATCTAGAAAAAGAAAACCTTAAATTTTTAATGCAAAAGCTTAATATATTTGTGATGCCTCGAGAGATAAGATTTCCAAAGCAAAATCTATAATGTTGAGTTAGAAAACCATACCCTCCGATTGGTTTAACAAATATGAAATCCAATGGGGAGGCCCAAATAAGAAAGTTAGGCATTTGGGCATCCCCTTTGAGATCAATCCATGCTTGAAAGATATGTGGAATTGGGTAAAAAGAAAATTTGATAAAAATCTTGATAATTGGAATAGACAATACCTATCTTTAGCAAGGAGATTTCAAGTGTGTCAAAAAATCTTGTCTTCATATACTTTGTACTACTCATTAGTATGCCTATGTAACTATCAGCTAGAAGAAATTCAAAAGAAAATAAGGAATTTTCTCTGGTCAAATGGTAAAGGAAAAAAACGAAAACATGCGGTTAAGTGGGTCTAGTGTTGCATGGATAAAGACAAGGGGGGCCTTGGCCTAAAAAATCTAAAAAGAAAAGGTATATACCTTGTTGTTAAATCGATTATTAACTCAATGGAAGGAAATGAACCTTGGAAAATTCTAGTTAGAAGTAACAAACATAATGTTGTACTTACAAAGGCAAAGAACTGGAAGTCTATCCCTATGTGTGACCCGGTTTTAGGTAACTTCCCTGTATCTCCTAATGGATCTAATGTATGAAATTCATTTGGAAGGCTTGGGAGAAAATAAGAATTTTGATTAGCAATAGAGAAAATTTAGTCAAAGATAGAAATAAAATATGTCTAAATATCTCAATATGGTGGAACTAGTACCATAAAGAGAATCCTCTTGCATTATTACAAGGTTTCTCTACTAAATCTTGGGAAAAAAGGTGTTAAATGATTTAAATTTTTCTAGTCAAAGATAGAAATAAAATATGTCTGAATAGCTCAATATGGTGGAACTAGTACCATAAAGATAAGCCTCTTGCATTATTACAAGGCTTCTCTACTAAATCTTGGGAAAAAAGGTGTTAAATGATTTAAATATATCTTAAGTAATGCTCATTTAAAGTCGTGGGCTACTCTTACTGCAAAGTATGGTCTGCTTCCTACACAATGGAGAACATACTCTGTATTGAGAGAATCATGCAAAAGTTGTCAATTCCCAGCCATAAGTAAAACTTGTTGTGATATCTCATGTTTTGTTAACTTGGCTAAATATAGTTGGAAATATGACACCATTATGTCTAATCTAAAACCTAAAATCATCTATAAAACATTGAGTGATTTAAAAGATATAGTTGAGCATGTTAACAAATGCTAGAACATGAAAGAAAGTGAAAAGAACCAAATTTTTAAGTGGAATTGGAATAATGTAATAGAGCCCAAGAAATCTTGTTTTAAATGGCTTATGATATTACAAAAACTTCCAAGTTTTATATCTATACCCAAAGTAGAAATATGTAAATTATGTAAAAAACTTGAAAATGTTTTTCTTTTCTTTTTTGCAAAAGAAATTTGGTGTATGTTTTGTGTAGATTTGAGTGGATGGGGGAAATTAGGAAAGATTAAAAAAAACAAAATTTTATTTGGTCAAATAGAAGGGGTTAATAAATTTGTTAATTTGTTTTGATTATTATTATCTATTGAAATATTATGATTTTTATGAAAAGCAAGAAATGAGGAAAAAATTCAAGGCAAAAAGTGAGTACTTACTGAGTCTTCTAGAAGAGACATTTTTTTTCATTATCTTTGTGTAGGTAACATTTACAATGGAGATCTCCAAGACAAAATTCTTAATGTTAGTGAAAGATGGAAAAGTGAAAGTCAACAAGAGAGATCAAATACATGAGACATTGGCCTTTCAACACAGATGATAACATCCCTTTTAGAAAAGACTATATGGATTTTCAAAGAAAATAAAATAAAAATACAAATCGGAAGTAGTAAAAAAGGACCTAGGACTACATGGACCAAAATTTCATAGGAACCAGGATGAAGAAGAGACAGTGGAGGTGATGAAATCCAACTCAGAAATGCCAGATATAGATCCACCTTTGGGATACTATGAACTGGATAATGCTAGTGAGAGCAAGAATTTATGATGTACAACCTTATAAGATATGCAAACAAAAATATTATAACCCTCCAAATCTATAATCTATGTTATTTTGGCATTGCATGCCAATACAATATGATGTTGATATATAAATATCTTTTAAAGTACAAACTTCATGTTGTATTGATAATCTATATAATTAATATAAAAAACCTTTATCTACTAGCACTAAATTAATGAAGTTTCATAAGTGATTTCCTAGTGATAATTATCCAATTTAGTTGTTGGGAGTCCATGGATTCATCACTTAAGTTTGCTTGATGCTAATGAAAAATAATTATTATTTTTCTAACCAACTCTTACATCCATGAATAGAGAGGCTTTAAAATTCAATCAAATCAACAAAATATCTAGCACTATAAACCAATTGCACAAACAAATATAGCCCTTTTCCTATGTAATGCAATTTGTTTCCCTTAATAATTTTGCAATTGTGTATATAATTATTAATAATTTTATTTCTACTTCAACTATTTTAGTTCATTATGTTTTTTGAGTAAGTAAACTGATTTTGAAGGGATTAGAAACCTTGTACATTAGAAAGAATAGCTCAAAGCAAACACAACAACCTCCTAGAAGGAGTAAGACAAAACTATAGTCAATTTTCCAAGCACAAACCAACCCAATTACAACCAAGATGCATGAAACAAAAAGAGAACCTAGGGATCCAATCTAAATAATGTTGAACCCAACCCTAAATAACCTCACACCCTTCACTCTAGTGTGAGACTAGGAGACAAATTTGAAAAGACCTTTCTTTTGCCTTTATACAACTATCAAGGAAATAATATCTTCCAAGTCCTCAGATCTAGGAGAGGCAGGGGTGGGGAGTATTCACCCCTCGAAGGGCCCATCCATAGGTGCAATGGAAATAGAGGAATGTCTAGTGAGTGTAGCTAAATGTCAAACAACCTCCTTAGGAGTGAGTAAAAGTGGATTTGAAGCTAATATAATAGCAAGTTAAGCAATTGAAGAAGGTAGGTGGGACTCACCAATGGGATCCAAATGAGCAAAAGAAGTGATGAGAAAAGAAGATTTGGCATCTTGAGAAGACTTGTCATTCTAAGAGGAACCATCAAATAGATAGTAGGAAGCATTAATAATCAAGTAATCTTCATGGGCATTCCTCCACTAGATCATTGTGTCATTGTGCCTAAAGAGTGAACAACTGCTAGGTGGTTGATAGTAAAGTATTGTCAACATCCAAAGGGAAAACCCTCATAATCAAGAAGTTGAATCCAAGGCCTATCCACCACCATCAGAACATCTTTGTGAAGATCCTTAGAGATGGGTAATCCCACAATAATGGGTCCCAAACTTGGAACATGAAAACTTTGAAAGGGAGTGGGATTTTTTTGAACTACCTTTGTTTGAAGATATTTCTTCGAATGAAGGTCCTACACTCGAAGGTCTTTACATAGAGACCTTTGATCAAAGGTTAACCTTCAAGTGAAGGTCGTCTTCATTCAAAGGCCTTCGCCAATAAAAAACAATAAAATAATACCTTTGAGAAAAGGTTACCTTCACTCAAAGGTATTATTTTATTATTTTTAAAGTAATATCAACCGACATCTTTGCTTGTTAGTTCATTTTGATCTCAAAATTTATCCACAGAGCACCTTCCATTGTTGGACCAAGGTTTTGGAACCTACAAGAGAGGAAATTGCTAGTTCAAATGAAGGGCAACATGGCGATATATTTTCCCACATATCTACTCTTTTTCATATCCAATTGCACATGTTTTCCTACAACAATATTCCAATAAATCGACTAAGTTCAAAATTGTGGGTGGATGAAGCCCATCTTCTCACAATTTTGATGTCATCAAGTTTTGTGGGCTGATTGATATGAACTTCCTTTTCATGTACACTTGGCCCATTCAGATGGTTTATTTTCCTAAGGGAAAATTGAAGTGGAAAACTTGCAATGGCTTTATGGTCATATTTTCTATGCTAGCATCTTGAAGTTTTGGAAATTTGATTAAGTGCAGTATCAACTTTTAGTGAACTAGGTATTAAAGGTCATTTATCAAATACCATGTATTAATCAAAGTGTGCCCTTGGATCAAAAACCCAATTTTCAAATAATTATAGAATTATAACAATTTAGGCATCTTGCAAAAGGCCTTAATAGGTACTTACAAATGTGATCTAATCCAGGTTTTGATAAAAAAATGAACAATTCAATGCAATATGGATGTTCTCGCTCCATCAGAACCATTGCGGATTGGGTGTATCCATATGCACTCACAAGTTTTTTATTTGAATAAACTTTATTTTATGTAGGTAGTATGCAATCACTTTTCCATAGGTGCACTTCGATGATCTTTTCCCATGTATGCACCAAAATTACAAAATTGACTAAGTCAAGACTTGCGAGCCAATAGGTTACTGTATCCATACATGATAACATCATGGTGATGTCATCTCACCTAAAGATACCTTGGTCCACTCATAACGTCATGTTGGCATCATGTTGCTGACATCATTGATAGCTTTTTCTATC
Organism: Sequoia sempervirens; assembly: GCA_007258455.2. Taxonomy (NCBI): domain Eukaryota; kingdom Viridiplantae; phylum Streptophyta; class Pinopsida; order Cupressales; family Cupressaceae; genus Sequoia; species Sequoia sempervirens. The sequence goes on from VDFB02270651.1 coordinate 527,064,974, forward strand.
TAAACCTCCCCAGGTTCAATTTTACATGGAAGTTCCACGGGCAAATGATGGCAAAGGCTATAGAGGCAACAATTTCTACCGGGGCATCCATGCATGGCATGGATGCTGCCTCCCTCATTTCTTTCGCTCTGTATTTCTTCTCCGTATTTTCTTGGCTGCATGATGCCTAAGTTTTTTAATAAAAATCAATGTATAATGAAGGTTAAATCAATGTATACTAAATGAAAGTTATTTTAAAAGATAAAAGATTGTATTTTAATTTTGTTTTTTATTAAATATTATATTTATTTTACTTTTTCATGTAATTTTTTTTTTTTTTTATAGATGAGTGCTACCGAGTGTGGGGGTAGCTCCCGATTTACAGTGGTATTATGCCCAGGTTAATGCCATAAGCAAAGAACAGACCAGACTATGTACAGTCTAGGCCAACATGGCCTGATAGATACTTGCTAGATAGTTCCCCAGACGAACGAGCCTGGTAAGGCTATTTCTTCCCACCCAGCAATGCTCAGAGTTCATGAATCTTTCGAATGCCGTCAAATCTCCATTTATGACGCCCATTCGGTACACCTCCCACGCATTGGACATGAAATTGAGTCGGGCGTCGCGCTTGTTTGCATCTGCCCCTCCATTAGAGCCTTCTTCGTCACTCAGATTAGCCGGATCGAAGTACAATCGTAGCAGGCTGACCCAACCCTCCATCCTTAGCTCCATGGTCACATTGGTCACAGCTGGTGTGAAGGTAGGTGGCACAAGACTGCCCAGCCGTGTCACCACGATTTCCTTGGACTCGTTGATGTCTACCATGTGGCTTATTACCACTTCGAAAACCTTCCCATCGCACCAGTGCCGATTAGCGGGAAAGAGGGTGGAGAGCAGTTCAACAATTGCGTTCAAAACCCTCTGGTTTTGGTTTGCAAAGAGTCTCATACACTGCACAGGGAGAGCTTCATTTGCACATTGGCAAAGGATCCCAAACATAAGCACCATACTTGTGTAAGTCGCCCACCCAACCAGATTTTCTTTTGCTGTAGAGACCCCAGGCAACCCTGATATATAGGCAGGCCCGGATGTCATGATGGTCCAGGGAGATCAAGAAACCAGAGGTCGCCGCTATGAAACCCGAATCCACCATAGACGAGTGTTCCAGTACTTCACTGCTCTGCTTCGCATTCTAAGGGCCATGTGGGCACGGATCTATTCCGTCGGTGGGGTACGACAGCCATGCTTATCATAAACTATGATTTCTTGCACGCCCGGCCATTGTTCAGCCGTGGAGCCTATGTCAATTTTTTTGTCCTGCCTTACACCCGAATTTGCCAGAAGATCCGCCGCACGATTTGCTTCTCTGTACACATGCTTTATTGTATAATTTGAGAGTCTATCTAATAACTCCTTTATTGGTCTGATCCAATCTAGCATCTTCCAATTTTGTGCTTTTCCTGAGATGATAGCGTTCACGCATAGCAACGAGTCACCTTCAATCTCGACCTCAGAGATACCTTTTTCTGTGCAAATTTGGAGCCCAAGCCATAACGCTTCCATCTCTGCCAAATTATTTGTGCTTAACCCGAGATTTTTTGAGGCCGCCCATACACATTCGCCTTGGGGATTTCGAATTATGCATCCAGCCCCTGCCATTCCCGGATTGCCTTTTGCCGCTCCATCGAAGTTCATTTTCCATTTTAGCCGAGTCGGACGTTCCCAACATATCTCTTTCCTGTTCACTTTTGGTTTACTTGTCCCGCAGTGCGTCGGTAACCTGAGCTCGTGCCATTTCTTCATAATTTTTGCATCCCGACTTGAGAAACTTGATTTGGTGTCCCTATGCAATCTGTGGTTTGCGGTTTCAATGATTGCCATTTGAATTTTCTCGACCAAGCCTTCCCTCAACATAGCTGTACCTTTGAAGATTCGCCTATTTCTTTCTTTCCATATATGCCAGGCAACCAATGAGGGTGAGATGCCCCAGATACCCTTCCAGAATCCAGGTTTGCCTATTACTGGCCAGCTAGCCAGGAAGTCCCATAGTTTATGTTGTCTTGCACCAATGAAATTTAAGTTTGACTGTAGCCAATCCCAACAAAATGCAGTGTACGTGCATGATAAAAGCAAATGGTCGACATCTTCTCCTGCTTGTTTGCACAGTACACACCTGGAGGGGCCCATGATTCCAATTCACTTCAATCTTTCGCCGGTTAGACATCTTTTATAAAGGGCTATCCATAGGAATGCCCCAGCTTTTGGCAAAATCGACTTTCTCCAGCAAAGTCTTGCCATCCAGGACTTATCTTCACTCTGTTTTTGCTGTATTTGGTACCCCAATTTGGCGGAGTACTCTCCTGAGGATGCCCCACACCAAAAAATTGAATCTTCCCGATCAAAAAGTCTTAATTGTCTGTTGCTTATCTCCTTGTTTATTTCCTCCATCAGAGTTTTGGAGATTCGTGAAGAAGTGATTTTAATCCACGAGTGCTTGGCGTACTTTGAGTTGTCTTCTGTACTTACATAGTCCGCCACCTTGGACCCAAAGGTGGATTGAAAATGTTCGACATATTGATCAAGGTCAAACATGTTTACCAGGCTTTGATGACCGTTCCACGAATCCAGCTAGAATAGTGCTTTTTTCCCATCTCCAATCCTCCAGGACAGGTGTGAGGTGATGAGGTGCCTACAACTTGAAATAAATCTCCAAATGTGTGATCTGCCATTTGTGTTCCCAACCGTTAGGATTCTGTCTGGGTCAGTGTTGTCAAGATATTTGTTTTGTAGTATCTTGCACCATGGTTTGTCGGGCTTCCTGTACATTTTCCAAATTAGTTTTGCACCTAGGGCGATATTTTGCATCCTCATTTTCCGTAGCCCAGCTCCGTCATCCTCTTTCGGTTTACAGACCGACTCCCATCCAATTAGGGGGATCTTCTTTTCACCTTTTGATCCTTCCCAGATAAACTTCTTCATAATGCCTTCTAGAGCTTTTTTTGTTTTGGCCGACGCTTCTAAGCAGGACATTGTGAAGATGGGTACCGCCGCAAGCACCGTTTTGATCATTGTGATCTTTCCTGCTAGGGAGAGCCAACTGTTACGCCATGCCATCACCTTGTTTCTGCATCGCTCCACAACCTCGTTCCAGTGAATTGCCTTGCACACACCTTCAAAAATGGGTATGCCTAGGAACTTTGACGGTAGTTGACCCACCCTAATTTTCAGTGTAGAGGTGATCTCGTATTGGCGCTGGGCATTTGTGTCGAAGAAAAAAACACATGATTTATCTCTATTCATTCTCTGCCCTGAGTTGCTTTCATACTCCGCTACCACCTTGCTTATGTTCCTGGCTTCTTTGATGCTTGCCTCTCCAAGGAGGGATGTGTCGTCCACAAATTGGACATGTGTGATTGGTTCTGTATTGGGGGCGATGTTTATGCCGTGCCATAGACCCTGCATTCTGCATTTTTTAATAGCACAGCTGAAAGATTCAGCCAAAATTACGAATAGGAAGGGTGAAAGTGGGTCGCCTTGCCTAAGCCCGTTAGTTGCGTTGAAAAACCCATGGAGTGTCCCGTTTATTGCTATGGAGAATCTCACCATGGAGATGCATTAGAAAATGAGGCCGCACCATTGATCACAAAATCCCATTTTTTTCATAACATTCAACAGATATGTCCAGCTTACCTTGTCGTATGCTTTGCTCATGTCGAGCTTTATTATCATACCCGCCTTTTTGCTAGTGCGTAAAGTGTGTACAGCCTCCGAGATGATGAGGATACTATTGGCGATTTCTCTGCCCGGGACGAAGCCATTTTGCTCTGCCAATATGATCTTCTCCAATATTGGTTTCAATCTGTTCGCCAGGACCTTGGCTGCAATCTTGTATAGTGTATTGCACAGAGAGATCGGCCTGAAATCGTCAAAAGATATGCATTTTTGCTTCTTGGGGATTATTGCAATGATCGAATTATTTATGTCCTTTACGAAGCATCCTGTTTTGCGGAATTCCTCAGTGAACTTCCATAGTCCGTTTCCCAGAAAGCTCCAGCATTTCTGAAAGAACCCGGAGGGAAAGCCGTCTGGTCCTGGGGCCTTGTCTGGGTGCATTTGGAACAAGGCCTTGTGTACTTCTTCCTTTGATATTTGGTTGCACAATCGTCTGTTATCTTCAATGCTGATTAGGGGCTGAACGTGGACCAAATGTCCTTCCTTCTTTCCCTGATTGAGACTTCCCCCCAGCAATTTTGTGAAGAAGTCGCATGCTGCTAATCCAACCGCCTCTCCTCCACTGACAGTCCTACCTTCGCAATCATTGATTACTTCGATCTTGTTTTTTTCCCTCTTGGCCAAAACAGAGGCGTGGAAAATTTTCGAGTTGGAATCCCCTTCGCTGAGCCATACTTCCCGTGATTTGTCTCTCCAATATAATTCCTCCCTTTTGAGGATCTTCCCTAGATTTTCTTTCAATTGCTTTTCCTTAATGTATTCTTCGTTTGACATGCCCTTCTGTATTATTAGTTCGCTGAGGCCTTCCAATTCAGCCTCCAGTTTAGCCTTTTCCACGAATAGGTTTCAGAATTGATACTTGTTCCATTCTATCAAATTCTGCTTGATGAGTTTTAGTTTTTTGACCAGTCTAAAGCTGATCGAGCCATCAACCTTCATCGTTTTCCACCATTGCTCCAGAAGCAGAATAAGATTCGGGTCCCTCCACCACATGTTTTGAAATTTTAAGTTTTCTTTTTCAGTCTTCCTTCCGGCCGTTATTGAAAGCTCAACAGGGAAGTGGTCAGAGATTGAGATGGGCAGAATATTGGTAGTCAGATTAGTCCCTGATTCAGACCAGCAGGGCGATAGCAGGAATCTGTCAAGCCTTTCTGAGATGGCTATGAAATCCTTGCATTGATTGGTCCATGTAAATGTACCATTGTCCGTAGGGCAGTCCATCAATCCGCATTTCCCGATAAAGGCCTTGAAGTCAAGAATGGTTTGCGGAATTTTCCTTGAACCACCGCTTTTCTCTGATAGATCAAGTATGGCATTAAAGTCCCCATCGATGATCAGAGCGTTATCAGGACGGGAAAGAATGAAATCGGATATAGAGTGCCATAGTTCTGCTTTGTCTATTGTTCTTGTCGGGCCGTACACATTTATAATCAGAAAATTTTTGTTTAGATGAAGGTGGTATGCCTTTGCAACCATCCAATTCATGGATGAGCACACCACCTCCACAGACTTCTGCCTCCTTCCACAGGATACCTATCCCACCAGCAGCTCCTACCGAATTTTGAAATGTCCCTTCCCAGTACCGACAATATTTAAGAAATTTTGCACATTCTTCGTCTGCTAGTTTTGTTTCTTGTAATAAAACTATACTACTTACGCTTTTCTGTAGATGACACCTGACCAGACGTCGTTTGTCAGGGGCCCTTAGGCCCCCGACATTCCATGTCGTGACCCTCATTGCTTCCCAAGGGAGGAGGACCCTCCCTTGGTACTCAGAAATTTTGTGATGTTCGTATACTTCTTAGCCGCTGCTTCTTCTTCTCTAAGTTGTTTTAGGGATTTCCTCCCTCTCTGGTTTCCTGAGTTGCCGATTTTGCCCAAACCCATGTGCCTGATCACTGATTGAGATATGCACCTTTCTTCTACGATGTCCAGGGTGTCCTCCGCCCCTGCATTTGAATCCAGTTCGTCATTTTCGCTCCCTGTGTCGGCCGCTAGGCTTAGATCAGGTGGATTTTCTTTCCCTGAGGCGGGCATCTGGGTGTGCGTATCCAATTCCGCCTTTCTTTCTTGCGATTTCGAGGGGGTTTGAGTGCCGCTTGTCTGGCTTTGTCCTTTTGGGTTGGTAGCTTTCATTGGATTTTGTTCAAGCAGGGCCGGTCTGGTTGTAAAATCCTGTGGAGACCTGTCGCCCATCTGCTGATCATTCCATCCCTTCACTTTTCTTGTGCATTTTTCGATATTGTGTCTCCTATCACCACAAATTGAGCAATAATATCGAGTTTCTTCGATTTCAACGTTCTGAAGCCATCTTTCCCCATTGACCATGAGGCATATTTTGTGTGGTAAGGGTTCAATTGCCGCGATGCGTAGCCTGGCGAACTTGTACAAATTGCCTTCTAGGATATTAGAGTCCACTTCCAACAGGATACCCAGTGATTGTCCGATTTTTTCAAGACAGTCCCCTGCCCAATATTCGATTGGTAAATTGTACAGCCAGATCCAAATCGGAGTGTCATATGGCTGTTTTGTGGTTGGATCAAAATTTGCGCACCAAGGTTGCATGTACAGGGGCATATTCTCCATGAACCACGGGTCGCTTTCGGTTATTCGTTGCTTTGTTTGCTCGTCTGCGAAAACCACCACAAAGAAACCCTTCGGCATGAATCTTATTAGCACTTCTGTATTCCATTTTTCTGTTAACCAGTTTGTGATCGCTGAACGGCTTGGTGAGCCCCCAATGAACAGGCATATGCAAGCAAATTCATTTAAAAGGTCTGCGTCCTCTTTGATTTCATTGGTGACATTAATCTCCAATGGAGGCTCATCCTCTTTTTTGTTGCAATTCGTTCCTATCCTCCTTGACGATTCTTTTGGTGTTTCAATGCCAACGATTCTTCCTGGTTGCTGGCTACGGATTTTTTTTTCCCATTTTTTCTTTATTCTAGGGTACCTGCCATGCTGGCGTCGTTTCTCCGGTAGGTGGAATTGCCCATCAAATTTCCCTCTGTTTTATGCGGGGGTTTCAGGAGTATCATGCCGTTTCTTTGTTTGGTTGCTGCACTTCGCTATCCATTCTTGTGACAGGGCAGGTGTGCATTTGTTAGTCCATTCGCCTCCCTCGAAAACCCATTGCGGTGTGTGACTTTTTCCGCCTTCCTTGATCCCGTCTACCTGTGGTTCATTGCCCCATCGCCTCTTACATTCCCCTTCTATCGAAACTGCTGCCGCCTCCTTGCTGTTCGCCGATTTCGCCTTGCTCTGCTCCATTCAATGGTGTGTACGCAGAGTAAAAAATTCATGTAAAATTTTAATATTTAATTATAATTTTAAAATTATACAAATACTTAAAATATTAATAAAACTTACTAAAATTTTATATTAAAATATTAATAAAATTTAATAAAATTTAAACTAAAATGCATTAAAAAAATAATTTTATTAAATTAATTTAAAATTTAAATATTAAGATTTTGATATAATTTCTAATTTTATTATTATTATATAATAAATATAATAATATTATTATTATTTTAAAAATTAAATTTACACTATAAAATATTAAAAATTAAATTGACATTATATAAATATAATATATAATAAAAACATTTTAAATATTTTAAAAATAAATGCAATCATATTTTTCATGTTTTGTAATAATTATGTTTTGATTTTCTTGAATTAATATTTTTCCTTTCAAATTTGATAAGATTTTATTTGATAAGAATATAAGATTGAATATTAGTGATTGAATAACTATAAAATCTTATTACACTTAGTATAGTAGTAATATATTAAATATTAATGATAATAGTAATATAAAACTAGTTAGAGTTATAAAGCAAAAGGTTAATTCAATTAAATATTTATACATTATTATTTTGAATTGTATGAAAATTATAATATAATGATTTTATTTTATTCTTTGTAAAAAATAAATAAATAATTTTCACACATTTTTTTTAAAAAATATGTAAGAGACAATGAAAAATATTAAACCTCTTTTACGTATATATTTTTAAACTCTATAGCCTTTGCCTAGATAACAGGTCTTTTTCTGGGTAGCGACTATCCATCCCTAGGAATGCACCGGGGCATGGATGCCTCCCCATCATGCATCATCCTTGGCTGCATTTAATTAAAATTCCTTTGCTGGCAGTGCCATGCAAACACAGTAAATATGTGCGCAACAATGACATTTTTGTTTTTCGAACACAAAGTATAGTTGTTTCCGCAACAGAAAGAGTTTATATATATTTGCTTAATATATTTAAAAAATATTTTATAAACTATTTATAAAATATTAATAATATAAAACATTTTTTTAAATATATTAAACAAATATATATAAGCTCTTTAATATTTTTTCATTAAATATTTTAATGGTGTATTAATAAAAATATTAAAGAGTTTATATATATATATATATATATATATATATATATTAAAAAAATAATTATTAAACAATTTTTAAACAAATAAAATAAAATAATATTTAATAAATATAAATTAATTAATTCTGAAGTAAAATAAAATAATTCTTAAACATATAAAAATAATTTTATTATATAAAAAATTAATTAAATATATATTTTTAATAAATATACTAACTCAGAATTGATATTAGATATATTTTTATTAATAAAATCAATTTTTAATCAATTTTTTAATTTAAATTCTATAAAATATTCAATAAATAATATAAGAATTATATAATTTGTATTTTAAATTACATAATATATTTTATTTTTTCAAAAATATGTAATTTTTTAACCATTTTTCTATACATTTACTATTAAGATTTCTAAACAAATTAAAACAAATAAAATACAGTTCAATATATAATACAAATAAAATACAGTGAAAACATGTATAAAGTCTTCACAATATTCATTGTATTCAAACATACTTATTCAAATCTAAATAAATTAGTTTTACTTTAATTTTATTTTTATTTATTGATTTAAAAGTAAAATTGAAAAGAAACCATTTTATTTACACTTCAATAGACTTCTTTTTAACAATTCAATACATAACACAAATAAAATATTGATTTAAAATATTAACAATTATTGATGTGCTTTTTATTATTCTTATATTATTGATGTACTTTTTTATTATTTTTATATTCTATTTAAACTTGGCTCAATTAATCAATACTCCATAGATTTTAAAACACATATATTAAATTTTAATAGTTATTAAAATGTTATCTATAACATATATACAAATACATAATTTATTATATATTAAAGATACTTAATAGTTTTAATTATTTATATTAGTTTATTTTTAATTAAAGATCAAATATAGATGTAATTTTGAAAATTATATATCTATATAGATCTAAGATGATCAAATTATTGTTTATGCATTTCTTAACATAAAAACCTTATTTAACCAATGACATCATAATTTAAACAATAATAAACAATAGAATTAATTAATCTTTAAATGAATATTACAAATCAATACATAATCCAAATACAATGTTTTTAAATAAAAATATATATCTCTAATTTTTTAATTTTTTAAATCATTAATTAAAAGTAAAATTGAAGAGAAACCATTTTATTTACTCTTCAATAGGCTTTTTTTTTTAAAATTCAGTTATAAAATAGTACTTTTTTGTAACAAATGTTCCTATCATTAAGCATATCTTTAATGAAATTTCATACCATCAATGTTGAACCCTACATCATAAACCCTAAGCAATAGGATCTAAACCCATCCCTAGAAGCCTTAAACTCTAAACACTAAACCCTAAACCATAAAACCTTTAAAATTATATTAATCTATAAACCATCAACAGTCAACCCTCCATCATAAACCCTAAACTGTATGCTCTAAACCCTAAAACTTAAAACCTAACATTAATAATTTTTAACACTAAAACATTTAATAATTTAAGACCCAAACCCTAAATAATATTATCTAAACCCTAAAACCTAACATTAATAATTTAACACTTAAACCTTAAAAATTAAATTTAATCTTTGAACCCTCCATCATGCACCCTAAACCCTAAACACTATTCACTAAACCCTAAAACCTACCATAAATAATTTAACACTAAAACCTAAAAAATAAATTTGATCTCTAAACCCTCCATCATAAACCCTAAACACTATTCACTAAACCCTAAAACTTAACATTAATAATTTAAGACTAAAACCTAAAACTTAAATTTAATCTCTAAATCCGGTTCATCATAAACCTTAAACCCTAGGCCCTAAACACTAAACCATAAATAATTTAAAGATAGAGGAGAGAGAGGGGGGAGGTAAGTGCCACCCTAAACCATAGGCCCTAAACCCTAAGCCATAAACCTTAAACACTATACACTAAACCATAAACCCTAAATCCTAGGCCCTAAACCACTTATATCAATAAAAAAATCATAACACCACTATTCCTTTAAAAGACAATACAATTGCATAACAATTCTTCCATTTTACTTGTTCAAGCTTCATCCCCATAGTGTCTCACCTTTATTTTTTCCCAAAACTATTTTATACAAATCTATTAACTTGGATTAAAAATAGTTTCCCTGTCTAGTAAGAGAGATCCATTATATCAATTTTGCAATGTGTTCACTCCCCCATATGCAATGCATATAAAATATAACATAAACTTATACCTTTTTACCTTCCTATGCTCAATAATTTCAAATGATGGAATTTCTAATGGCTTATTACCTCTAATTACATCACTTCTATTTTGTTGTTCACTTGTATTGCATGGTGGATAGACGAGTGAAAAATTTGGTGATCAATGGCCACTAAAAGTAAAAAATTATTGAATTGTGTTCACTTAAAATTAGGCCTAATGTTTATTGTGCACCAAAATCTTGAATAATATATATTCTCCACCTACACTACATTGGATGAGGAATTTAAGTTTTGTTGCACTATTATGAAAAATTTTTGAACTTACATGCTCATCTTCCTTTAAAATGAGAGCATATCCCTTTTCACTACATAATTTCTCAAGTTCTCACATACAATTCATTTGAATATTTTCATAAAAAACATCCAACCTAATTTCCCCTTGCATCAAAAAAAAAATATTCTTCATGCTCAAAGATTGAAGTAGCATCTTCATATACATAAGCATCACTATCCAAAAGATTGAAGATTTGTTATAGGTTGATAGAAAATAGCCATTTTCTCATAATTTAGCTTGCAAGTCGCTAAGATTTAAAAAAACATGTATTAAATTATTGCAATCATTTATTTCTACAAATAGTAGCCATTTTATTTACACTTCAATAGACTTTTTTTAACAATTCAATACATAACACAAATAAAATATTTTTATATAAAAAAAACACATCAATAATTGTTAATATTTTAAATCAATAATTAAAAATTAAATTAAAGTAAAACTAATTTATTTAGATTTGAATAAGTATGTTTGAATACATTGAATATTGTGAAGGCTTTATACATCTTTTAACTGTATTTTATTTGTGCTATGTATTGAATTGTTAAAAGATATAGAAATCTTATTACTAAATGTATTAAAAAATGGTTAAAAAATTACATATTTTTCAAAAAATAAAATATATTATGTAATTTAAAATATAAATTATATATTTCTTATATTATTTATTGAATATTTGAAGAATTTAAATTAAAAAAATTGATGATTTTTTTATTTATTTTTTTAGGAAAAAGCGGACAAGCCACTATATATGTTATTTTAATTTATAATTTACATATTCCGGATTCAAAGGGCATATCAGTAAGGAAAGAATCTGGAAGAAAACCTCTGATTATCGCCCAAATAGAAAAAATACATAATTTGAGTATAAAACCCCAAAAAAGATCATCTACTCTTGCATATCATATTGCAAGTTTTGCTACAACTGCACTACATACTTAACATTGACATTTTGAATTTGCAATTTTTGTTAATTGCTTCTAATATCCCCTTTTACCACTAAGAGCCTTCATGTTTACCATAAATTAATCTTTTAAAGCCCATTGTTCCTTGGTACAACATCTTGTCAGGCGAGAGCAAAAACTTTTATATGACAGTCGTTGATAAGCAATATACCAGATCAAAAAGGTTCAATGACCGTCGATGATAAACAAATACAACAATCCACACCAACTATCCATCGAGCAAAATTTCAAAACTGCCACCCAAATATCTTTGTCATCCAAAATTGTGATTTTCTGTGAACCCCTATTCTTCCATAACATCTTTAGTTTGATTTTCAACAACACTCTGAAAATTACCTTCTGGGAACTCCTCTTTTGCTATCTCAACTTCTGGCATTATATTCATATTTATCCCACCTACCTTCTCCTGAGACCCAATTTCAACAGATTCAAAGTGTTACAGTGTGGTTTTGTCATCTTCCACCATAGGCACAGGAGACGACAATGGTGGATCATGCACATGAACAAGAAGGACCATAGCAGCCTAAACAATCACTTTCACATTCTCTACCAAGTCATCCCCAAACTCAGCCGCATACCTTCTGAGGACATTAAGCATGGGAGTGGAACTTTGCGTTGAGAGGGACTTGTTTATTGCCACAAATTTTTTTATATATGCAGAACGACTCAACAAAAAATTCCTTGGAAAGAGACCCCAAAATAACCCTGACCCTTCCACATATCATATTTTTGACAAGCTTTATCCATAACACCATTTGGCAAAAACTCTTCATTAACAACTATGAAAATTTTATTTTATTAATATAAATATATCTAATATCAATTTTGAGTTAGTATATTTATTAAAAAAATATATTTCATTACATTTTTTATATAATAAAATTATTTTTTATATGTTTAAAAATTATTTTATTTTATTCTATTTCAAAATTAATTTATTTGTATTTATTAAATATTAATCTATTTTATTTGTTTAAAAAATATTTAATAATTTAATTTTTTAATATATATAAAAACTCTATAATATTTTTGATTAATACACCACTAAAATCTTTAATAAAAATATTAAAGAGTTTATAGGGGAGAGGATCCAGTAGTTGTGCACCCTAACTTCACACTTCTAATTATCCTATGTGGAAATTTTAAATCACTCCCAATTTTTTACAGCAACTTACTGGGCAAGTCCCCTACTTATAACTAAGGTTTCAGGGCCACATCATCAAATATGATGCCACATCAACATGCTTTTTGTCAAGGTCTCCAAAAAGGCCCAAAAAAAAAGTGAGACCAATACTTGTGCATTCACAACATATTTTATTGAGAACTGATGTGGAATCACATGATTGGTTGCTTTTTAGATCAAAAGAATACATTTTGTTTAATTATGGGTAGTCATCTTAAACATTAACAACTTTAAAGTCACAACTATTGGTTCAATATTGATAAAAATATTGGGCATTATATAAACAACTACTATCATAACTATTGAAACATGCTCAGGTATTGGGTCCTCTCCCCTATATATTAAAAAATATTAAAATCTTTAATTAAAATCTCTTTTATGTGAAAACCGCTGTACTTTGTGCTCAAAAATAAAAAATGTCACAATTGTGCATGGATTTATTGTGTTTGCACAACACTGACAACAAAAGACATTTAATTAAATGTAGCCAAGGATGATGCATGATGGGGAGGCATCCATGCCCTGGTGCATTCCTGGGGCTGGATAGTCACTGCCCTTTTCCCATAAGTGTAGTTGCATTTTTTTTTTTGCATAGGCGGATGGGGGTTGTTTCTCTACAAAAATGATAGAAGGAAAGGAAAAAGATGTTATGGGGATTCATGTGTGCACCAGACAACTGTTTGAAATGATTTTGACTCGATGGGGGTCACTTCCTCGCACGACCTGTCGATGGTTGTTCTTCAGAAATGGCCAATGGGGCCTAGATTTCCACAGGGAATATTTGAGTTGTTTTCTGCACTTGATGAGGTTGGAACTTTTTCCTTATACCTGTTCCTTCGCACCATGTCCACATGAGGTTATTTTTTCATAGTAAAATGTGGGGAAAATTTCTATGGTGGGAAATATTGTTGAATGCCAGTTTCAGCTATCTCCATCAACACTCACCCATTTTGTGGTCATTTGAACTCAATTAGTGTTATTTTTCTAGGGACATTAATGAAATTTTAGTGCAGATTTGGGAGATTGTATGGTGCCAATGCCTCGTTACTCATCTATAGATAGTTTTTTTTTTTTTTTTTTGTTTCACAACACCTTCAACTCACATTTACTAGTAGATTTTCTATTCTTTTATCCTACATTTTGTACTCACACACACAACCCATCAATGTGGAGGCATGCTACTAGTTAAGGAATTTTTCCTCATGCCTCCTAACATTTAGATTTGATGTGTAGAGAACAAATGTCTTTTAAGCCCTAAAGGAGGTTGCGATCAGGGGTTTCTTATCCTTGTGACTCTCTAACATTGCCTAGACATCCAAGCCATGATATATCTTCTTTAGCTTCATTGAGAGATCAAATGATAGAGGATAAAACTTTTAGGAAAGGAGAGTAACATATAGAAGAGATCATGCAACAAAACTAGAGAAGGTTCATAATTTCTAGCTTTGGGTATAGGTATTTTTGTGTTGTAATGATCTGGGTTCATCCCAAAGTTTGTAATAGCATTTATGACCTTTGTAGATTGGATGATTACTTGTAGGATCAACCTTCATTGAGTGTTTCCATTTGTATGTTTTGCAGTTTTGGATGTGTGTTGTTTATTTGGCTAGATCATAGATGACTATAAAATCCTTGCAAAACCTTTGTGAGGTATCTTCCATCATAATAAAATAAATGCATGTGCATGCTTATGGATTACTAAGTAGACTCTTACTATTTTGTAACTATTTGTGGTTTTTCTAAATGTATGTGTAGAGCCCAACTTTCTTGTGCATTCTAGAAATCCTAGTCTTTTTTGGTGTTTTGATCAATGCATCACCTTAGTTGCAATTATTATATATTTTGTGTAAACATAGAGACTTTGTTTCCCAAATAGATAAAGGCACCTATTTGTTATTTTCTTGCTCTCTCTTTCATCCTCAACATGCTCAAAATCAACCAATTCAAACATTTCATTTTCTATTAGTGTGTTTGTTCTACTACCATGTTTGAATTTTTTCAACAACTGAAAGGGGTTATCATAAAACACATTCATAGAAAAGTATGTGGAAAATTATTTGTTAAGTAGGTGCTCAACCTTACATCTCCAAACTAGCACATAGGCATATTTTGACACCAATATTGGGATAAACTATACAGTGGGCATGGTTTATTGTAAGGTAATTACTTATTTTATCAACCATTCATCTAGCACCTCAAGGAAACCCCCTTGGTATTACAACGGTAAAAGTGGAGGAGGTCCTACCCACTTTAATAATTGGTCCTTAGTTACCCAACTTGAAGATAGGTTTATGGTGATCTTCCCAACTTTGACTCCCCTGGAACCTATAAAATCATCAAACCTTAGGGATTTGGGGTCTACAACTCATATCACAAATATATTATACTAACAATGAATGCATTCTTCTAAATTGCCTAAATTTCATTTAGTGTATTATTGCCAAGAGTCATATTTTGTGGTTTTCACAATGTGGGACTAAACTAACTATGCCAACACATTGGGGTTGGTGAATTAATTCTAAAGAATGCATCATTTTTTCCTAATTTTCTTGATTCATCTAGGCTATATGGTTCCAACAAAGTCTCTCACAAGACCTAAGAGTAAAAAATTGCCAAATTTTGACAATGTAATTTTCAGATTTCATGGGACCTAGGAATGTTTTATCTAGACCTACAAGTAGATGTGAGGTCCCTCCATTTTTTTGTCAAATCAAATGTATTTGATTGTTCCAACAATGAGTGAACTCTTATAAAATACCTCATTTGTATTTAATATATTATTGCCAAGAGCCATATTTTACATTCTTCACATTCTAGGACCAAACCAACTACACCAACACATCAAGGTGAGTGGGTGAAAGATATAGGATATATCATTTCATTTTGTAAGGGTCTTGATCTATTTGGGATACATAGTTCCAACAAAGTCTCTTAAGAGACCTAAGAGAAAGAAAACTACCAAAATTTGACAAAGTGGTTCTTAGAGTTCATGGAGACTAGGAATGTTCTATCCAGACCTACAATTGAACTTGAGGTCCCTCCATAATAATCTCTTTCATTTTTTCAACTCAAAATAATTTGACCATGCCAACAACAAATGCATTCTTGTAAAATACCTCATTTGTGTTCAATGTATTGTTCCCAAGAGCCATATTTTACATTCTCTACATCATGAACTATTTATTCCAAAACATTAGGGTGGTTAGGTGAATTCTATATGAGGCCCATTTTCATTCCCCAAGTGTCTCAATCCTTCTAGGCCACATTGTTTTGGAAAAGTCTATTAAGAGACCTAAGAGGAAAAATATCCAAAATTTGGAGTGGTTCCTATAATTCATGTTGGCAAGGAATGTTACATCTAGACCTACAACTATATGTGGAGTCCCTCCCCAATAACCTCTCTCATTTTTTTCAACTTGGAACCATTTGACCATGCCAACAATGAATGCATTCTTCAAAATGCCTCATTTATGCTTAGTATAACGTTACCAAGGGTTGTATTTTATGTTCTTCACATCATGGGATCAAACTGACTATGCCAACATATCTAGGTGGGAAATTGAATGTTATTTAATGCACCATTTTTTCTCCAAAGGGTCTCAATCCTTCCAAGCTACATGGTCTTAGAAAAGTCTCTTAAGAGACTTAAGAGAAAAAATTGCCAAACTTTGATGGAACAATTCTCAAAGTTCACAGGGCCTAAAAATGTTTTGTCTAGACCTAAAACTCAATGTGGGATCCCTCCATAATAACCTCTCTCATTTTTTCAACTCAAAACCATTTTATTGTGCCAACAACAAATTATTCTTGCAAAATGTCTCATTTACGTTCAACATAGTAATGTCAAGGTCCATAGTTTGTGTTCTTCCTAACATGAGACTAAATGTATTGTGTCAACACATTGGCATGGGTGGTTAAATTTTAAATGAGGTCTCATTTAATACCCTAGGGTCTTAGTATTTTTGAGCTACATGGTTTCAAAAAAGACTCTTAAGAGACCTAAGAGAAAAAAATATCAAACTTTAATGGAGCAATTATTTGAGTTTGTGAGGCATAAGAATGTTTTTTCTAGACCTATACCTATATTTTGATTCCTTCATAATAAAATCTCTCAATTTTTTTAACTTAAAGCCATTTGACCATTCTAACAACAAATGCATTCTTGTAAAATGTCTTATTTACATTCAACATAATGTTTCCAAGAACCATACTTTATGGTCTTTGCATCATGGGACCAAAATAATTATTCCAAAATATGAGTTTGGGTGGGTGAATACTATAGTTTGCATCATTTCATTTCCCATGGGTCACAATCCTTTTAGGCATAATGTTCTAACAAAGTCTCTAAAGAGACCTTAGAGAAAAAACTACCAAATTTCAGCAAAGTGGTTCTCAAAATTTTTGGTGCTTAAGAATGTTACATTTATACCTATATATGGATATGAGTTCCCTCCATAATAACCTCTCTCTATTTTTATCAAGTCAAAACCATTTGACCATTCCAACAATGAATGTAGCCTTACAAAATTCTCCATTTACATTTAGTGTATTATTGCTAAGAGACATGTTTTTTATTCTTCATATTGTGAGACCAGATTGGCCACACCAACACATCAAGGTGGGTGGTTGAATTATAAAAGAAGCCCCATTTTTTCATAGGATTCCCAATCCTTTCAAGTTACACAATTCTTTAAAGTCTCTTAAGAGACCTAATTTATTCTTACAAAATGCCACATTTGTTTGTTTAACATAATGTTTCCAAGAGCCATATTTTATGTTCTTCATGTGGGATCAAATTGAATATGCCAACATGTCGAGGTGGGTGGGTGAATTCTAGAGGAGGCTATTTTTTATTCTCCAAGAGTCTCAACCCTTCTAGGCTAAATGTTTTTGGTAAAGTATCTTAAGAGACAAGAGTTAAAAAAAATAAAACTTAGATAGAGAAGTTCTTAAATTTTGTGGGGCCTAGGAATTTTTTGTCTAGACCTACATTTGGATATTGGGTTCCTCTATAATAACCTCTTTTTTCATCAAATAATAAATATTTGACTATGCCAACAATTAATGTATTCTTGTAAAATGTCTCATTTATGTTCAACATAATATAGTCAAGAGCCATATTTTGTATTCTTTGCATCATGGGATTGAAGTAGTTATGCCAACATATCAAGGTGGTAAAGTGAATGCTATAGGAAGCATCATTTAATTCCCCAATGGTCCCAATCCTTTCAGGCTACATGGTTTTAGAAAAGTTGTTTAAGAGACCCACAAGCAAAGAATTTTCAAACTTTGATGGAGCAATTATTAGAGTTCCTAGAGCCTAGGAATAATCCATCTATATATGAAAATATATTTTAAGACCTTTTACAATAAACTCTCTTAGTTTTTGTTTCAATTCAATTTTTTAGTGTGCCAACAATGAATGCATTCTTACAAAATGCCTCATTTGTGTTCAACATATAACTTTTTCAAGCATCAAGTTTACATTCTTCACATCATGGGACTGAATTGACTACACCAACAAATCAAGGTGGTGGTTAAATTCAAAAGGAATCATTTATTTCCTCATGGGTCCCAATCCTTCCAAGCTACATGGTTCCAAAAAAGTCTCTTAAGAGAACTAAGAGCAAAAAATCACCAAACTTTGACATAGCATTTCTTAGATTTTGTGGGGCCTAGAAATGTTCTATCTAGACCTACAGTTAGATGTTTGGTCCCTTCACAATAACCTCTTAATATTTTCAACTCAAAACCATTTGACCATGCCAATAATGAATGTATTTTTGCAAATTGCATCAATGGTTTTTAATTTAATATTGTCAAGAGCCATATTTTATGTTCTTCACCTCTTGGGATTGAACTAACTATGCCAAGACATCAAAGTATGTGGACAATTCTAGATGATGATTTTTTCCCCAAGCATCCTAATCCTTACAACCTACATGATTTTGGAAAAGTATCTTAAGAGACCTAAGAGTAGAAAACTGCTAGACTTTGATGGAGTAGTTCCTAGAGTTTGTGGAGCCTAGGAATATCCCATTTGGACCTATAGTTGTTTGTTGGTTCCCTCTACAATAGCATCTCTTATTTTTTAACAAAACTATTTGATCACACCAACAATGAGTGTATTCTTACAAATTACCTCAATGACATGTTGAGTGTAATGTTATCAATAGCCATATTTTATGTTCTTTTCCTTCTAGGACTAAACCTACCATACCAAAAAGTTAAGGTGGGTGGGTGAATTCTAGAGGAAACCTCAAGATGTAGGTCTTTGAGGGTTCCCAATTCTTTCAACATACATGATCACATAAAGCTTTGAATAACGAGTTGCCACATACACATTAATTTGACCACCTCAAGATGCAGGTCATCGAAGTGCTCATGTACTTTCTAATAAATAAATAAATTATCAACACCTTAGCCCAAGTGTCAAATATGTGATCACACAACATATACCAATACAAATGGCTAAACGATGAAATGTAAAGGAAAACCTATGCCTTTTTCCATTTAGTTGTAGAACAAAAAGAACAAGTACAACCACATACAACTAGTGTGTCAATATAGAGAGGCTAAAATTTAGTCATTAGATAGCTAAAGAAATATGACTTAGTTTATAAACAATGAGAAATAGAAAGTTAATAAAAAATATAAGAAAATTCTAGGCAAAGGAAAATGATTAAGAATTTATAGAATAGAGTTGTCAAGGTTATAGCACGAGGCTAAATAAATGCATAAAATTTTGAACAAACTAACACATGAGTAAGGAAAAAACACAAGTACATAAATTATATGGCTAGGTAACGGCATAAGATCAAGCCCTAATTAAATTATATTAGATCAATTATTAATAAAGGTAACTAGAGCACTATAAAGAGATAAAACTAATTCAATACAAGATTGGGTGTCAACAAATTCCATTATAACATGTCATCATAACCTTGAAAAAAATTACATAGAACTCAATGGCATATATGGATTAGACCCTTCATGCAAAATGTATCTATACAATCATCATTTATAAGATTCAATGTCACTCAACTATTATGCATCGTGTAACCTTCAAATAAAGCACATATAACTTGATTGCATAATCAACATTAGACCCTTTATGTAAAATCCACACAATCATCATGCATGAGATTCAATATCACTCAACCATAATGCATCAACAAGCACACTTGGGACACTATAATATTTTGAATCAACCTTTAAACAAAACTGATAAAACAAAATGATACGTACATGCTAATAAAACCTTAAAAAAAACTCATATAACACAATGACATATATTTCATTATACCCTTCATATAAAATTAATCATCATGCATAATATTTAATGTCACTAATGATGGTGTGTGGATAAGAATACTATGCACTTAGTCATAGGAGTTTGATGCATGCTTCACATAAATGTATGACACTCATATGATATTATGCCATATATTCAACCCTTATACACATCATATACATATCATAGAGATAGTGATAGAGAGAGAGGGAGATGCAAGGAAGGATACATATATAGAACATACATACAAGCTATTAAAACTATTGAAATTATGAATACGTACAAAATATTTATATATATTGGTCTTGATAAGGCCATGGAGGCATACATAATGTCATCAAAATTTCATATATGGTACCATGAGGCCAATATTATCTCTCAAACTACAAAATGTAATCAATATATAACCATAAAAGAATATTATGAATGTGCCATAAAGGCATATAAAATGCCTTTATCTATGTAGCAAATACTATTACTAAAACAATATACCCCTATTTTCCTGACTAGAAAGTGAACCTCAATCCATTGAATTAATTTTTTTCTTGTGTCATTTTGATCTCCTATTCCCCTCACTTTTTTGTAGGTCAACTTGTATACATAAATTTTGAAATTAGATATACTAAAATTTATAAATGAAAAACATTATTTTAAAATTACATTTAAATAATTAAATATCCTTACAAAAATGCATTGTTTGACTATTCTTTCTTGTGATGCTCAACCTCACATGAGAGCTATGTCCTCAAATAGGAGTGCTTGCATCAATGTATAACATAATAAAACTAGTATATATCAATGCTTTCCAAATACCTAATTATGTCTATTGAGATAAAATAATGATAGTTAAATGTATACATTCATGTACAAACCTTTGTTAGACAATTGAGGATGAAATTTTTGTAGCAACACCAATGTGTCTATTTTTTCTCATAGGCTAGGAGGCATGATAACTAAACTCATAAACTAAATGAACAATAATAGATTTAATTTAGAAATTCAAGTAAACATAAATAATAACAATAAAATTATAATTAAAAAATAAAATAAAATGTGCTAGACAATGTACCTTCATAAAACCAATATCACAACACTATGAAAAATCATGTTGGATGGCATTGTAATGCCCACCTATTCAACAAAAAATACATTTCAAATATTCAACATTATTCTAAATATAAACTAACCACTAATTTATCATGATATATTATAACTTTACCTTTGAAATATATGAGACTGTTAAGATTACTAGTGGGATGGTCAAGGACATGCCACCTTGTGATTTTAGACCCTAAAGTATATAATAAAATACACAATATTAATTCAATTCTACAATTATATTTCAATTTACATGTTAAAAATGTAAGTATAAATATTAAATATGATATAAATTTATATAAAAATACATGTATTTGATCATAACAAATTATGTAATAGGTTATCACTGATAGCCATACTGTCCAAATCACCACAATATACTACCCAATCACCCTTTATTCTCTTAATGTATATACAATGATAGTGATGAACTCATGGGAGGTAACACCCTTTTCACTCTATAAATCATTGTCTCATCCAAAGCATAAATTATAACAACTAGATCATAGGTGGGAGGTAGGAGCATTAGAACTCGATGGTATTTATGCTTGGTCATCTACTAAACCACAAGGGAAGGACATATGTGTGCTATTTGTATAAAGGGTCTATGTATGGTGTATGTGGGTATAAATGACATGGATATTTTGTACCCCGATAATCTCCTTGATGAATGGTGGCACTCTCACATGATGTATAGATTTTTGGGTTAATGGTCTTCATTAAAGGTTTTCTATTTGATGAGCTCTTAGTCTATACTAGGAAAATCCTAAGCCTATACCTTGAAACTCCCTTATATCAAAACAATTAGAAATTTCATTAAGCACAAATTCACAATAAAGTTTTCTTTAAAATTATAGTGGAATATCATGGTTATTACATGGAGGCTGGTCAAAGACCATCCACCACCTATCCAGAAAATATTTTGTATATCAAAATAATTGTACCAATGAATTAAAAATATCTTCAAAGTCATTGGAAATGGTGCATTGGTTTTGGGATCAATAAAAATATCACAAATTTAGGCTTTTAGTATACCTTTTTTTTCCTTCACTTCATTATAAGATAACTTTGTAACATAAAATTGGTGATATTAATCTCTACGACTTTTCCATTAATCAACTTGACTCATGAAATTTTTATTTTTCTTCATCATTACTTCGAATGATGATCAAGTGATGTACGGTGTGAGTTTCTTATGGATGCCTTCAATAATGAAACTAATTATAAAAGTTAAATTTTATTTTATTCAAAATTCCCTAATAATTCCTCTTGGATTTCCCTAGTGTTTATCAGAAGTGTAGGAGAATATTGGTTTGATGTGAGGATCTCTTCGAACATTTCTTCATCTATATTAAGTTTAGTTTCAAGATTTATAGGATCTAGTATAAAAATTGTTAGATGCACAAAAAAATTAAGAGGGGGGGTGAATTATTTGTATACTTTAAAACATCAAAAACCCTCATTAACATTCATATCTACATTAGCCCTTAAACCCTTAACAACCATTAAACCCTTATCGTGCATTAGAAGAATGTAAAAATATGAAACATTAATGAAAACACACCCACACACATAAGAACACTAGATTTATGTGGAAAACCCAAGAAGGTAAAAACCACGGTGAGAATTAGCTCACTAATATATGAATTGCAACATCGAATACAATAAGGCTCTCTACTAAGGGCTCACTGCCCATAAAATGAAGAAAGGATCAGTGTCGACGACTCACTGCCAAAGGACTTGTTGTTTAGAAGAAAGAAGAATAGAAGAAGGGGTGGCTCAATACCAATTTGAACTACTAACAATGCATCTCTCATATGCCAAAGGTACAGTTCCACTGAAGTACAAATAACTCATCAAACAGACTGAAATGTAGACACCTTATACTCATTGCATTAGGAAGTCATAGGCATTAAGGATCACACTCATATCACTACACTTGATCACTTTTGCATCTTTCACATCTGACACTCTACTCTAAATCCATGTAATTCTCCTTGCATTTATACCCTCTGTGACCTAAAACAATCTCAATTAGGTCAACCTAAAAGAAGCATATACACCTCAACTATGCAACTTCCACAATATAAAGAAGTGAATCCAAACCATGCCACTAATTAATTGGTACCTAAATCTACACAAACACACTTCCTCAAACAAAAATTATCCTCCGCAATTAGTGCTAGCACACCAGGTCGAACAAAATTGCACTAACACTAACAAGTGACTCTAAACACACCTCTTCATGTCCAAAAACATCTCATAAACCACACAACATTCCACAATATTTGGATACAACATATTAGAATATTGTAACATCATCAGAATACTTTGCACAACTACTGCAACCACCTAAAACTCAAGAACACCTACTTTTTGTGCAACCAGACATACTGACATAGACATCCAACACACCAAATAGTTTTGCAGAATGACTCAATATCTTAAACTTAAAGGGAAGGTAGATAAAAATGATATAAGAATGTTCCTAGGTTCACAACACCAAAACTTTCACTATGGAGAAATACATAGCAATCTCATTTCTCCCATACATCCCATTTTACCAAACAGACATATTGTCAAACACATCTTCTACTGTAGTATGATCCAAAACCTAAAACTTTGGATATGACACCTTTGATCATCACATCCAAACCACATGAGAATATCTTCAATCATGAAGAAATTCAAAGCAAAACACTGAACACCACTCTATCACATTGAACTCTCTTTTATTCAAATTTTCTCAAAAGAACTTGGAAACCAAGTGAACCAACTTCATCAACAACATTACTAACATCTCTGAAACACATCTACAACATCTGCAACATGCAACACTTTCCAAATACAAAAATCTCCCCAAACACAAGTTAGACTAACAACCTTTGCAACATGAATGAAGACACCAACATGTGTTGACATCAATACCAAAAATTCTAGACACATCATCAATACCAATAGAATTCCAACATTATCTTTATACAATGGTTTGACATCAATGAAAACACACAATCAACTCACAAACAACTCAAGCTTCTAATATCTCCAAACTTCCAACAATCTCCCCCTTTGTCATTGATGGCAACACCTATTTTCTAAAAAACCATCAACAACAAAAGCAACCAACATTAATACTGCAATAAGTAGTACTCCCCCTGACTAGGAAAAATATTTACTCTTCATCCTCTCTTCACAAAATTCTTCTCCTGCAACATCAACAACACCTACATTATGTACTAATGTTTTCATATTCTCTCTCTCCCTATGGTTTTTAGACCATATTCAATTCTACACTATGGATTTTCAAACAATCTAACTTTCTCCCCCTTTGACATCAATGGAAAAGGGTCATCAACTCATCCATATCTCTTTCTTGTATTGAACTCATTTTCTCTCCTCCTTCGACAACATTCAAAGGGAAACACTTGCATACATCATCAAGCAAATACACTGACTCTTTACTACACACTCCCCCTTAGGGGCACACAATATGCTCCATCTGACTGCACCAACCAACAACCACTACTACCTACTCCCATGAGAGGTATCCTTCAACATTAGTCCAAGACCAAAAATGTATCTTGAAATGCTTTCCTAGAAAAATGCACACAATTATGCATCTAGTTTAAAGGAGGGGAAATAACCCCTAACTTATCGTAGAGATACTCAAAAATATCTTTTGCAAGAGCCTTTGTGAAAATACTAGCAACCTTATCCTTAGTAGGCACATACTCCAACTTCACCTCAGTCTCTACAACTTCTCTCTCAAGAAGTGATACTGGATTGAGATGTGTTTTATTTTTTAATGCATTACCAAATTCTTTGAAATATTGATTGCACCTATATTATCACACATGATAGAAATAGGTTCATCATATGAAACTCTGATATCCTTCAATGTTTGCTTCATCCACAACACGTATGTATAGCATGATGATGCTACAATATACTATGCTTTTGCAGTAGATAATGACACTGAATCCTGCTACTTACTTAGCCATGAAACCAACCTACTTCCAAGAAAGAAAGCACCACCACTTGTACTTTTCCTATCATATGAACATCCAACCCAATCAACATCTGTATATGCACTCAAGGAGAAGTCAACATCCTTAGGATACCACAAACCATAATACAAAGTTCCCTTCAAATATTTGAATATCCTCTTCATTGCTACAACATGAGATTCTCTGAGATCTTGAAATCTAGCCACAAGACAAACTGAATGCATGATATTTGGTCTAGTAGCAGTAAGGTACAATAGTCCACCAATCACTAATCTATACATGCTCTGATCAGTCTTAGGAGATTCATCATTCTTGCTCAAATTACAACCAGTAACCATAGGAGTACATATTGGTTTAGAGTCATCCATTCCAAACTTCTTCAATATTTCCTTAACATACTTAGATTGTGATATGCATATAACTTTCTTTGGTTGACCGATTTGCAAACCAAGGAATAAATTCATCTCTCCACACATTGACATCTCAAATTCCTTCTGCATTTCCTCTAAAAACCTTTTGCACATACCTTCATTTCCTTTGAAGATTATTTCATCAACATATACTACTACAATTAAGATTTGTTCACCTTCAAGTTTGAAATATAGATTTCTATTTACAATACCTTTTCTGAATCCTTGTTGCAACAAGTACTTATCTAACCTTGCATACCAAGCTTTAGGAGCTTGCTTCAATCCATACAATACTTTCTTCAATTTTTAGACTATATTTGTATCTTTTGACAACTGAAAACCTTATGTTTGTTCAATGTATACCTCTTCTTCCAATTCACCATTCAAGAATGCAAACTTCACATCCATCTGATATAATTTAAAATATTTACGTGCTGAAAAAGCTAAAAACATCCTCATATTTTCCATCCTTGCAATTAGAGAAAAAGTTTCCTCAAAATCTATACCTTCAACCTATGAGTAACCCTTACATAGAAGTTTAGCCTTGTTCCTAACAAATTTTCCATCTTCATTCAACTTGTTCCAGAATACCCATTTATTACCAATCACAATCTTGTTTTCCGATCTTGGGACCAATTTCCAAGTCAAATTCTTCTCTATCTATTCTAGCTATTCCTTCATTGCTTTGAACCAATTTGCATCTTTGCATTTCTCAGTCACTGTTTTTGGTTCCACCTCAGAAAGAAAATAGAAATTTACTTGTGCCTCTTTCATAGCAACTTTTCTTCTTTTCAACATGCCTTTTCTCTTATCTTCAATGATCTAATCTTCTGAATGATTCTTCTGCACATACTTAGGAGTCTTAGGATTCTTTTCTGGAGCTTCTTCCTCTTCAAATTTCAACTATTTTCCTTTGTCTTCAGCCTTTGCTTCTTCAATACAAGGGGATTCATTAGAGTCATACTCTTATATCAATACTAAACTTTGATGTGGTTCTTCATCCACTTTGACACTTGTACTCTCAACAATATTATTCAATCTTTTGTTGTTGCACCAGTTGACCTTGCTTCTTGTAGAGTATCCAAGGAAGATTCCTTCATCATATCTTGCATCAAACTTTCTTAAGTTTTCTTCATCTCTTCTGATATAACACTTTCTTCCAAAAACTTTGAAATATTTCACAATAGGAGGTTTACCATACCATAGTTCATAGGGAGTCTTTGAACTGTTCGCTCTTGGTTGACCTCTGTTAAGAAAGTAGACTACATTATGAATTGGTTCTCTCCAATAGACATCTGGAAGATTATATTCCTTCATCATTTTCCTAGCTACTCTTGAATTGTTGTATTTTTCCTTTCCACAAATCCATTTTGTTGAGGAGTTATAGGGGTTGAGAAATGCCTTGTTATTCCATGATCTTCACAAAAACTGTTAAACTCATTTGAAGTAAACTCACTACCTCTATCAAATCTCAAACATTTGATTTTCAAATTCATTCCATTCTCAACCATAGCTTAAATGCTTTAAAATTTTCCATAGCTTCTAATTTTTCTTTAAGAAATGTAACCCAAGCCATTCTAGAATAATCATAAATTAATAACATGAAATACCTACCACATGAGATTCTAATTCTGGTGGGTCCACATAGATCTGTATGCACTAAATCCAAGGGGCATGTGGTAGAATATTCTTTTGTCTTGAATATTGTCTTTGTTTGCTTTCCAACTTGACATTCTTTGTAGATTGCATTGATAGGCTTTGTAATCTTTGGAAAATATCTCACATCATTAGTAGGACTTGTCCTTACTAGGATATCAAAATTTATGTGACCCATTCTTCCATGCCATAGCCAGCTTTCATTAGTTTGAGATATAAAGCACTTTGCACCACTACCTTTGAGTTGATAGACATTACCTCATGTCCTTGTTCCAACAACCAATTTTTTGGAGCTTCCTTTTCTAATTTCACAACCGCCATTTTGAAATACAAGATTATATCCTCAGCTACACATTTTTCCTACACTTAAAAGATTATTCCAGAGACCCTTGACATAAAGAACATCATTTGTATTATGCTTTCCATCAAAACTATTTGAACCTTTTCCACAAATCTTAGGAGATCTACCATCACCAAACTTAACAAGACCACCATCATACTTTTCAAGCTTAACAAACTTACTCTTATCACCTGTCATATGATTTGAGCATCCATTGTCAATGATCCAGTAATTCTTCTCTTCTCTAGCATGAAAATCAGTCAACATAGTTCATTCAATGTTATGACCTATTTCTGGAGCACTTTCCTTCACACATATTTCAAGATTAGTAGAATTAGTTCCAACATTTAAAGCCATGAACAAGCATTCATCACTTCCTTCATCCAGATAATTTGATTCTTCATCATTAGATATACCATGGTCCTTTTCAACATAATAACTCTTCTTGACAAATTTACCCTTATGATCCTTTTATTGGTGATTAGTAACTTTGATTGGACATTTAGATGCATAATGACCTATCTTTCCACAATTGAAACATTTAAAATGTAGCTTACCTTTGTATTTTCTAGTACCCTTTTTCAATCTCCTCACAAATTTTTCTTCCACCTCATCAAGATCATTTGGATCTAATCCATCATCCTTTTCCACTTTTCAAACTTTAAAAATAACTTCTTTGTTTGTAGCATCTTGACCAAACTCTCTCATTTCAAAATAAGTTAAAGAACCAAGCATCTAATCTCCATAATAATTATCCAAATTCTGAGCTTCCTCAATAGCAAAAACTTTAGAACTATAAGCTTTAGGTAGAATTCTTAATACTTTTTTCACAACTTCGCTTTCATCCAACTTTCCACTAATACTATTGATGATATTGACAACTTCATCAACTGTGAGCATGTAGGAAATAATATCTTCATATTCAGACATCCTTAGGGTTTCAAATTTGGCTTTGTAGTTTTGCATTTTTGCTTGTTTGACCTTGTCATATCCTTCATAGATACCTTCCAACTTTGTCTAGATTTCTATAGCATACTTCAAACTTATCACCTTTCCAAGTTCTAAATAAGAAATACCACTTAGGATTTCATTCTTTACTTTGCCATTGTTTTCATAATCCTTGATCTCATCATCACTTGGACCATTTGCAGGCATAGTATAACATTTTTCAACAGACCGTCAAACACCAAATCCAAGAGAAACCATAAAGGACTCCATCCTAGCTTTCTAGTAGGTAAAATTTGTTCCATCAAACAAAGGAGCTTTGACATCTTTCCTGTGCACCATCTAGATCTATCTCAAGTGGTTAAGCTTCTTCCTAGGAACCATAACTTTGATACCAATTGTTAGATGTACAAGACAACTGAGAAGGGGGGTGAATCAGTTGTATACTTTAAAACATAAAAAAACCTCTTTAACATTCAAAACTGCATTAACCCTTAAACATTTAACAACCATTAAACCCTTATCATGCATTAGAAATATGTAAACATATGAAACAATAATGCAAAAACATCCACACACATAAGAACACTAGAATTATGTGGAAAACCCAAGAAGGAAAAAACCATGGTGAGGATTAGCTCACTAATATATGAATTACAACACCGAATACAATAAGGCTCACTGTCAAGGGATCACCCCAAAAAATGAAGGATCATTGCCAAAGGACTCACTATCCAAAAGAAAGAAGAATATAGGAAGGGGTGGCTCACTACAAATTTTAACTTCTGACAATGCATCTCTCATATGTTGACGGTACAATTCCATTGAATCACAAACAACTCATCAAACAGAACTGAAATGTAGACACCTTCTACTCACTGCATTAGGAAGTCAGATAGGAATTAAGGCTCACACTCACATCACTACACTTGATCAATTTCACATATTTCACATCACACACTCTAATCTAAATCCACACAATAATTATCCTTTCATTTATACCCTCTATGACCTAAAACAATCTCAATTAGCTCGGCCTAAAAGAAGCATATACACCTCAACCATACAACATCAAATAGGTTGGCACTAAACACAAACACACTTCTCGAAACTTCCTCAAACAATAATTATCCTCTGCAATTAGCGCTAGCACACTAGGTTGGAAAAACTTGCACTAAAACTAACAATTAACTCCAAACACATCTCTCTAGGTCTGAAAACATTTCATGGAATACACAAAAATATTCCACAATATCCATACATCTAAAAATATTCTAGTATCATCAAAATACTCTGCACAACTACTGCAACCACCTAAAACTCAAGAACGCCTTCATTCTATGCAATCAGACATACTCACACAGACATCCAACACACCAAAAAAATTTACAAAACAAATTAGTATTTGAAACTTTAAGGGAAAGTAGATATGAATGATATAAGCACATTCCAAGATCCAAAACACTAGAACCTTCACTAGGGAGAAATTTGGAGCAATCTCAGTTCTCCCAAACACACTATTTTACTAGACAAACATATTGTCAAACACATCTTCTACTACAGTACGATCCAGAACCTAAAAATCTATATATGACACCTCTGAACACCTCTAATCATCACATCCAAACCATATGAGCATATCTTCAATCATGAAGAAATGTGGAGAAAAACACTGAACACCACTCTATCACACTAAACTCTCTTTTATTCAAATTTTCTCAAAAGCACTTGGAAACCAATTGAAAAAACTTCATCAACAACATTACTAACATCTCTGCAACACATCTATAAAATCTGCAACATTTAACACTTTCCAACTACAACAATCTCTACAAACACAAGTCAGGCTAACAACCTCTGCAACATCAATGACAACACCAACATATGTTGATATCAATACCAACAATTCCAAACACATCATCAATACCAGTAGCATTCCAACATTCTCTTTATACAAGGGGTTGACATAAATGACAACACCCAAGCAACTCACAAACAACTCAAGCTTCTAATATCTCCAAAATTCCAAAAAAAATAACATATAAGAATTGATGAGAAATAAACAAGGTCTATTAATAATTGTTGGGAAATTCAATCTCTATCCAAATATGAATTCAATGGATGAGATACAAGGCTTGGACTACAACAACTTAAAAATTTGAAACATATGAAAATCTAAAAAATTAAATTGCTTTAATATGGAATTACCATGATTAGATTCATCTTCTTTATGTTGCGAAAAGTTAGCCAACATAACATGCTTATAAACACTAACTTATGTGAAATTATAACAATGATATATAAAGAATAACATCACCTTAAGATAGAAGCAATGAGCACAAATTGGAAACACAAGAGCATCACATAACATAGTATTTACGTGGAGAAACCCTTGTGGGAAAAAACTCCACCAAGAAGAGAGGCCAAGTATGCATTATCTTCAAATAAATGAGATTAAAATACAACCACTTCCATTATCCTATTTTCCTCCACCATGGCAGCACTTGTACACCTATGAAAACCTCTTTATGCCTCAAACTATCCTTGTTCATGTAATGAAAATCTACATTCAATTGCTGCTCATAGTTTCTACATTGAAGAAGATTTTATATACTTGTAAAGACATCTAATGCACTAAACATGGTGCCCAAATATGAGCCTTCATTTCAAATGTCCCCAAATCTTGGAATTCCACCTTAGAATGTGAAAGGATACCAATTTTGGCTCTAATACTTTCCTTCAAACTTGGGCACCCAAATATGGAATATAAATATTACATTAAATGCAATAAATGATGGAATACCGAGAGACACATGTTGCCTCTTTCCAATCTCACACTTGGAGAATACCACTAGTCATTCATTTTTCCTTTCCTTATCTTTTATTATCCCATTCTATGTGTCCACATATGGGGAAAACAATATTAAATATTTATGCCCACAAGTAACCTTTACTACTAGTAGTGGAACCCATCACCCCTTATGAATGTAATACACACAATAGTGAGAATAAATATTATAAAATATTTTCCCACTACACCCTAAGTCCCTAGGGACACTTTCCAAGGATGTTGGAACCATGCAATATGACATAGGATTTACAAGGTAGATGACACCTTAATCCTAACATTCTCCCACTTGAAATCATACATTGTAAATACACCCATAGGAATCAAAAACAAGAGAAAAACATCCCTTAGCCAATCATGTACCACCTGAATCTTCACCATGCTCCCATTCCCCAACAAGATACCTGCAAAAGCAACTATGATAGCCACCATAAAAAAAAAAAAAAATTCCTTACATCCTCCAACATCCAACCTGTGAAAGAAAAAGGAACATTCTAAGGTCAAACATATCAACTATCATTGAAACCTACACCAATATTTACATGAACAAAAGCATCAAATTCAAATGATAACAAAGACTTTGAGTAGTTACCTTACACATACCAACTAGAATAGAAACCATAGTAAATTTCAACTCATTCAAGCTAACCATACGTCAAATCAGGGTATACAAAACATAGATAGAACTTCATGCCATCAACATACCAACCCAAATTATGCAATCAAGTCTCTTTACATCCATCCTCCTATCTCAATGCAACATACCAATGAATAAATGACCACAAACAATTTCAATTAGCAAGTTTGTATTAACACTAAAAAATCTTGTGGATATAGACAATCCATATTTGATTCATCTCACTACAATCAAATGCATGATCAACCTACATAACTACATAACTCATAGATCCAAATCCAATTAATATGAAAACTCATCATCACATCAATGACCAGAAAACCAAGATATCAAAGAGGATAACTAGGAATATATCTATAAACTCCCACTGCATGAGTAATTTCAAATCTAAAAATAGATCAATGCATACCAAGTCTACCTATATTACTTCACATAGAGGATGTGGGTAACTCTATTATATAGTGTCAAGGAAACATACAATGATATACAAATCTTGTAAAAAATATATTGCAATACCTCCCAATTTCTTCACACTCAACCATGTGAATACAAACATCCAAGAAGAATACCATGACCAAAGAGAGAACCTACAAATCAAACCATATCCTTGTGTATAAGAGTGAATTTTCACCCCATGTGCAATTCCCCTTTTTTCCTTTACCCACCTTAGAAAACCAAGTTTGGAGGCTTAAGTCAACCTAAGCCTGTTGCTTGCATCACACTTGGCACCTATTTTGAGTGTCAATGGAGGCATTTCTTTCGGGGATGCCCACATGACACGCAAACGTTCACATGGTGCACTTACATCCCTAAAATATTCTTGCGTCTGAAGCCTGCAGAGGCATTACAGTTCCCATTGGGGGTCGATTTGTAATACCCTCCTCGGTTGACTAACCCGAATATGGCCGTTTTCTTCATCTCCCCTTCAAATTCACTCCTTCCATATGCATTTCAGCTTCTTTTGATCTTCTATCATCTTCTACCATCTTCTACCATCTTCTACACATCCCTTCACATCTTCTAAGACCTTCTCCACTTCATTCACAAGCTTCACAAGCTCTTCTCAAGCTCCAAGCAGCTTCTTCACCATATCTTCAATCTCCAAACACTTTACACTTCATAGCAGCAACATCAACACTCCACCACTTCAGTAGAGTAAGTTTGGAACAAAACACCATTGCAATAGAGGCTTGAGTTCCTCTCATTTTCTCCCCCATTAGCCTTGAGTTCTCTTGGTGGAGGTGGTAAGCTTTCACTCCTCTCCTTTATTACTTGGTTGAGTAGCATAACACTATTTTGTAGTGCTTTAGTGCTCTTTACTTCATTTCTAATTTTCTCTCTATCTATTTGGCTATCTGCGGAGGTGGGAACACCAAAATAAGGTCTGACTAAGGCAGGCCCCTATACAGCCACCCAACAATTTCTCTCTCCCTCTTGTGTGCAAGTATTAAAGACACCCACGAGCTGGAAGCTTCATCACTCGCATGGTCGTAAGTATTTCCATCCTCCTCCTTATCTTCTCTACTTTACTTTATTTTATTTCTATCACTTTCTGTTACTTTATCATGTCCTGTCATTTTCCTACATACTTAGTTCTTAGTAATTAGGATAGAAGCATTAACTTTGCTATTTTATGAGACATTCTCATTCTTTGGTCTCTACGAGATGCTAGCGCACTGCACTATCATCTATATTCTACGCTATTGTCCTTTGGTCGAGAGCTTGTCAGTTTGTCTAGAGAATCTCTGTGACCTGCTCTTTCAGATTCTGAAACTCTTGTTGTTGTTCCATTGAGGTAGTATAGGGAAGTTCGCCCCATGAGGCTCTCTGAATGAAGAGAACTCATGAGTAGCGAATCCCCCTATATTACATTTTGGTGAACCTATCGTGAAGAGAAAATCTTCTAGAAAAATAGGAATTTATTTACCCCTACTTGTCGGGGTCATAACTTTTGACTTGTTACTCAGAATTTAGAACCGTTTGCACCATTGGAAAGGTCTCCTAGAGAACTATTTCAATCCCTAAAATACTAGTGCCTTTGGCAGTTGAATTTTAGGGACCGACACAAGTTTTGACCTCAAATTCCGCTCCAAATAATATCTTCTTTTATTAGTTCAGTGTCTAATTTTGTTCAAAATAATAATGATATTCCATTTCATGCATGTGATGGTGACTTGGCTTTACCCATGTCACTTGGTATATTTGATCCTTCTCATGAAAATCCTCTTACTTCAAAGGATATTTTGTTGCAAGAAGATGAAATCATTGATACCTTTCTTAAGGTGACTTTACCTTCTCTTCATCCCAATGCACTCTCTTCTAGAGATGATGCATCTACCCTTCATTCAAATGCACCCTCCTCTAGAGATGAGGTATTTGTGAATGATGTATCTACCTCTAATTCCAATGCACTCTCTTTTGGAGATGATGCATTCGTGAATGATGAATCTCATCTTTGTTCTAATGCACTCTCCTCTAGAGATGATGCATTAGCAAGTGGTAATCCTCCTTCCACGTCTGATTCTCCCTGGATTGATGTTGAGAATGTTTCTTCAAATAATTATTCCACATTTGATCCTATTTGAATCGATGTTGAGAATATGTATTCAGATAATTGTCCTACTAGCTGTGATGATTTTGTAATTGCAATCTATGTCTCTACTGCCCCTTAAAGGCTTAAGAGACCGACCATTCACGTGACTCTAGCTAGTCCTCGTAAAAGTATTTGTTCTATTGATGGTGTTCCATTTGATGGTGGTTCTCCTAATTTTTCTAAGGCTCCCTCTTATAGAGTGGTAGCCCATACTTATGAGAATAATATGAATAAACAACCTAGCCTTCTTCAAGCTCCTAAACCTGAGACTAAAGCACCTAGTGATTGCAATCTTGTTGAGCAACCTTGGGTTCCTCTAGATAAGATCTCGCTATGGGATTTGCTTCATCCTACTTCGGTTTATCAAAGTATGCTTCAAGAAGCCTTGCAAAAGATCCTCTTGACTTCTTCCGCTAGGATGATGGATGCTAATGTTTTGATGGCGTATATTCATGTGGATTCTCTAAATATTACACTCTATCCACAAGAGATCCCACCTCTGAAAATGCAGAAACAAGTGGACCCTTTAATGATTATAGTTAATATTAATAAAATCAGCATTAGACATACTCTCGTTGACGTAAGTTCAACACTCAATGTGTGTAGTATTGATCTATTACCTAAGATTAATATTGATGGGTCTTCTCTTAATACTTCTTTTGTTGACATTCGTGGGTTCAATAATGTCGGTCGACAAGCCCTATGCATGATAGTCTTTCCTTTAGGGTTGGGACCCATTACCGTACCAATCCTTTTATATGTTATGCCTAAGAAGTTACCATACAAACTTCTTCTTGGTAGACTGTGGATTCACGCTATGGGTGTAGTTTTGTCTACCATGCATAAATCTATTAAGTTCATTGCTAACAGTAAAGTAGTCATAGTCAAGGCTGACCCTGATGCTATGCACTTATGTGAGATGGTAGTTGCTGGTTAGGATTCGATTGTGCCTACTCTTATTCCTTTAGTATCTTCCAATGTGTCAATGTTTACTCTAGCAATACCTACTGCAAAGGATACTCTTGAGATAAATGTCCCTAAAGAAGATCCTTCTGAAGCAAGGAGTCCTAAGTGTGCTCCTTCTACCTCTTCTCAAAAGAATGCATGTCTTGGTGATGATTGGGGTCCTCTAGACTTCATTGATTCCTTCGTTCAGGAATATAAAGTCGACCCAATCCTCTTAGACCTTCCGATAACATCATTCACACCTGCTATCGAAGATGGTTACTCTTCTATATTGCTGGGTAAGGTGAATGCAAATTGTAATGTTCTTGGTGTTGATCCTCCTTCTGAGGAAGATGATCACACTTATGTTAAAGAGGATGATGTTGGAAGTCCTGTCAAAGAGGCTGATAGTGATCCCGTATAAGAGTGTGATCTCCCTTGCTGAAAAAATGCTCTCTATGGAGATCCTCCTCCTTTTTCTTCTTATACCTTCATATCTTCTTCTTCCCATGAGAAGTCAAACTTTTCTCCACAACAGAAAGGCTTGCTTCCTGCTCCTCATAATTTATCTAAGCAAGAGTAAATCTTGTTGTAGCTTCTAAAAGCCTGCTTGATTACTCTTCCTTCTCCTACACACAAGAAATCTCATAAACATGATAAATCAAAACATTCTTTATGTGCATACCATCGAGTGCCTGGCCATTCCACTAGTGAATGTAAGGCCTTGAAGGATAAAATACAACAACTTTGTGATTCGGGTGCCATCAAAATCTCGTTTGATTGATGCACCTTCCTTTTCTTTGCTTGAAAAGTGATATCGAGGTTTACCTCTATCCTGTTCTAAGTATCTTGCATGGTTCTCCTCCCCTATATGTTGGGGGCAGTGATAACTTATTTCAGAGATGTGTGTCCTTCTCAAGGACCCCCTCCCTTCTCTATGTCTTTCAAATGAAGCATCCCTTAAGTGGACCCCTTTTCTCTTTTGAAGTGTTCCCAAGGGACCTCTTTGAAAGATTTTCTCTCAAACAAAATCATTGGTGTCTGGCTCAGGGGCATCCCTACTAGACCTATTTCACAACTTTTACATCTAGCTTGGGGGCAGCCTGGCTAGACCTCGCTTTTCAAACAATGCATACCTTGACTAGACCCCTCTTCCTTTTGAAGGGTTCATGAGGGACCCCTTTGAAATCCTTTCAACCTAATGATGGTCTACGTGACTATTTGCTTACTTGCTCTATAGGACCGAGAACCTGTAGAGATCCTTTACATACTTACTAGGTGATATGAGTTCTTCTCCTCAAGCGAGGTTTTCTTTTATCACCTCTTTTGTGGTGCGGGTTCTACTCCTGGGTGGGTTTTACTTTTACCACACGCTTTTCATTGATACGAGTTCTCCTCAAGCGAGGTTTGCTTTCATCACCTCTTTTGTGGTGTGAGTTCTACTCCTAAGTGGGTTTTTCTTTCACCATGCGCTTTTCGGTGATACAGGTTCTCCTCCTTGAGTGGGGTTTTCTTTATCACCTCTTTTGTGATATGGGTTCTCCTCCTCAAGTGGGGTTTTCTTTTATCACATGCTTACTTTGTGGTGTGGGTTCTACTCCTGAGCGGGTTTTGATTTCACCATGCACTTTGTTTATTTCTATCTTTCTCTTCTCTTATGTATATACTAGATAGAAGATCTACATCTTCTTCATCCTGAGTATATGCTCTTTCTTCAGCTTCATAGTTCTACGAGACTATGAAGTCCTCTTTTGACCCTGCACTTTTGGGTTTTCCATATTGTGGTATGCTTCCTCAATGGTTCAGGTATACATTTCTAACCCTACTCTTTTTTGATCTACTTTATCAAGCACTCATCAGTACTCGTGCTTGCTAAAGTGGTGAAAAAATGTATAAGAGCGAATTTTCACACCATGTGCAGTTCCCCTTTTTTCCTTTACCCACCTTAGAAAACCAAGTTCAAAGGCTTAATTCAACCTAAGCCTGTTGCTTGCATCACACTTGGTGCCTATTTTGAGCATCAGTGGAGGCATTTCTTTCAGGGATGCCTGCATGGCACACAAGCATCCGTGCGGCGCGCTTAAATCCTTGACAGATTCTCATGTTTGGAGCCTGCAGAGGCATTACACTTCCCATTGGGGGTCGATTTGTAATGCCCTCCTTGACCGACCGACCCGAATATGGTTGTTTTCTTAATCTCCCCTTCAAATTCACTCCTTCCATATGAATTTTAGCTTCTTCTGATCTTCTATCATCTTCTACCATCTTCTACACATCCCTTCACATCTTCTAAGAGCTTCTCCACTTCATTCACAAGCTTCACAAGCTCTTCTCAAGCTCCAAGCAGCTTCTTCACCATCTCTTCAATCTCCAAACACTTTACACTTCACAACAACAACATCAACACTCCACCACTTCAGTAGAGCAAGTGTGGAACAAAACACCATTGCAACAGAGGCTTGAGTTCCTCTCATTTTCTCCCCCATTAGCCTTGAGGGCTCTTGGTGGAGGTGGTAAGCTTTCACTCCTCTCTATTACTTGGTTGAGTAGCATAACACTGTTTTGTAGTGCTTTAGTGCTCTTTACTTCATTTCTAATTTTCTCTCTATCTATTTGGCTATTTATGGAGGTGGGAACACCAAAATGGGGTCTAACTAAGGCAAGCCCCTATACAGCCACCCAACAATTTCCCTCTCCCTCTTGTGTGCAAGTATTAAAGACACCCACGAGCTGGAAGCTTCATCACTCACATGGTCGTAAGTGTTTCCATCCTCCTCCTTATCTTCTCTACTTTATTTTATTTCTATCACTTTCTGTTACTTTATCATGTCTTGTCATTTTCCTACATACTCTTAGTTCTCAATAATTAGGATAGAAGCATTCACTTTGCTATTTTCTGAGACATTCTCATTCTATGGTCCCTACGAGATGCTAGCGTGCCTCTGGGATTCCAACGCATCACGTTGTTGTCTGTATTCTGTGTCGTTCTCCTTTAGCCGAGAGCTTGTCATTTTGTCCAGAGAATCTTTGCGACCTGCTCTTTCAGATTCTAAAACTCCTATCACTGTTCCATTGAGGTAGTATAGGGAAGTTCGCCCCATGAGGGTCTCTAAATGAAGAGAACTCGTGAGTAGTGAATCCCTTATATTACACCTTGTTTCACACTAACATGTACCAAGTTGTGTAATGTAAGATCTCCTTCACCATTCCCAAACTAAGAGGATAGCAACATCTAACATTCAAATCAAATAAAAATATGGAAACAATAGATGTAAACCTCTCATACCAAAGATATATCAAACCAACCAATCATTCCTAAAACAAAGGGAATATTCCCAACCAATCTTTTTTTAATGTTGTTTTTAGAGGGTTCTAGTGAACCCCCCCTTCTAGCAAAGGGGGGTTCGCTAGAACCCCCCTTTTTGCTCTTGCCCCCCTCCATTTGCAATTTAATGCAAAATTTGGGGTTTCGAAGCTCAAGTTGAGGATGAAAATGGAATCAACTTGACAAACCCAGCTAGAGTATAATAGTCCTCGAAACGATCTCTCCATCAAGTATAATTTTAATATATTTTGGTTTTATTATTTAATTTTTTCTAGTTTAATTAAGCATAAGTTTTTCACTGAAAATCAAGCTCTTTGTTCTACACATGCAAAAGAATAGTATATTATAAAAAAAAATCTGAAAAATATCTAGGTGCTTGGTATTGATGTCCTTGATTCAACAAAAAAAATTAAATTTCAATACATACAAAAAAAATTATGTTATATGGTCCACCTATGTCTAAATTGTAATTGGTTTGACTTCAAAACTTAATTAAGAAAAAAAAAATTCAATAAAACACTATGAAACCAAATGAATGTGCTAGATATTGTAGTTACAAATCTAAATTCGAAAAAATAGAATTTTCTCCTTCATAGAAAAAAAGTTGTGTTGTACAGTGAACATCACTCTTTAAAAATGGTGTTTATTGTTAAAAACTAGTTTTCGAAGGAGATGGAAAAAGAAATGAAATTTGATCCCAAATTTTTTTAAAATATATATTTAGAATCTACAAAAAAAATTTCACAAATCAATAGTTTGCATCATCTTCAAATTCCTCATGGTTTAGCAACTATAGATGTCTGAAAGTGAAGATTTCGTTAAAAAAGTTTATTTCAATGTCAAGTTTGGCCAAAAAGTGTAATCCACTATTGTGGGATCACCCAAACCATTGCTTGTACCTCTCCAAATAAGTCCTTCGAACTATATCCATAACTTAAGACCAAAATAAGGAGAACAATGTAAATCCATAAACCATGCATATTCTTCTTAACAAGTCTTTAGAATTTTTATATTCAATACTAACTCATATGAGATAACAAGATACAAAATAAATAATGCATCTCATAATCAAGCGGGAAATACCTCTCAGATCATTCACTTGCCAAGTAGACCAATAGTGGGATACAAGATTGTATTGTGCACACAACACCAAACAATGGCAATCTTCTCTTCAGGTCCATAATGGATTCGCATCCATAACTAGGTGTAGGCTCCTTAGTCTTTCTATAAAAATTCTCATCAAAGTGTAACCATCTCAACATATGATCTCATAAATAAGAGATCTCCTAGCCTCACCCAAGTCTCTCTAGTCTCCATGAGCATCCACTAATCAATTTGTGCCAACTTCAAACACAATCATATAAAATCATGAAGCTCAAAGAAAATGATTAATACTCAAAACCAAAGAGAAAAATAAGACCATTATCAAAATTCTAATTATATAGTCAAGAACATATCATGAAATCATTATCTAGCATCCCCTCTTAGGAGATCACATGAAAATAACCACCCATCATGAAATGATGAATTAACATCAATGCCAAAGCTCCCACTAAACTATGTAACCAAGCTCTTCAGGCATCATGATAACCATCTCCTAACTGAAGATATTCCATGGCCCCAACAGAATCAAAGAACTCAACATCATGAGCTCCCAAAATTTAAAGTACAACCACAATATTCAAACCAAGAAGATACAATTAACACATATCCTTTGTCAATAGAACCAAAGATGTCATTAAACTCTCACTGATATCTAGAGGTAGAATCCAAGAGCTTCTTATGACACCAACAACCATTTCAAAATACCATCCATCTTCTAATCAAAGATTATCCATAACCCACTACACATAATAACATCTTAGAACCAAAATCTTGAAACAAAGAAGATAAAACATATTATGTAACTACATAAAAATCCCACTGAAATTAATACCAAGTTATACATGGCATCATGAGCAATATCATTGCCAAAAATCTACTAAAAGAAAACAAAGCTTCTCAATGCACCATAAACTATTGCTAAAGGTTCAAATGAACAACTATATCAGGTACTCTCTATAACCATCTCACTACAATAAGCATACCAATGTAATAATGGTGACCAAGAATACTGCCTACCAAACAAAATCTAAATTAGATAATTTTACAAGATCTACACCTATGCAACATCTCAAAGGAGAAATATATAATCAATGCTCCAATCTCAAATAACTGAAAACTGGATTTAACCCCACATTAGTATCATAAAAAATAGAGATGATTGGGTATAACTTGTGGATTTCCAAGACTCAAACATGAGGATCAACACTAGATCTAATTTTTGAAACAAACCCACATAAGAGTAACTATAGATCAATAAGAATCCTCCAAGAAGCCATGAAAACCTATAATTATCTTCATCTAGAACATCCTGAATACAGTCTCATCACATAGCTACATACTACATATTTTAATTAATATGTGTAGTGTCATAAAATTGTACCCTATGGAAATTTCACCAACACTTGTGTATCCACTTTAGTGTCCACTCACTTAGTATTTGTATAGGCTCGTTTTATCCCTTGGATCAACCTTTCCCCTCTTAGGATGCTCAGGACCCCTTTTCAACAACTACCTTTGTGTGTCAGCTTTGCATCAAACCTTGCTCTTTCCTTGTTCTTGCCATTTTTTAGAGTGATTTTTTTGAACACTAGCATTTCGCACAAACTTCCACACACCATGCTAGCATCCCAAAAACATTTTAACATTCAAATGGCCATTTCTGAGCCTTTTTCCACTTGTCTCCTACCTTGGTCAGTGGAAACAACTTGGGATGCATTGTAACAACTTGAGAACCTTCTTTTCCCTCCTCTTCTCTCTCTTTTAAATTTATTCTTTCAATTCTCTAGATACTCTCTTGGTAATTTTTATCTTGCTCTCTCATTCTCTCTTCACTTTCTCTTGGTTTCTTGCTTGCACAACTCTTTATAGCTTGCTATAGCAACACTCTCATATTCTTACAATGCTCTTTGCAACTCTCTTGGCTCTCACACTTTTCTCCTTCTATTTTGTCTCTTTGGATTCCTCAAGCCTTGTAGGTGATATCTATCTATTGTCTCTTATCTTTGAGCATCTTGGGATTTATCACATCCCTTATCTATTCATTTGTCTTTCTCATCTATTTATCAATTTTACTCTCTATTATTCTCTCTATCTATCTATTTGGTTATTTGTGGAGGTGGAAACACCAAAATAGGGGTTTGATTGAGGCAAGCCCCTAAATAGCCCCAACATTTTCTCTTGATCTTATGTGTCCAAGTGTTGAAGACATTTCTTTGTTGGGGGCTTCATTGCTTGGTTGGATGTGAATATTTTCCTTTTCTTATTTTATTTCATCATCTATATTTTATTTAATCTACATTCTAGTTATTTTACTTTGATTTATTTTAGTTATATTATACTCTATTACTCTTTTAAATTCTAAGATTTCTTAGCAATCAAAATAGAAGCAATAATTCTAGTGTTTTCTATGGAATTCTTGATTTTGAATTCATATGAGATGCCAACATGTTATTGATATGTTAGCACACTATGTTGTCATGCTTGAGCCAAATTTTCATCCTTGGCCGAGAGCTCACCATTCTATCCAAAAAAACCTCTATGATCTACTCTTTTTTATCCTAGAACTCTCACCTTTTTATCCTGTCACCTGAGATTTATTCCTTGAGGTAGTTGAGGACCATTTGTTCCTTGAAGACTCTTTCTTTTCTCGAGACTTGAGGGGAGTGAATTCCTCCTCTACATTTTGGTGAACCTAACATGAAAACTCCTCCAAAAAAAAGGAATGTCACTAGGTATCCTTGATCCCTCTCATGAAATCCATCTTTTCTTAGAGGATATTTTTTTGCAAGAAGATGAAATCATTGATACTTTTCTTAATGTTACTCTACCTTCTCTTCATTCCAATGCAATCTCTTCTAGAGATGATGCATTATTGGATGATGAATATCCTCTCACATTGGATCCTCCAAGGATAGATGTTGAGTTTTATTTAGATAATTCCTCCATTAGTCGTGATGCATCTATAAATTTCATTGTAGTCTCTGCCTCTCCTCAAAGGCCTAAGGGAACGGTCATTTATGTGCCTCTAGCTAGTCCTCCTAAAAGAATTTGTTCTATTTGTGGTGTTCCATTTAAATCTTCTTCTTATAATATAGTAGCTACACTCATAATACTAGAAAGAACAAACTACATGATGATCAACCTACTTCTTTACCACCTTCTCAACCAAATCTTCCTCAAGCACCTAGGCCTATAGCTAAGCGATCAAGTGAGTATGATCTTATTGAGAAACTATTTGTTACTCCCACCAAGATCTCACTTTGGTATTTTCTTCAAACTGCTTTGGTTTACCAAGGTATGCTTCAGGAAGCCCTACAAAATATTCTCTTACCTTCTTCCAATAGGCCAATGGATGTTAATGCATTGAAAAATCATATTCGTGCATATTTTTTGAATATTACATTCTATCCATAGGAACTCCCACACCCAGAAGTGCAAAAGCAAGAAAATCCTTTAATGCTAATAATTAGCATTAACAATATCAAAATTAGACGTACTCTCGTTGACATTGGTTCAACACTCAATGTATCTAGCATTGATCTCTTGCCTAAAATTAAAATTTATTTAGCTTCTCTTGTTGCTTCTTTGTATAT
This sequence comes from Sequoia sempervirens, assembly GCA_007258455.2. NCBI lineage: Eukaryota > Viridiplantae > Streptophyta > Pinopsida > Cupressales > Cupressaceae > Sequoia > Sequoia sempervirens. The sequence continues at coordinate 527,108,576 of VDFB02270651.1, forward strand.
TTGTGGATTCGATAATACTAGTCGACAAGCCCTAGGCACAATAATCTTGCCTTTGAGGTTGGGACATGTTATCGTACCCACCCTTGTATATGTTATGTTAGGAAAATTACCATATAATCTTCTTCTCGGTAGATCATGGATTCACGCTATGGATGCAATCCCATCTACCTTGCATAGATCCATCAAATTCATTCATAATAATCAAGTAGTTACAATCAAGGCTGACCCTGATCTCATACACTTATGTGAGATGGCAACTCCTAGTTAGGCTTCAGTTGTACCTACTCTTAAAAGTTTTATCCCTTTAGTTGTAATGTCCTTAATGTTGATCCTCCACCTTCTGAGGAGTTACAATCACATTATGGATTTGGATTTAATACTTTCTAAGCATGGGTACAAATGAAATGGTCATGGGTGCATAGAACAAGGAGTCAAGGTCCCTTTGGAATTGACACCTCACTCTTTTGCAAGGGATTTAGGTTACAAGCCTTCTCATTTGTCTCCATCCCCTCCTCCATTGTCTATTGTCCTTATGTATTCTTCTTGTGAGCAGTCAATTTTTTCTTCACAAGAGAAAGGGTTGCTTCCTACTCCTCATTCTTTATTTGAGAAAGAGCATATTTTATTAAGGCTTCTCAAAGCACACTTAATTAATATTCCTCTTCCTACACATAAGAAGTTTCAAAAACATCATAAAGAAAAACATTCTTTCTGTGCATACCATCAAATGCCTGGACATTCCATAGTGAATGTAAGGCCTTAAAGGATAAAATACAAAAAATTATTGATTCTAGTGTCGTCACTCTTCCAACTATTGATGCACCTATCTTTTATTTGCATGACAAGTGATATTGAGGTTTACCTTTGTCCTTTGCATTCTAAGCATCTTCTCATGACATTCTTACACATATCTTTTATTGTGTCACTACTTGCTATATGACATTTGTATATTTTCTTTCTCACTACCATTCATGGCCGTACACTATTGTATGCAACCATACTTTCTCTATAGTAACCACACAATAGTCTCTAGCATGGTTATCCTCCCCTATACATCAGGGGCAGAGGTAACTTGTTTTGGAAGTGTGTGTCCTTATTGAGGAACCCCTCTCTTCTCTTTGTCTTTTCTTCTCCTTAGAATGATATGTGCTCCTCTACATATCACACATCATTCTAAGTAGGGTTTATTATATCCGCTTAATTTTCAACAAAGAGTATTCTTTCAAAAGGATTCGTTAATGAAATTTATTTTGAAAAAAAACCCTTGATGAAAGAATCCATTGCTAAAAACTTCACTTTTCAAACAAGAGTATTCTTTTAAAATGATTCCTGGATGAAAGAATCTCTTGCTAAAAACTTCACTTTTTAAATAGGAGACTCTTTTAAAAGAATTCCTTGATGAAAATTCTTTCAAAAGGATTCCATTGCTAAAAGCTTCACTTTTCAAACAAGAGTATTCTTTTAAAATGATTCCTTGATGAAAGAATCTCTTGCTAAAAACTTCACTTTTTAAATAGGATATTCTTTTAAAAGAATTCCTTGATGAAAATTCTTTCAAAAGGATTCTCAATGTCTTGATGTTGTATGAGAAGGATCCCCAAATGAAAGAACCCCTTTCTGAAAATTTCTTTCAAAACGATTCCTTCGTGTCATATACTTGTGTCTTATATCTGATATTTGATATCTTGTATCTAGATGTCTGGATATCTTATATCTTGGCATCTAGCTTGGGGGCAACTTGAATAGACCTTTCTTTTTTGTGGCTGTCCTGCAATGCAGTTTGTAGCAGCCACAAGCCTACATGCTTGTTGTATGGACTCTAGCCATGCTAGCCATACCTATCAATGTCATCTTATATTTGATCATATTGTGTCTTATTGTGTCTATGAAATTTTTTATGGTGTCTATTATTTTTCACTTTTTTCCCCAATGTGTTTGTCTACAACGAACACGTTTGTGGTGAATTTGCAATCAACTTTGTTGGATAGAAGACCCAAGTCCTCTTCATGTCCTGGCTCAGCTTTACAATTGCATATACCAGATTGAAGACCTGTGTCCTCTTCATCCTGAGTATATGATCGTCTCTCTCTCTTTATCTCTAACATTGGTTGCTTTTTTGTGACCTATCAATACCATCTTATATAATAGTTTTGGATATCTTATATCTTGTCGTCTAGCTTAGGGGCAACCTAAATAGACCTTTCTTTTTTATGACTATCTTGCAATGCATTTTGCAGTAGCCACAGGCCTACATGCTTGTTGTATGGACTCTATCCATGCTAGCCATACCTATCAATGCCATCTTATATTTGATTAGATTGTGTCTTATTGTGTATGAAAATTTTATGGTGTATTATTTTTCACTTTTTCACTCAACGTGTTTGTTCAAATTGTGTCTTATATATGATATTTGATATCTTGTATCTAGATGTCTGGATATCTTATATCTTGGTGTCTAGCTTGGGGGCAACCTGAATAGACCTTTCTTTTATGTGACTATCTTGCAATACAGTTTACAATAGCCACAAGCCTACATGCTTTCCGTATGGACTCTAGCCATGCTAGCCATACTTATCAATGTCGTTATATATTTGATTAGATTGTGTCTTATTGTTTCTATAAAAAAATTTATAGTGTTTTATTATTTTTCACTTTTTTGCCCAACGTGTTTGTCTGCAACAAACATGTTTGTGGTGAATTTTCAATCAAATTTGTTGGATAGAAGACCCAATTCGTCTTCATGTCCTAGCTCAACTTTACAATTGCATATACCAAATCGAAGACCTATGTCCTCTTCATCCTGAGTATATGCTCTTTTCTCTCTTTTTATCTCTAACATTTGTTGCTTCCCTATCTTTTGGATGCATTCTTCTCTTGAAGCAATCAATCCTTACATTCTTCTCTTCATTTAAGAATTCTTCTATGTATTATTTCTTAATTTTGGGAACTGATATAACTTCATGCATCAAGGTCTCTTTCACTTTGTTGAATCAAATCTTGTTGGTTTTCTTGTCATGTGCCCTTGTGTATGTGTTATCCATGTATATTTTCTAACCCTATGATGTAATGTATTTTTATGTTCTAACCTCGTTGCCTTGTGCAGATATTTCTTGTCTAATATGTTTGTTTTGTAGATCTTCACCTTGGGGGCATGTTTCCTTGGTCTGAAGAGCTATCTTCTTCCTCTATAGTATCCTTTTGACACCATGATGTTGGTTTTTTTAGTTGATTCCCTTTAGTGTGCATATTCATGTAGATTCATATGCCCACCAAAGTGGGGGAAAAATAGTGTCATAAAATTGCACCCTGTGGCAATTTCACTTACACTTTTGTATCCAATTTAGTGTCATCTCCCTTAGTATTTTTGTAGGCTCATTTTAGCCCTTGTATCAACCTTTCCCCTCTCAGGATGCTCAGGACCCCTTTTCAACAAGTACCTTTTTGCATCATCTTTGTGTCAAACCTTGTGCTTTCCTCATTCCCACCATTTTTTAGTGTGATTTGTTCAGACACTAGCCTGTTGCACTAGCATCCCATGACATTTCAATGTTTAAACGACCATTTTTTAGCCTTTTTTACTTGTCACCTACCTTGGTCAGTGGAAATGGCTCAAGACACTTTGTAATGGCTTGGGAACCTTCTTTTCCCTCCTCTTCTCTCTCTTTTAATTCTATTCTTTAAATTCTCTAGATCCTCTCTTGGTATTGTTTCTCTTGCTCTCTCATTCTATTGGTTTCTTGCTTGCACAACTCTTTACAACTTGCTATAGCAGCACTCTCACGTTCTTACAACACTCTTTGCAACTCCCTTGGCTCTCATGCCCTTCTCCTTCTCTTTTCTCTCTTTGGCTTCCTCAAGCCTTGCAGGTGATATCTATCTCTTGTCTTGTGTCTTTGAGCATCTTGGGATATATCACATCCCTTGTCCATGCATTTGTATTTCACATCTATTTATCTATTTTACTCTCTATTATTCTCTCTATCTATCTATCTAGTTGTCTGTGGAGGTGGAAACACCAAAATGGAGGTTTGACTGAGGAGAGCCCCTAAATAGCCCCATCATTTTCTCTTGATCTTATGTGTGCGGGTGTTGAAGACATTTCTTTGTTGGAGGATTCATTGCTTGATTGGGTGAGTATTTTCCTTCTCTTATTTCATTTCATCGTCTATATTTTATTTAATATACATTCTACTTAGTGTACTTTGCTTTATTTTAGTTATATTATACTCTATTATTCTTCTGCATTTCAAGAGTTCTTAGCAATCATAATAGAAGCATTCATTCTAGTGTTTTCTATGATATTCTCATTTTTTTATCCATATGAGACACCAACACACTATTGAGATGTCAATGCATCGTGTTGTCATCTTTGAGTTGCATTGTCATCCTTGGCTAAGAGCTCGCTAGTCTGTCCAAAAAAACCTTTGTGATCTACTCTTTCTAATTTGAGAACTCACATTTTTATCTTGTCACCTGAGCTTTATTCCTTGAGGTATTTGAGGACCATTTTCTCCTTGAAGACTCTTGCTTGTCTTGAGACTCGAGGGTAGAAAATTTCCTCCTCTACAACATATAAAAAATGAAAAACCATCTCTGTAAATTTGAAATCCATTTAAACATCGAGACATTCACATCAAACATGTCATCTAAATAATGAAATAAGAAAATATCTACAAACCCACAACTGAAATAAAGAGTAAATTGCAACAATAGGAAAACCAAATTGTTCAAGAGCATATAACATATGAAATATATCAGCTCCACAACTCACAAAGAGGTTAGTGTCTTATCTTCCATTTCTTTCATGTAACCAAGGGCTAAAACTATGAAGCCAACATAAGCACTCCATTTTGTAGCCCAAAGTGAGGGTGTTTCCTATGTGACTAGGATGTCTCTACCCATCCAACATGAACACCTTATCACTACACATGACCACAAGGTAAAGGAATACAACCACCAAACAAGAGGATACCCACATACTATCAAACAAGATCTCCAAGTTACCAAAACATAACCAACTCCATAAAGATTAATAATCATGAGCTTCCAATACCCAACATAGATCATTGACAATATCCATGGCTTCCAATCTCACAAATACACAAAACAAAGTTAAATCACAAAATATTCATTGCAGCCCCACAAGCCTCCCAACAACCTTCAATTTCTTATAACAAATTCCCATAAGCTTTCTAGGCTAAGAAATAAAAAAGAATGAATACCCAAAACCTAGTTAACCTTCAGCTCTGATACCAAATGATGAGAAATAAATAGGATCTATTAATAATTATTAGGAAATTCAATCTCTATCCAAATACGACTTCAATGGATGAGATACAAGTCTTAGACTACAACAACATGAAAATCAGAAACTTATATGCAAATCTGAAAAATTAAACAACATAACATGCTTATAAACACTACTTTATGTGAACTTATAACAAAAATATAAAAATAATAACATCACCTTAAGATAGCAGCAATGAGGCACAAATCAGCAACAAAAGAGCATCACATAACATAGGAAACTCCACCAAGAGAGGCCAAGTATGCATTATCTTGGACACTTTCCAAGGATGTTGGAACCATGCAATATGACATAGAATTTGCAAGATAGATGGCATCTTAATCCTAACAATAATTGTATTCTAAAATAGTCAAATTTAGGAAAATGCAAGCATGCTTTGATTCAAAAACATGAAAATATTCCATATTCACCTCTCCTTTGATATGTCATTAATAAAACTTGGGAATATTTTTTTTATTTTTAACTTACAAAATATAATTGTGTTTGATTCTTTATTAAATGTGGTTGCATTTTATAGAGAAAAAAATGTGATTGTGTTTTATGCCATATAAAACATAATAATTTTATAGAGCATAAAAACCGATCACATAATGGTTTGGTATTTACCAAGTCATAACATGATTGTGTTATTTTGTTTTTTAAATAATGTGATGACATTTGGCCAAAATCAATAATTTTCCCTCTTTTTTGTCCACCAATTCAATTCACATACCCCTAGGTGAAATAAATAGTTGGTGTGACCATATCCATAAACCCTAAAAATAGAAATAAAATAAAATGGGATATGAAATGAATATATAAATCTTACCATTATAATGTGCCTAGGTTTCCTTGAGGTGCATGTGAATGCTATAATGATCATGCATCTAAAGGTATGTAACCCTCACAAAGATGCATGAAAAATAAATATTTGAGCACAAAAATATGCAAAGTGGATTCAAATAAAGTGATGGATCATGCAATATGTCATCATGTAGGATCATTTTTTATCATGGTCCATCCATAGGAACCTAAAAATAAAGGAAAAAATATAACAAGTACCTTCTATTTAGTACAATCAAGAATAAATATAAATTCAATATCAATGTCTACAATCATAAGATGGAAATAAAAAAACTCCACCTATATGGAAAGTGGCAGTGATCTTCCTCATTGGTTGATCAATGGTTGATAGGAAACATGGATCACAAGGCATATAATGTTCTTAAAGATGAGTCTTTATAGGCACCTATAATTATCTACAAAATTCAACATAAGAGTGTTAAAACAATAGAATATGTTCCCTACAATTGGTTGCATCTATAATATATGAATTTGTAGGAGGGAATAAATAGAACATAAAATATAAATGTACTTACTAGGCACATAGGCATGTAAATCATGTAAAATAATAGTTATAAATCAACACATTGTGTATCAGGAAAGAAAAGAGTGTCAAATCATATTAATGGTAAGCTTATAGGTTGAACATTTATCAATGAATAGCATTAACTTGAGCATGGTAAAATAAGATTGTTGATGTATCCCTTAGTGGCTAGGAACACCCATGTAAATGTGTAAGACACTAGAGTGGCATATGCCCCCAATGGTTCATCCAAGAGCACAAGAACATATTGGTATAGATAAGGTGATAAATCCCTAGTGGTGATGAAGATGTCAATACATGGCATAAAATATAATCAATAATATTAGGAAGCCTCATAGTCTCCTTGATGTAACCCTTTGAACATGGTTAAACACCATACAAGTATAGAGTGTGTTAGGGAAGACATAACTCTTCATGTCCCCAATGTGGTAAAGTTGCTTCTAAGGACACATTAGATCAAATGAGCATAACAATGCATGTAAAGTATAAGCATGAAAGTCTAATGTCAAAATAATGGACCCTACATAGAAAATATAATGTGATAAGGTACAATGGTGTGTAATAGGGGAAATCATGGTGCCCTCAATGTAAGATATAATATGCAATTTATAAGGGAAAAGAACAATTCCCCTAAATGAAAGGTTATGTCACTAAAAGTGTGTTTCATAAGGAGAAAACATGGTCACCCTATATGTAGAGATGTAAAAATAAAATTGTAACCAATGACATAGTATAGGTTAACTACAATTTATCCATACAGATTCGAAGCATACTTAAACCACTAAGCATCAATCCCAATAAGATCATTCAATGTAAAAAAAGTGAAGAAGCCATTAAAACTATCATTCTAAAACATGAAAGCTCGATAAACATCTACTCTAAGACATTGAAACTTATCCTATTGGGGGAGTGGTGTCACATTGATGTGGAATGATGACTCTTTCCCAATCCCTTGGATAATATGAGTCTTTCCAATCGATTTTATTGATTAAAATCAATTGAAGGTGATGAAAAAGATGAATGAAAGCATGATAAAAGATAAGATGATTGATGTAAGTGTATGCAAAACTATTCTAAATGTATGTAAGATTCAAATATGCAAGCCCTAGATTCAAAAATATACTAAATGAATGCAACTAAGTTACCATGGAAGCTATTAATGGATGCCAAGCTAATGAAAATTAACCTAAAATGATTTTAAACATAAAACATGGATGCAAATGAGTGTGATTTTCAACATAATGAGTTTGCTCTGAAAAGGTGGGTCCCTATTCAATAAGTGTAAGGTCTATTTATAGAATAGGAAAAAGGAAACCAATAGTCAAGATTGAAAGAATCAATCAATGGTCAGGATGGAAAAAAGATGGAGGCATGGATCATGGATTCCCATCAAGGGTTGAAGATGCAAGTTGATATTTAATCAAGGGCTCACAATCATGCAAAGAAGCACACTTTTAAAACTTGCTCAAGAAGTTTGTTATAAGGAAGAATGTTCCTTTTTTCAAATGAGTGAATAGGGAAAGCATATTCCATGAGAATATTCCCCTTTTGGAGGAATGTGCAAAGGAGGAATATTCTCAAGGAGTATTCCCTTGCAAGTGGGAGAGTTAGAATTAATTAATAATTTATGATTAAAACAAAGTTTCAATTACGCAAATTAGAGGAATTTAGGATATCCATTAAATAATTAACTTATTTACTTAAAAAGGGGTCAAAATGACACTTAATTAAATAATTAGGATTATTTAATTAAATGAGAGGACGTAGGGTGTTAAAATTAAATATTTTGATTTATCCAATTTAATAGGATGAAAGGTTAGCATGAAAGGGGTAAGAATTAACCTAATTAGATTAATCAATTTAATAGATGAAAGTGACACGATTAATTAATTAGCTAGGCTAATTTAATTAATTAAGCGAAAAGAGGATGGGTTTTAGGATGAAGCGGTGTTAGTATACTAGATTCGAGTATGTGATATTATTTAGGATATTTTTAAGTGTCTACATTTTTCCCCTCTTTGAAGCGAGGTACCTATTACATTGGTTCAAAGATTGATGCTTTTCGAGTTAAAAAATACTACTAAGATCAAAAAATTAAAAAAATTCTGATTTTTTGGATGCCCACTATTGCCCTAGCAGAAGGAAAATAAGCTGGTACCTTGCCCCCTCGAGAGATCGGGCAAAAAATTTAAATTTTGGGTTGATCTCTTGATAAAGTTAAAATATAGGTTTAAGTGCCAAAACGTGCCCCAAGACTCAAAAAAGGCCTTGGAAACACAAAAAGCAACTCAAAATAGGTTGTCCAATGCAAAAATAAGTAAAACATGTCAAAACCCTAGCTTTTGGGTCAAATTAGGGCAAAAAACCCTAATTTTTTGGCTTAAATAGGTGAAAAGGTTGCACTTCCAATTCATTTGTGCATTCAGTACACTTTAGCAAACTTTTGCATTTTGAGCTTTGACACTCTGATGAGATGGCTCACTGTGCACTTCCACTTCACCTGTCCAAGTGGGTTTGAGAGTACCAGCATCGAGTAGATGCAGGACCATAGATATGTGACTCGAAACTTTCCTTAGTTTTCATGTTTTAGTGCATTTATTAGTGTGTCCAAGTTAGGTTTTCTAGGGCATCACTATATAGCGAAGTGCAAAAGGCATTAGAAGTGTCACTATTGATTTTTTAGCGACACACTTACTATATAGTGGCATGTCGAGGTTTTTTATTCTAGCAACAAAATTGATTTGGGGGTCATGATTAGAAAATAGCAACACATTAGGTTTTTTAGTTTAGCATCGCTCACTTGTGGTGGGTGACACACTTATCAAATAACAATGCACTGGCCTTTTTAGTTATAGTGATGCATGTAAATTTTGATTCACAATTGAGTATTGCTATACACATCACCAAATTGGCAATGCACCCCCAAAAAAGATACAATGACACACCCCAAAAATAGTGACGCGATTGATTTCAATGACACAATTGATGTTTTAGGATGTAGACTCTCAAATTTTGATTAGTTTTCCAACTTTTAAGAGAATTGATGTTGTGTGTGCGATGTGTACAAGAGGATCCACCATCATTGATGTCACAGGAGCACCAATCAAAGATTTTGGTAGTGGCATGAGACTTCGATGACCTAAAGGTGGAGCGATTGGGGATGCTCATATTAGGTTTCATCGCTTCCATGCTATAGGTCCACACTCATCTTGCTATGATGACAACACTTATCGTGAGGTGGCATAGTGATACCTCTTCTTACCACTTGCCCACTGGTGAGGCTGCCATCACACTCGAGGACATGTGACAAATCCTATGGCTTCCCATTCATGGGGAGCGGGTCATCTATGACATAGATGCCAAGAGAGATGTGTGTTGCTCACTGTTGTAGATTGACAACATCATTTTGGTTAGTTCACAGATAGATCTTGACTTGTACAAAGCCCAAGTGCCCATATTCAGATTATTCATTGTTGCACTTCTTGTTGGCATGATTTACCCTGACTGATGGGGTAGAGGTTTCAATCTGGGCTGGGGGTAGAATGGCACATGATGATCTGATGGACTACCATGTATGCACGGGGGCCTATTCTACTTGCTTCTTTATATCATGAAATGTATCAGGCCATATATTATGAGGGAAGGAGCATTGGAGTAGGTGTGACACTACTGCATACATGGGCTTATGAGCACATAGCTGTGCTGAGACCTTTGGTTTTTGGGTAGATATTCGTGAGGATGAGCCCATTGTGTTTAGGTATAGGGTCCCTATGGCATTACATCACACTGGCTTGATAGGGCTACCCTATTGGAATCGTTTCATAGATTACATGATCATATTCAGATGGAGGCCATGGCTGTAGGTTCTGGCTTGGTACGATGATCAACAATAGTTGTACTTTCTCATCAGACCTGCTACATGCAAGGGCAGGAGCATACCATGATTGAGAGGTATCTCCCAAACTACGTTGTGAGGCAATTCAGGGAGGTACAAGACATGCCTCCCGATGATTACATAGTTTTTTTCATGATATCCCAAAGAAAAGTCTAGTGGGGAGCACAGATTGACCCTATAGTGGCAGTCAATGACTTATGACAGTTGGTTTCATAGCCTTGGGCATATGATCAGGGTTTACTAGATGCAAAGACTACCCCAAGATATGATACATGGTTCAAACCACTCGTGTGCTTGACAAACCAAGTGGGAGGATACCACAGAGGCAGAGGAATAGGAAGGGGAAGAGGCCAGGGGATGGAGAGTAGCCTAGGTAGGATCAGGGTCACCAGGACCCAAGACATCAGGATGGTCAACAGGATGGCCAACAGGATGGGCATATTCTGGGGGCACCACTGCCTCCTCCATCACCTCAACATCTAGATCCATGAGATAGACATATTATTTCCCTCATAGTAGAGAGGGATCAACTACGCCAACAAATTCAGGCTATGACCGCCGAGCAAGATAGGGAGGTCTAGTTGTGACAATAGCTAGATCTATAGCTAGCCCAAGATATTGGGCGACGATGGTAGCTTGAGGTCATCACAGCATCATCTCAGGGACGAATGGTGTCTTCTCTCATGTACAAAGAGGTAGTCACAAATGTTGCATATTATAGGATGCACTACCATCGAGATGTTCCTAGAGAGATGCGGCAACCTGACTACTCTCAGAGGAGCAGGGCACCTCCTAGGGCTGAGGATCAACCATCAGTTAGATGGCCTAGGGAGTTAAGTAGCCACCAATGCTAGCCTTCTCATAGACACTCTTTTGATTACTTGCCCGATTATTTATACAGATACGCATTCATAGGCTCATTTTTTATAGCCTCATGTATATCATACTTTTGATTGATATTCATACACACTAATTCAGATATTGTATCATGACAGTCATTTTTTGATATATATATGAGATGGTTCAGACGATTTGATGTTCTTTTATGTCATGCTTTATGGATGTATGGATGCATGTGATATGATGCTATGTTATATTTATGCATTATGATTATGTATGGATGCAATGTGATGGATACAGTTCTTTTATTTATGTTTATGTGATATGTGATGATGTAATGTTTATGATATGCAATGTTTATGAGATGGATGTAATGCTATGGATGAGTTATCTTCTTTTTGAGTATCTTTATATGATATGCTATGAGATGTAGATGATATGAGATGTTTATGCAGGATGTATGGATGGATACATTTGTTTTTTGTACTTTTCCCATGTGATATATGGCATCATCATGATGCATGTATGTATATGGATGTATACATGGATGATGCTTATGTTTATGGTATGGATGTGATGAATGATAATGCAATGGATTAAGATGCTTTAGAATAACAAATATATATTATTCAAAAAATAAAAATGATAATGATGATGTAGTGGATTATGTTTTCCATTATTATGATATGTTGTGATGATACGAGATGTATGTATGCTAATGATGTTGTGGATGCAGGATGGATGGATGATGATGTTTTTCTTGAAAGTCATGATACCAGGTCAGCATGGAAAGAAGATAAAAGAATAAAATGATTAGACCATTGATTTTGAAGATTGATTCAAAAGTTCAACAAGCCTATGATCTACTGAGACTTTATTAGATATGGTGATGACATGGATGATTTTTCTCATGTTTGGGATTGGGACTTTCCTTCATTCCTTATGTTTGATATAACACATAGACACGATGCATCATGGTATTGATAACCTAGGATGACGTTGTATATAATGTGATGGAGTTTGACTATGCAAACAAATAGGATAGTTTTTGTTCACACCTTGACATACGGAAACATTGTTGGAATGTAGTTTAGAAGTTTAGAATATATCAGACCAAAGCATACGCAATAGTCAACAATCTACTCCAAACAACTCCCCTACACACAAATAAGCAAGTATGCACCAAGATTATTTTACAAGAATACCCATAAGCACATAAAATGAAAGATAATGATCGATGCCCCATTCCTTTCTCTCTCAATCATTTTGATAGACATCATCGAAAGTTCCTTGGAATGGGTCATTGAGATAAATCAGAAGAAAAGATCAAAGGCAAACAGTTAGTGTTATCTATATCTCTTTCCAATTTAACATAGCTAAGGTGATTTTTGATGTTGATGTCCATTGTCGGAAGGATGCATCCTAGAACATGTTTATTAGGTGTTTTGACTAAGACTAGGTGTGTGATAATTCGTTGATACAAACTTCACTGACTCGTTTACCTATGATTTATACTTTAGATTTTGACACTTAGGTTCTCACTTTTCAACTTGTGATACTTTCTTTCTACTTGTTTCACCAAAGTTTGAAGGTGATGATTGATTTATTATGGGTGAAATTTTATTACAGACGAAAGTGAAATGGGATGGACGGTTTTGGGTTTTTTGGAATATTTCAATGTTTTTGGTGTTTTGAAAATGTTTTTGAGGCTATTTTTATCAAGTTTTGAATGCTTATGTGAATGTTTTTGATTTTTGATTATTTGAGGATTTTTAGGGTTTTTCTCTAAGATATTTGATGTTGTTTAGGTCTTTGAATGTTTTCTAATGTTTTGGGTTTTTTAAGTTTTCAAATGTTTTGGGGTTTTCCAAGTTTTCTGAATGTTTAGGGGTTTTCTAATTTTTCCTAATGTTTAGGGGTTTTTCTAGATTCGACCAAGAACTTAACCTAAAAGACTATCCTAGGGGCCTTGGGGACTTATCAAAGATGAGCCTTGCCTACGTTATACACATAGAGACCACGTAGTTCATCTGACTTGACTTATTGATGATGAGAAGTGAACACTTGATGAATTATCAATTTATTATGACGGACTTTTAAAGGAATGACCTAGCATGTCTTGGGGGAACATCAATGATAGCCTTTCCTACGTTCAAGCTCAAAGACTCATAGTTCGACATTCTTATGTTTTTGGATTTCTAATGTTTGACCTTTTTAGAGATTTTTGATGTGTTTTTGGATGTTTTGGATTTTGACTTTACAAATTTCCAAATGTTTTTGGATTTTTCGGCTATACAAGATGTTTTTGGATTTTGATGAATGTTTTATGAATGTTTTTAATAATTTTTTATGAGATTTCAAATAGAATTAAGATATACAAGAACCCAATCTGATCCATAACAAATTTCCCCCAGTGTGATGTGATAGACTACCTCGATATAGGTAGGACAAACTGACCCTAGGAATAGCCAAGTAGTACTAAAGAGGAATACAATACTTCACAATATCAAGCTATGATATGGACGCGGATGGATGATGGAATAAATAGGATGAATGATGCGATGGAAGGATGTGATGCAAAGAATGATACGATAAAGATCCAAAGATGGATGGAGGTTCTTTATTTATGCAAGGCACTTGTTTTCCAAGTTTTCACCAAGGTACTTTCCCAAGGCGCCACCGAAGTGGTTTTCACTATAGGACAATTTTTTTCTTTATTGTTTTCAATCCTTTTTTTTATTTTTTTGGATTTTGATCATTTTTTGAATTTTTTTTGTATTTTTAGATTTATACCCTTCAAGCCTAGGCATATAACTTTTTAAGATGCAAACTATTAGTTAGTTCTTGTAAGGGTTCACCTTCAAGAGTTGATAATTGGTAAGATCCTGATCCATAGCTTGCTATGACGAAAAATGGACCTAACCGGTTAGGTTCAAACTTTCCTTTACTATCCTAATATGGAAGATTTTTCTAATTCTAGTTGAGAACAAGATCTCCTACCTGGAAATATTGACTCTTGATCTTCTTGTTATAGCTTCATTTTCATTGGTTTTTATATACTTGCAAGTGATTAAGGGTGTCAAGACGATGCTCATCCAAGAATTTTAACTCATTTAGCTGAGATACTTTGTATTCTTCATTAGTGATCAAATTTTGTAGTGACACTCATAGTGAAGGAAGCTTGACCTTGATAGGTAGGATGACTTCTGATCTGTAGACCAAGGAGAACAGGGTTGCACCTATAGGTGTGTGGATACTAGTTCAATAGGCCCATAGGGCAGGATTTAACTATAGATGCCAATCACGACCAACATCATTGACCATTTTCTTTAAGATTTTCAAAATGGTCTTGTTTGTAGCCTCAACTTGACCTTTTCCCTGGGGATAATACGAAGTAGAGAACCGATGTTGGATGTTAAATTGTTGGCATAGCTCTTTCACACCCTAATTCTTGAAGGGTGTTCCATTATAAAAAAAATAAGGGTATGTGGAACACCATAATGATATATGAGGTAATTTAGGATAAACTTGGAAATTTGCTTCCTCGTTATGTAGGTCATTTGAATAGCTTCCACCCACTTGGTAAAGTAATTAGTGTCTGTTATGATGAACTTATGGCCATTAGATGAGGTTGGAGTAATATTTCCTATGAGGTCAATCCCCCACTGTGAGAAAGGCCAAGGTGTGACCATTGGTTGTAACTCCTGAGGTAGAGCATGAATAAGATCTCCATGCTATTGGCATTGGACACACTTTTGCACATACGGATGGGCTTCTATTTCCATGGTTGGCCAGTAATACCCCATCCTCAATAGTTTCTTAGCTAAAGTCATACCACTAGAATGGGAATGACATATGCTATCATGTACTTTTGTTATGGTAGTTAAGGCTTCCTCTTGGTTGAGACATCGTAGTAATGTCCCTTCAATGCTTTGGTGGTAGAAGGTATCACCTAGGATCATGAATCAGGATGCCCTTTTAACAAAGGTCTTTTTAAGATTGGAGGTGATATCGGATGGGAGAGTTCCTCTACTAAGGTAGGTGAATATACCATGATACCACGGGGAACCAAGACCAATTATTACACATGCAAATTCAAATTCTTGGATTTTGAAAGCTAGTATGAGAAGTTGTTCTACCAAGAATTCACATTGAAGGACATTGTGCAACATATCTAACAATAATCCAATTGTTTCCATGGCATTTTTTCTCAGTTGTTCATATGAGGAATCTGCTCAAAAGTTATGTCTATGAAAAAGTCCTTAAGATTTTCTACCATCTTCTTGTAAGGAGTAATCTTATCATCCTTAGTTTGGTAGTCTTCATTGACTTGATTGATAACCAATTGTGAGTCCCTATAGACTTTCAACTCTTGTATCTACCACTGAACTACTATCCTTAGACCTGTTATTAGGGCTTCATACTCCGCATTGTTGTTAGTACATGGAAATGATAGCCGGTATGAATTTGGAATGCAATCACCTTGAGGGGCGATAAAAAATAATACTCGCCCCTAATCCATGTTGGCTAAATGATCCATCATAGTACATTTTCCACTAATCTGTTGTATTGAGAAGGAACACTAATTCATCAGGAAATTCAGATACCAAAGGATTATCTACATATATAGGTGCTTCTTCTAGTTGGTATGTGATCATTGATAGGTGGCTCCTGCGTTCTTCAATCCAAATGGCATCATGTTCCAACAATATGTTCCCCATGGACAAGTGAATGCATTTTTGTGTTGATCCTCCTTGGCAATCATAATTTTATTATAGAATAAAAAACCATCCATGAGTGATAGGATTTTAGGTCCAACTATAAAATCCACGATGTTGCCAATGTTAGGAAGAGGGAAATTGTCCTTTGGGCATGCTTTGTTTAAGTCTTTGAAATCTGTGCATATTCTCATGCCCCCAATGGGTTTGGAGACTGGTACCAGGTTTGAAACCCACTCAGGATAATCAATCGATCAGATAAATCTAACATCAAGAAGCTTTTGTAACTCAAGTTTCACCAAGAGTTCTATTTGAGGGTGAATCTTTCTCAATTTTTTCTTCACTAATTTGGCTTCAGGATAGATTGCTAAATGATGCACAACTACTTCTGGATTGATGCCTAGCATATCCATGTATGACCAAGAAATGTTGGCTCTTCGATCCTTTGGGAACACTGCTAGGTTTTTTTGTTCTTAATCCAACAAGGATTTGGCATAAAAAGTTATCTTGGGTGCTTCTTTTGTTCCCACATTCACTAGGGTGGCCTTTTCTGCTAGCACTATTGACTTTTCTGGATGCATTGCACTAAGGGGGAGATTGATTCCCTCATCCTTGGGTGCCTCAGAGAGTTTTTCACCCTTGGATGCATCCTTTCTTTTTACTATTTTAGGATCAAAAAGTTCCTCCATGTGGTTTTCACTTAAAGATCTGCATGTTATTTTCATGCCATCCATTTTGCAACTGAAGGATTCAATCGTCTCCCTGTAGTATGCCCTTGTGTCTAGCTCTATATCAAAACCATCTTTGTGATTTGACCATGGTAAGTTGTCATGGAGTCCCATGAATTTTGAGATTCTTCATCATTTTCAAATAAATCTAGAATCAGTGGTCCTTGTTGGTCCCAGTCAATGAGTTGGGGTTATACTAGGCTTATTTCAATGGTTTGGTCATTTGGGGCAAACGATGTTGTGGATATCATGAAGAGAGTTATTCTCAAATAGGTCAACAACTTTGAGAGGGAAGTCATCTAGGGTAGTATCACACAATGTTGGTAACCAAGAGGAAGCCTCAACCCGTTTAGTGGAAGTACCTTTTCCCATAAGGGTAACCTTGGTAGTAGTACATCTTAAGCCAAGATTCTTTGGATGTTTCTCAAGAATGATAGGTTCTAGCAAACCATTGTCATTTTGACCCATTTTTTCATTCTTATTGTACCCCCATCCCTTCATTAGTTGCAAGCCTTTATTGTCATCTTCCATGGGAAGAATGGGCACAAATTGGCCATCGTGATAGAGTAGTTTAGAGACATCCTCCTCATTGACATTTTCTTTGTTCAAATCCCCCCATTTGGTGAAGGTGGTTGATGCCATCTTTAATATTTTTTCCACTTTTTGATAGGTGTGGATTTCCCATGAGATTTGGGAGAAATAGTTATCTCTCCCAACACAAAAATGTCCTTCATTAGTTTATAATCACCACAACCATCATCTTGGATCACTGCTTTGATTTTGGGAATGTTATGCACAACGAGAATTTTTGTTTATGAGGTATATGCAAGGGATGATAAATTCTCTGTCCTCAAAAGGAAACTTTACACATTGATGATAGGTTGAAGCTACAACTTTTAGAGGATGAATCCATGGTCGACCAAGCAAGATGTTGCAGGGGAGATCAAGTTCTAACACTTGGCATGTAGTCTCTACAATGACGGGTCCCACTTGGATGGTTAGCATGATGATGCCTTGCGATACTCGCTCTTGATCATCATATGCTATAATGGCTATACTCTTTGTTTTCTCAATAGCATCCTATGAATAACCCAAGTTCTTGACTAGCTTAAGGGTGCAAATTTTTAGACTAGTACCTCCATATACTAAGACTCTTTTAACCTTGTTCTTATGAAAATGACCTGAAGTTGTAAAGCACAGTTATGAGATGGTTGTGATGGTAGGTCTTGTTCTAAAAAGGTGAGAAGATGAGGGATAGTGATATGTACTACCATAGCTTGAAACTTCTTTGTATCCATATCCTCAAGGATGTATGATACAAATAGGGCTTTCTCTAAGACCTCCCTATGTGTGGGGGATAGCCTTAATAGTTCCAAGATAGAGATCTTTGTGTGGGTCTTCTTGAGCTGATCTAGGAGGTTGTATTTGCTAGGGTTTGATGTTGGAAAATTAGGTTGTGCCCTAGGTTGAGATGAAACGCCTTGGATGGTGACCTTTCCACATCATGTGGTGACTCCACACTCTACACTAAGTCCTTTGATGGTGGCAATAGCAACAACATTGTCACAAGAGGCAACTACATTGGAATAGACGTGTTGCATGTTGTTGTAAGCTTTCCCTTTTCCATTATCATTCCATTTGCTATGATTTGGCATGGGGTTCTTGTATATCTTGAGATCATGGTTGTCGGATGGTACCTCAATAGATATTTCTCCATTCTTGATAAGATCTTGGATAACATTCTTTAGTTTCATACAATTTGATATTTTGTGTCCTTTGATTTTGTGAAAGTCACAAAGATCCTTCTCATTGTACCAGAGTGGTTTATCCTGTGGTTCTTGGTAGTTTTGGAAATTGGGAAGCATTATCAAGTTTGACTCTACCAATTTCTTCATGATAGTTTCAATAGGTTCCGAGAACTGTGTACTTATGTTTCAAATAGTTGTTCCTATTGGGGGTTCATCGTTGTTGTGTTTCGGTGTTACTGACCTAATTGTTTTTTGAGGATATGGTTTATTGTACGATTGGTTGAGTGTAAGCCATCTGATTGGTGTTTGGCCTAGGATCACTTAGGACCACCTTAGCATCTACCATTCCATCATTTATCATGTTCTTGTTCTTAGCCTAGACACGAGGCTTGTCATTTGAACTAGTTGATGGGTGGTTGTCTTTGTATGCTTGGGTATTTCCCTGAGAGATTAGAGCACACTCAATTTTGAGGGCCCTAGGGTCAAGATCATCATAGGTGGTAATGCACTACATTTTCAAGTGGAAGGAAAAATTTGGATCGAAATTTTCTATGATGATCCCCACTTGTTGCTCATTGGGAGTGGGCCACTTGCTTTCACTAGCTCTTTTCCTCCATCATTGTAAGAAATTAGTGAAAGACTCTCCTTTGTTATTCTTGAGAGTATACAACTCTTCTAAGCTCACATCTAAGTCAAGGTTAAAGGAAAAGTGATGTATGAATTTATCAGTGATTTCTTAGAAGGTTTTGATACCTGGAGGCAAATGAGAAAACCAATCAATAGTCAAGACCGACAAGCTTCGCAGAAAGAGGCACATCAAATAAGAATCATTGTAGGCAACCTCCATACACATGACGTTAAATTCTTTGATATGATCCATAGGATTTCCTCTCCCTTTGTATTTATCAAATTTGGGAACCTCAAAACTGGGAGGGAAAGGTACCATTGCAATGTTTCAATTGAATGGATATAGACATAGGTTTTGTGGTGTATGGGCTTCTTTTTTTTTCCCATTTGGATGTCCTACATTTGTTGCATTAAGGCCTTGAGTTGTGATGCTACAACATCTTGCAAGTTTTGTGGAGTAACATATGTTGTGTATTGTGGGATGGCGAATGGATTATACATGGGATTTTGATATGATGGGGTGTTGTATGGTTAGTATGGTGGTGTAGGATATTGTGAAGGTGATTGTGGTGGAGGCGTATATGTTCCTAACATGTTTGTATTGATGATGTTCTATTGAGGGTTATAGTATAAACCCTATTGTTGTTTTTGTTGTGCGAGCACTTTTGGTTGGGCATACTATTGGCATAAAAAGGATTTCTATTGTTGTTGGGCCATGAGGGCTACTTGTTGGGCTGCTAAGATGGCTTGGTGGGATTGTTGTTGTTTTTGAACCACTTGGGCTTGTTGTTGGGCTTGTTGTTGTTGTTGTGTTGCTAAGACTACTTGGTGGGCTTGATGTTTTTGTTGCAATACTAAGGATGCTTGTTGGGCTTGATGTTATTGTTGTGTTGATAGGGCTACTTGTTGGGCTTGCTATTTTTGTTGTGATTCTAAGGCTACTTGTTGTTGTTGTTGTGCTATTAGGACTGCTTGCTATTATTGTTGGGCTACTAGGGTTGCTTGCTATTTTTGGACAACTTGTTGATAATCCTATTGTGCTTGTTGTAAAGCTAGAGCATGTGCTTGCAATGTAGGATCATTTAGTTGTTGGGACATCTACGATGAGTTTTGGGTGTTTATGGTTTGAGTGGGTTGTGGGTTCCCTTGGTTTAACATTCCTTGTAGGATGGTGGATTGGGATGGGGGAATACAAGTTTGAGGTCCCATTTGATTTTGCATGATGGGAGGGACCAAGGGAAAAGAGGATGATGGTGCCATTTGGTATTATGAGGGAAATGACACTTCAAACTTTTTAATTGATTGAAAGGGTACCCTTGGCCAATGGGTAGGGGGTTCCTTTGTTGTATTTGAGGTGGGACCAAGGTATTACCTTGGTTGATAGGATTTGTAACCAAGGTTTTATTTTGATTTGGGTTGATGATGGAGGGGATGGATGAACTAATGGGTTGGTTGGATAAAGATGTCCATGTTTGCGTTAAGGGTTGATTTTGCGTAAGGGTGTTGACATGCCCTTGTTGATCCATTTGAGACACTTGGTCTATACTACCTTTTGTGACATTAGGAAAACTTGTGGTACTTGTGGCTAGATGGATAATGATGGTTGCAATCAATATGTCAAGTTCATCATGAAGTGATGGAGCATAAGTGGTTTATGTGGATGTAGGGGGTGTTTGGGAATAGGAGGAGCACCAAATGTAGGTGTCCAAGTGGTTTTTTGGGGTGGATTGTGTTTAAAGTAACCACAAGTGTGTTACTTTTCAAAGGAAGAGTATGACCAAAGTCCTTAGCAAGGCTAGTTGCAAGACTAGGAGTTTGTGTTTGACTTAGCCCAAGCGATGAAATTGGTGGAAGCATTGATGAAGACAAACCTTGTGTCAAGTTTTGGATGGAAAAAGATGGGGGAATTGAAGCTATTTTTTTTAGGCTTGATGTTCTTGCTTATACTCAAGGATTTCTTCTTTGGTAAGCTCAAATGGGTTTTTTGTAATGTCTTCTACCTCATAGGGTCCCTCTAGATTTTAGGGTTGTTGTGAGGGGGTAGAATGAATTCTTGGATCAAACTCTTGAGGGTTGGTATCACTTGTGGTGGATGTGACTTTGATTTTCTCCATGATTCTCTTATGTTGTGATCTTTTTGTTCCCATAAATTATGGGTCACCTATGGGAGAGTTGTGTTGGGATTTGTAATGTTTAAACTCTCTAAATGACTCAAATTTAGGTAAGAGGGCCCCTCTTAGTCATTTTGGAGCAATTATGTGAGTGGGAGATGAAAAGGTGAATGATGTGGGAAGTGATCTTTGCAAATGTTATGAGAAAACACTTTTGACTATAGGTTTGACGGTTGATGTTTGGATAAAGGATGTTAATGAACATGTGAATCTTTAAGGTAGACTTGTGACCTTCAAGATAAACTAGTCCAAAAAAGGATTCATTTCACATACAAAGTAGCTAGATTAGGGTTTGGGTTGATAGATGTCTAAGACAAAAAGTGTTGGTGTGTCCAAAAGTCCATAATTTTTGATGAAGTAAAGTGTGTAATAGGTAAAGGGTGGATGAAATGTTTTGACCCAAAATGTTAACCTATATTGAACCTTTGTGTTGCAACACCAAGGTATTGAGAAAAATGCTTTACCTCTAAAGTAACTCAGACCTAAAGGATCAATGTTGATTTAAATGATAGGTACCATTTGGACATAGAAATCTAGGTCACCCAACAAAGGGTGAGAATAAAAGTTTCTTATCAAGTTGTCTCGATTGCGGTAAAGCTTTAAGGCTCATTTTTTGATAAACTTTAAAATATGATGTATGCATTTGAAATGTTGGAATGTGGACCTTCTTTTGGGGATTTTGATTTTGCATGAGATCATTAAGACAAACACTAGAACATAAAAAAAAGGATATTTATTGCCATGCAGGAGGTGGTAATATGGGCCTTCCAGCTGCAATATCGGCTTTTTCCTCTTGTTTGTCTAAGATGTTTGCTACATTTCTCCACTAGCTTGGTGTTTCCTTTGTTTCAAAAGTGAAGCTTCTCAAACTACTAATTATATCTTTTTTCTCCTTCAATCAGTTCAAAGTTTGGTTGTATGATAGCAGGTGTAAGGTTTGGTTGTTCAACTAGAGCGATCGGATGCCAAATGGTCATGTGTGGGGTTCAATTTTTTAATTTATCTTGCTTAAATGAGTTTCTTTTTACCACAAACACTTGTCTTGCTTAAGTTTCAAACTAAATGTCTATGTCAAAAATATCATTTATTTCATAAGGTCCATTATGTGAAAGTCATGAAGTTAGAGCCATAGTTACCTATGTTAACTTTGGGAAGTATGGATTGAGATATAATTCAAGATATTTAGAAGTCTCTAAGGATAAAAATCCTTAGGACAAGCATCAATATCAAGGCTTTTCAAAGGGTATCCATGCTTAGACCAAAGGTTTTGAAATTTAGAGAAAGATCATTGATGTTTGTTTGCAATTATTTTGGAACCAAGAAAGTGTTTAACTTACTCACAAGCACTTACAATCCTAGTTCGAGTGGGTACGTATTTCTTAGTAGGCTTACCATCATCCCCTAAGAGATAATTAATTTGTGAAGATGGAATGGACAAATAGGCTATGTCAAGGAAATGTAACATCTTGACATGCAAGCAAAAGAGTCCCTTCCCTATTTTCTTTATTGCCTCAACCAAAAATTGAACATGGTAAGTAACTTCTTGGAACAGTGCTATTCCAATGCATTACCGTAAAATACATTTTGCAAATGGACTTGGTTATCCACTACAAACAAGGTTTTTAATGACCATATTCAGGATAAATTGGTGCTATACATGTGGCGATTCATTCAAATAAGAGGCCTCCTAGCCCTTAGAAACATCTAAGGGTTTTAACATATCACATGGATACTAAGGGAGACATTTTTTGGTATAGGACAACAATACTAGTTGGTTAATGACTTTAGTCACAACCAGATATTTATATAGTATACCGAAATGAAAGCACCACTTGGGTCGTTCCCTCTCACAAGTTGGGGGGCATGCCCTCTAAAGGTAACACAGTTTGTGAAGTTTAAAATGATCTTCATCATCCAAGATTTTCCAAAAGGCACAAGGGGAGAGGATAGGCACTTCCAAGAAGAAAATTATACTTGTGTGTTTCTCTTCACCCAAGATCGCATGAAGCGCAAGGGGAGAGGATAGGCACAACAAGCACACACAAGAAAATCAAACACACGTTCATTTTAACCTTGACAAGCATAATGAGTTGGTTTTAAGCACCAAATGAAGTATTTAGATTGTTTTGTTCAATTTTAAACCTGATATTGCAAAATGAGGATATGTGGGTTTAGTTTTAACCAACTTTGAATGTTAATTTTAAACCCAAAAGGAAATTTAGTTGGTCTTAAAACATGAAATAAATCATCATAAATGGGTTATAATTGCCCCATAAGTGTAAAAACACTTATTACAATATATAATAAAATGACAATATGCTCCTTCACTTCAAATTTTATTGCCCAAACCTGCAAAACCAATTAGCCTCAAAAACAAAAACCAGAAGTCAATGACATGTTAGCAATTAGATGAAATTAAAAAATTAAAACATATGTCAAAATTCAAGTTATGTTTTGTTTACCAGTAAATAGCGACATTGAAATCAATTGCATCACTGAATTTCCATCAGATGTGTCACTATATCACAAGTGCATTGCTATATTGAAAAACAAGATGTGTCACTCTACAGTTAATAGTGACATCAATAGCATCACCAAATCAATTGCGTCGCCATAGTAAAATTCATGATGTGATGAAAAATAAGTTCAATATCGCTATTTTAATCAAGCGGCGACAAAATTTAATAGTGTGTCTCTAAATTAATTGTGTGTTGTTTTCAAACCTAAGTGCATTGTTGTTTGGCGATGCATCCCAGATGTGTCACTGAATCTTCCCAAATTGCATCGCTGAACTTGCAAACACAAGAAAACAGAAATCTAACAAGAAATTCATCAGATTCGATTAGTAGAGCCCTCCTAGTGCCAAAATGTGACCAATGACATAGTATAGGTTAACTACACTTGATCCATACAGATTCAAATCATACTAAAACCACTAAGCATCAATCCCAATAAGATCTTTTAATGTAAACAAAGCAAAGAAGCCATTAAAACTATCATTCTAAAACATGAAAGCTTGATAAAAATCTACTCTAATACATTGAAACTTATCCTATTGAGGGAGTGGCGTCGCATTGATGTGAAATAGCGACCCTTTCCCAATCCCTTGGATAATATCAGCCTTTCCAATTGATTTTATTGATTAAAATCGATTGAAACTGATGAAAAAGATGAACGAAAGCATGATAAAAGATAGATTAACATGATAAAAGCTAAGATGATCGATGTAAGTGTATGCAAAGCTATTCTAAATGTATGCAAGATTCAAATATGCAAAGCCCTAGATTCAAAAATATACTAAATGAATACAACTAAGTTACCATGGAAGCCATTAATGGATGCTAAGCTAATGAAAATTAACCTAAAATGCTTTTAAACATAAAACATGGATGCAAATGAGTGTAATTTTTAATAACATAAGTTTACTCTGAAAAGGTGGATCCCTATTCAATAGGTGCAAGGTCTATTTATAGAATAGGAAAATGGAGACAGATGGTCAAGATTGAAAGAATTAATCAATGGTTAGGATGGAAAGAATATGGAGGCATGGATCATGGATTCCCATCAAGGGTTGAAGATGCAAGTTGATATTTAATCAAGGGCTCACAATCATGCAAAGAAGCACACTTTCAAAACTTGCTCAAGAAGTTTGTTGATAGTTTGTTACGAGGAAGAATATTCCTTTTTTTCAAATGAGTGAAGAGGGAAAGAATATTCCATGAGAATATTCTCCTTTTGGAGGAATGTGCAAAGGAGGAATATTTTCAAGGAATATTCCCTTGCAAGTAGGAGAATTAGAATCAATTAGTAATTTGATAATTAAAACAAAGTTTCAATTATGCAAATTAGAGGAATTTATGATATCCATTAAATAATTAACTTATTTAATGAAAAAGGGGTCAAAATGGCATTTAATTAAATAATTAGGATTATTTATTTAAATGAGAGGACTTAGGGTGTTAAAATTAAATATTTTGATTTATCCAATTTAACAGGATGAAAGGTTAGCATGAAAGGGGTAGGAATTAACTTAATTAGATTAATCAGTTTAGTAGATGAATGTGATGCGATTAATTAATTAGCTAGGCTAATTTAATTAATTAAGCGAAAATATGACGGGTTTTAGGATGAAACAGTGTTAGTATATCAGATTCAAGTGTGTGATATCATTCAAGACATTTTTAAGTTTACAAAAATCACAAGATGTAATGGGGAAAGCATGATGTCCCTAACATAACTTGTAAGAAATGTAAATATAGAGTTGTAATCAATGTATAATTGTTTCAATAGAGAAGCATGAGGGTGCAAACAAATAATATGTGATGATGTTATTATGAAAGGGAATATGTTAATCTAATTACCCCTAGATGATTAGGGTATCATAATGAAGCTTATAAGGTAAAACAAGAATGATACAGATAATGATCAATAAACAACTAACCTCCTCCTATATAACGATTATCAATAATATCATTTTGGTGCATGATACCTAGATCTTTTACTACTTTTTAATGGGAATGGAAAATTCAAATGCATTGGTAATATACCAATAAGTGGTGATAAAAGGATGAATTTAGTTGAGTAAACATTTTCCCTAAAGTTATTTTTTGTCATTTGGATTTTATGGATTTTTACGAAGGACCAAGTCAACTAGCTAAAAAATTAAATGATTCCTTAATTGTATGTTTTTCTTTGTTGCCTTTGGAATTTGTATATATTGTTAATATTTTTAATCCTCTCTCATAAATATTTTTGATCTCTTATAAGTAGTGTTTTCATAATCATAAACAATCATCAATGGGTCATAAAGGGAACACATAATGACAAAATCTCAATCTCAAGAGGCATTATGACCTTCATACCATAAACTAAAGAATAAGGTGTAAAACCAATAGTTGTAGCTTACCCAAAAATATGGCTATGAATATTTTCATTCTTTTAAAAATAATTACAAACATCCCATAGTTATGAATGTAAGTGTACATAAGTAATCATAAAGTAAATTTCATTAATAAAGCAATCTCGCAAGTACATAAAATAGTATAGCCACAAAATCACTTAATAATCAATAATACAATGGGTCAACAACTACAACCCTCAATTATAATTACATTAAGTATAATTATGGAAACCAACCAATTTTCCACATATACAATAGTGGTCTAACTCAAAATACTACAATATGCAAATGATCTTTCTATATTCAATGCACATGCTACTCCCTCCAAGACCCAATTGTTAAAGGGGAAGGTAATTGAGCCTATGCATTGAAGGAATCAATTTCCTCCTCAACCATCAATTTGGCATGAAGTAATCAATAGATAGTCCAAAAGTGTAAAGTATAGTCAAGTATAATTATTATCTTTTAAGTTTATTTCCCTCTTCATTCACATAGACATTAAATAAAATCCATAATCCATACAACTTAACTAAAAAAATACACTTCCACAATACACATTCACAACAGCAATAACACCCCATAAATCATACCAAAAATATAATAATTTACAATATTATCTTGTAAGAGGGTGTAATGTAGATACCTTAGAGTATCCAAAACATGATCCACAAGACAAGATGGATCATAAAGTAAAAAAGGTTTGATAATAGGCACCCTCGGTACATCCACTACCAAAGGATCCAAAGGAAACATAGATCACAAAGAGCAAGTTAATGAAAATATATTGAAAACACACACATGGGAACTCCCTTCAAATAGGAACACAATATACTCCAATAAGTGAGAAAAACATCAAAATAAGATTCTACAAATAGATAACCAATGTCATACAAACAAAAATTTTAAATAGGTCATGAAGATGTCCCAATAATTCATATCTAAGTGGAAATTATCATCAAATAGAAAATAATATCCTCTAAGCAATGAGGATTGTAATACCCATAATTTATCACGAAAAAACACAACAAAAATAAAACTAGTATACTTTTTTGAAACCAAATACATCCATCAATGGTAATATAACTTGTGCAAACATGTGTTATTACCATGTGCAATCTCATATGATATTGACATCATACAAAAGATACAAATGGAAAGAGAAAATTTTGGGTGGTACACATCTCCTTGTGGTATACCAAAATATAAAGAGAAACCAACAACAAAGCAAAAGCGCCATCAAACATTATATGTAAAGAAGTGCCACAACTATGCATAACCCACTCTATAAAGATTAGAGATGAAAGGAATGAAGATAAGAAAATACATCTAAAACATATAGTGGGTGTGCATGGCTTAATCTTCCCTTTATGTACTCTTACCAACTCTATAAACATCATATAATCATTTTTCTATATTCATCTTTCAAATGCAAGCACAAAACAAGGGAATAGATTGGATGAACTCTATATTAGGTTCTATTCTTTGTTCTCTTCCTTCACTAGTGTAGACTCCATTAATATGTACTATAAATAGTGTTATTTCATCATTAAAAAGTTTCATAATATGATAGGAGTAATTATTTAAATTTAGCTTAAAATATATATAAATATGATGATTTTTTATATTTGAGTAATTAATAGAAGTCTAAATTAATCTAGAGTCAATGAATATCAACTTTTTGTCTATCATAACTCTCTATTTGTCATAGTGTATAAGTGGGAGGAGTAATCTAACTTCCATAAAAGTGTTGACCATGACCCTCCATTATAATATCATCAATATTTGCAAATTACATGTTTTAGTTATAAAATTAATTTACAAAGTAGAGACTCAAGATGGATATTACATTAAAATGTGTTTCCTTTATCAATTTTATTACAATCATTTTTATCTCATGATGCATGTATTTTATTGAAGAAAGGAATATAAAATAAACATGTCATAACAAAAGCAATTGTAGAAAAATAATTTACATAATCTTAACATGTCATTTTGAAGCTATAAATATTATGCAAAGTAGTAACTTAATGATGGAAATTCATTTCATAATTGTTTTACTATCTCCAGTTTACATTGCATCCATTGTTGTTGTTGTTGTTTGGTTAAGATCAATACAAAATGGTAACCTATGCTATCAAAGGTTTTGTTGATTATCTAAAGCTACAATAATATGTGTATTTGACACATCAAATTAGATAAAGTGTTGAAGTGTAAGAATATTAGATGTAGTTAATCCATATAATATCAACACTCTTAATTACCTAGAATGGTTTGTTGAAATGTTTGAGTGGCGATAACACTAAGCACTGATAGGTGAGTTCCACGAATTGCATTTATTGTTTGTGAAGTATAGAAAATTGATAACAAATAGGAATAGTAGTTTTTTATTAAATGAATTAACACATTTAATTGTAAAAGAATTACCATAGATATTATTTTCATTTCATATGTTGTTGTTTAGTTTAGATCAATAGAGAAGGGAAATTGATGTCATTCAGTATTTCATCCAAAGATACAATGGTATATGCTTAACATATCAAATAAGAGAAAGAATTATTAATGTGTAACATAATAAAATAATTCTAATAAATATGCTCAATTTGTTGTTCCATAATAATAACTTCTTTTTGATGCTTAAATAATTAAAGACATTTTTTCTTTTGCTTTCGAAAACTTATAAAGGGGAACTAAAATTCTTCATAATCATAAGCTTTTTCATTCAAATATTGACAAATAGCATTACCTCTTAATGAGTATAATAATATTTACATATTTTTGTTGGACTAATTAATGGTGATATCCGTATCTTAGGTATGTCCTCTAAGTTAGTGATTGACATGAATTTAGAAAAGGAAGCAACACATATGTGGAGATATTTTATAAATATTTCAAAAAAAATAGTAAAAATAAGTATGATCTGCTATGATTAGTAAATTTTGGAGTAATGAATTCAAAAAATTGATAAATTTTATAGGTTATCATTACAAGAATCAAATGATCTCATGTCCTTTATAATTGAAATGATAATGATTTAGTCATAAAAAATATAGACAACCATTAATATTTCATTATGAAATGGTGATATCAATATTTACCAACAACTTGGTCTTGAAGAGTGGGAAACCCAACGACATCTTGATTTTCTAATAGAATACAACTATCTATAATTAAAATAATAACTAATTAATTTTACAAATCATAAAATTTAATCAATATTTTATTTTAAAATATGCATATCAACATTACCAGTAGTATTATTTTTATGACTATAAGTCTCTCATGCATCACCATCAACCAATAGAGTAACACCATTTGTAATTCAATAAGAGTAATTTAATTAGTTTTGAGAAAACATATAATAATCATTATAAATATCACTTTAAAACTTAAATCTCAAGTGACACTAATAATTGATCTTGCTCATATGTTTCAAGTTTCTCTTTAGGAGATATAAAATATTCAACACATTCTTGCATATTTCTCCCTATTCTCACTAACGATCATATGGATAGAAATTGGGTCCAAAATTTCTAACAAGATATCATTTAATTGCAAATTTTTTCTTATCTTTTATGTGTTGGGGAGGAGATTATATTGGTAATAGTCTATATCTAGTATTTTTTTACCTCTCCAATACAGTTATGTAATATATTTCCCTTTTGAATTTAATTAGAAATCCAGACAATTGCAAATATCTTTAATTTTTATAGAACTACTCGACCCTATGAAGAAGTTTATGGATAAGTCAATCCATTCTCCCTATGTATTTCCTAGCATGGTCATATAAATAATGACCCTTAATGTAGAAATAGTATGATTATAGAAGCACTAGTTTCTTGATTTACAAAGCACAAGTTTCAGAAGTTTTTGGCCCACATCGCTATACAAACAAACATCATAATGTTTTAGTATACACAAAATTCAACTTAAATGATGTTGTATACACCTAAATATGGTCTCGATAATCTAATTAATTAAATACGATTTATTTGATTAATTAACCTTTATTTCTTCTACTCTTAAATAAATGGAAATATTTATTTATATAGTTCTTTTAAATTCTTCAATCTTTATTATATTATTTTGTCTTCATTAAATAAATGAATTTCACTTTGTTTTATTTAATTATTATAATCAAATTCATCTACTATTGAATAAATAGAAATATTTATTTATATAGTTCACATTTATATTCTTTTGATTATTCTCTCTTAATTAAATAATCAAAACTTCAATAGTTTTTATTTAATTATCATTATCTCTCTTTTATTAAATAAACAATATCAAAAACATTTGTTTATTTTAATAATTGTTATTACTTCCTAAAATTGAATAAAATCCAAATATTCAAATTCATTCACATATTTCTACAGCTAATCATATTCACCTACCAAATTAGATATTTTATATCTAATTAATTTATCTCAACCTTCACGGGTAAATTTGGAGAGAAACTTGCAAGCAATCCTCTTCATCTTTCTCCAATGATTCTTCCTATCTTCTGGCTAAGTGTTTTGCGAGGGAGGAACAACCTCCATAATTAGCTCAAGCTTCTTCATCCTTCACCATTCAATCCTCCAGATTGAATCTAGACCGTTGATGTGTTGCCCCTTCACAAATGTGCTACCATGAATCTATAAATACAACCTCTTTCTACAGGAAATGGATCCCAACTTTGTGCAAACTTACTTTGCAAAAACACCAATTGAGTAATCAAGCATCTTAGCCATAAGGAATTATCATTTAGCAATAGCAATCATAGCATTTTAGAATCAATATCATGGTTGCATCATAGTCCACTGTAGCTTCTTTTATCAAGTTTCATGTCAATTTAGATTACAGTAGTTTCATCATTATCATTTAGACATCATCATATAGGATTAGATTATTGCATTTAGTAGCATATCATTCTCGAGATGGACATTTTAACAGTCATAATGCTTATAAAATTTGAGAGCCCCATGACTTAATAAATCTTTGGAGATAGAGAGCAATATGACAATTTCAAGAGTTTTCCTGTGTTAATTAGATTAATTATTGTTGATTCTCTTGATATAATGTCTTATTAAGAAGTTTTTTTGTTATTTTATTCATTTCTTATTCCACACTTACAAATCAGCACCCACCGTGGGGCACCAACCCACAATTTTAACATTTTTTTCCTAAAAAGTGTACTTACAGCTTCGAACGTGTTTCTTTTAGCACAATTAAGAGATTTTACGACACATCTACCAAATACTTTAGCGCATCTGATGACTGTTCTAGTACATCCATCAAAAACTCTAGCACATGTGAAGACTGTTCCAATGCATTTGACTACACTTCCAACACTCTCTATTGTGGTGCATCTAATTAATTTTGCAGCGCATCTGATTGATCCTGCAACACATCTGATCAATTATGTGGTGCATATGACCTCTGTTATAGCGCATTTGTGAATTGTTGTTTGGATCTAACACAATCATGGCCAGTAGTTTCATTGTTTCTTTTGGATTCAAATGAACCAATCCTAGGGTAGTCATTTGGATTAAAATACACCAATCTTAGGGTAGTCATCATACATTGCTATCTCGGTTAAAATTAACATCATATCTTTTGTGAAGCAATATCTTCACGTAGAATAGAAAATTGTCATTTGGGCTTTAAAACTGAACATTGTTTACTATGATTGTGCAGTGATAGGTCTATGCTCTCCCCTTAACTAGGTGATCAAAATACCAGACTCGTCTTTTAATTTCATGCACTTTATGCTTTGTTAAATCCTTTAGAAGGCCTATCGTAGTGGGAAAAAGTACTCACCCTATAGGAATGACCTCAGTGGGAACAACCAAAGCCAGGTTTTCCAACTCACTATAAAATAAAATTAAATCTAGGGAAACCCACATTTACCAAAAGTGTGCAAGATAACCATCCCCAAAATATTTGTTCTAAAGATTAGGAGGTATCCTGAGGGAGTTTATCATTTTCTGCTCTGAATAGATGCCCTATCTACAAACTTTAGTGTAGAATCCAACTTGTCAGTTTCTGAACATTGTAATACTCACAGTGCAAGGGGAGGGAAGAATCTGCCCCCAAGACACTCACCATATAATTTCCAAGGACCATTTTCTCAAGGGATCAAGAAATCTAACTTTGAATACACGCCTAGAAAAGACAAAGACACAAACGTCCTCCATGGGGTGACATGGCTGTGTGAGTTGATGCAATTTTAAGATGTAGGCTATTGAGTATTATGATGACCTTTTTGGCCTTAAGAGTGAGTTTGCTTGAAGTGTATTCTTTGTCAAAAAAAACAAGTGGAAATCAAGGAGGATCATGTTTGATTCTTGAGCATACACTTATTGTTTAGATTCTAGGACTTAAAAACAATTGTTTTACAATTGCTTGCTGTGTTTTCAAATCATTAATTCAGATAAAGATTGTCCAAAAAAACACAAAAGGTTTGACAAGTCAACCTGTGAAAATTTATGATTAGGGATTGGAAACCAACAACATTTGTCAAGAAATCCCTCACAAAAAGAGTTAAGAAACCAAAGAAGCAACTTAGCTACAAAAAACTTTTGGAAAGGAGACGCTTCTTATATCAAAGTAGAAAAATCTTGCTTGAACATCAAACTTCTATCCATATGTATCACAACTTTGCTAGAGGATATATTGATGATTTTTCCTTAGAGCCTTTATATTCACAAGCTTATTTCCAATGAAGAGCTCTCTCACAAAAGAATAATCATAGTCAACCCATTCATCATTCTTTCATCCCACAACCAGCAATAGAATATTCCAATAGGCCAAATCAATTCTTACAATAGAGGGAAAAAATTGGAAACATTAGGCTTGTCATCAAAAATTAGAGATTTACTAGCAAAGATACCCTGTCAAAATACCCCAAATTTGGAAAATTACACCCAAAAATTAGTCCCTTTATTGAGAAAAACCAGACAACACTGTGAAGTCCCAAAATAGCTCATATATAGTCTATTTTAGCGCATACACCCTGTCTTTTAGCACATTTTTTGTTCAAATAGTGCATTCACAATCTATTTCGGTGCATCTGACAAATCTTATAGCGCATCTGTAGTCTATCACCAAAACTTACCAGTGTCAAAAATGACCAGTATCTTGGCACATCCATAATCTGTTTTAGCACATATACCCTGTTTGACAATGCATTTATCATATCTTTTAGTGCATACATAGTCTTTTTTAGTGCATCTACCTTTTGTAATAGCACATCCATAGAACAAGAAAATAGAGAGCTATTGGAAACCCCTATCAAACTGTTGACATCAAAACTCGGGTTTTTATTAGGATAGAAACATTTTCACAATCTAGACAGTGTCTTAAACCTGAAACAAATAGGATCTTACAAGTCAAAACTCTTCCAAGTTAAACCTAGATCTTGTAACTTTAAAGTGTCCAAATATTAAACACAAATCTTGGTTATTAGGTTAAGTTTCATTATCAGGATTTTTTCATCCTACAATCATGAAACAAAACACAATAATCATATTTTTAACTTGGTCTCATCAATAGGATATATCATTCTATTTGACTTTGTTAAAATCCAATCGACACTCATCCAAACACAAAATATCAAAGTTTAGTGAGAAAAACAAACACTTGTATGCCAATTTTGACAAGGTTACAAAGATAGAAACTTAGGGAAAAGGAAATTGAAACATCAAATATCATTCCTGAAGAAAATCCTTTTCACATATTCCACCAAAATGATACAAATGAAATAACCCAAGAAGATATCCAAACTGCACAAGATCCAAATTTCCACAAATTCATGGAAAAGGTTTTGGAACAAGATATGGAAAAATACCTTTTGATGCTAGCTAAACTAGGTGCCAAACTTCCAAAAGACTTTGACATCAATCAATTGAAAGAAACACCTAAAGTGGTTGAAACTAAATCGTGCAACACACAAAACATAGATCAAATGGTTTCCCTAACACATCAAATCAAAAACTTGCAACAACAACTCCAAGATATGCAAAAAGGAACCACGAATAGGTACTCATTACAAGACATTTTTCCTTACCCTTTTGATCCAAGTGTAGACATGATACCATTTCCTAGACATTGTGAATTCCCAAAATATGACAAGTACAATGGTAAAACGAACCCAATTGATCATGTGAAGGAATTTAGAAACATGAGTATAGAATTTTCACAAGAAGACACTTATCTAATGAGGTTATTTCCAAGGAGCTTAGGAGGTCAATGTATAGAATGGTTTTCTAAACTGCAACCAAGAATTCAATCTTTCAAAGAACTAGTCAACAAATTTATCTCACAATTTTCCTTCAATATTCAACATGAGGTAACAATAAAAGACCTTTACAACATGAAACAAAAGAAAGGTGAAACATTCCTCTCATTTCTGCAACGATGGAAAAAATTGTTTGCTAGATATCCTCATTTTATACCTAAAGAAGAAAAGATGGAATTATTCATTGACAACTTAATTGATGACATGAGCTATAGGCTTGAACTACAATGTCCACCTAAATTTGAGAAAGTAATTGAAAATGGGCTTAAGATTGAGGAAGCCGTAGTCAAAAGAGGAGTAATAAAACATTACAATGAAGGATCAAACAATACAAATTCCTCAAATCACCATGGCAACAATGATAAACCTAAGTTTTGGAAAAAGAATAGAAATATTGGAAACAATGATACTACAAATGACACACAAAATGTGAAACCGGTATTTAATTTGACGACAACTACTGGAAAGAACAATCAAAACAATGACCAAAACATCAATCAGAATGTTAGTCAAAACAATAATCCAAACAACGAAGAATCTAAGCCAAAATCATATCCAAGACCATCAAATCGACGAAGATTCACACCATTGGGACAAACACTAGAATCAACAATGAGAGAGCTTATTGCAAATGAACTTATCACCTTACCCGAAGCAAGAAATTGGGAACCAAAAGTAAAACGATCTTGGTGGAATGATGTTGACTACTATAACTTTCATAAAAACAAAGGACATAAGACAAATGATTGTATGCAACTGAAAAATCTAGTACAAGATTTGATTGACAGTAATAAAGTATTCATGGAAGGACCTCAAACAAACAATGATCATGGTGCATTTAAAAATCCTTTACCAAATTATGAAAAGGGAGAATCTTCTTTTGCAAACAATAAAGGTAAAAATGTAAACTACATTTATGATAGCACTATTCATTGTATCTCTACAGTTGAGAATAATGAGGATCATGAAAATCAAACTAATAAAACCAATGACATCATACCCATAGATATGATCCCAAACATGGATACATCCAATAATCAGATCAATGTCATAAAAATCAGGGAAAATCAAGAATATCAACCAGTCAAAATGACAAGGGGGAAATCCAAAGTAATATTGAAAGGAGTTTCATCTAAAACCATGGATACCCCTTTAAATCAATACAACATAGTTGATCAATTATAGAAAATACTAGTACAAATATCAATTTTGGAAATCCTTAAAATCTCACCATCTCATAAGTAGGTTTTGGAACAAGCTCTTGTGGCCACAACAATACCCAATAATATGGATGTTTGTCAATTCCAGGCTATGGTGGGACACTTAACCATTCCTCACTACCTATCATTTTCTGAACAAGATGATGTGTCACTTACTCATCCACACAATGTCGCCCTTCATATTGAAGTCTTAATCCACAAACACTGGGTAAAACGTGTCTTAATAGATGGTGGAGTTGGCTTAAACATTTGCACTTTAAAATTGATTCATGCACTAGGTTATTCTAATAATGTTATTGATGCCAGAAGGAAGATCACAATAAAATCCTATGATGAAGAAGAGATATCCTCCAATGGATTGATCATGTTGCCTATTCAAGTGGGACCAATTGTGAAGAATATTGTTTGCCAAGTATTAGACAAAGAGCTCACTTATAACATACTCTTGGGACGTCCATGGATTCATGAAATGCAAGCAATACCTTCAACTAATCATCAGTGTTTAAAGTTTCTGGTCAATGGACAAGAAGTCACTATTTCAACTTATTACAATAGTCCTCAAACTTGTAACACGCTTAAAACAACTCAAGACACTTTGGTGCCCCATAATAGAGAAGCAAACACTTCTAGTTCATCCAGTGGTGAAAAGCAACTAAATTTTATATCTAAATGGGTTGAGAAAAAGGACTAATCAAAGGAAACAAGTGTTGCTGAATCCACTTCATCAAACAATGAAGATCCACTGAATACTCTATCACAACAATTCAAAGACAAGATCCAGTTAAAAGACAAGGGCTTGGGAGAGTATTCCATTGAGCAATCTTTATGTTTTTCACAATTGTTTCCATCTCCAAGGACATATGGACAACCATCAACAATAACACAACAATCATCACAACCTACCATGGTTCTAGATGAAAGGTTTGTAAAAGAAGGTACTCTAGAAGATGAATGAAAAGATGAGGCCATCCTCAATTGGCTCTACAAAGATGAAGAAGCCTCTACATCGGCAAATATTAGCATAAAGACAGATCAATATGGCAAGGGAAAAACAATATTATAGAAAATGGGATATGAAGGAAAAGGACCTATTGGAAAAAGAAAAGAAGGCATTATAGAACCCATCCAACCTCTCACACTTCAATCAAAAGATGAAATAGGACTAGGTTACAAGGGAGAAGCAAAGGAAGAAAACACTCATAGAGTTGTTGAAAGGATCCTTCAAATGCGATATAGCTCTAAAATGGATTCTAATGAGTATGAGTGGGATTATTTATCAGAAACATCATACAAGGACATACCAATTGATGTCATAAAAGAGTATGGACCCACACATGAGGAGGGACAAAGCTCAGGAACTAGATCCCTTGTATTTGGATCACAAAATATCGATGACTCAAGTGAGGATGGACAAATATCGAGTGAGATAGATGACTTGGAGGGGAGTAATATCATAGACCTTGACATTACCACTAAAAATTTTGACAACATTGCTATCAGAACCTTTGTTGTCATTGACCTTAACTAATCTGATGACTTTCTACCCTTACTGCATCCTGAACTTATCGACTGGGAACCAACTAAACTTATCAATGTACCTATCTTTGAGAATGATGATGCTATCATAAATTTCCTTTCTTGTGATGAATCTGACCCAAGTTCTAATCATAAATCTCATAATGACACTTTGACGAAGGAGGGTGTCAAATCTTTTATTTTCAAAATTGAAAAAAAAAAAGAATAATGGATCTAATGGTGAAAACTATTCAATGACAACATTAGATCTCAAAAAAGTAAAAATAAAGAATGCATATGATGGTGAAAACCTCTCTAAGACACCAAAAGATGGGAGATTTGACACCCTTCTAGGACATTATCATGAAAGATCATCAGTACTGGTGGAGCCTACACAGTCTATCAATATTGGCACAACAAAAAAAATCAAAGACTTACATCTGGCAGCATCAATGACTGCACAAGAAAAGTCAGAATTCACCAAGTTCTTTGAAGACATAAGCATTAACTTTGCTTGGTCATACTTTGATATGCCAGGTTTAGATCCAGATCTTCTAATGTATCACTTATCTCTACCATTTGGGATAAAACCTATGAAACAAAAACTAAGGAAAATACATCCACATATCGCCTTGATGGTAAAGGTCGAGCTGAAAAAGTTGTTAGATGCAAAACTCATCAGGTCTATCGATTATGTTGAGTGGATTTCTATTATTGTACCTATATCTAAACCAGATAATAGTATCATAATATGCACAAATTTCAAAGATCTAAATAAGGCATGTCCAAAGGACGATTTTCCTTTACCGAACATTGATATTATTGTGGAATTAACAGCAGGACATGCCATGTTGTCACTTATGAATGGCTTCTCAGGGTATAACCAAATCAAGATAGCACTCGAAGATCGGGAAAAGACATCATTCACATGTCCATGGGGCACATTCTATTGGAACATCATGCCCTTTGGGTTGAAAAATGTGTTAGAGTAATTGGTTATTTACTTGATTAATTAAACAATATTTGGTTAATTAATTAATTTCCCTTTTATCTCTTTTACACTTAAGCTAACTTTAGGTGAATAATAATTAATTATTTTATTAATTGTTAATGTGCAAGCCTAGGGTTTTCCTTTTTAGTTTTTTTTTACCTATATGAGGTTGTAAACTTTTCTTTTGTAAATTAATTCTTTTACACATTGGCAATATTGAGCTCCACATCTTTGAGCATTTTTTTGTTGCTTCTCTTTGCTTCTCCCTGTAACAGGTGTTTTCAGCTTACAAAGATCTTTGTGCTCCTTCATGGTATCAGAGCTTGAGGTCTGAAGCTCCCTATTCTTGTTTTGATATTTTTGCATTAGAAGTTGGGGTTCTTAAAAAAAACCAGGAAAATTTAAAAGGGTTCTTTTAAAAATAATTGAATTTTTTTTTGTGGGTTTGCACCCACGGTATGCACGGTACTGATAGCCCTATAGGTACTGCAGGAATTTTTTGTGTGGAGTTGCACCCATGGTACACAAGGTACCACGGGCCCTGCAAGTACTACCGGCCTCCGCCAACCTTCGGCGCCGCTACGTTTTTTCTGTTGTCGTCGCCGCTCACCGCCCGCCACTGGTTCTTCGACACTACCCTCGCCGAGCTCCCGATTTGGGCCCCTGCTTGGTCACTCACCATTTCTCTGGCCACCCATCACCATCACCACCGCTGCTGGTTCTTCAGCATCTCCAGCTCGCCGTTTCTCTGGCCGCCTGTCACCATCGCCGCCGCTCACCGCTGCTGGGTTTCTCCGGCCGCCTGTCACCGCTGCCCTTCAGCCTACTGTCTCCCAACTCACGGAGCTCCCTGCCAACCCATGCTCCTAGCGCGCCGATCACATTGGTGACCAAGGGCTTCAACCCTCCACCTGCCTCCAGCCCCCCAGTCGCTCAGCAGACTAGGGGCTTTTTTTTTCAGCCCCTAGTGCTTAAAGGAGGCAGATTTGTGCTTTTTGAGGAGACTTCATGAAATCGGGTCTAAAATCGGCATACGGACTCCATTTTTCACAAACAAATAGGCGTTGGAAAGCTACTTTTGTGTCAGACGTCATGGTACTGGTAATTTTTTCTAGATTTTCTATTTGACTATATTTTTTCCAGTCAAAGTGGGGTCCTTTTTCTGCACATCTGGGGCCATAAAAGGTGCAAATGGACTCCATTTTTCAAAAATGAATAGGCACTAGAAAGCTCTCAACATGCTCTATTTAGATATGTGATCTTTTTTCTCAGAATTTTTTTCAGTTACATGAGAATTTGTTTTGAAGCTTTTTTTCTTATGCATTGCTTCCTCTTTCTCAGTTTGTACTAGGGTTTGGGTTTATCTCTTGTGGGGGGTGTTTTTTCTCGCTTTCTATCATTTATATCAGAAAAATAGAACACCAAAAATCTCAAAACAATCAAACCCTTATGGATCTTCTGTCTATTCTAAAAGATCACATAATAATAAAAAATAGTAGCAAGTACAGGTATAGGTACAGGTATAGGTACAGGTATAGGTACAAGTGCAGGGTTTCATGGAAGACTCCTCAGTTGAGTTACTCACATCAGACAACTATCACACCTGGAAGTCTCACATGGCGAGGATTCTCAGGTCACGAGGGTTGTGGTCTTGTCTAGATGAGGTTCAGCCTTAGTTACAGTGTCTTTTTGAGATTCTTCAGTACAAGAACAAGATGGATGAAGCTATGGGTTTGCTATCCTTGCACGTTTCAAGCAGTCTTCTATTTCACCTTGATGCTTTGCTCACTCCTCGGGCCATTTGGTTGAAGTTTGAGACACTTTTTGGGACCATTAATGAGTTCTAAGCATTACAGATTGAGGCAGAGCAACTTCACTATTACCTGAATCATTTTCCACTATTAAGAACTTTTTGACCAAGTTCAAAACTATTCACACTATTTTACAGGGTTGTGGCAAGAATAAGTTAGACACAGAGTGCATTTAATTTATCCTTTTGAAGCTTCATGGTCCATTTCATATATTTTCTTCTTCATTCTATTCCATCATGGATGGCCTAGGTGCTCGTTTTACCATGCCTACCTTTGAATTGTTTTGTAAGTGTTTGTCTTGTGAGCAGTCACACCTTTCTCAGATAGATATGCTCTCAGGATCAAAGAACAAAGCATTGGTTGCTTCGTCATCTAAGGAGAAATAGAAGTAGAAACTGAAGCCCAAGAAAGATTTTACAAGCAGTGAGCATTCCTCCAAACCACCTCCTAAGTATGATTCCAAATCACTTAATCTGAAATAGGGGAAATCTTCGAAGTTTGGTGAGTCTTCCTCCAAGACCTAGAAGAAATCAGAAGACACTTGTAGCTTTTGTGGCAAGGAAGGACATCTAGTTTCCAGGTGTTGGAAATGATTAGAGGCTTTAGAGGAAGCCATGCAGCAACATCATATCTCCTCACCTCAGTTGTCTTCTCCTTCCACAAGGAAAGGCCATGCTCTCACCGCTCGAGCATTGACCTATGGGTCCACTTGGATTTTAGATTTTGGTGCTTCTCACCATATGACTAACACTCAGCAGTTGGTCACTTCTCTTGCCTCTTGTGGTACTTCACAGATTGTCGTGGGTGACTCTACATAGCTTTTAGTCTTGGGTTCAGGTTCTGTCTCTTTGGATGGGGGTACTCTACAGGATGTTCCTGACATCTCGACAAACCTCCTGTCCATTTATCATATTTTCCATTCTAGCTCTGGTAAGATAGTTGATTTCTCACCACATCATGTGGTTATTCGGGACCTCCATGACTCTGATTTGGTTGTGGCTACTAGGTATGTTGATACTGCATCTCATCTTTACAGATTTGATGGATTTGAACCTTCTGAGGGTACAGGTTCATCTCTTATAGCACATGCAGATTCAGTGAGTAAGCTTTGGGATGAGGGTTTGGGCCATGTCAATTATAAATATCTTCAGCAGATGAGTACACAGGCACTTGTTCTTGGTCTTCCACAAATTTCCTGCACAGACGGTGTTTGTCATGGTTGTGTGCTTGGAAAGCATCACAAGGATCCCTTTCTGAAGGGACAAGCCACTCATGCTTTGGCACCCTTGGAGTTGATTCATAGTGACCTCATGTCATTTCCCACTCCTTTTTTTGGGGCCAAGTATGTACTCACATTCATTGATGACTTCTCCAGACGCACATGGGTGTACTTTCTTAAGTACAAGTCTGATGTCTTTGATTCCTTTCGAATCTTCAAGATATTTGTAGAGAAGCAGTCTGGCCTTTCTATTCAGCAGATATGTACAGATAATGGGGGGAGTATGTGAATCAGGCTTTCAGAGATTTTTGCACTGACCATGGTTTGCAGCATCAGTTTACTATTCCCTACACCCCTCAACAGAATGGTGTCGCTGAGAGAAAGAATAAGACTTTACGAGAGATGGAAAATTGTATGATTCAGTCCAGGTCCATGGATCTATCTTTTTGGGTTGAGGTAGTTAATTGTGCCAACTATATTCAAAATCGGATGCCTCACAAGGCGATTCGACATATGACTCCTAAGGAGGCTTGGTCTCATAACAAGCCTAATGTTTCATCATTTCGAGTATTTGGTAGTGAAGCATGGGCATGTATTCCTGATGATCAGAGGAGATCCATGGAGTGGAAGAGTCGACCCCTCATTTTTGTTAGCTACTGTGAGGATGTTAAGGTGTATAGGTTGTTTGATCCTAATTCCAGAGAGGTTTTGTTTCGACGGGATGTCCAGTTTGATGAGTGCATTCCCACAGTGGATACCCTATCTCTAGTGTCTACTTCACTACCTACTCCTCACACTGCAGCTCTTCAGGATTATGTTGAGGATGATTCTGATGAGGATGTTGATGATCCCCCATCTCCACCTCCACTTGCTCCACCTCAGATGCCCAAATGGGCTCGCTTTACTGTTGAGGCAATCAGATCTATGGCAGGTGATCCTTTAGACACTCGTCGCACCCGTTCTCATGTTGCGGGTTCTATTCTTTTGAGTCATGCTCTTTTAGAGGATCCTCAGAAGTTTTCAGAGGTGACAGGTCACCCTGAGTGGGATAGTGCTATGGAGGAGTAGTATTCTTCTTTGATGAGGAATAGTACTTGGGATCTAAGTCCTCTTCCTAAGGGCAAAAAGATGGTTCAGTTCAGATGGTTGTATCACACCAAGTATGTTGCTAATGGTTCTATTGATAAGTACAAAGCACGTCTTGTTGCGAAGGGTTTCTCGTAGGTTGAGGGTA
Source organism: Sequoia sempervirens (assembly GCA_007258455.2). Lineage (NCBI taxonomy): Eukaryota > Viridiplantae > Streptophyta > Pinopsida > Cupressales > Cupressaceae > Sequoia > Sequoia sempervirens. Next base: position 527,151,145 of record VDFB02270651.1, read on the forward strand.
TTGATTACTCTAAGACATTTTCCCCTGTCACCAAGATGAATTCTATTCACTTTGTACTATCACTTGCAACTTCTAGGGTTTGGTCCATTTATTAGATGGATGTGAAGAGTGTGTTCTTGCATGGTGACCTATAGGAGGAGATCTATATGGAGCAGCTTGATGGATTTGTTCAGGATGCTTCTTTGGTTTGCAGACTTCAGCGTTCATTATATGGTCTCAAACAAGCCCCTCGGGCTTGCTATGAAAAGATGGACTCTTTTTTTCTCTCCATTGGTTTCACACACTATCATTCTAATCCCACAGTCTATATTCAAAAAATTGAGAGTGACATCCTGATTCTTGTGCTATATGTTGATGATCTCCTCATCACAGGTAGCTCATCCTCTATGATTCAGCATGCTCAGCGAACTTTTATGGAGTAGTTTGAGATGACATATCTCGGTCCTCTGCACTATTTTCTTGGTCTTTAGGTGATTCAGTCTTCTAATGGGATATCCATTCACCAGTAGAAGTATGCTCTTGATATGCTTCAATGCTTTGGCATGCTTGATTGCAAGCCTTCCCCCACACCTTTTGAGTCAGGGGTTGTTTTGGCAGTTTTTTGTACCTGAATCACACTCGTCCTGATCTTTCCTTTGTGGTTGGCCTTGTCTCTTGATTCTCCCATGATCCTCATGAGAGTCACTGGCAAGCTTCCAAACATATTTTGAGGTACATTCAAGGCACCCTTTCTTATGGAATTCACTACACATCAGGGGATCCTCACATTGTTGGCTACACTGACTCAGATTGGGTTGGTGATGTCAATGATCTGAAGTCTACTTCGAGCTTTGTTTTATGTCTTGGCTCTGGTCCTATCACATGGTCTTGCAAGAAGCGGACTGCTCATGCATTATCATCTACAAAGGCTGAGTACCGAGATGTTGTGCTCACTAGTCAGGAGATTTTAGGGCTTCGACAGTTGATGACTGAGTTTGGTTTTCCTCCTGATAGTCCCACTATTCTTTGGTGTGACAATCAGAGTGCTATACACATTTCTCACAACCTAATGGAGCATCAGTGGACGAAGCACATTGAGCTTCATATGCATTTCATCAGACAGTTGATTCGGGATGGTTCTCTCATCTTGGAGTATATTCCCACTGTCGAGCAGGTTGCAGACATCTTCACGAAGCCTTTTTCCTTACCACACTATCTTTAGTTGTGCTCTATGCTTGGGGTGAAGGAAGTTTTCCTTAGGGGGTCTTTATGAGGCCGGCCTTCATGTTTCTTTCAGCATGTTCTTCTATCTCTTTTTGGAGAGGAGTTTTTTTCCCACTAGGTTTTCTCCTTTTTCTCTGTTTCATAGAGATTTCCTTATACTTGGGTACCTGATCTGGCCTTGTTGTCAGGACCCATTGTTCTTTGCTTTTTGTAGCTTCTTCTAGGTTTTAGCTTCTCCCTAAGTCTAGCTTAAGGGGGGGTGTTAGAGTAATTGGTTATTTACTTGATTAATTAAACAATATTTGGTTAATTAATTAAGTTCTCTTTTATCTCTTTTACACTTAAGCTAACTTTAGGTGCATAATAATTAATTATTTTATTAATTATTAATGTGCAAGCCTATTGTTTTCCTTTCTATTTTTTTTTTACCTATATGAGGTTGTAAACTTTTCTTTTGTAAATTAATTCTTTTACACATTGGCAATATTGAGCTCCACATCTTTGAGCATTTTTTTGTTGCTTCTCTTTGCTTCTCCCTATAACAGGTGTTTTCAGCTTGCAGAGATCTTTGTGCTCCTTCAAAATGCAGTTGCAACATATTAGCATGCAATGACCACCATTTTCTATGACATGATGCATACTTTTATGGAAGATTACGTGGATGATATATTAGAAAAATCATACACCAGAGAGGGACATCTGGAGATTTTGGGAAAAATCTTTACCAGATTGGAGAAATTCAATGTCAGATTAAATCCTAATAAATGTGTGTTTGGGGTTACATCAGCAAAACTTTTGGGTTACATAGTTTCAAAAAAAGGCATTGAGGTGGATCCTACCAAGGTCAAGAAAATAATGGAAATGCCACCTCCAAAGAATATCATTCAATTAAGATCTCTACAAGGTAGGCTACAATCAATCAGGAGATTTATCTCCCAATTAGCAGATAAAAGTCATCCCTTCAATCATTTGCTACATAAGAATGTCTCTTTCAAATGGGATGAAGGATGTGAAAAAACTTTCAATCAAATAAATAAATATCTAATGTCACCTCCCATATTGATGCCACCTACAAAAGAGAGACCATTGTTACTATACATTACAACAACAGACATTTCTTTAGGAGCTCTATTAGCACAGGAAGATCCTGAGGGAAGGGAACAAGCTAGTTATTATATCAGCAGGACTCTGAACGGTTATGAAATAAATTACACCTTCATTGAGAAAGCATGTTTGGTGATGGTATTTTCTACCCAGCAGTTGTGACATTATATGTTAAACCACACAATCAGACTCATAGCAAAGATTGACCCATTAAAATATTTACTCAACAAGGCTACCTTAACAGGAAGACTAGCCAAGTGGGTCATGATCTTGAGTGAATTTGATATCCAGTATGTGGATAGGAGATCCATCAAAGGTCAAGTGATAGTCGATCAGTTAGTTGAGGCTTCATTACGAAATGATCATCCAATAAACATTGAGTTTCCTGGTGTAGACATTCTTATTGTGACAACACAACAATGGAGGCTTTATTTTGATGGGTCATACACACAACGTGGGTCTGGTGAAAGAATTCTATTTTTTACACCTCAAGGAAACACCATCCCAAGGTCATATAGACTCATGTTTCCATATACAAATAATGTAGCTGAGTATGAGGCTTTGATTATTGGCATCAAAGTGGTGATTGAATGGAAAATAACAGAGCTACAAGTATATGGAGATTCACAACTAGTCATTTATTAGGTGAATGATGAATATCAGATGAAAGATGAGAAGTTGATGTCGTATAAAAAGATGATAGATGATCTTATAAATTACTTTCTGGATATCAAGTTTGAACATATTCCAAGGGTAGAAAAAAAAAGTTGTCGATGCTATGGCGACAATTGCTTCTCTTTTACAATTTCCAAAAAAGCAAGGTCATTATGAGTTTATGGTAGAACAAGTGTCTAATCCTGCTTATGATAACCTAGAATCTCAGACCATATGCCATTTAGCTGATAGTCAATCCTCCATTTATGGAAAGATCTACGCTTACCTGAAAGACAATATCCTTCCTCCTGATCTTTCTAGAAACTAGAAATGCAATTTCATTCACCAATCCGCATGACATACCTTAATCGTTGACATACTTTACTGTCGAGGTCTAGATGGTACTCTTCTTTGGTGTCTAGAACATAATGAGTCTGAGACATCTTTACATGAGGTTCATGAAGGTATTTGTGGAACTCATTCAAGTAGACTAACCCTAGCAAAGAAACTCCTCCATTTGGGATATTACTGGCCAAACATGGAAAAGGAGTCCTTTCAATTTGTTAAGAAATTCTAGAAATGTCATATCTATGGTAACTTAATTCATGCACCAGCACAAGAATTGCACCTATTCACATCAACATGGCCTTTTTGTCAGTGGGGACTAGACCTAGTAGGAAAGATTAATCCATCTTCATCCAATGGAAACAAGTTTATAATCACAACAACAAAGTACTTCACAAAATGGATAGAAGCAGATCCTTTAACAACAATCACTAGGAAGCATATATCATCTTTCATACTAAACTACCTCATCTATAGGTATGGAATTCCTCATTCCATTGTCACAGACAATGGTCGACCTTTTAAGAATTAGGATGTGCAGGAACTGTGTAAGAAGTTTCATAGCCAACATCATTTTTCAACACCATACTATCCTCGAGGAAATGGCCAAGCAAAGGCTTCAAATAAAACTATTTTGAAAACCCTGAAGAAGACTGTCAACAATGTTGGATGTGATTGGCACATTCAGTTAAATACTCCTCTTTGGGCATATAGAACCAACATCAAAACACCTACAGGATCTACACCATATGCCTTGGTATATGGATCAGAGGCTATACTACCCATTGAGGTTGAGATTCCATCACTCTATGTATCACTGAAGGGTATCATTCTAGATGAGGATTATAGGCTCTCTAGACTTCAAGAACTAGAACTATTGGATGAACGTCGTCAACAAGTTGTGAACCATTTGATGACATATCAACAAAGGATGTCCATAATCTACAATCACAGGGTAAAGCCTAGAGTCTTTTAGGTTGGGTACTTGGTCCTAAAGGAAAACCCTAGAAATCAACATGATAGAGAAAAGAAAGGGAAGTTTGAACCTAACTAGCTAGGTCCCTTTGTAATAATATTGGTCTATGAATCTGGAGCCTATTGGTTGTCTACACTTGAAGGGGATCTATTTGATGAACCTATCAACAGTATCCATCTTAGGAAATTCTATACCATATTCATCTAGTGCACGGTTGAAAAGGTTGCCTTGATGAAAACTTGGCAAATAGGCGTCTTGGTGACAGAAAATACAAAAAAATACAAAAAAAAAAGAGAAAAAAGACAAAAAGATAAAAAAAGACAAAAAAAAAGACAAAAAGACAAAAAAAGACAAAAAAGACAAAAATACAAAAAAAATCAGAAAAAGACAAAAAGACAAAAAAATCATAAAGTCTGAAAAAGTGCAATAAAAACAAGCAGTGAAAACCTAGAAGTAGGTGCTACTTGTGATTTAAACCAGCTTTTCTATCTATTGGATGAATGACTTGGTTTTCCACTTTTTCCATCATTTTCCACCTAACATCTGAAAGGAAAACATCATGTACATATCCCAGCAAAGTGATCATGTCACACACTAGCTTGGGGGAAAAATCATGAAACCACTGGGGGAAATAAACTTGAGCTTAAATAAATGGAAAAACAACAATATGACAATGCAGAAAACACAATGATCATTGAGAAACTCAACATTAAACATACATCAAACATCAGATCACTTCATAAAATCAACCATCCACATCAAGACAGTTGAAATGAAACCAATCAGAACAGCTCAAAATGGATGATCTAATCTAAATAATGATTGAAATACTTTAAGTAGAGGTTGAATTTTTGTACTTTGATCATTGTTATCATGTCTTTGGAGAAATTTGATGATGTATTGAACTAGAGAATCTAGGAAGAAGAATGATATTTTCTTTGTCTGATGTTTTTGAATTAATTATTTATTGTGTGAATTGTCGTGAGACTTGCTCTACAAAGTATCATTGATGACATTCCAATTTCACATAATAAAATGATTGATTCTTGTCTATTTATGCAAGAAAGGCTCGGGTCATCTTAGTTCAATTATACCTAGATACTTGTGTTACCTTGCAATATCAAAAATCATGAAAGTAGTACTCAAGTCATCATTGGTCTAAATTATACCATTGATGCTTGTACTCACTTTCAACATTTTAAAATCTCAATGATGATAACAAGAAAAATAAAAGGACTGTTAAGATTCCAATGTTTGCATGTAGATTTGAATGGAAAATTAGATTGCATTCATGATATTTTTACATTTGTAGAGTATTTGTTATGAAGATTAGTGAAGAATTCAAAAACGATGTCATCTCATTAATGGATTGAGTATACTTGACATTAACAAAAACATCATCATTATCATGTAGTTGCATAATCATTTCCATTGCATACATTAGAAAACAATTATTATATCATTCCATCATTCAAACATTTTATCATATAATTTGCATTAGTCATGTCATTTCTTCATTTGTGCATCGCATCATAAAAAATTGCATGAGAAAAACTATCAAAAAAAAAATCTCTATGTACTTGCATTTTCTTAACCCATTCATCATATCATATATCATACATTTGAAGTACCATTATATTGATCATTCATTCATCCATTTATTTGCATCATTAATTTGCATTAGAAAAATAAAAAATAGAGTATATCATATTCATCTTCATTATTATGTCATATATCATTTAAAATAATATCCAAAAAAAATAAAAAATCATACATATAGATGCATTTCCATATCATTTACATATATCCATTGTCATGCAACTATCATCATGAATCCATACATCATCATTATAGGCATTATCACATAAAAAATTTGTATAAATCATAGCATATCATAATGATCATAAATTTCATCCATAACATCATAACATAAATCATCACATGGCATATAGTAATAGGAAATTAAATGCATCCATCATAGTATAGCACATATAGATCAATCAATCCACTGCATATCATATAGATCTCAAAATCATAATGTCAAGTATACACTAATTTCTGAAATGAAAAGAGATACAACATCAAAAATGGTTGTGAATCAAAAAACTGGAGTATACATCATGTCTCATATATATCATGAAATAACATCATGGAGCTATGTGGTGCTATCTCCAGATGGTGCAGGCATCTCTGGGCTAGTACCTCCCCCACCATATGTACCAGGATCTCTCGAGTCTCTTGGAAGAGGCTATGTCACACCCACATTAATAGTCCTAGAACGAGTCCTACTTGATCAAGACTGGGCATAATTGACTCTCTGCTCAGAGGGAACAACATCATGTTATTTTCCTCTGTAATACTTTGCCTCTATGCCCACATGGAGAACCTCTCTCACATAATCATCCATAGATGTACCATAAGCCAATCTCTCTAATCTCTCAATTGTAGTTTTTGCCTTCTTTTCAACCTATCTAGCTGCATCTCTCTCAGTTTTCAAAGTGGTAATTTGTGTCTGAGTCGCTGCTAACTGTGCATGTACCTGAGAGAGAGCTTATGCATGAGACTGGGCATGTGTCTGCATCTGCATCTAATTCTGCACCAATAAACCCTGAGCCTATAACAATTGACCCTATAAGGTCTGCACCTACACCTGTAGGCTCGCAATCTGCGTCTACTATTGCTAGGAAGGTACATTGATCTATATATGCTGCTTTATAGGGGCTATTGGTGATCGCCTCTTATGAGGCACCATGATGTCTCTGACATCCAAAACTGGAATAGATCCACTAGGTCCACCTGACCCACTGGCTACACCTGGTCCTCCACCTCCTCCACCACCATCTCCTCCATCATCTCCACCCCTGTCTCCACCACCTCTGTATCCCTCATCATCATCACTACTATCCTCTGTGTAATCTATAGTAATCAAAGGCTCAATAATTTTTGGATGAATATCCCAATCTGAAGGTTGTAAGTTCAGGTACTCTTGAACAATGGTGTCATAGGAAAGGACAGGTCCCCACTCAGTAGAATCTATCTGACGTTGGGCATAATGAGCAACACCTTGGGGCATACCCTGTACAATACCATACTATCTAAGCACCCTCCAAAGCAAAAATCTCTCAATCACAAAATGAGTCTGACCTATCAAGAACATGGACTGATAGAGGTATCCCATCTCAGTATCATCCTCATCCCAGTGATCACAATCCAGATAAGGCCTCCAGGTGACGGCCTCCAAATCATCCATAACTCGCATCCAATGCTCTAACTTACCCAGTCTGGGTTGAGTAATATGACCTATATAACTTTGAACATACGGCCTCATGGCCGGTCTTTGTCTAACTATCACTAGATTCAAAATAGTTATATGCTCCCATGCCCACACTTAGAGCAATGTAACTCTGAAAGACAAACTACGACCTCAAAGGTAGACAACAGAATGTGAATCATGATAAAGATGGGCAAGCATGCACATGCCCCAAGAATATCTGGTACTGTGCACAATCATGCTCTCTAGTACATTGCCCCAACCAATAGAAAGTCCCTTTGACCTACGATCAAGACAAAGGAACTATCCAATGAAACCAGTAAGAATAGAAGGTAGGGTGGCATAGGCATCCACTATATCATGCCATGGAATCTTGTATCCACAAATCCTATCATCCTGGAATACTTTGCATAGAGCCTCAGTCCTGCCCTACTCCAACGAATCATAAACTACAACATCACCAACAACATGAATCCTCAAAATCTTCCAAACATCCTCAGGAGTGACTATCATCTCGCCAGTAGGAAGGTGGAAGGTATTATGCTCGCTATGCCACCTCTCCGCTAGGGTTGTCAAGAGATCTCAATTAATCCTAATCTGGGGCATATCTAAGAGAGAGGATAAACCACAACGTGCAATGGCTGCTATCTTGGGATGCACTAGTTGTGGTGTCAGATCAAAAGTCCTAGGAAACCACTCTCGAATCTAAAGGTTCACAAATGACTCTTGTCATCACAAAGATCAAAAAGTCAAAAATATTTGTCAATCATCAACATCAATCAGCCTATCAAATCAACCTTGCTAATCATGAGGTCAATCATCAACTCTATCAAACAACCTCGCCTATCATGAGGATAATCATCAATCTTAAATTGTACCTCACCTATCATGAGGTCAATTAATCAAATCAACCTCGCCTATCATGAGGTTTATCAAATAAAATTATAATTATTTCTCACCTATCATGAGGATAATTATCGTCAATCAATCATCATACCTCGCTTATCATAAGGTTGAACATCGACTACTCTATTAGGATCATCAATCATATCAAATCAACTGGCTGACATGATAAAAATTTGACATAATCAAGGACAAAATTGACAAATTTCATCATTCTGATTTCAATGCGCTAAAATAGTGTTTTTTATGTGCCATAATATTCAATGTGCCATTAAAACACCTCAATATGCTAAAACAGGTGGTAAAAGTGCCATTTCATCATATGCACCATTTCAGGAAGTCAATGCACAACTTTATGCAGTCTATGCATTGAACTAACAGATGCGCTACTTTACCCTACGTATGCGCTAAATTTTTTGACCTATGCACTAAAGAAGCGTATGCACTAAACTATCATATCTATGTGCTAAAATAGGTCATCTATGTGCTATTCTAGTATATGCGCTAAAATAGAAATCCTAAGTGCTACTGCGGGCTATGGATGCGCTAAAAGAATTCAAATTAAAGAAAAACTGAATAAAAGTGCAAAAAATGAAAAACACAAAAAACAAGGAGGTTCACAGGTATGTACCAGAGGTCCGTAGGCAGTTGGGCAGTTGTGATGACGCACACGCTCAAAAGGGTGAGTTTGGTAGGGGAATGACATCTTGCTCCAACTTTGCTCTCACTCCAAATTCTCAAGATTCAAATTGCACAAATGAATTCTAAATCATCCTTTTAGCTTTTTTATAGAGTGATTAGAGGTGATTTTTATGGGATTTATTTAATTTATTTGCTGGAGATTTAATTCAAAACTCATCACAGGGGCATCATTCAAACTATTTGTCAGGAGATAAATTACTTCATCATCATATCTTTATCAAATCATCAAAAATCATTGGAAAATAACGAAAATTTTGAAAAATCCAAAAAAAAAAAATCATCAATTTATCTCCCGAGGGGCATATATTCATCATCACATGAAAAATCAACATCTCGAGCATACTGAACAAATTTTGTCGATACTAGCAGCAGCAGCAAAATTTTCTTTGAAGCAATGTATAAACACATCACTTCAAAGAGGGGCAAAATGTATACACCTAAAAATGGTCTGGATAATCTAATTAATTAAATACGATTTATTTGATTAATTAACCTTTATTTCTTCTACTATTAAATCAATAGAAATATCTATTTAAATAGTTCATCTTTTAAATTCTTCAATCTTTATTCTATTATTTCATCTTCATTAAATAAACGAATTTCACTTTATTTTATTTATTTATTATAATAAATTCATCTACTATTGAATAAATAGAAATATTTATTTATATAGTTCACATTTATATTCTTCTAATTATTCTCTCTTAATTAAATAATCAAAACTTCAATAGTTTTTATTTAATTATCATTATCTCTCTTCTATTAAATAAACAATATCAAAAACATTTGTTTATTTTAATAATTGTTATTTCTTCCTAAAATTGAATAAAATCCAAGTATTCAAATTCATGCACATATTTCTACAGCTAATCATATTCACCTACCAAATTAGATATTTTATCTCTAATTAATTTATCTCAACCTTCACAGGTAAATTTGGAGATAAACTTGCAAGCAATCCTCTTCATCTTTCTCCAATGATTCTTCCTATCTTTTGGCTGAGTGTTTTGTTGGGGAGGAATAATCTCCATAATCAGCTCAAGTTTCTTCATCCTTCACCATTCAATCCTCTAGATTGAATCCAGACCTTTGATATGTTGCCCCTTCACAAATGTGTTGCCATGAATCTATAAATATAGCCTCTTTCTACAAGAAATGGATCCCAACTTTGTGCAAACTTACTCTATAGAAACACCAATTGAGCAATCAAGCATCTTAGCCATAAGCAAATTATCATTTAGCAATAGCAATAGCAATCATAGCATTTTAGAATCAATATCATGGCAGCATCATAGTCCATTGTAGCTTCTTTTATCAAGTTTCATGTCAATTTAGATTATAGTAGTTTCATCATTATCATTTAGACATCATCATATAGGATTAGATTATTGCATTTAGCAGCATCTCATTCTCTAGATTGGCATTTTAACAGCCATAATTCTTATAAAATCCAAGAGCCCCGTGACTTAATAAATCTTTGGAGATAGAGAGCAATATGACGCTTTCAAGAGTTTTCTTGTATTAATTAGATTAATTATTGTTGATTCTCTTGATATAATGTCTTATTAAGAAGTGTTTGTTATTTTCTTCATTACTTATTCCACACTTACAGATGTAAATGCATAGAAACCATATGTAGCATCATAAATTGTCACCCTTGACAATTTCACTCTATATTCCCCCCCTTAATTTATTGGACTTAATTAAGCTCTTAATTTCCTAAATTATACATTTTTGGCCCAATTTAAAACAGTTTTCTATAATTTGCAAGCATAAAACAAATGCTCTCATTTAATACTTTGTCCCTGACACTTTAAACCCCCAAAAACAGGGTTGGGGCAATGGCACCCTAGGTGCCTATGTCCCCCTATTTTGGCTCCAAATTCAAATATGTCAGTGTCGACATTTTATTATTTAAAATTCAAAAATCTAGTCAGGCATCGGGATCTAATTTTTGGGAAATTAGATTAAATACCTATAAATACCTAGTTATTTCATCATTTGAATATTAAGTGGAAAAATTGAGAACCAAGAGCAAGAATTATCATCAAGAGAATTATTCATCAAGTCAAGAGCAACCATTAAATATTTATTACAACAATTCAAGATCCAACGTCATGTCAAGGTGTATGTGAATTCATGTGTTCATGTTATCATTATTTTGTGAAGGCTAACCTTTGTTGTAGGTCTCTAAAGAATTCAATAATTCAAGAAAATCAAGAAAGCAAGATCTAAGACCTTGAAGTGATGTGTATGACTTCAGTCCTTCAAGGAATCCATTGAAGGGTGGTGAGTTGTAGCACTTTGTGATTTCATCATTCCTTCCTTTCATTTATCCATTTATCATTGACATTGCCATTGTGGAAGTGGAAACACTAACATAGGATTTGACTAAGGAAAGCCCCTAAATGGCACAACCTTTCTTCCCTCTTTGAATGTGTAGCTTTTAGGTATGAAGAAGATTGAAGAAAGATTGAAGGTCAATTATTTTTTGTTGCATTTGAAACCCTACACCTTGAAAACTCACCAAAGCTCACTTACAGAAATATTTGGCAATGATCTGACAAGTTTGTAGATGGAAATCAGAAGCTCAGATCTGACACTTGAGGATTCTGAAAATAGATCCAAAAAATACCTACAAGGACGATGGCACCCCCAGAGGAAATGTCCTTAGAAATTTAGCTAAAATTTATATCACATGTGCATAGTATCCTCCTCGGCTTAGATCTGGTGTCAAAAATTTTGTTACAATTGAACCTAGTTTTTGAAAACTTGTATTTTCATATTAGGGCATGTAGTTTGATTAGGTTAATATAATCAATTCAATTCCAATTCATTTCCTAGGCTCTAAAGGATGTGGATCTAGGTCTGATTGGCTCACCTTATGGTTGAAAGTCAATCTAATCACCTTGATTTGCATCCTAATGTTCTTTTGAAAAAGGAATTGATCCTAGTGTTCTATGTGTTGGACCTAGGATCCCTTTTTCATCAAAACATTTTAGTGAACCCAACATTTTAACATCATAAGCCTTCTAAAATCTATAATAATTCATCCTAAATCTAGGTTTTTCTTTGCATTGCTTTGCATTTCTCATTTAGGGTTTAATTTTTTACATTTTGAAAAGCATAAAAATTTCAAAAAATTGCATATCATATTGCATTGTAAATTGTAATAGGGTTTGTTTCAGTCATCTTAGATTAGATTTACATTCAAATTGCATTCATTAGCTCATTAAAAATCTAAAATTGTTCATTACATTCAAATTGCATCTTTCATCTACGTCTAAAAGGTGAAAAATTGTATAGTTTTCATTCAAAAGTGCATCAAATCATCATTTTCAGAATTTTACATCTTGAAATCAGTCAGTTATTTCATCTTAGATCTGAAAATTGCATTCAAAATTATCATTTACTGTTCAAACATCTTCAACATTGTTGCACATTTGCATTTTCAAGTTCACAATCATAAATTCAACAAAATGTGGAAAAATATCTAATGTCATACCTGTTTGCATACAAATTTGAGAACCTTAGACAGTAATAAAGACAATCAAACTTTGAATTTTCCAAATCCCTATCTAGGACATAGGTGCCCTAGGTGCCTCTGTCTTGCTATTTTTAGCTCAATTTTGGCTTAGATTTTTGTTTTTGTGCTCTCAATCTATTTTTGTAGTTTGATTTTTTATTTGGGTTTTTAAATTGCAAAAAGTAGTGTTACATTTGAAAATAAAGTGTTACTTTGCTTAGCTCATTGCAAATTTGTGAAAAATTGTTGCATTTGACTACTAGAAATTATTAGATCCGTAGGTGCAGTGCATATATTTTTTGAAACATTTCATAATTTGGATAAATTGCATTTCATTTTTGTAAATTTTGAAAACCTTAGGTTGTTACATTACATTGTAAAATTTGGAAACTCATAAAATAGAAACAAATTCAATTCAAAGCTAGGGTTTGCACGCTATCATATAGTCATTTCTTGTAACCTCTACCTCTGAAACTAAAATTTCAAAAAAACCTTAACTTAGACATAGGCACCCTAGGCACCTTTTTCCTACCAAATTTGCTTGAAATTTTAGTGCAAAAACACACCTGTTGTCAGATTGAAAATTTGGGGCCTAATTTCTAGCTTTGTATCTATAACAATTCTGTAAGTCTATTTTCAGTCCTAGGTTACCTTAAAAAGCATACACATAATTTGAATTTAAAATTTAATGATTAAATTTGGAGAAAGCATAGTCATCTGATCATGATGTCAAATCTCTTTCTACAAGCGCATTGTATATTTACCAATCCCTTTAGTTGTGATGAGTTTGAAATGTTAGATGATTCCCTTGGGGACTTCATCTCACCTAGATCGTCCACTAAGACTTCTAACATTCCAATAAATGCAATCATTAATACTCATGATAATCATAGTATTTATTCTCATAATATCCCTCCTAATTGTGAGAGTATCTTAAAACAAGAAAATGAAATCATTGACACATCTCTTAATATCACTTTGCCTATTCTTCATTCACCTCCCAACATCTTCCCTACTTGTGAGAACACTTTGGTGCAAGAGGATGCAATCATGGACAATTATGCCAATCGTGGTTGTTCTTCTTTTGATAGCTCACCCACTTGTGAGGAAGGTATCATGATGTTAGAGGATCTAATCATTGAGTGTCATGAAAATCTTGTTTGTTTCTCTCCCAATACTTCTCCTACTTGGGAAGATATTGTGGCATAGGAGGATGAAATAGTTGATACATTTCTTTCAATAGACAGTAAGATGAATGGTGTAGATGAAGATGCTAAGTTGACATTAGATCCCCCATAAATAGAAGTTCATCAACAAGTAGATAACTTAGTTGAGGTTATGAACGCACAAGTAACAATTGGTTCACCTCCCATTATAGGTACTCATAAACCCCCTGGTATTATCTTGAACTTTGCAAGATAATTCAATAGTAATCACATGTCACAATAACCAAGTTATCACACAATTTCTCACGCATATAATGTTCCTCATCGTAGTGGTAAAGAGTATGATCTTGTTGAGAAACTCCATCATACTCCAGCAAACATCTCCCTTTGAGATTTGATTCAAACATCACCTACATATAATAGGATGATCCAATAGTTTTTGTAGAAGACTTATGTCCCATCATCTATTAGACCGAATGATGTAGCCAGCTTATTTAAGTGTATGCAAGTGACAAAGTTGGATATTACATTCCCTCAACATTAATTACCCTCACTTGAGATCCAAAATAAACATGAATCCTTAATGATAAAGGTGATCATTAATGAAACTAGTGTTAGGCATACTCTCATAGACAATGGAGTAGGTCTTAATGTTTGTAGCATTGATCTTCTAGATAAAATTGGAGTGGACAAGAATCTTATACAACCCAATGATGTTAATATTTGTGGATTTGACAATTTTAATAAAAAATCATTAGGAATGATCACCCTACCCATTCAAGTTAGGCATGTGGATTTTCCTACCCCTGTCCATATCATGCTAGGACCTCTTTTATACAATCTTCTCCTAGGTAGACTATGGATTCATATCATGAAGGGAGTCCCATCTACTCTTCATCGTGAGATTAAGTATGAATATAATAACAAGATATACATAGTTAAAGCAGATGAACACAGTTATAATCATAACATTTCCAACTCTCTTAATACTTAAATGATTCCAACTTCAAAGGTAGAACCCATACAAGTTGATGGTAATCCCAATTGTCTTTCACCGATAACAAAACTCTTGGATGATGATTGGGGGTTGTTAGATTTTACACCTTGTTTCAAAGAGGAGTCTAAAATATCATCATCAATATCCAAAGATGCAAATAAAAATGATCCATCTTCAAACACATGTTTTCCAGATGATTAGGGTTCATTAGATTTTACACCCTCCTTTATGGGAGAGTACAAAATCTCATAATCTAAACCAAGACAGTATTTTGTTTCATTTTCTCAACTTGGTTCTACATCAGCAACATCACCCCATGATGGTGATGGGGGCTATTCAACTCTCATCCCTCATGAGAGGAAGATGCATAACTTTAAAAAACTTTAAAAGGATTTGTGTGCTCGAGAAGAAGCCAATCCTTCTCAGAAGGATGTAGATTAAATCTCTTCATCTGAGTTGGAAGCATGTTATGGTCTTGGATACAAAATTATTTCTAAACATGGATGTAATGCAAACATGAAACAAAATAGGGATTAAGTGAATTCTATACTAGGTTTCCAACCCTCATCTCCATTTTCATCTAATGTGTTATCATCTATTGTATGTATGACATCTTGTGATAATAATTTACAATCTCTTCTTCACAAGGTAAATAAATTTCCCCTACTATTAATCAAGATAATATCTTATCGAGGCTTCTCAAAGCCCGCCTAATTACTCTTCCTCCAAGAACATTAAAGAAATTATACAAAAAAAACTCATTTTGTGCATATCATTGAGTGCATGATCATTCTACCAATGAATTTCAGGCCTTGAGTAATAAAATACAAAAACTTAAGGATTGTTGTGCTCTTCCATGTGTTGATGCACCTAATTCCTCTATTCAATAATGATCTGCATCCTATCATGTTGCTCATCACTATGTGGCATTTGTAGCTTTATGTGTTTTTTCATTGCCATTCATGGTGGTACAATCTTAAGTGCAACCATATTTTTCATGACACCAACATGATAGTCCTTGGTGTGGTTGTCCTTATCTCTATGCTTGGAGGGAAAGGAAAACTAGTTTTGGGAGGGGTGCATTCTTTTCAAGGATCCTATCTTCCCCTCTTTCTCCTTAAAATACCAACATAGCAAGTATGTTGACATTTTAAGGGGGGCATATATTAACCCTAGCCATTTCATACATGTCTTGTCAGATTTGACCTATTTACATACCCCCTTTAGTGGTGGTGTCATTTGTAACACCCCCTGAGGCATAGTTATCAATTCATCCCCCATGACATTAAACTTTATGCACCCCTGTTGCAACCCCTGAGGTAAGTTTTGTTGCACCCCCTAAGGTGAGATTTTGCAAGATAGTTCATGGATTCAGCATAATAGAGCTTGTTGGGTCATGAACTTGAGCATCCATGTTTAACATGGCCACCTAGCATAACACAACTTTCTTTACAGTGGAGCCATGTGTTTCACAAGTGATTTTACATCCTTGTGAGAGCGTCATTTTGTTAGACAGCACATTCGATGGATGATGTTTGGTATTTGAGACAATTTATGACCAAGGTCTCTTTTCCTTACCAACTCAAATCTTTAGTGCTGGGAAAATGTGTCTCAACCTTGCAATTATATAATGATTTATTGTTGATAGGATGTATATATATATATATATATATATATATATATATATATATATATATATATATATATATATATATATATATATATATATATATATATATATATATATATATATATATATATATATATATATATATATATATTCTAGTTACACCAATAGGTGTATACAATGGCATAAGGGGAGAGTGGGATGCATGTAAACAATTTTTTTGTTAACTTTTTTAGGAAACTTCTAAAGTGGCCGACATATATTAGATAAATGATACATTGTAAATCTAGACGGTTAATTATTAGGTTTTAGATCTAATGGTGGATATTTTTTTGGCTTGTCTTGCCCTAGAATTTAATCCTATTTTATGAGGGTGTTGCATTACGACAGTGGTAGAGAGAGACGGTAATGTATTCTGAGAGTCTGATAGTAGTCATGTTGTCTCTTGATCTCTGAGTGGTGATACTCTTGTGAGAAGCTTGCTTTGCAAGTATATTATAATCTTTTTGTTTTACTGAATAATATAGTGGGCGGATTTTGGAGTGTGGGATTTTTCTTCTGAAAGGGTTTTCCCTATGTAAATTATTGTGTCGTGGTATGCATGATATTTGTGTTCATTTATGTTTAAGTTTTTGTAACTGTTAAAGATCTTTAAAAGTTTTGCAGTATTCTCCTCTCAAGATTAGTGTAGGAATTTTTTCCACTACCTTAGCTTCCTTACAAGTGGTATCAAAGCTTGATCACCTTTGGTTTCAGTTGTGGATTGTTGGGTTTTTTGAACAAATCTAGATTTGAGTGGGAGCTTGTGTAGAAGATACTTTGTGATCTTTTTGTAGGAATTTTTAGATGGCAATTTCATTAGGGAGAATAGAGGTGGATGAATTATCTGGAAATAATTTTCAAATGTGGAAACTGAAGATGGATGATCTGTTAATAGATCGAGATCTATGGGATGTTATTGATGAGAATGTTTCAAGGCCTGCAAATCCTACTATGGCTACTCAATATGATGTTCTGGACCGTAAAGACAAGGGTCTAATCATATTGTGTTTGGTAGACTCTATTTTAATTAATTTCCATGCGGAAACCTCTGCACATAAACTATGGAAGAAGCTTGGTGAGATGTATCAAGCCAAATCTTTAGTGAACAATATTTTCTTGAGGAAGAAGTTGTATTCCTTGAGAATGGAAGAGGGTGGAAAAATCACAAACTACCTGGAAGCATTCAATATGTTGGTTTCTCAGGTGGCATCCATTGGTGTCAAAATGGATGAGGAGGAGAAATGTCAAATCTTGCTTTGTTCTTTGCCTGATTCATGGGATTCCCTTGTTATGGCTATTGGGAGTACTTTTGTTATTTTGAAGACTGAAGATGTGGTGGGTTCTTTGTTTTCTGAAGAGATGAGGAGGAAGGTATCCATCACTACCAAGGAGGCCATAAATGTTCATGGAATACCTAAGGAAAAAGGCAAGAAGAATGAGAAGCCTAACCAATCCAAGTCCAAGGGGAGATCTAAACCTCCTGGAAAGTCCAAAGTTATTTGTTGGAACTGCAGTAATCCTGGACATGTTTGTAAGGAATGCAAAGAAGAAAAGAAGAATAAAAAGAAGAAATTTGATTCTAATTTTGAGTCCAAGAAGGAAGATGGAAATGCATTGATTACAACTTTGGCAACTCGTGCAGGTAATGATGCATGGTTAATTGACTCGGGTGCATCTTTCCATATGACCTTTAATAGAGATTGGTTTTCTGCATATGAAGAATTTGATGGAGGTAAGGTGTACTTGGGTGATGATTCTTATTTAAACATTGTTGGTCATGGTAAAGTTAAAATTAGGTTTCCTAATGGTAGAATAAAAAGGATTAATGGTGTGTTGCATATCCCTGGTTTAGCACGAAATCTATTATTTGTAAGCAAACTAATAGATGCAGGTGTGCAGGTAGTTTTTTCTAATGAAAGGTGCAAGATGGTCAGAGGTGCTATGGTGATTGCTAGAGGTGTTAGATATGGCACATTGCATAAGCTTGATGCACGCACTATTGAGTGCAATTGTACTTCTATGAAAATCAAGTTTGTGGAAGAAGTGAGGGTTTCACCTTCAGTAGATGATCATGGATTTTGGGTACCCAAGGGTGTTCTTTCTTCTGAGACAAAGTTACCTACAGAGAAAACTATGTTATGGCACTGGAGAATTGGCCACATTGGAGAAAAGGGTCTAAGGACCTTGAAAAATAAAAACCTTGTTGAAGGTTTGTCCCATTGTAATCTTGAATTTGCTTTCTGTGAGCATTGCATTTATAGAAAAACAAAACCACATTCAATTTATTCGAGTTCTCATAAATCTTGTGGTGTATTGGATCTTATTCATTTTGATGTGTTTGGTCCTATAGATGTTCCTTCAATTATTAAATCCACATATTATGTTTCATTTATTGATGATTATAGTAGAAGGACATGGGTATATTTTTTAAAGAGTAAATCTAAATTTTTCAGTCGATTTAAAGAATTTAAAGTAATGGTTGAGTTGCAAACTGGAAAGAAAATAAAATGTTTGAGGATTGATAATGGTGGTGAATTTTTCTCTAATGATTTTGATAGATTTTGTAAATATTGTGGTATCCAGAGACATAAGACAACTCTGTATTCTCCACAACATAATGGAGTTGTAGAAAGAATTAACATGACACTGATGGAGAAGGCTAGGAATATATTGAGTGGTACTAGCCTAGAACAAAGGTTTTGGGTTGAAGTTGTTGCCACTGCCTGTTACCTAATTAACAGGTCTCCTACATCAGCTCTTGTTGATAAGATGCCTATAGAGGCATGGTTAGGTTACAAGCCTTCATTAAGACATCTTAGAGTCTTTGGTTGTGAGGCATATGCACATGTGCCAAAGGAGAAGTGAACAAATTTGGAGAACAAGGTTGTGAAATGTATCTTCATCGGATACAGTTATGGTGTGAAAGGATACAAGCTTTGGGAACCTATTGCACAAAAGGTAATATATAGTAGAAGTATTATTTTTAGAGAAACTAAGCCTTCTTCTATTACATTGCAGCCAGAACAAAGTAAACAGGAAGATGTGATTCAATTTCCTTCTACACCTGAGAAAGTTGAATCGAGGCCCAAGGATAGACAAGAAGTTGAGGAGAGCTCATCTAGCTCTAGATCTTTAGAAGAGGAGCAAGAACCTCCAACTCAACTTGTTCGTAGGTTTACAAGGAATAGACAACCACCTAAAAGGTATACACCTAATGATTGGAGATTTATTTTTACTTTGTATACTAACATGGATGAACCCAAATCTGTAGAAGAGGCATTAGGTATGATTAATGTAGAATCTTGGAAGATTGTTATGGATGAAGAAATGGCATCTTTGAAAAATAATGATACATGGGATCTTGTACCATTGCCTAAAGGACGGAAACCTATTGGTTGTAAATGGGTGTTCAAGAAGAAGATTGGTCCAAATAGATGTATTGAAAAGTACAAAGCAAGGTTGGTTGAGAAAGGTTACTCTTGAGTTGAGGGTGTTGATTATGGTGAGATATTCTCTCTTGTTGCAAAAATGACATCCATTAGATTTTTGCTTGCTATTGTTGTTGGTTATGATTTAGAGGTTGAGAAAATGGATGTTAAAACTACTTTCCTTCATGGTGACTTGAAGGAGGATATTTATATGACACAACCAGAGCACTACGTGGTGAAAGGTAAAAATAAGTTGGTTTGCAAATTGAAGAAACCTTTGTATGGCTTAAAACAAATTCCTAGGATGTGATACCAAAAATTTGATACATATGTGTTGAGTTTGGGATTTGAGCATTCTAAATCAAATCATTGTGTTTATTATAAAATAGATGGTGATAATTTCCTATTTATTGCATTATATGTTGATGAAATTTTATTTATTGGCAAAGGGAAAGGTATGATTTCAGAACTAAAATCTCAACTTGCTGCTAAATTTGAAATGAAAGACCTTGGTACAACTAGACACATTCTTGGGATGGAAATTAAAAGAGATAGAGTGAATAGAAAGGTATGGCTTGGCCAAAGTAAGTATGTCAATTCAATTTTATAGAGATTTAACATACAAGATTGTAGACCATTGTGTGTTCGCCTTTCTATCGGAACAAAGTTATCTATTTCAAATTGTCCAACATCTCCATCAGATATGGAAGACATGAGCAAAGTTCCTTACAAGTGTGCAGTTGGAAGTTTGATGTATGTTATGGTTTGTACTAGACTAGACATTGCATTGCCCAAGAAGTGGGAGTTCTTTCCAGATATATGTCTAATCCCAATAGAGTTCATTGGGATGCAGTTAAAAGAGTCTTCAAATATTTGTGTGGTACCTCATATTATTCCTTATCTTATCATAGTAATGTAACTGAAGATGAGATCTCCCTTGATATTCATGGTTATGTGGATTCAAGTTGGGTATGTGATGTTGATAGCAAAAGATCCACCAATGCTTATGTGTTTACTTTATTTGGTGGTGCAATCAGTTGGATGAGTAAGCGACAGGTTGTGGTTGCTTTGTCCACTACTGAAGCAAACTATATGGAACCTACTCATGCTTGTAAAGAATCCATTTGGATTAAGAGACTATGTTAGGATATTGGAATAAAACAAGGTGCAGTGACAATTTATTGCGACAGTCAAAGTGTGATATGCGTAGCCAAGAACCCAACATTTCATGCCAAGACCAAGCACATTGATGTATAGTATCATTTTGTTAGTGATATGGTAGAAGATGGTAGGGTGAAGTTGGTTAAGGTAGAGACTTTGATGAATGTTTTTGATTCTTTAACTAAGCATGTGAGCACAAAGAAGTTTAGATGGTGTTCAAAGAATATGGGCCTTTCGTCCCCCAGCAATTAAGAGATAATGTTTACTCCCTCCCCTTGCTCTTGCAAGGTGTTTGAAAAGTGGGAGATTTCTAGGGAAAATGTGTCTCAACCTTGCAATTATATAACAATTTATTGTTGATATGATGTATGCATATTTATATATATATTTCCTAGTTACACTAATAAGTGTATAGAATGGCATAAGGGGGAGAGAGTGGGATGCGTGTAAACAATTTTTTTGTTAACTTTTTTAGGAAACTTCTAAAATGACTGAAATAGATTAGATAAATGATACATTATAAATCTAGACCATTAATTATTAGGTTTTAGATCTAATGGTGGATATTTTGTTGCCATGTCTTGCCCTAGAATGTAATCCTATTTTATGAGGGCGCTGCATTATGACTACGGTAGAGAGAAAATATGATGTATTCTGAGAGTCTGATAGCAATCATGTAGTCTCTTAATCCCTAAGTGGTGATACTCCTTTGAGAACCTTGCTCTACAAGTATATTGTAATCTTTGTGATTTATTGAATAATATATTGGGCAGCTTTTGGAGTGTGGGTTTTTTTCTCCCGAAAGGGTTTTCCCCACGTAAATCACTATGTCATGGTATGCATGATATTTTTTTTATTTTTGTTTAAGTTTTTGTAACTGTTAAAGATTTGTTAAAAAATTCCATTATTCTCCTCTCAAGATTAGTGTAGGAAGTTGCTCCGCTACCTTAGCTTCCTTACATTTAGTACTAACATTTTTTTCGTGTATGTCTTTCATGTGTCTTCTTCATCTTTACATCATGTTCACATTGTGTTTTTTTTCATTTCATTGTCATCTTTATGTTCCATCATGCCATGCATTTTCACTGTGTATGCTTCGTGTTTTTCAACATGTATGTTTGTGTATGTTGTCTTGTGTGTTCCTTTGTGCTTATGTTGGTTTTCCATGGGATCTTGGATCCTGGGGGCTTGTGCACTTCCCCTTGATCCTTAGTCATCCTATCTCTTCAACATTTGTACATTTGAAGCCCTCTTGACATATATTTCTCTACTTTAGTGTGAGTTTGAGTGTAGGTTTATACTCTCACTAAAGTGGGGGTTAAATGTAGCATTGTAAATTGTCACCCTTAACAATTTTGCTCTATGTTTTCCCCCCCTTAATTTATTTTACCTAATTAAGCTCTTAATTTCCTAAATTATGCATTTTTTGGCCCAATTTAAAATAGTTTCCAACAATTTGCAAGCATAAAACAAATGCTTTCATTTAATACTTTGTCCCTAACACTTTAAACCTCCCAAAATAGGGTTGGGACAGTGGCACCCTAGGCACCTATGTCCCCCTATTTGGCTCCAAATTCAAATATGTTAGTGTCAGTATTTTATTATTTAAAATTCAAAAATCTAAAGTCAGCCATCAAGATTTAATTTTCAAGCAATTAGATTAAATTCCTATAAATACCTAGTTGTTGCATCATTTGAACATTAAGTGGAAAAATTTAGAATCAAGAGCAAGAATTATCATCAAGAGCATTATTCAACAAGTCAAGAGCAGCCATTAAATATTTAGTGCAAAAATTTAAGATCCAACATCATGTCAAGGTGTATGTGAGTTCATGTGTTCATTTTATCATTGTTTATTAAAGGTTAACCTTTGTAGGGTATGTGAGTTCATGTGTTCATGTTATCATTGTTTTGTGAAGGTTAACCTTTATTGTAGGTCTCCAAAGAATTCAAGCATTCAAGCAAATCAAGCAAGCAAGATCTAAGACCTTGAAGTGATGTGTATGAATTCAATCCTTCAAGGAAGCAATGGAAGGGTGGTGAGTTGCAACACTTTGTGATTTCATCATTCCTTCCTTTCATTTATCCATTTATCATTGACATCACTATTGTGGAAGTAGGAACACTAACATGAGGTTTGACTAAGGTAAGCCCCTAAATTGCACAACCTTTCTTCTCTCTTTGAATGTGTAGGTTTCAGGTCTAAAGAAGATTGAAGGTCAATTATTTTTTATTGCATTTGAAACCCTACACCTTCACAACTCACAAAAACTCACAAAAATATCCAAGAGTGATTCAACAAGTTTGCAGATGGAAATTGGAAGCTCAAATCTGACACTTGAGGATTGTAAAAACATATCTAAAAAATACCTACAAGGATAGTGGCACCCCCAGAGGAAACATCCTTGAAAATTCAACTGAAATTTATATCACAGGTGCACAGTGTCCTTTTCAGCCCAAATCTAGTGTCAAAATTTCTATTACAGTTTCCCAGTTTTTGAAAACTTGTATTTTCATATTAGGGCATGTAGTTTGATTAGGTTAATATAAGCAATTCAATTCCAAATCATTTCCTAGGCTCTAAAGGATGCAGATCCAGGTCTGATTGGCTCACGTTATGGTTGAAAGTCAACATAATCACCTTGATTTGCATCCTAATGTTCTTTTGAGAAATGAATTGATCCTAGTGTTTTATGTGTTGGACCTAGGACCCCTTTTTCATCAAAGCACCATAATGAATAATTTGACAAGCTTACTAATACAACCCTCATCATGACACTAAGTTTTATTAAAGTAATTAATGAAGTTCTTCTCTTGTTTATCTATCAAAAATATGATATCCTTATTACTAGCATGTCCAGATTATAAAATATAATATCAAGCTATGTGATTGAAAAATGCAATGTTTCACATATTTTATTGAATTGTACATATTTTTCAAATATGCCTCATGTATGTGCTAAATATATAAAAGTACACAACAATCAAATGAAAATCTACAAGTTACATTATAAAAGTTGATAAGTAACATTCTAACAAAATAAAATGTTAAATTGAAACCATTTTATGTTATAAATTATGAAATATATATGTTCTTATAAACTTAGTAGTAGACATTTATAATGAGTTAAATTTAATTTAAATAAAGAAACTAAAGTTAGTTAAAACTCGATGGCTTCAATCTCAGCACTAGCATCATTTTTCATGAATAAATTAACATGTCAATCTTCTTCATACTTCTTTCCTCATGTATAAACTTTTGTCAACCATTCATTTATATCTTTAAATTTATTTCGAGTATGTGACTCATACAATAGGTACACAAACTCTTGTTCATTAAAAAACTAAAGGTATACAATTGGTATCCCACATTAATAGACCATTAATAAATTATTATTTTGAGATAAAATAAATCAATGATTAAACTTAAGATCCATAAATATAACTAACATTATTTTAATTACACCATATTTATTTGTCAAGAATGTGGAATAGTTGATTTTTGTGAATGTTTCACCATCATTTTCTATATACATGATGTTTCCTATGAAAATGGAACATTATTCATGGTGTTTGGTATTTTGTAGTAAAAAAATTATCTTTCTCCTTTATATGCTACAAGTTGACACATAAAGCCATCTCACCAATAGGTGTTCATTCAAGATCCTCGCTTGAGAAATCATTTACTTTAGTGGGAATGTCTTACACATCTAGTTTGATGAGTAATTCTTGTTTATTCTTTCTACTCATTCTAAATAACATTAAGATGGTTAGTAGTCCTCTATCTTGTAAAAAATATGTAGGAACAATTCTCTTGATTTTTCTAATGACTCCATGATATAGTTCTCTTTCATGTACATTCAGATATAATTTGCTATCAGTGTAATCATTACACCTGTCTAAAATATAAGTGCTAGTAAATATAATCAATCAATTGAATTTCAACCCACTTTACTTTGGTATTCATACGTCTCTTTGAGATTCAAAATAATATAAGAATGGTTTTAATGATTTTTTGTAAGAGAGTATATCGAACACTAGGATTAGGTCATGTTTTCATATAATCCATCTTGATACATACAATATGGTGAAAGAACAAATTGTTGAGTATATCAAACTTCATATCAAATCATGTTTTTATAGAAAAAATATATATTAAAGTAATATATAAAAATTTCTCATGGAATGTATTTTGTAGATCTATATAAATGTACCCAATTGGCACCTCTAGTAATGAACTTTAGGGTGTATCTACCCTATATTTGATTGAGGACAATACTCAATTGAGGTGTAACAACATTCTAGCTTCAGTATTTCTCTCAAATATCATGGACTTAAGGAGATTGTTGGTTTGATTGTAGGTATAGCAAACGTGTATATCAATGAGATCTATTAACTATGTTGAGAAGAATGCAATCATGCCCAACCTATGGTAGCTTGGAGTTGTAGAACATTATCCACTTTACACCCTTCATATTTAAAATTTTCTTCAACTACAAGCACATTATTCATGTTTCCTTTATAGGTTCTACAATTAATAGGAATTTTTCAAGAGAAATTGTGATATCGACTTTCCATACTTTCAATAGAACTTATGGCATATATCAATGTCCACACACTGTTATATTTATACAATAGAATTTACCTTCTTTCTTCATATTTTTTTGAAATCTGATGAATTATTATTTAAATGAGAATCTAATATACTAGATAAGATAAAATATGCTAATGACAAGGTTGTATTGGTGTGTGTCTACTAATAGACAACTGGTTATATGAAGCTCGTGAATCAAATGCTAACTATTGATTTGCCACTTCACTTCAACCAATGTAGAAAATGCTTAAGAAATTTGAGAATTTTACAATCTTAAGACAAATTTATGGTAATATATTTGTTGAAACATTATTATAGTTGGTTTCTTGCGAATCAAATTCTAACAATTAATTTATCGGTCATATAGCTAATACAAAAATTTATAGTAATGCACCATAAATGGAGCTTTTTACTCATTTGGTTGGTGTTGCATACCTTATTGTTGAGCATTAAAAATCAATCACACTTTCATGTAATGAGGATGAAATTCAATGGAGAAGATTATCTCTTTGTGCCAATTTGAAAGCTCCTTTTCATGCCTATGGTTACTCAAGTCTAATAAGAAAATAATAGTTGAGCAACTTACCAAGCAACAATAACCAGTTTTGATCCTATAAACCATGAAAAAATGAGAATCAACTATTAAATGTAGATGTTGAGACTAGTTTGAAGGTGTTCCACAGATGATTTTTGTTGCACCAAAAGATCGATCAGTTAATGCCAATACAACTGTTAGAGTTAATGAATCCACGGGAGGCAATTAAGCCATGTCATGAACCCAAGCATTGCACTACACAGCACAAGGAAACCAAGGGCACACACCTTGCAACAATCCCCCCAAGTGCAAGTGAGGGGTTCGAACCCTGACCCAATCTCTAATACCAATTTTCATTGGACAAAAAGATTGACTTGTTAATGCCCAATACAACTGTTAGAGTTAATGAATCCATGGGAGATGATTAAGCCATGTCACAAACCCGAGTGTTGCACTGCACAACACAAGGAAACCAAGGGTGCACACCTTGCAACAAAGGGATGTTGAAGAAGAAAATTATATAGTCTTAAAGAAAGTTAGATGAAAAGATGTAGCTGATGATCAAGGATTTACAAAAGAGGTGGTTGGAAAGCTACTAGAAGATTATGAATATACCAATGAGACAGAGGAAACAAAAAATTGATACAAAGGGAGGAGCCCATGATGAGAAAGAGCATATAGAATTAAGAGGTGCTTGTGATGCTAATATCACAGAGGTTGAAGAATTTAAATCTATTTTTGATAGCTTGATCAATAAGGGACACATGCTCTTTCTGATTGCTTATACAATATTTGCCAAAGAAGGAAGAGATAACCCAAAGGAATGATTTTGGTGGGTTGTTTCAGATGATAAAACCTTGGAAAATTATGAAGGAATGAATGGTACAAGTTCAAGTCGTGATAAGCAAGTCAAATATGAGTATGAAAGTATGTCTCCTTATTCAAAATCGATGCTAACTAAAAGATTATCAAAGTTTCAGTCCGGTGTCTCTTTTAAGGAGCTTAATCAAGGGAAAGAGTATTTTTTTAACTCTTCACATTCTCAACCAGAGTTAGCATTCTGGAAGACAATGGAAGACATGGAAGAGTCTAAAATTGTAGGAAAGGAAATGTTGTCAACAGAAACATATTTTGTATTTAAAGCACCTCCAAATCTTGGCATAAAGATAAATCAATCAACATGAAGCTGCGAGCAACAACCTCTTCAAACAGAAGATTTTTGACCTTCAAAATTTGGGATCGGTGGCCTTAGTGATCAATTCACAGACATATTATGAAGAGAATTATTATGTACTCTATTCTTGTCAAGTTACTTTGATGGCTTCTTCATAATAACTTGATAGGAATAGAGTACATAATAATCCCAATTGACCACAAAGGCTACATATGTTAAGATATCTTAACATATGGAGAGCTATAGTTGTGGTCACCTTTTTGTTTGTTTTTGTTTCTGTTAATGATTCCAATATGATAACTTCCTAATTGAGCATTTAATAATGTCAGTGGTTGGGATATCCTTAAATGATACTACAATTTCAAAGGCTTTTTTATGGCAGCCAAGAACATGTAAAAAGGACTATGCAATACAACACACAAGTGATAAAGAAATTAGAGCAGCAAAACAACACAAGTCACACACCATGATTTTAGTCTAACTTTCCAAAGAGATATGTGGTAATTCAAAGATCTTCAAACAAGGTTCAAATATCCATTGAAGGGTTAAAAAATCATGTGCCCACCTGCGAGGAGTGGCATATCTTGCATTGGATGGAATGATTGACTATTAGAAAAGAGGATGGCTTGTCACTTGAAATGTGCCAACTATGACATACTAATTGTTTAAACAAAATAATCCCTAGGAGAGGAAGTCATGGTATGTCAAGTATGCATATAAGATGAATGGATGTGGTTAGGATAAGGCATAGGAACTGTTTGACAAAATGCCACAAAGATTGAGCATAGGAAGGAAGTTAAGGTATTCGACAAAATTGTTGGATAATAAGGATAATATAGAAAGAAGGCAGAAGTTTATGTTTGGGAAAAAAAAGGAATAAAACAAAACAAAATAATAAAAATAAAGCAATAAAAATAAAAATTGGATTTTTTTAAGTTTGACACAGATTGAAGATATTATTTATATATATATATATATATATATATATATATATATATATATATATATATATATATATATATATATATATATATATATATTGTTGTCTTGGAGGCAAAACCATTATTGTAATGAATCGTAATTGAAGAGCAGCAGTTGTGTGAAGGTTGTAATCAATTTCTCTAAGCAACTTTGTGGATGTATCATTGGCATATTGTCAAGGTTTTATCACATGAATTTTTGTCTTGTCTATTATTCTGTTATTCCATTTTATTTTCTTCTTTATTTTTTTGCAACTAACTTGTGCTACAATATTTTAAGTTTGTGGGTTTTACACTTCCCGTTTTCACAAGTGTTATTAGAGCAATATTTTAAAGTATTCAAAAAAATTGTTGGATAACGAGGCAAAAGTTTATCTTTGGGAAAAAAGGAATAAAACAAAAAAAACAAAACAAAATAATAAAAACAAAGCAATAAAAACAAAACTGGATTTAGAAACTCCATGGATGTATCACTGGCATATTGTCAAGGTTTTACCACATGAATTTGTGTCTTGTCACTCCAAGCTTATGGAGTAAAATGGAGTCTTTATATGACAAAATCCTTGACAAATCAGATTTACTTAAAGAGGCAATTGTATAGTTTGCGAATGAAAGGAAGGTATAAAAATTGTTGAACATTTAAATATTTTCAATACTCTTATATGCCAACTAGCTAGTGTGGGTGTAAAAGTTGAAGATGAAGACAAAACGGTTACGTTATTGTGTTCATTGCATGAATCTTAGAATCACTGTCACTTTTGTTAGCTTTAGCACAACTTACACCCTTGAATTTGATTATGTTGTGGGAGTTTTGTTGTCTAAAGAGGTGCAAAGGAAATCTAACATAGAAGCCGCCACATCAAAAGCAATGGTGGTTAGGAGTCGCTCCACAAAAAAATGGGAAGATTCAAAAGGTACATCCAAATCTAAGTCAAAAGGCAAAATGGATAAGGGAAAATGTTGGTACTGCAATAAATTAGGGCATCTCAAGAAAGATTGTTAGAAGAGGAAAGAATACAATGATGACTCCAAAAAAGAAGAAAATATGGTTGAGGCAAGTATCAAGTAAATTTTTTCCAAAGTGGAGATTCTTGGATAATGACAACAATACAATATAGAAAGAAAGCAGAAGTTTATCTTTAAAAAAGATAAAAGAATTTAAAAAAAAAAAAAGATAAAACAAAACAATAAAAACAAAGCTGGTTTTTTCTAAGTTTGGCACAAGTTGAAGATATTATTATATTTTGTTGTCTTGAAGGAAAAACCATTATTGTAATGAATCGTAATTGAAGAGCAACAGCTATGTGAAGGTTGTAATCAATTCCTCTAAACAATAAGAATATCAATACTTTTCCCTGTGGATGTTTCCTTGGCATATTGTCAAGGTTTTACCAAGTAAATTTTTCTGTTATATTATTTTGTTATTCCATTTTATTTTCTTCATTATTTCTTTGCAACTAAATTGTAGTGCAATATTTTAAATGTAGATTTTACATTTCTATTACCACAACAAAAATGTTAGGAAATAAATTGATCTCAGGGGCAGCAAAGTATACGCTAATTGAGAATGGTGATAGCCGAAGAGGAGAAAGAACTTTAACAAACACATTTGACACAAGAGGATGCCAAAACTAAAATACAAGTCTAAGGGTGAAACTCCAAAGCTTGATGAATCCATGTTTACCAAATTAGGCAGTCTTCTTAATCAAAGAGTTCCTATTTGAGAAGATGAATAACATTTTTATGAGTAAAAGAGTAAATGGTAATATCTAGAATCGACTTGGGGAAGATCAGGAATACTGGATACCTAGGGTAGTGACATGACAACCATGGCAAGATTTCAATCTACCTCTTTACCTTCAACCAGACGAATTGAAAGCATTATTGAAATCACATCATAAAAGAACATAATATTACAGTTGCTGACATCATGGCAGTTAGTAGTTCAGCTTGCACATATTTGTGGTTGCAAACTATTGTGTCACTCTGATGTATATATATTATACCATTTGAAAACAACAATTAGAATTGAATTAAACTATTTTCACTCACAGATGGAATAATAACTCTTGACACACTCCAAATTCCTGCAAAAGATAGAGGGGATCACGTGCCTTTTCTCTGTCGGAGATTTTAAGGAAATTGGAAGAAAGAATTGTAGCATAAATGAGAACTCATAACATGAAGATTGAATTTGTGGAACTTATATCACCAGCGAAATTCATCAAAGAGAATTTATCCGTTGAAGGAGAATAATGATGATGTTTGCTACAAAGGTTAAGAAGACTTTGAAACTAGTTCATTGCGTGAAGACAGAAAGCCTATTATAACAAGCGCTCTGCGGGAGCTGGAGTCCCTGCCATGAGCAGGGCTGTTTGCATGCAAAAGAACAGAAATAAACTCATATGAAAAAGCGCAAAATGTTGGGATTTTAAAACAAGTCAAAGTTTGACAGCAAATAAACTGTTTACTCAATGGTTTAATAATGAGAATGCAATCAAACCACAAAAACAATTCAGGAATTTGTGAATCTTGATGATTATAGTTTTTCATGATGACATCGTGGAAGTGCATCCGCTATATGCAATTTAAGTAAGTCACAAAAATTAGAAGGTAATAAAGCAACATGCTTGCATCAACATCATATAATTGGAAGTCCAATGCCAATGGATCATTAACTGTGATAGAAGATACATTTCAAGACAAATGTTTGAAGGACGTAACTGAGAAACATTCAGAGTTCATAAGCTACCCAGCAATGGCTAGCAAGAAGCATGGAGGAGAATATGTGCAAAGCATTTGCTTAGATCAAGCAATGTTCAAATTTCCATAAGCTATAATACATAAATCAATGTTGTTTTTGTTTTCAATGGCAATACTTCTGTCTCACCCAAACGCTGAAAAGTATATTTAGAAAAACTGCAGATGCATTTATCCTTGTGTTGTTTCAGTACCAAAATTGAGTGTCGTTTCAGTACCAAAATTGAGTGCTTTTAGCATTGAAATTGTCTAAACCACAAAAGCGATGAAACTGTCCCTTTTTCCTGTGCAGATTGATTTTTCAAAAACCTAATTTAGGGTTCCATTAGAGCTTAAAAATCATCTCTGAACTATGCAGATTGGTGGTTACCTTGCCCTCCAGCATCTCTGAAACAAAACAAATTCTTTAGCAGGAGAGAGGAAGACAACATTTTGTAAAAGTCAAGTAATTAGTTTGTGCAGAATAAATAAGTACCTGTGTTAATTTGCAAATCTCTTCTTAGTTGGGTGGAAGTCCGATAGCATTGTCTTGTTTGACAATTATAATGCAGTTGTCCATGGCAAGTGTAAATGTTCCTTCTAATTGGAATTTGTGTAGCATGAACATCACCATGGACATGTCTCTTTTGTAATTTAGATAAGGTATTGCAGCAAGTTGAGGGAAATTCTGTTCTAGCAATTCTTTCTGTAGGTAACAATCCAGATCTCCATTCGTTGTGTGTATTGTGCATTCAAGGAATTGCCTATATTGGAATTTTGTTGTTGTCGCACATGTTGCGCACTGGACAACGTTATTGTCTGTTGTTTCAGTAAGAAAAACTCTTTGTTCACAAGTCACGCATACCGGCTGGTATGGTGGCAGGTGGACATTCTTTGGTTTCAAGGTGCCAACTACCTAGAATGGCAATGCAGATTTCATTAGAAGGCATAGCAATGTCTGGATGGAACAAAAGTAATGGAGAAGTATAAAATGTAAGTGAACAAAAGTAATGGAGAAGTATAAAATATAAGTGTCTAGTAATAATAGTTGTTCACTGTTGAGATCTCTAGGCTAAGAAAAGTTAGATCAGTAAGGTACAAAGTTGCTCTAGGAACTAGTATAGATTGCATTGTGTCTAAAATAATCAAAATCCTTTGAAGATAAGTGTACAATATTGTGAGGCTAGATACCTGTGTGTTGATAGAAACCAATTTCCCCAGGAAAGCTTTAGTACATAGGTCATTCAGCTCGTCAATGAACGTGGATTGTGTTGTTTGCATGAGTGTTGAGCCTATGTGTCCGCTGCGAACAATGTTTTTGAACAGTACCAGTGGCTTTGTTGCTGATGCCAATAACATTCGCACTTTTGCATAGGGTGTTGTAAAGCTGCTAGGTACTATAATCTGTAAAGTGAACAATTTAGTTAGTTGTCATGGCCAACAATACGCATGATGAAAAGGATTTAGGGTGAGGTTTAAGATTATTGCATAATATCTTACAGTAGCTAAGTCGTTGTGCGTGTCTCCATCCCTGATGTGTAGTTCATGTTGCGTCGGCATTTGATAGTGAGCAGTAACAATAGCAGCAATTGATCCAATTGGATAGCTATCTTTTGATTTAATCAGCTCTGAGATGGTTGTGTCAGGTATTAGTCTACGCTCTTTGCAGACTTTAGGAATGGTTTGCATGGTGGTTTTACTAGTGAACTGGAGACAGTAATCAGCATCTCCTCTGTCATATTTTGATTTTTTTTTAATCACAAAGTTTGTGATTCGAATACTTGTACCAGGCGATAGATTTGGCAAGAATATGTCAATCAATTTGTTGTTAATGTTTGTTGTTATTGTCATTTGGCCATAGCTATCGACCAAGTCAAGATGTAGAATTGGTACTTTTGGCTGGGTTGGAGGGTTGTTGGTAGCAGCAGGGCCATAGATGACCAGGACATCACCTTCGAAGGCTACAGCCGATTGTTTTGTACAAATATCAAGTATGCTTGATGGCTGAACGAGTTCTGTCTTCATCCTGTAAATTGCAATAGCAGGAATCATAGAGATAGAATAAGCAACTGACACTGGTAAAAATGAAGTTACATATGGCATGAATGTTTTTAAATACTTGCCTCTTTTGTTGTTGGCTCTAACATGAATGAGCAGCATCATTTCGAGGGGTGGCTATATGGTTGTGACCTTGTTCTTGAATCTCGTTTGAGCAAGCAGCATCACTGGCAGAGGTGTCTACATCACTGATGGATTGTTTTGTACAAATATCAAGTATGCTTGATGGCTAAACGGGTTCTATCTCCATCCTGTAAATTGCAATAGCAGCAATCATAGAAATAGAATAAGCAACTAACACTGGTAAAAATGAAGTTACATATGGCATGAATGTTTTTAAATACTTGCCTCTTTTGTTGTTGGCTCTGACATGAACGAGCAGCATCATTTCGAGGGGTGGCTATATGGCTGTGACCTTGTTCTTGAATCTCGTTTGAGCAAGCAGCATCACTGGCAGAGGTGTCTACATCACTGATGGATTGTTTTGTACAAATATCAAGTATGCTTGATAGCTGAACGGGTTTTGTCTTCATCCTGTAAATTACAATAGCAGCAATCATAGAAATAGAATAAGCAACTGACACTGGTAAAAATGAAGTTACATATGGCATGAATGTTTTTAAATACTTGCCTCTTTTGTTGTTGGCTCTGACATGAACGAGCAGCATCATTTCGAGGGGTGGCTATATGGTTGTGACCTTGTTCTTGAATCTCATTTGAGCAAGCAGCGTCACTGGCAGAGGTGTCTACATCACTGATGGACAAGTGTTAGCAGGAGTTGCTAGTGAGGATTAATATGAAATGCATAATTCTAAGACAGGGCAAAAGTATATTAAGAATGTGAGTACATATTTTCATCCATCTTTCGCTTGTTCGATGGCAGGTTTTCTGGCACCATTGAATGATCCATGTTATGGTGTCTAGCAAACGGGATTGTTGTTTTCCAAATGCTTGAACAGGGCATGCAATAGCAGATCTGTGCCAATGAATGGAACAAAACAAATTGAATGAAAAACATTGGTAGCAAGTAAACTAGTTTTCAAGCTTGTTGGTGTCAAGCGTAAGACATTTACCAGTTTGAAGAGGGTCTTGTTCCCGTAGTCTTGAGTCTATATAGCCAATGCAAAAAAGAGAGCTGTAACATAGAGGCAGAAGCCAATGCAAATTATTAGAACACTTAAAAGAGCTGATCACTTAGAAAATAAATGAAAAATAGGTATACTGGAAGTTGACTTCATCTATATGTCTTTCTACAGTTTTTAAACGCAGATTGGACTGACATTTTATGTATAGACATCTGGCAGTTGTTTTACTTTCATTTTGAATAACAATATTGAAAATAACTGCCAGATGTCTATACATTCACAACTGCCAGATACTATTATACT
Organism: Sequoia sempervirens; assembly: GCA_007258455.2. Taxonomy (NCBI): domain Eukaryota; kingdom Viridiplantae; phylum Streptophyta; class Pinopsida; order Cupressales; family Cupressaceae; genus Sequoia; species Sequoia sempervirens. The sequence goes on from VDFB02270651.1 coordinate 527,185,718, forward strand.
ATTATACTATGGGGTATCATAAGAGCAGCACATACCTCACAGGTCGTTGGTCATTTTTGGAGATGCCACAATAATTGTAAACCTTCAGCAGTATGTCTATTGACTGTATTTGTAGGTGGATAAACACCACACTGCATAAGGAAATAGCTTTTGTAAGAGAATGTATGTGGTTCGATTCTAGACAATAAGTTTTAATCTTTTATGTTGTTCATTGTGTACCGTCTATAGTGGTTGGTAAAAGCTTCCAGTGTAGGAGAGAATAATCTGCACCAGTTTTGGTATCATAGCAACCTATAAAATGGCCTAGAGAGGAGTCCATGAACTGGTGGAGAAAAGATAGGAGAGGAGCTAGACTTGGACAAAATACTGGATATAAAAGAGTTTGCTTACTTCTTTATTTTGCAATCTTGTTGAATTGTGGTGAAAATGTTCCATGTTATTGTTATCATTATTTGTTTTAGGCGAGAAATCATTATGAAGCTTGTGAAGTTCGTATATATCACATACTGTACAAACTTCACTGTTCAGCTTTGTGACAATATTTGAGCTATGGATGAATCCTTGGGAATAATACATATTTGAGTTAAATATTGTGACCATTCTCAACTATCAACTTTTTAACACTGTATTGTTATCATAACAAATTAATTCCTGTAAAGAAGGTATGTTAAGTTTCACTGCCTAGAGGAACAAATTTCATTGAGCAAAGCAACTAACCGACTGGTCAGGGCTCCAAGGGAAGCAAATTCTGGAACTATCCTCTAAAGTGGCGCTAGCTGAGCAGGCAATTGATCTCAAGATGCCATGAAGGTAAAAATCTGTGACAAGCCAAAAACTAAGTGTTGAACAGCTTAAGGATGAAGATGCATGACACTAAAGGTGAAGAAGATTGACCTGACAACAAGAAGATTTTGATTAAGTAAAAGCCATTTGTAATACACTTTTCTAGGTTCAAGAGAAGAGGACCAAACAACAGAAAAATCATCTTTGCACTCTTCAGGATTAAAAAAAGGAATTCTATCGACTATTTAGAGCACAGTATAAACAATACAAAAGCATCGTATCTATCATAATCATCATTAATTGAAGAGGCAAGATTTCTATATGCTCACCACATTCAGGATGGTCTAATCTTCTTGTACACTTGAGAATAGCTATTTGTGCATCAGCTTTAATTTGCATTGGTCTTCAATCTTCATAGTATCGAAATAAAATTACAAATTACAAATGCAAAGTGAGAACTGTTCTTTATCAATTGTACCATTCTTGGTATTCTGGAATCAATTTTGTAAAAGGGGCACACTTTGTTTGACAAAATTGAGCATGTTTTGACTACAGCTGGAAATGAAGAGATATTGCAAAGTGGTATGTCCAATATGTATCTAGTATAGTGAAGTTGACAACACCACTTTCGATGTTGCGTATCCAAAAGTGGTCCAATAGATTTCCTGCATGTGTCGTTGGCTTGTCAACAAGTAGTGACAGCTTGTGTTGTTGCATAAATTCAAGGAGGAGTGCTTGTGTCTTTGTGGATTGTAGCATGTCAATGTTAAAGTCCCTAGCAACAATCAATTTGGAGGTTGGTGGCAATGAGCTGAGAATGTTTTCTATTAGGCTGAATAAATCATGAATGTGTGTGTTTGGTGTCAAGTACAAATTTGTGATACGTAGAGTGGTGCCTAGATGCAACAGGTCAATGGTTATTGATTCTATATAATTTGTTGCAAATGTCTGGATAGTTTGGATTGAAATTGTTTTCTTGCAACATGTTAGTAGACCATGAATACTGCAGTATAGCAGTTGCGTGTTTCGTTAAGGAAATTGACATGGTCGAGGACATCGTCTCTTGTTTCCTGGAAACAAAGAACAGTTGCTTCCAGCAAGTCATATTCATGGGCTATTTCTTGGGCATGCAATGCAAAGCTACGTGTATTCAAAGAACATTTTCTTGAGAAAGATAAAAACTGAAGGCAATAGCAAAGATATAAACACTCATAGTATAACTTGACAACCAATTATACACAATTCTGAATGCCTTCTCCAATGTTAATTTCAACACAAAAAATTTATGCTTTGTAAGAGGATTCAAAAGGTGTGATAAGATCCCAAGTTAACATTTTCTTGAGAAAGATAAAAACTGAAGGCAATAGCAAAGATATAAACACTCATAGTATAACTCGACAACCAATTATACACAATTCTGAATGCCTTCTCCAATGTTAATTTCAACACAAAAAATCTATGCTTTGTAAGAGGATTCAAAAGGTGTGATAAGATCCCAAGTGACCAACATGTTCATGATGCCTTAACAAGTTCATGCTAAACAAAACAAACCGCATTACTACCTTATACATGAAAAAGAAGATATGTTCACTGATAAACATAAATAGCTGCTTAACATCAACAACATCATTCTTTGGGCATAAGTCTGCACCATTGACAAGGTCATCTTGTGTGTCAAGGTTACCAGCTATCAATTCAACTAAAATGTCTTGTTTGAGAAAAATTGTTGCAGGCAAGAATGACTTGTCCAAGTGAAATTGGATGCTATCAATGGTTGTATCTTGTTTGTCCACTGCTTCTAGAACAAAGAGCTTTGTGGGTAAGTAGTCTAGCATTTTTCTGTTGTGTTGATCAACTGCAGAATTTCTATGAAACAAGTATGGAAATCGTGGATCATTGGGGGGTGTCTTGTAGCAGATTGCATTCAAGTAGCTGATGTCTTCACTAGTTTGCTGAGAAGTTCTTGCCCGATTAAGTACAGAAATGAAATGTTGATTTGATTGTCTAAGTACGCTGCGTAATTCAAAGCATTTGACATTGTCAACCCAAAACATGTATGGCATTTTCTCTTTGTCTATTGTTGGTTCCTCGAATATCCAAGTATCGCAAATAGGCTGTGCTTGGTAGAAGTCTCCACAGAATATGATGTCTATATTGCCAAAAGGTTTTGTTGGTGTATGTTTGATTTGACGAAGTCTTCTATCAATGTTGTGAAGCATTTTCGAGCCAATCAAAGAGACTTCATCAATCAGAAGAATTTGCAACTGCTCAAACTTTTTTCTTAACGTGTCAGCTGTGTTTGAATCTAGCGGTAACATCTTTGAAGAATTGCATGGTAGATGAAAGATTGAATGTGTAGTGGTGCCACCTGCATTAAATGTTGCTTTCCCTGTTGAAGCAACAACAATGCCTTTTGGTTTGAGGGGGTCACTGTCCAGCTGTTTATCATAGAATCGGATCATTGCCTCGAAAATGGCTTTACCTGTGAACGTTTTTCCAGTGCCTGCTCCACCTGTCAAGAACAAGTAGAAAGGTTTATTGGGCACTAGTCTTTTTGCCATTAGTACATCCTTTAGTACGGATTGTTGTTCTTTGTTCAATTGTCTTCGTAAATTGAAGTATTCCTTGTTGCTTAGGAGCAATGGGTGTGCTATCTCTAAAAACATTTTCTTAGAGATTGAGTCTGTGACCTTTCTACTTTTCATATGGTTTAGGTCGCTCATGATGTCGTATTTTTCTATGCCATTTACCAATTTGCATTTTTCAATTTCATTTGCAAGGTCAATTGCTGGGTGCATATCATTGTCAACTGTCGTAGCAGCTTCGTCAATGTCACCCCATGTAGGAGCAATTTGTGCAGTGAACAATTTTTCGTTTGCTGCAATTTGTGATTTTTTAGCATTAAACACTGCACTCCATGTTTCATATCCAGCAAGCAAGGTCTGCTCACTTGTTCTAAAAGGAACATATAACATGATTTTCTCTCTGCAATAATTCTCAGGGTCAATGTGTGGATTATATCTTACATAGCGAATGATCTGCGGAGTTGCTCTCTTTTGGAGCCTTGTTGAGCTGCCTGAATAAAAGGCAACGTATTCAACTAGTGACAAGTTGTCAAGAGCTTCTGGCCGCTGTGTGTATTTTTCTATTATAGATGAACACATGATATTTTCAGAATCATCTGGCTCCTTTGCTAATAGTTTTGGGCCTTTTAACATGAATACTCTATTTTCTAGTGGTGCAGTATTGATGAAAACCGTTTTCCTTGAGCATCTACGCAATGGCAATGAGAGAACAATATGAGCAGCTTGACGGCTGGACATTTGTTGGTAGTTTAACAACGCATTGCCAAGTTTCTATATGAACTGTATTTTGCCATCATAAGCATGAGTGCACTGTTGCCGCAATTGCCGAAATGCAAGAGACAATTTTTTGTCTTGTTTTATCATATATGAACTATAGTAAGATGCAGCAGCATATGCGTCTAAAATAAATTGTGTGTCTGTATTTGCATACCAGAGGCTTGGTACTTTTTTTGCAAAGGAATTTATCCAAATATCAGCTGTTTCTTTTTCTAGCATGACTATTTTGTGTGTCAATGTTGATCAGAGCATTGCAATGTAATCAATTTCATTCATTTCCAATTTGTCCAAGAAATTTTGAAATGAAACCTCTTTTGTGTAGTGTTTGTTTTCCAAGCACTTGAAAAATATTCTTGCTTTGTCCTTAATTGCAGGATGGGGCATGGGCAACGGCTCTAAAATTGTTTTTTTGTTCATGGGAGGTAACGGAAAACTAAATCTGCAGCTTGAGTGTCTGTATTTTCTGCAGGTCTTTGTATGATGGTGTGTTTGCATTTTGACGAGATTTGTATCAAGCAGTGATGAGTTGCACGAAATGTACTTGTCAACAAAGTTTTCTATTTCAGAATTTAGGCAATTGCCATACACAGGTGCATTTTTTATCCATAGCAAGAAATGAACATGTTCATTGCCTCAGTTTTGGAATTCTGTCACAAAAGAGTAGTCCATGACTTGGCCAAAGAGCTCATGGTTTTTTAGCATCATTTTTTGAAATGCATTGATTCTATGATTAAAATACCGACTACAAATTACTGGGTTCTTTCTGATTTCAAAGTCCAGATCCCTATCCTCTATACTTTCATTGGAGTTGGTTTGTTGCTGAATGGATATTTGTTGTAGAGCTCTGCACAATGGTTCCCATAAGTGCTCAGCACTTGTCAATGTTACAAAAAATGTTGGAGGTCCCAATTGTCTTATCATTGCAAATATGTTTTTTTTGGTGTTTTCTAGGTAGTCTGGTGAGGTGCGGATGCTTTTTAATGTTCTGTAACCTAATGGAGATCTTAATATTTTCTCTAGGGTAGCTGGATTGCGGACATCCTTTGCAACTAACTTTCTATCCTTTAATTCAATTTTTCTTATGCAAATCCATGCCAGTGAAGATACTTGGCGAATAATTATCTTGATGGCTTTGAAGAAAATATTTGTTATGTGTGTTGTAAAGTCATTGTCTTTATGCATAAGCTCCCATTTTGCTATCTTTTGGTATGTTAAGCTTTTAGTCATGTCAGCTGGCCGAGCTGAACCATAGAACAAAGTTGGGAAGTTCATTTCCTCTGCGTATGTGTCTTGGAAAATTCCAAGAGGTTTAAACCCTTCAGATGGTGCAATTTCAATGATGGTTGTGTCAAGGTCTTTGATTGAATGTGCATCATTGAACCAATGTATAACTGATTTAGATACGGGTTCATGATCATCTTCAGACATATCATTGTCCATACTTGGTTCTGTTTCAGTATCTATATGCAATTTTGCTATTCTCTTTGCCAATTGCTCTTGCCAGTCTATATTTATGGAGATGTTTTGTTCTTTGTACAATGGTTTTCTTGATAGTGTCATTAAAGCATTCATCACAAGAGTAGGTCTAATATTTCCTTGTGCATATGCATTGTCATATTCTAGCTTCCATTTTAGTCTAACTGCGACTGTTGTATTTTCATCTAGTTTCCTAGGCAATGCTTGTTGCACTTTATCAAAATCCACTGGAACATTGATGATTGTCCCAAGCAATCCATATTGTGCTCGCTTATATCCTAGTTGCCTGGTCTGTGCAAAAGCAATGCGCAAAGACACAAGTCTTTCTTCAAGGGAGGTCAGTGACTGAACAACATCTATTGTTGCATTGCGTCTTATGCTCCAAGGTGTAGCAAAACAGGGAACCTTTGCATTTAAAATAGCCTTTGTGCATTGTTTACAAATAGATTGGCCAACTACCAATGTTTTTTCATTAGTTGGAATAGGAAGCAAAGAGAAAGCTTGAGCAAGTGCATGATCAACCTTGCACATATTTTGCTGAAAGTGAAGCATATCGCAAAGGCAACATGGTTGTGTAGGTGTGTCATTTATGCTTTGCAAGTATTTGTCAATGGATTTTTCTATTGTGTTAGGTTTTGTAAATTTCCATTTATTTTTTGTTTGTCGATCACTAGCGATTGTGTTCTGGACTATAGAAGATGCAAACGATCTACATTTCAGATTTGGCATGTGAAAAGTATGATGTTTACTTGCTGTGCACATCTGTCTTTTAAGAGAATGTAATGATTATCGATCCGGCAGGTCTGTACTTGTGGTGCATACCTAATTTTGATTTCGCATATGCAAAAGACATTGCACTTGTGGGCGTTACATTTGCTTTTTCATAGAATCTAATGATTGTTGATGGATTGGATTTGGACTACTATTGGAGGACTGTTTTTTACTTGTGATGTTGCTACTACGTGGAACAGAAGTGGAACTTGTTGTCTGTGCAATGCTTCTGTGTGCTATGTTTCGATTACGCATTTTAGCTTTAAGACAGTGCAATGTCTCATGTGATGTTGATTTTTTCTTTGTGTTTGGTGTAGATGTCTTTGGTTGCAGGCATTTGCTTACATCATTTAGTGAATGTGTTGCTGCAGGTTTCTGTTTTGTTTTTAAAAAATACGGTGGCTGTTCATGGCCAAGATGCTGCCCAAGCCTGCATTTGTTGTTTGTTGTTTCAATATGGGCAGTTGCTACAGTTAACGGAGAGAGTGTGGCAGTTGCAAAGTTTGAGTGGCAAGCCTTTGTTGAAGAAATGTTTGCTTTCAGACAATTCATTCTCTGGTTGTGTATCAATTCTTTGCTTGTATTTGTTGTACAATTACCAAGTTGTGAAGATATGTATATTTGGTTTGCAGCTTCTTTGAATGATGTTTGTTCATATCGCATGCCCATTTGTTGTTGACCTATGCCACGTATTGTTGCTTTCAAACATCGTAAAGAGTTACGAACATGTAGGTTTGAGATGGGCAAAGTTTGTGTTCTTTTATGATCTAGACTTGCTGAAATGTAACTAGTTGTATTGTCTCTTGTAATATTGTACGTGGAAGTGGGGTGCGATGCAGTGCAAGCATTTGATTGGCAACTGCACAATGCTTTTGAAATAGCTAGGTTCCCTTCAAATGTAGGACTAGATGCAATTTTGAAGTCATTTTCCATATATTGAACAGCAACGGAACTGTTAATATGCATGTGATAAGTCAATTGTTGCTTTTGCTGAAGCCGTTCGTAATGATGATGATTTGAGTTGTCTAGAAAGCAAATCAGATTAAAGCTCTTCTTTGGCTCTTTGCTATTTCTGTATGTTTTTGAACTAGGTGATAGAGATTCTTGCCATACGTGTATTTGTTGCATGGAATATGTGCGAGAGCCATAATATGCAAAATTCAGTCCCCTCAAGGCCACTTTGTACATATGGTATTCCAATGTTGGAAACTAATGATTGCAATTGCAATAGAGGATTGTTGTTTGCTATGGTATGTTGACCAAATGAGCCAAAGCATGCCAACGCATACTTGTTCTTGACTGCCAATGCATTTTCTAATGATTGGGCCATGAATATTCGCAAAGCAATTGGGTCAAAGTGTTCATCAACCAGGAAAGCTATGGCCGCAAACATGCTTTCGCCACATGTAGCAGAAAATGTTGCAAGCCTATAGAGGCCAAGTGTATCAAATGCATTTGCAAATGTGGTCCAAGTGCTCTCGAAACTGCAATATGTGTTTGCCAAGTGTCGCTGAATGTTTTGAATGCAATTATACGTGTTTACTCGTGAAAACACAGGTTCAAAGTGTCTAGCAGCAGCATTTGTATTGTGGAAAAGAATTGATATCATAGGCTTGTATCCGTCCTTGTTGAAATGCAAGTACCTTCTTTTGAACCTTGCAAACCAAATGCATATTGGTATGTCCAACCAATGTGCTAGCCATTTTAAACAGAATGTGTCACCCCAAAGCCCAGTTTCACCATTGTTATTATGCTCTGTGGCTGAAAGCCTCATTCTATGTAGGTATGTGTTTTTGTCTTCTACACCATGCAATTGCCTAAGGAATATTGATTGATGAAGTCTACCTCTTAGATGGAGTAGGTAGAATAATTTTGAGCTTTGTGTAGATAGGGGGAGATTGTATTTTTCTACAAGCTCAGTTAAAAACCATTAGTTCTTTATCCTTGATGTGAAAGAGGAGAAATTTCATATTCGGTTAGTGTTGCCATCAATGCCAAAGAGTTAGATTTCTGAAAATATGTTGCAAGTATTGTCATTGATGCTAAGAAAACAAGATTATTGTAACTGTCATCTCTGATGACTAGTGAGTAGTAGTGTGTGAAAGGTTGCATTTAATGTAATCATTATGTTGCTCAGAAGTGTTGGTTATGATGTTGGATTCCACAAGCTTTCTATAATAGTTATTCTATATCTCTTGTTGGTCATGTATAGGTGAATAATGTTGTGAATGTTTTACTCATTGTCTCTTGTTACAAATCATCACATAAGCTATGGAAGGAAGAATAAAAGTTTGTCATGTAGATAATGGATCAGGAAGTTGTATTGAAAGGCTCCAGAGAATGCTCCGTATTCCTTGAAATTTGAAGATATTACCTTGTGGTTTAGAATTTTGGTAGATCCAGATGTATAGTATCTATGTTCCTAATTTTGGAGCATAAAATTTATTGTAGATTTTTCTAGAGCTATTAGATTGAAGACTATGTTACATTGTAGTTAAGAAGGTTCAAATAAATGCTCCACATTTCTTTGTATTTGATGTTATGGTCTTGTGGTTTGGAGGATGAGCTCAATGTGTCTATATGTTTCCTCATTTCATGTTTTAGATGATGTGGTGTACCACAAGTCATTTCTTCAATATTTTTATTGTAAGATTCAATTTGTTTGGTTTTACAAGTGATATTACGTTCAATGTCTTTTTGTCTACACCAACATAATCTTGTGTGAAATTGCAAAAGGAGGGAATGCAAATGTTGCTAAATATTATTTAATTCTTTTATTGTGATCCACATGGTGTTATCTATTCTCTCCAATAACACTTGTAGTTTGGAGTTAATCTTTAGAGAGTTAAGTTTTTACTAGATCGCTTGAGTATTTTGAGTTGTTTGGACCAAGTTTTTGTGGCACACACTAGCATGTGATTATGTGTAGGTGTAAAATAGGTCTTTCATATCTCTTTTCTTGAATCACTTTCAATTTCCTTTTCCCATGGATATTTTGGAGCTAAATTTCTTATGGTTGTTGCATGTTTCATGTCATACGTTTCATTCTGGCCAATAAGGAGAAATTTTTTGAAGCTTGCAGAAGGTATAAATGGAAGATCAAGTGTATGTTGAAAGTATGTGTGTTATGTGTTGAGTGTTTAATGCATATGTTGAGTGTAGTGCACTAAAGGTAGAAAAATGAGTGTGAATGTGTGAAGAAGTGTTTTAGTGAAGTGTTGATGGCAATGAGCCAAAAGAAAAAGTGTATGAGTAATGTATTAAAGGCAATGAGCTGAAACAAGAAGTGTGAATGAAGTGTTGAAGGTAGTGAGCTAAAACTAGAAGTAGTATGTTGAGTGAGTGTTGAAGGAAGGGAGCCATATGTAGCGAACATGTTATGGAGGTAGTTATTTATCTAAATTCATCAAGTGTTAAATGATGAGGTTGTAGCCTTCTATTGTAAGTGTTGTAATGGGAAAGGAGTTGTAAACTTCCTTTGGTTGAAATACATATAATTTTCTTGTAAATCTTGTTTCATTTTTTGTGAGGCTAGATTTGGATAATAGCTCCAAGCATATTTCTCACCATGGTTTTCCCTTGTAGGGTTTTCCTCTTAAATTTTGTGTTTTGGTTGTTTGCTTGTGATTTGACTGATTTATTTGGTTAAAGTAGTAATAAGTTTTAATTGATAAAAAATAATTGGATTATTTTAAGGGATATACTGATTCATCCTCCCTCTTAGTATATTTATTTGTTCTAACACTTCCAATTCATAATTGGTCTCAACCATTCATTTCCTCTCTTCATCCATTTGAAGGGTAGGTTTACTAACTACAATTGTGATCCCCTATGACAAGCATCAAGAAACAAATTAGGATACAAATTAATATCATTCATACTTAAAATAATATTAAATGGGATAAAAAATTAAATATGAAATTTACTAATATAAATCATACCTCCATCAAAGGAATTAAAGATAAAATGGTGACAAGAATGTCCACATCCATTGTATCATGAATATCAAGAATATTTTGAACTAATGTTATCAACTAAAAATAGAAAAATATTATTTTAATAAAATATACCTAAAATTATTTACAAATATAATGATTAAAAATAGCTAAGGTTACATTAGTGAAACTTGTATGACCACTCCTACCGACAAGTAATAATGTTGAAGTTCCAACATACATAGCATAAACACATTGACCCTAAAATATTATTACATATAATTAAATTAATTTAGAATCATCAAAGATGAATGTAGTTAATCTTAGATGTCAAAAGGAACTATAGTAAAATATATTTAGACTCATTTAAAATTACCTGTTTATAAATGCCAAATATCGTATCCAATATCTCATTTGTGAAAATTATGTTATCCACTATGGATGTGTCCTAGTCTTGGGCTCATGCATCGAAGCATCCTTGGGACAATCATTATGAATAAAACCATACTTTCAAAAAAATTCAGGTGATCATTAATACTTAGGATCCTTTCCCTTGTCACACTAATCTTAAGGACTTGTGTGATGTAATAAGGTATGTGTGAGGGAGTTGATGAACTAAAATGTCTCTACCTCAACACTCCCCTTCACAATTGAAGGGATAATGATGTATTGAATGTAGAATAGTAAGGGGTTTCCTTGCATGTTCTTGGCCACAACATTCCCCCTATCTATCTTGTGCAAAAAACTCATCTCTACCTTGGAAGTCACACATGCTAAAGTAATTCAATATCTCATTGATATAAAAATCACAATATAGTTTTCTCACAAAATAGTATGGAACCTCATTTTTGTTACATGGGGGAGGGTAAGAAACTATCAACCACATCTCCCAAAATATTTCTATTATTCCTTGTTGTTAACACTAATCAATAAGGAACCTCTTCCAACTCATGTGTAGGGATGCATTAGTTTATGGATTAATGAACAACACACACAAATAGATTTTGATATTTTCCTCTCTTTGACTTGTTGGTACAATAATGTTGTGGAATAAAATTAATGTTATTCCTCCCTAGAATGCAATTGAATATAATTTTTCTTTTGTTTGCAAGCAAGTGAAGCAGAAATAAGTTTAGTATTCTACTACACACCTTTGTCACCAAGTCTGCAGGGGGGTGTAACAATATCCTTGTATGTTATAGGAGATGTAGTGTACGCCCTAGAAAACAAAATCAACAGTTAATTGTCAATGCATATGAGTAAAATAGAACCTGTATTGAAGTTGTCTAGGAATAAAATGCATATTTTTAAAAGGCCACAATACATTAGTCATGATCATTAATTACTCACGTCGATGAGAACAGTGATGTGGAAGCTGTTAGATTATGACTTAATGCAGAATACCAACGCACCCCAGGTCCTGTAGAACAAAAGCAACATTTTATTATTAGTGCATTTGAGCATATATATGGAAAAAGGAATAGAATAACTTAATAATGACCAATAAATGGAAGGGAGGAACTAATAGTTAGGAAAATGTATAAAAGGAAAAGTTTGGGGGTGGAAGAGTATTTGCAATTCTCTTCACTTTTTTTGTGAGAAGGATGCAACAAGCATTTTTTGGTCAATATGCTGGGTATTTACATGATTCTTGCATCCAAATAGTTGCTTAGAAACTGAGCATAATTCTGCTAGGTATAAGTGCAGAATCCATGTTATACAAGACCCAGTCGGAAAACATTTAGCCCATATATATATATATATATAGGTCTATCATTAATTGCATATGTCGTAATATACAAGAATTATAGGTAGAGTTGCTCAATCCATATGCCCAATATGGAACAATTGTAAAGGAATAGTATACGGTAACCACAAATGTAAATTGTAAGTAGGTGTTGCATAGTCTTTGTGTCGTTGCTCATTGCAATTGAACCTGCAACATGATAGGAAGTTTAAGATTAGTGACTAATCAACAAACAATCTCTTTTCATTGTGCATGTACTATACAATCCTAAGAAAAGCATTAAGTTGGAATTGTTACTGCTTATAGTATTTGCATCTGTGTATAATTATATATACTGCAAAAGAATACATGGTCTAACATAGCAAATGCAAAAGGGGTCTAAAGATTGATGCCAATAGCTTGAATCCTTCATGCTTGACACCAACTTTAGATGTGTTGATCCAAAGCTTCATAAATCTATTTGGAAACAGCAACAAGTGCCTGTCAGAAGAACAAGTACGTGTAACAATTTAAGCATGTACAAAATCTAAATTTTACATTGGAAAAAGCTAAAAAGAGAAGAAAACTTCCTGGTGAATATATCAATTGTCGTATTAATTTGCATGAAAACAAAGGCCATATGGGAAACAACAAACAACATAGGTAAATTGAAATTTTCAAATGTACTTTTGTATGTTGGTACAGGAAAATGCTCCAAAGCGAGAGAGGAAAATTTGTGTACCATTGTCAAATGTGTCTATAGCCCTTTGCACAGTGAAGCTGGTCTGTTCTTCGTCTATGTCCACAAAAGTTTTTTGATTTCTGCATGGAATCTGCATGGTCTTTTTTAATAGGATAAAAATACAAAAAACATTGAAATTTTATCTCTGTAAAATACAAAATATAAACCATAGTTGGTAAAATACAAAATATAAACCATAGTTGGAAATGGAACTTACAGAAATATGAATAGAAATGAATGTGGGGGGGGCCGCCTCCCACTCCCCCCCAAGTCACCACTCTCCCCTCCACTCACCACTCTCCCTCCCCATTCACCACTGTTTAAGTGGAAGTGGTTTCAAGCCAAGGGGAAAACAAAATCAACAATTAATTGGCAATGCATATGAGTAAAACAGAGACTGTATTGAAGCTGTCTATGAATGAAATGCATATTTTAAAAAGGCCACAATAGAATAGTCATGTTCATTAATTACTCACGTCGATGAGAACAGTGATGTGGAAGCTATTAGATTATGACTTAATGCAGAATACTGACGCACCCCAGCTCCTATAGAACAAAAGCAACATTTTATTATCAGTGCATTTGAGCATATATTAATTGCATGAAAACAAAGTCCATATGGGAAACAACAAACAACATAGGTAAATTGAAATTTTCAAATGTACTTTTGTATGTTGGTACAGGAAAATGCTCCAAAGCGAGATCTAGGAAAATTTGTGTACCATTGTCAAATGTGTCTATTGCCCTTTGCATAGTGAAGCTGGTCTGTTCTTCATCCATGTCCATAAAATTTTTCTGATTGTTGCATGGCATCTGCATGGTCCTTTTTATTTTGTTATATAATCTAGAACAAATGTATTGAACAATATCAAAATAGGTCAGCTGAAAATATCAAATATATTGTAATATGCTAATTCACCAAGAACTTGCAAAATAAGAGGCAGAATTTTGCATACCATTGCCAATTCTCTCCTTACACCTATGGGTAGTAAAGTTATTTTCTGCTTGCTGCATGGCCATAGGAACTGTTGATTTGTGCATGGAATATGTCTATGCTTCCACTTTTTGCAACTATGGACAAATTGAACCTATTTAGAAGATTGAGTTGCTGCCATAATGCAAATAGGATTATAGAATCCATATTTTGCAAATGCATGGTACAACACCATTCTCCTCAGCAGGTTCAAGCTACTCATCATTGCACTATTCATATGCAAAAAGTGGAAGCATACATAGTGGAGTTGACTATTTCTCAAAATGAAACACTAGTTATATGAAACACAAGTGGACCTTCTTTAAGAAGGCTCAAGCAGCTTTCGGCGCAATGCAATTAAACACCCCAGGAAATAAGGCACTGGCCAATAGATGTGAAGATAAAAACTAATTTTTTTCCCAGCAATTTAAAATAAAAAACAAAACTCTAGATAAATGCTTCATATATTTGCGTTTAGTTCGCAAGAAATAATTAAAATTGTATTTTGGCTCAATCGATTACATTAGTCTCCTGCCTTAAGTATTATGAATGTTTTCCCAATGTTTTGTTTGTTTCTTCAAGGAACGGCACATGCCTCTCTGGATGATTGGAGAGAATATTAAAAATTATTACTAAATAATTAAAACCTCAAGAAATTAGCCACACACCAATGCAAACCAAGATAAAGAGCAATATTTTTTCCACCAAAATAAACGAGAAAACAAAAATTTGGATTAATGCTACATCATATCCAAAGTTCTGCTTTTCCCTTTACTTTGCAGGGAAGAAAATTAATAATTGGCAAGTGCCCAATTTCCTGGTGGTTTAATTATTTAGCAATAATTTTCAACATTGTATCCAATCATCGGGAGAGGCTGAAATATTAAGCTTCTATCCCTAATGTTTTGTCTATTTTTTGAAGAAAGTGATTTGTTTAAGATTGGCACAAGTACACTTTAAATGTGATGCACACTTGGACACTAATCGGAAAGAGAGATTCAAGACAAAATAAATTATTCAATGTAAAATTCAACAAAGATTGTAGAAGCATCCTGAAGGATACTCCATTTGATTTTCCTAACAGAGATAAAGACAGTCATGAAGAAAATTTGAATAGAATCCAAAACAGTTTAGCATTTTATTTCTACTAGCATTTCCTGTACAGAACTTTGACAGAAGAAAATTCTGGAATTGCTTTTGTTAATAAGAATTTGAGTCTGATTTTCAGAGACATCAAATTTAGAATGACATTGGTCTAAGCATTCTACAATGGTACTTGGTCAGAAATCTCACCTACATCTACCCTCCCTTCCAAATGAATTGCCATCTCATCTACAACAGTCAAAAACTATTGTGGGGTTTAGATATATGGTCAGATCGCAACTAAGTCTCAAAACATAGACTACGAAATATATGAAAATAAAAATATGTGCAGACAACTACCATACTGGCATTTCTTGCAATGATAAAATTAGTTAAAATAAATTAAAAAATTAAAATAGTAAACTGCAAACATAACATAAAATCAAGAGTATTATTTCCAAAGAAGAGTATAAATTCCAGCATTTGCTCAAATCATAGCATCACCAGTAGAAAGCCACGGAAAACAAAAACATGTGATACGAGAAGCCTTCATAGTTTAGCAGTATTACAAGCGTATTTACTTCCACCATCACATACATGGTGACATATAGTAATATAAACCTGTAGCAAGAAAACAGAGAACAAAATGAATGAAGAGAATGGGGCGATTTAAGTTTGAGGCCAACCAAAATAAACTTCCATGTTAGAGCCGAATACTGTGAGCATGTGACCATCCTTAGAAATGCTTGCAGAAGTGGAGGAATAGTGCTGATTGTGAATGGATCTAGCAGCATGAAGCGTATCAGCCCATACATGGATAATCAAAAAGTGATCTGGGTATACAAAGTGAGCACAGGGAAGTAAGTAGTTACATGACAGTAAGAGGCATAAGTTATCCATGTATCATAGATAGTTCCTTTATCTAAAGCCCATATGCAAGGAAACTTATGTAGTTAACCTAACATGACATGATTATCTGATTGCATAAGTGACAATCTTTAAGGAGTGAATAGAGACACCATGTTTACAACTATATCATAGACACAAACCTAGATAACAGTTTGCAGATGATAGTGACAATCACTTCAAGTTATATGACAATACAGCCAAGATAAAGAATCCAAACGATAGTCATAATTTTATGGCAGTCTATAAAGGAGGGGTTCAACTGTGAACAACCCACTAAAATTAGTCTATAGAAGACAGGTTGGAATTTGGGAGGTTTAGAGGACTATGGACATTATAATGAGCACAACATCAATGAGAAATGAATATAGATGGTGCACTCCATGACACAAAGATATAGTGATAGAGCACACATTTTAGGGGTCTTTACTATTGTCAAAGTTGCTAAAGCTTTGGCCAAGTATCAAGCATGATATCCATGTAATGAATGATGAATATTGGTGGAAAGCATGTATGGAAGGAATTGTTAAATGGAAAATTATAGCGACAATCATATAGTTCAGGAGGTTGCAAATTTTAGATTCATTCTCAAGCAATATACAAACAGGGCTACAACCAAAAAAAAATTCTAGAGATAATGTTGAAGCAAACAAAATGAATCCTGAAAATTCATTTTCATTTATGACACTCTTCAATTTTACTATCAAAAATCCTTATTTCATAAAGCCACGTAAATTGATATAATTGTGGAGAGCTGAAACTAAATGTAATTTATTAAATATAGAGCACTTCAACTAGATAAAGGAGACAATCTAGATAACAAATAGAGCAAAAGGCAATACAATAGTGGCAATCTGAAAAAAAATGTGACGAATCAACCAAAAGGAAAGTACATTAGCAAGAGAAAGTAAATAGTCAATAAACAATCTTTGACAATAGAAAAGACCAGGTCACACAAAGTAAACAATAATTGATAATCCAAAAACACAGAAAAGTAGGGTACATCTCTCATACCTTAGGGATTGAAAAGTGTATGTCTAATTTCCTTCGTATGTCTAATTTCCTTCGTCATAATTCTGTTTGACAACTACCCCTATTTTTCCACCACATTTTTCATACATCTCTACCAAAGCATTTTATCAAATAGTTCAGCGCCTTGCTGCCAAGGATAAAATCCTAAAATGGATGCTTTCGAACAAGCTATGGATGCTCTAAAGAAATCTATCTAAGCAAAATAGTGGGAAAAAACTTAGAAAAGGCAGTAAAATGTTTGGGAAAATGCATCAAAGAAATTCTGGTGGAAAATTTCTAAGCCCTATAAATTTGTAAAAGTAATAGCAAATAATTTCTTTTAAAATATAGCACCCACCAGTATTTAATGGATACCAGCTGCGGCTGATGCTGTAAAAGCAATATGTTCACACATAGCCAGACTATCTTCATTTACCAGATTGCAACAGAATTGTTTTAGAATGAAACAAAAACTGAAACACAATAAAAAATAATCTGGCTGTGTACAGATTCATAAAATTAAAACACCTTGAAACCATGGCAAATGACATACCTCAAGATTTTGCATAGATTGTTTCATGCAATCATCGTGTTGATGAAAAAAAAGGATAGAGTTTGCAGGAAAAATATTGCATAACCCTAGTGCATCAGAATTCTTTTAAAAAATGGGATGGACCAAAGCCAATCTCTCCACAGCTGCTGCTTCAATCTATTCACAATAAACGAAAAGTAGATCTAAAAATATTGGGGTTTTAGAGCTACTAATTCTTGAGCTCCCTTTTACACATGAATGCAAAATGTGATAGCACAGACAAGGAACATGAATTGCAATTTTAAGAGATTAGTGGGACATGAGAGATCATGTAAAAGTGTTACCATGTCATTATGGATTTCATCAAATTTGTATTGACAGATAGCCAAGAGAAGTTCATAGAGTCTGTTCATTTTGCAGGGGAAATTTTTTTGTGACAGCCTTAGAACTCACACAGGGACCTCATAAGGGTGCGCTTGGCCTTTATATGATAAGGGTTTAATGAAACATGACAAATAATTTCAAAAAAATACTAGGCTTTTATAGCAACCAGAATTTACAGAACAAACCCTTATACGAAAACTACAATTCTTGCAACTCATAAAAATAAAACTTGTCGAAACTATGGCAAGCCACTTACCTCAAGAATCTACACAAAATATCTCATGCACTTCAGGAAAATATGTAGCGTTTGCACGAAAAATATTATGTAACCCTAACAAGGCAGAATTCTCTGCACTTCAATCTATTCACAATAAATGAAAAGTAGATATAAAAATACTGGGTCTGAGAATTACAACCTGTGTACAGCAAATGTTGGACGGGATGGTGGAGGCATGGAATGATCACCAGACATTCATTTCAAACATTTTCCCAAACACTCCATTATTTTGTCCATGCCACCACATTTTCCATACATCTCTACCAAAGCATTCTATCAAACATCTCAATGCCTTGCTCCCATGGGAAAAAGCCTAAAACAAATGCTTTGGAAGAAGCTATGGAGACTTCAAATAGCATTGACAAAACAGTAAAATATCTGAGTAAATGCGTCAAAGAATCTGGTCTCACGGCTTCAGCCGTTCCATTCCTTCCACCAATCTAAAATAAAACTAGCATTGCAAAACAACCCTCAACAGCAAGAAACTACTGTAATATTTTACCTCAAATGCTCACTGCATCGGAGAAGAAGACTCAGAATTGCTTCCAAACCCTACCTCCAAGTCCAAACCTAGGAACATGAACACTAGACAGTCATTTCTAGCATCGGCAAGTAGGCTTTAGAGAGAGGTTTCATCCGGACAACTCCTGAATGAACCAAAAACCGTAGATGCCATGAAGAAAGACACATAACAGGAAGAATGCCACCTGACACGATGAAGAATGCAGCCATGCGCCCATCTCGTCCATGTGCCCTTCTTCGAAAAACCAGACAAAACATTAGGGATAGAAGCTTAATATTTTGCCCTCTCCCGATGATTGGATACAATATTGAAAATTATTACTAAATAATTAAACCCCCCAGGAAATAAGGCACTGGCCAATAGACGTGAAGATAAAAACTAATTTCTTTCCTAGCAAATTAAACTAAAAAACAAAACTTTGGATAAACGCTGCATATATCCGCGCTCGGTTCCCAAGAAATAATTAAAATTGCCTTTTGACTCAATCGATTACATTAGTCTCTGCCTATAAATAGGCAAGGACTAAAAATAGACAATTGCATTAAAGTGGTAGTCATGTGACTATTTGAATTGTATAATTTTATAATTTTAATCCGAAGGAAAACTCTTGGTATTCCCATCCAAGTGTTTATAAATAGAATATAACCATTTATTGGGGGATCTATGGCTATTCAAAAATTGGGAGCTTTGTATGGGGAAATTATTGGAGTCTTTAAGCTCTAGTTTTAGTTTTAATATTCAAGTGGAATTGTTGTTCTATTGTCAATCATTTTTCGTAAAATTAATTGTTCTTATGTTCAATTAGTTTTTTATTTGTTTGTTTTTTACTTGTTCTTCTTGTTTTATTAGATCGAAAGTATTTGTTTTCGTGTTTTTTCTTTTCTTGAATTTATGTTGTGTTTTTATGCTCACGGTCGAACTTCTTTATTTTATTTTTCATTTTTCTTTCATACTTTCTAGTTAAAAGTACTAAAATAAGAGGAGAATCATCAAAAATATAGCAATTTTTTCATTCATCAGTGCATTTTGTTGTTGTCCATTGGGTGAGTTTGGTGATATTTCACAGTGACAAAATTGTTTACCAACAATTGAGAATATAAAGCACCTTTCCCTTGAACTAAAAATAGTTTATGTTATCATTGTTCAAGGTCTTTACATCAAACCTTACCTATGTATGAGCTCAATCATATTAATGCTTCTGAATCTCTGAATCTACTCCTCAAAGTTGAAATCCACATACAATAGTAAAAATTTGCATACAAAAAAATCTTAAAAAAGAAATGAAAACAAAACTTATGAAGTTTCCATGAGGGAAGCAAACAAAAATTTACACACAGTAATTAAAAAAGGTAACAACAATCCAACACCAATTAACTTGAATCTAGTGATAGCTAACTCAATATTATGAATAATGGGAACCATCTATGTCATGGTTCATCATGAATGTTGTATAGACAGTGACCATTTTATATATAAGTTTCCCCTAATGATGGGTAGAAAAAATTGTTCACAACAACATCCACCCTTAATTGTAATTAAAAGAGAATGAAAAAACATGCAAAGAAGAGTCTCAAATACAAGGCCTAATGAGGTACCCATGTACAAAATAATTTCTTACAAATAAAGAAAAGGAAAAATATATCTCCAAAAGAAAGAAAAGATGAAGAAGTGAAAGGAAGGAAGGACTCAAGATGACCAATCTCTCAAGGATTTCTTCCTTCACAAATATACAAAAAATGCTCTCTAAAGTATGAAAAGGATAAAACATAATGTGAGAAAAAAGTACCTCCATAGGAAAGAAGAAGAGTGTAAAGGAGGGTATTCACTACTCTCGAGTCTCTAGGATAAAGAAGAGTCTACAGAGAGAGAATAGCTCTCGGTTACCTGAGAGTACAAGCTCAAGTGATGGAATATGAAATGAACGATATTGCAATAACTTGATTGAATAAAACTGTGATTTAACAGAAACTGGTATAGAATTATGAAATACGAAGTACAAAAACAAAAAGCGCAAGGCTTACAGATTTTGTATTCAAAAGGATAAAGTTGCAGCCAATGAATGATAGCATATCACAATGATTTATGTGCCCCACGTTGTCATCCCTATCAAATCAACAAATAAAAGCCTAAAATCTACAATACCTAGTTCTTCAAATCTAAACATCTACACAGAGAAGGGACAAGGAAAAGTATTGGGGCTATTTCAGAGCTTACCTCAGTCAAAACCCCATTTTGGTGTTTCCACCTCCATGGACAGCTAGATAGATAGAGAGACAAAATGACATAAAATATAATAAATGAGATGTGTGATAGAAACAAACCCTATTGTGGGGAGAGCCCCTATCATGAATGTAATAGACGAGACAAGTAGACAATTATAAACTGACAAGACAAAATAGACAAGAGATCATTACCAATAGTCTATGGCTCCCTCTTAGCTTAAAATACTAGACATGTTTGCTTGTAAGAGAGTCTTGGATGTTGACAAGATGAGAATTTGGCAGAGCTTTGTTGTAGTGAGCAAGAGATAAAATATGTAGAAGAGAATAGAGCAAGAGAGCAAGATTGAAAAAGAGAGAGTGAGAATGAATGAGAGAAAGAGTGAAAAGACGATTTTTGTGAGGTTACATGGGTGGGAAGAGCTATTACACTCGTGTTTCTACCACAATGACACGTGTCATAGGAAAAGGGACATGAGATTCCCACATTCAAAACTCAAAAATTTCAAGGATGGTAGCGTGTTGTGCGTATTTCCATGTATTGCACAAGCATCTGACTTAAGCTTTCGCAAGAAATGAAGTATATGAATTGCTAACACTTCGCCATTGTTACCTATGAAGTTGAAATTGTGAAATTTTGACTCATAGGTTTTTGTTATTAATGCAACGAGGTGTCATAAATGCAGTGAACTAAATGCACAAGTGTGAAATTTCCACGGGGTGCAATTTATGACACTACATCTTTCCCCCACTTTAGTGAGTTAAATTTTTAAAGAAAAATTAGCTACACTAAAGTAGAAAAAAAGACATAAATGCAAGATTAAAATTTTGAAAATTTAAAAAAATTACATGAAAAAGGATACTGTAGAGGCCACAGAGGTTGAGTAGGCGAATACTGGTGATGCCCCCAGTGTTCGAGCTCAGTGAAAAATATAGCGCTTGACATGAAGGTTCATTCTACAAAACTCAAAATTAGGTCAATTTCAAAACTGAAAGAAGCTGCCATGGCAAGAACAATCCTTAAGAAAGATTTGATGGTTCGAAAGAAAAATATGATGAAGAGGTGAATATATCTGACCTCCTATTTTTTCCCCTAATTAGGTGAGGTAAAAATAGGAAGGATAGAAGTAACATTTTCGCTGTGAAAAATGGGCAAAAATGACCTATATGTGCCCTGAGTGGGCCCATGGAAGGGTCATTGTCAGTAGATTCACAATGAGGAGCTTGTTGATTTTTGTGAGAGAGAAGTCAACATAATGCCTTGTAGGCATGATTACATAGCCCTGAGGATTGAGTAGCTCCACACAGTAGTAGAGATGGGCAATGAGCTGGACAAGGTACAAAAATTTTCAGCCCATCTTGTCATTTGAGTGCATTTTTTTAGTGTGTTATCTTCCTCAAGTAGCGCAAGAATCCAACCAATGCAAAGGTGTCTCATTGGTGTGATGTCATCCTGACAGTGCATCAATGTCATTCGTGCACACTGGCGTTTGTGCGTTGGCATCAAGAAGTTTTTGGCCTCGAATGCCAATGTGTCATGCAGGCATATGAGTGATGTGCCTCTATTCCATAGGGGGACTTAAGAAAAATTTGATGTGGAGATAGAAATTTTTTCATGATGTAGAATGAGCTAACATGAAAATTAATTTTTTTGTAGCAGTGGCCGAAGATACATGAGCACGCCGACAAGGTGATACTATTATTGTTGTACAGTCACAACAATGAGATACACCTTGATGACTAGGACTTGTTGCGATGGGTCAACCTTTAGTGGGTTTACACCATGAAAGAGATCTGCTACCATACACTGATGTTGATGGTGCTCATGGAGCGCTGGGATGCGTACACATCAAGCTTCCACCTTTCAACAGGGGAGATGATCATCACCCTGGAGGACATCTACCGTATCACCGGGCTACCCATCTAGGGAGAGCGAGTAGCCTATGATGCAGGTAGGACAGCACAGGACACTCGCATTGTGTAGTAGTACTTCCTAGGGTGGGTCATCCCCAAGGATACCACGGGCCACATTTACATGAGGTGACTCAATCAAGGATGATCAATGATGCCACTCATCCGTCAAGTTATGATAATCACTGTCATATTGCATTTTGTGATGGATGGACGAGGCTCGCACCTACATGGGGCCTCGTCCATTGCATATGCATGATGGAGGAGAGAGGCACAGTGTTTGCATGGGGTTAGAGTATGTTGGTGCATCTCTACCATGACCTTAGGCGCTATGTGCACTATGAGTATCATAGCCTCACTATCTACATGCTACTATAAGTGTGGGCATTTGATCATATCAGATGTACATGGTCAATCGAGTTTCTCCTCAACCTAGTATATGGTTCGCCCATAATGCACGCATACCCCATAGTGCATGATTGGTGGTATAGCGACGTGGCATTTTGGTGGCTACAAATGGAATTGTTGTGGGTGTGGGACATTAGATGGTGCTCATATAGGTGGATGGGGCTTTGGCCAACTAACAGGAGGTAGCTACGTAGGATGCAGCACGATTGACTCTTGGCAGGTAGATTAGACCATATTATTGTACCTTACTATTGGCATCAGGTGGCCCAACAGTTTAGGAAAGTCCAAACTAACCCCCAATAGCTTCAATGTATGTACGGTTGGCGAGGAGTGTGGCTCGAGAAGGTGATTAGCTTTGACCAACTATTATGAACATCGCAGTTAGCGACAATTGGTCAGACAATGATAATCGTCCCCTAACCCTTCCAACTAACGATGTCAACATTTCCCATAGTTTTACAAAGTGGTGTGCGATGACAAGTTTAGCTCTGATTTTCCTAATAAATGCCCCTATAGGTAATGCTGGTGCACAGGGGCCATGAGGTGAGGGTTGTGATTGCGATGGTGAGGAGGGTGAGGCAAATGTAGTTGGAGCACCTGAGAGATCAAGGTGCCAATGGTAGGTGTCATCACCCCCACACATGGTCCTTGCCTCATCAGTAGCACTTAGCAACCAAGCGATCATAGCTCCTTTGGTGATAGCAATAGGGCCAAGCGTAGCACCCCCCTAATTTGCACTGGTAGGTTGTGGACCCAGGTACGAAAGTGATTCATGTTATTTCATTTCATTTTTTGTCATTTTATCTTTCTCATTTATATATATATACATGCTTTTATATGATATAGTACTGATAACGTCCACTTTCTCTATGGTTTAAATGGACACGCAGGAGTGGATCGCCTTCATCGAGCAATGCATAGTAAAGGCGGCACCAACTGTCTAGGTCCATGGGACCATCCTTGATGGCTACAAGTTGTCATCAGTAGGGCGCCATGCTCATCTCTTCGAGCCTATAGCATGCCTGAGGATGACATACAAGGAGATGTAAGTTGAGGTCATCCAGAGGACCGCGGACCTGGCTGCCATGACCGCGCAGTAGGATCAGTGAGTGACAAAGCTTCACACTACATTAGCCAAGCGATACTAGTTCATGACATGGGTTGAGAGTGTCATAGTGACACTTGATTCCTTGTAGAGCCACATCAATGACCTCAGAAGGCAAGTGGAGGCAGTGATGCCACCAGTCGTTGATCCCCAGGTGCAGTAACTCGGGGAGTTGTGACGGGCACGTGAGTAGGAGGCTTCATTGTAAGAGAAAATAGCGAAGTTATGGGAGGATGCATCCAAGCTCAGAGGAAAGATCTGAGGGTTATGATCACAAAGCATGTATGTGTCACAGTCTCATCAGTCGTATTCATATGCATCCATCCAGCATCCTCCTCTACCATCGCCAACACCAGAGGGCTTAGGGCGCCATGCACCCAAGGGCTAGAGGCCTGATTTTGCATATGCCATATTTTTGTATACCAGATCATATCATTTTTTATGTATAAATTTTTTTTGACGTATAGACACATATAGATATATAGACACCAATTTTTGACATAGTGGTTGTAGTGTAGGAAATTGTATACCTTTACAATTTCACACTATGTTTGGGTCCCTTAATTTATTGGACTTAACTAAGCTTCTAATTTTCCAAATTATGTATTCCAAAGCCTTATTTTTATCATTTTCCAAAAGGAGAATCAACATTAAATAAATGCATTTAATATTTTAATTTCCATGGAATATGAGTTTCTTGGAAAAATAGGCCAAGACCCATTCGCCCATGGGAAAATGGGTCCCCTTTATGTGCTAGGACCAAATTTAAAATATGTTTTTGGCAGTATTTTAATGATCGAAATTCAAATTGTAAGTGTTGGCTTTTGGAATCTATTTTTTAGGAAATTAGATAAACACCTATAAATACATAGTCATTTTATCATTTTAAAATCTAACAAGCAATTTAACACACTTTATTAGAGAAATTCAAGAGTAGATATTATTGTCAAGAGTATTCAAGAGTAGCATTATTAGTCATTTACAACAACAATCAAGATCCTAGCATCGTGTCCAATTTTATGTGTGTTCATGTTGTCTTGTGAAGGCTAACAAGCATTGAAGGTCTTCATACATTCAAGCATTCAAGCATTCAAGCATTCAAGCATTCAAGAAAGTCAAGCAAGCAAGATCCAATTCCTTTGAAGATATGTGTATGACTTCAGTCCTTCAAAGAATCCATTGAAGGGTGGTGAGTTGTAACAAGTGTTCATTCATCATTTCCTTCCCTTTCATTATCTTTGTATCAAGGTTTAATTACCAAACTAGGGTTTGACCAAGGAAAACCCCTATACAAACAAAAAAAAACATGTTTTCCCTCTTTTTGTATGTACAAGTTATAGGATGGAGAACGATTAAAGAGATCTTGAAAAGCAATTTTGCATTTTTGCATTTGTTGTCATCATTCTTGTCAAGAAACAAAAATTGAGTTATATAATTTATTTACGATATTCTGACAGTGGGACTTGAGGAAAATGGGGTCTCATATCCACCTCCAGAGGACCCTAAAAGTTGATCAGAATTTCCCTACAAGGACTCATTCACCCAAGGGTGACCTTTTCCTTCTATAGTGCTCAAAACAAGCTTTTTTGGGTTAGTGCATATCCCTCTCCACTCCTCAGATCCACTTGTAAATTATTAGGCGGGTGCATGAAGTTGGGTACCAATTTTCTGGCCACTTTTGAAAAAAAATTTACAAAACATGCTCGCGTTATTTTTCTTTAAAAACAAAGAAAAAAGTGAAATTATTTTCCTTGGAATACCAACCCAAAGGTTGGAGGGCATTCTCAACAAGGCTAGACATGTTTTTGCAAATTCTCTAATTTTTCACATAATCGGGTCCGTCCTCACCATCAAGATTGCATCTAGTTAAATATCGACAAAATTGAAAGCATGGGTAATGTTAGGTTCTCTCTTAGCTATCCAACGATGTAATTTTTTTCACCTTTTGACAATGTTAAGTCTTTCATTCATAATTTATTTTGTTTGTATGTCTATTTTTTGGAAAAAAGCAGTGTTTGGTGTTTTTTTTGTTATAAATTAACCGTTCATCAAAATTTCAAATAAATTACATTTTTAGAAACTAGACTCCATTCTACAAATTTATAAAAAAAAAAGAAAAAAAAATTTTCAAAAATTAGGCGGCCAAAATTCTTTTTCAGGAAGTGCCCACTTAGAAAATTAGTAAAAAATCAAATATTCATTAAAAAATTATCAAAAAAAAATTGCATCAACTAGATTTTGTTAGCTAACTTTTTACTATAGCGATTTTAAAAATACTACAAAAAATTTCACCGTGCAGGTCGTACAAGAGTTGCTATGTTATGTTTTTCAAAAAAAACCAATTTGTGTACATCCCTCTTTTGAACCCCTTAATCTCAACCATTTTCAAAATAAATTAGTAGTTTAGAAAGTAGACTCAGAGCACTTCGATCCTTGTTTTTGTTCCATCTCAAAATTTTGAGTGTAACTATCCTCAATTTCACATCCAAGGTCAGCTTTTCCTGATTTCAGAAAAATAGTGGCCACTTAAGCCCCCTTTTTGGGAACCATCTTGGTGCACTTACCCTATTATTTCTAACTATCAATTGTTGAGATATTGCATTTTATGTATTATGGCATATAGGATCATTAGTTTAATCATTCTAAAATATTTCCAATCCATTCTAATCTCCCCTTAGGACATAGATCCAGGTTTGGTTGGCTCACCATTAAAGTTGATAGTCAATCAATTCACCTTGTTGATCTATATTCCAATGAAATTTATAAAAATGTGGAAATGGCCCTAGGTTAAGAACACTAATCTTAGAGTCACCACATTTTTATGTTTCATTTTGGTGAACCTAGCCTGTTAACATTATATACCTTCTGAAAAAACACCCTAGATCTATGTTTTGCATCGAATTGTTTTGCATCTTTCATTTTGGGTTTCATATTTGCATCATTAAAAGACATAAAAATTCAAAATAATGGCATTCCATATTGCATCATAGGTCACATTAGGGTTTGTTTCAGTCATATTGAGATCAGATTTACATTCATATTGCATTCATTAAGTGGTTAAAAATCTAAAAAAAATCATTGCATTTTTCATTTAAGACAAAAAAGTGAAGAAAATATTGCATTGTTTGATTTCAAGTTGCATCAAATCATCATTTTCGGGTTACAATGGCATCTTAGAATTAGTCAATTATTACATTTTAGATCTAAAATTTGCATTAAAAAATTTCAAAACATTTTTACCTTTATTTCACACTTGCATCTTGCATTTCCTTGTCCCAAATTGTGCAAAATATGGAAAAACAGTCTCTAATTAACCTATTTGCAACTAGAGAAAGAAACATCAAACAACATAAAAATTCAAATTTTCAGTTTTTAGAACCTTATACAAGAACCCATTCACCCTTGGGTGACCCTATCCTTGTACGGGTGTCTCAGATAGATTTTGTATAGCCTTTTATCTATGTATTATCAGTACATTTATGCTTGCAATTGTCTAATTTGAATCTCTAGAAAAATGTTATTGCATATGCAAGAAAGATGTCATTTTGCTTATTTTTTGTAAATTTGGGAAAAATTGTTGCACTTTAGTATTGAAAATCATCAGATCTATGGGACAATTATTTACATTTCTAAATCATTGCATAATTGGGATAGATTAGTTTTCCTTTTTGCACAAATTCATAACTCTAGGTTGTTACAATTCATTGCAAATAAGAGTAGCAGCATGTTTCCTTTTCAAATATGTGGTTTTGATATGGTTAAGTATGGCTTGCATAAGTAAAATCTCCCTACTTATGAGTACAATATAGGGAAAAGAAATGAGGTCGTTACCAAACATGTTAGCCATCCTCCCAATATCTTTCCTAATTATGAAAATACTTTGACACAAGAGAATGAAATCATTGATACATTTCTTAATATCACCTTGCCCATCCTTCACTCATCCCCTAACATCTCTCCTACTTGTGAGAATGTTTTGGTGCAAGAGGATGCAATCATTGACAATCATGACAATCATATTTTTTTCTCCTAATACCTCTCCTATTTTTTATGAAGGTATCTTGGTGTTAGAAGACCCAATCATTGAATTTCATGAGAATCTTGTTTTTCCCTCTTCCCCTACTTCTCCTACTTAGGAAGATATTGTTGCACAAGAGGATGGGATTATTGACAAGTTTCTTAATATCACTTTACCTAATCTTCATTCATCTCCCACTTCTGAGCATGTTTTGGTGCACGAAGATGCAATCATAGATAATCATGACAACCATAGTTGTCCTTCTCTCGATGCCTCTCCTACTTGTGACTAAGGTATCTTGGTGTTAGAAGATCCAATCATTGAGGGTCATGAGCATCTTGTTTGTCCTTCTCCTAATGCTTTTTCCACTTGGGAAGATATTATGCAACAAGAAGATGATATCATTGATAGGTTTCTCTTCAAACATAGTAATATGGCTTGCTTATATTAAGAGGTTAAGGTCACCTTAGATCCCCCCTCGTTAGATCATCAACAAGAATTTAAATCCATTAAGGTTATGAACACACAATCCGCCATTAGATCTCACTTGATTATAGGACCTCTGAAGATTCCTTTTGAACTTCCTAAAAGTCCTCTAATTATTGGACTTCCTAAAATTCCTCTACTTATTGGACCTCCTATGTCACCTCTCATTAAAGGACCTCCTAAACCTCATAGCCATATCCTAAGTTTTGTAAAACAACTCACTAGTAATCATGTGTCGCAGCAACCAAGTTATCATAATGTAGCTCACACATATAACACTAGAAACAATAAGAAACCAATACAAACTCCAACATCCATTCCATTGTCTCAACCATATCTCCCACCCACACCCAACATTCCGCAGTGTAGTGGTAAAGAATTTAATCTTGTTGAAAAACTTTGCAACACTCTTGACAAGATCTCCCTTTGGGATTTGATCCAATCATCACCAACTTACCATAGTATGCTTCAAAATGCTTTACAAAAAAATTTTATACCTCCTAGTTTGCAACCAAATGATGTGGTAGCTTTGATTGAGAATATGAATTCACCTAATTTGGACATAGTCTTTCATCAAAGTGCATTACCTCCTTTAGAAACATAGAAACAAAATGATGCTTTCATAACTATGGTCATTATTAACAAGTTTGGAATTAAATGTACCCTTGTGGACAATGGTTTTGTGCTCAATATTTGTAATGTAAATCTTTTAGATAAAATAAGAATAGATAAGACTAAAATTCAACCAAACTCTTTGTCTATCTATGGTTTTGATGACATGGGAAAGAAATCACTTGGTGTGATAACATTGCCCATAAAGGTTGGTAAGGTTACATTAAAAACTCTTATCCATGTCATGCATCATGATCTATCATATAATCTCCTCTTGGGTAGACCATGGATTAATGAAATGAATGTGGTCCCTTCAATGTACATCATCTATTGAAGTACACTTACAAAAACAAGGTTTACATGATAAAATTCAATCCTAAACCTAAGAGTTGTTTACAAATTAAAATAGGAATGATGAATCCTCTTAGAACATTGACACCAACTACAAAAGTGAAACCTTTACAAGTTAAGGATAAGGATAAGTTCCTTTCACCTGTGACAATGTTGTCGGAAGATGATTGGGGATCATTAGATTTCACACCTACATTCATGGGAGAATACAATATTACACATAAGTTAGGAAAAGAGAAAGAATTGGAAATGACATCAACTAAATCATAAAAATCATCTGATTCCATAACTTTTAGCAAAGAAGAAGATACAAACTACACATCTGCTTATGATGAAGATGAACATAAAAAATCGTCTTCCTCAAAAGAAATTAAAAAACCTTATGGAAGAGGTTATGAGCTTTTGAAACAATTTGACTATAATGGAAAAGGATGTGGTGTTAGATAACAAGGTATTTTTGTCCCCATAGAGCCTAACACGCACACTATAACAGGAGGTCTTAGTTATTGTCCTTCGAAAGAAACAAAACCATCACAAAAACCTTTGCATAATATCAATGTCATCACACAAAACACTCCTACAATAAATATAAATAATGGTTAGTTTATTGCTTCATCTTCAAACACATGTTTTAGTGATGATTGGGGTTCATTATATTTTACACCCTCCTTTATGGAGAATACAAAATCTCACAATCTAAACCTAAAAATTATTGTGTATGTATGACATCTTCTAGTAAGCAAGAAAGATCTTTTTCACAAAAGAAAGGAATATATTCTACTATTGATCAAGAGAGTACCTTTTTGAGGCTTCTCCAAGCACACTTGATATCTCTCCCTCCAATAACAAGAAATAAATTCTATAATAAAAGCTCATTTTGTGCATATCACCAAATCCATGGTCATTCTACCAATGAATGTAAGGCCTTGAGTACTAAAATACAACATTTTAACGATTGTGGTAATCTTCCTTGTGTTGATGCGTCTACTTCCTCCAATTGATAATGATTTTCATCTTATCATGTTGCTCATCACTATGTGGCATTAGTAGCTTTATGTGTGTTTTGCATTGCCATTCATGGTTGTACAATCTTAAGTGCAATCACAGGTTTCATGGCAGCAACATGATAGTCCTTGGTGTGGTTGTCCAAGATCTATATGCTTGGGGGGTTAAGGATAACTATGTATTCTTCCTTGTCAAGGATCCCCTCTTCTCCTCTTTCTCCTTAAAACACCAACATAACAAGTATGTTGACATTTTGAGGGGGGCATATATAGTACCCCGTTTATTGTTGGCATGGTCTCTTCTTAGTGATGATACTATACATCTCCTAGGAAGTGTGATCTTATCAATCAAAGTGTGGTCTTCTTAATTCATGTGATGTATCTTCTTTTGTGGTGATATTAGGCTCGATGTCCCATAAGAGTGTGATCTTTTCTTGGAATACGATATTCCTCTTGGTGGTAATGCTACGGCTTGCATTCCCTAAGGTGTGAGTCTTTTATTCCTCAATTAGTCCTCTCTTGGTGGTGATGTCAAGTGTGATATTCCCTAAGGTGTGACCTTTCATCAATTAAATAATACCCCTTTGATTGTTGTTACCTTTTATTTTCACCCCTTGAGGTGAATTTTATTTGCACCCCTAAGGTGAATTTGTAATTTGTGCTTCACTTTGTTCACGAGTGTTGAACCTAGTGTAGCATTGGCATATTTTATGGACAAAAAACATAGGCATGCTAGTCCATATTTTTGTCTTTAGGACTCGGGTAGTGTATATCAAATTGCACTAGCCCTTGTGAGTATATTTTATGGACGTAGATCCATCCCTTTTTCTTTTTGCATTAACTTTGACATTGGATTTTGGTGTACCTTATTTTGTTTCTATACACATGTGTGTGTTCTTTTGTGCCTTTGTTAGTTTTCCATGAGATCTTAGATCCTAGGGGCTTGGCCACCTCCTTGATACTTAATTATTCTATCTCTCTAATAGTTGTACAATTGGACCTCCCTTGACATATATTTAGCTTAAGTGTGAATCTGAGCATAAGTTTATACTCTCACTAAAGTGGGTCCTAGATGTAGTGTAGAAAATTGTATACCTTTACAATTTCACACTATGTTTGGGTCCCTTAATTTATTGGACTTAATTAAGCTTCTAATTTTCCAAATTATGCATTTTAAAGCCTTATTTTTACCATTTTATGAAAGGAGAACCAGCATTAAATAAATGCATTTAATATTTTAATTGCCATGGAATATGAGTGTCCTAGAAATATAGGCCAAGACCCATTCGCCTATCGGATAATGGATCCCCTTTATATGCTAGGACCCAATTTAAAATATTTTTTGGTAGTATTTTAATGATCAAAATTCAAATTGTAAGTATTAGCTTTTAGAATCTAATTTTTGAGAAATTAGATAAACACTTATAAATATAGTCATTTTATCATTTTAAAATCTAAAAAACAATTTAACACACTTTATGAGAGAAATTCAAGAGCAAATATTATTGTCAAGAGCATTCAAGAGCAACATTATCAGTCATTTACAACAGCAATCAAGATCCTAACATCATGTCCAAGTTTATGTGTATTCATGTTGTCTTGTGAAGGCTATCCAGCATTGAAGGTTTTCATACATTCAAGCATTCAAGAATTCAAGAAAATCAAGCCAGAAAGATCCAATTCCTTTGAAGAGATGTGTATGACTTCAGTCCTTCAAAGAAGCCATTGAAGGGTGGTGAGTTGCAGCAAGTGTTCATTCATCATTTCTTTCCCTTTCATTATCTTTTTATCAAGGTTTAATTTCCAAACTGAGGTGTGACCAAGGAAAACCCCCATACAAACAAAACAAAAAAAAATTCCCTCTTTGTGTATGTATAGGTTACAAGTTGAAGAAGGATTGAAGAGATCTTCAAGAGCAATTTTGCATTGTTGCATTTGTTGTCATCATTCTTATCAAGAAATAGAAATTGAGTTGCAGAATTTATTTATGACATCCCAATAGTGGGACCTGTAGAAAATTGTCTTAGATCCATCTCTAGAGGACCCCAAAAGTTTATCAGAATTACCCTACAAGGACTCATTTTTCCAAGGGTGGCCTTGTCCTTCTATAGTGCTTGGAATAATATTTTTTGGGTTAGTACATATCCCTCTACACTCCTCAAATCCACTTACAAACTATCGTTTCTAATTGTGTTTTGTCAAGATATTATATTTTATGTATTAGGGCATATAGGATCATTATTTAATCATTCTAAAATATTTCCAATCCATTACAATCCCCCCTTAGGATATAGATCTAGGTTTGGTTGGCTCACCATTAAGGTTGATAGTCAATCAATTCACCTTGTTGATCTATATCCCAATGAAATTTATAAAAATGTGGAAATGGCCCTAGGTTAAGAACACTAATCTTAGAGTCACCACATTTTTATATATCAATGGTGTGATACATGTACATGACATTTTTGATATATATACATATGAGATTTTTATTGGCATCATAGTGTTCTTATGTGTACTTTTGTTTCATGTATGATTATGTGATGGATTATGTTTATGGATGTATGTTTATATTAGATGCTATCATGATTTGATAAACACACATGGATGTATGCTTAATTAAATACAATGATGATCTAATACCCAACCAATAGATGTTAATTGAACACAGTGCATGAATACACGGCATAAGAAAATGTGTGTATATATAATTCCTAATTAAAAAAATTAATTGGATACACATGTTTACATCATAACACAAGATAAAAATATGATGTGTTAATGAAGAAATGTCATAGCAGAATGAACTATGACCCCCAAAGAGGAACAAGTGTCATGTGCATGCCACATAGACTCTATCCATAGTATCGATGAAGATGTACTACATTGATCGGTTCTTTTAGAGGTGTACCATCCATAGACGATAGTCCATATGCTCCAAAACTATACACGAAAAGATGATGTAAGGACCTAACCAATCAGGGCTAAACTTCCTTTTTTGATTGTTAGGATAGGTGACATTATAATTGCTACCCTAAGTTGATAATTGTGTGTCTCCGTGTACTTTAAAAAGTGTTCTAGAGGACATGAGGAGCAAAATATTTATTATTTATTTTCCTATGAAAAAATTTAATTGCATTCAAAGAGGTGAACCCACTTTGGTGATGGTTATAGAGCATCCTAAGAGAATATTCCTTTTGGCATCCAACTTCTGGTTGGGGAGATGCTCTTGAATGTCATCCTAGGTTGGGTTCCCAAGCTTGCATGTTCTAGTTTTGAGCCATCAAAGCCATCAAAGAGTTATGGAGCACTCAGTATTGACCAATTTTCATTAGCTATGGGTTAGGTGCCCATGTGAAGGCCATGTGAACATTTAATAATTTTCACCATATTTTTGGGTTGTCCACTAAGGGGGGTGTGGATTTTTCCAGGTGGTTTTGCTTGTTGTTTCAATATGCCATTTTTGGTATTCTCTCCCACAAACCTCTATATATTGGAGCATTGAGATGGTGGTTTGTAGAGTTTGTTTGCAAGTTTTCAAAGTAACAAAGCATTGTCAAAATTCAGAGAGGATTTTTGCATTGTTGTATCTCTTTTGAAGATTAATACAAACATTGGATCTCTTTGGGTGTGGATTTTTTCCCACAAGGGTTTCTCCACTTATATCTTGTGTCACTTGTGATTGTCAACTTGTGGCATTGTTGATTTTCTTTCATTGTTGCATTTGCTAATCACATATCATAATATTGGTAATCTTGGATACATAATTTCAAATTTACAAACACATACTTAAGTTCATATTGCTGCAAGTTCTACCTTGGATTTCCAAATTTTGGTATTAGAGCTAACGGTTCTATTGATAGAGGGGCGTCTTTCTCTTAAGTGTTGAAGGTGTTTTGGTTGCAATGGGAGCTTGTGCATTATGGGTTTTTTAGATTTGTGAAGAAGATTGAAAACCATGGATTCTACCTCTCATTTAGATATTGATAAATTCAATGTCATTGGTTACAATATGTGGAATTTGAAGATAGAGGAACTCTTTGAAGAGAGAGATCGGTGGAACTGGTAGTTTCAAGTGAAAAGAAACCAAAATCAACGTTTAATGAAGATTGGAAGAAAATGGACAAGAAGGAATGAGGAACCATTTGGTTGTGTCTTGCATATTTCATCCTCCAGAATGTTTTAGAAGAATCTACCACATTCAAGTTGTGGAGGATATGTGAAATTTACCAAACTAAAACTTTAACAAATAAATTGTATCTCAAAATACATTTGTATTCTTTGAAAATGAAGGATGGTGATTCTATTTTATAATATTTAAATTATTTCAATATGATTATAAGTCATCTTACATTTGTATATGTTAAGATAGAAGAAGAAGAAGATAAATGTATTTTTTTGGTTTTTTCTTTACCTGAATCTTGGGAAAATCTAATTGTTGCCATAAGTGGTTGTGGTACAAAACTAAAGATGGATAGTTTGATAGTTATACTTCTTTCAAAAGAGATGAGGATAAAGTACATGAATGTGGGCTCCCAAGATGTCTTGCATGTGTGAGGAAATTCCAAACAAAAATGAGGGCCTAAAGGGGACAAAAAGAGAGACAAGTCTAAAGTATGTTCTAAAACCCTCGGGTAGAGAAAAGTAAAGTGTTAGAATTGTGGTAAGGGAGGATGTGTGAAGAAGGAGTGTAGAAAAAAGAAAAAGAGTTCAAATACTTCCATAGAAAATTCCTCAAAAGATGGTGATTTTGATGCTTTGTTTATTTCTACTAACACGGTTAGTAATGATGCTTGTCTTATTGATTAAGGTTTCTCCTACCATATGACTCCTCACAAGGAGTGGTTTACTTCATATGAAACTTATGATGGGGGAGAGGTTTTCCTTAGTGATAAAAGTACAAAGAAGATTGTTGGTAAGGGAAAGTTAAAGTTGTGTTTCAGTGATAGAAGGGTTTAAACCCTTAATGATGTTTTACGTATTCCAGGACTTGCGAGAAATTTACTTTCATCCAAGTTGAATGATTTTGGAATGCATGTGACTTTTCATAAGTCTGGTTGCAGGTTGGTAAGAGGGAGTTTGGTGATTGCTAAAGGATCTCGAATAGGGATTTTTTTAGGTTGAATTCCTCCACTTTGTGTAACTCTTCCAATGTAACTAGCACTAAATATGCATGTATGTTGTGGCACCATAGATTGGGTCACATAAGTGAAAAGGGTCTTAAGACCATTTTGAATAAAAATTTGGTTGATGGTTTTTCTGATTATTCTATTGGTAAAAATGATTTTTGTGAGCATTGTGTATTTGGTAAATAGAATAGATCATCATTTCCTAATAGAACTAAGAAGGTTGGGAGATTATTAGAGATCATTCATTCAAATGTGTTTGGACCGATGGATGTTGAATCTTTTGGAAAATATTGTTATTATGTTACTTTCATTGATGATATCTCAAGCTACACCTAGATTTATTTTATGCATGCAAAATTTGAGGTTTTCACTAATTTTAAGGAATTTAAAGCCTTAGTTGAGAAGAAAACGGATTATAAGATAAGGGTGTTAAGATTTGAAAACAGGGGTGAATATTGTTCTAGTGAATTTGATGAGTTTTGTAAGCATGCAGGTATTTTTCGGAAGAAGACTACACCATATACACCCCAACAAAATGGGGTAGTAGAAAGAATGAATCAAACCTTGATGGAAAGAGCTAGGAGAATTTTGAGTGGTGCTAGTTGTAAGTATTGCATGTTATTTGGTCAATATATCTCCTTGTTTAGCTCTTGTTGATAAAACTTCTTATGAAGTGTGGATAGGTAGAAATCCTTTTGTTTCACATTTAAGGGTCTTTGGTTGTGAGGATTTTGTTCATGTGCCTCAAGAGAATCGTTCTATTTGGATCCAAAAGCAAAAAAATGCATCTTTTTTGTTACAATGAGAATGTTTTAAGGTTTAAGCTTTGGAATCCACTAACTCGTAAAATGGTTTTCTCTAGAGATGTGAATTTTAGGGAGTTTAGAGTTTACTCAGGTGAAGAACAACCAAAGGAGAAAGATAAGACAAAAATAGTGCACTCTGAGACAAAGCTTTAGAAGAAGGAAGATGCACATGTGGAAGAAGAATTAAATGGATTTGAGGATGGAGAAGAAGAGGGTTCAGACAGTTCAGATGATGTGCAAGATGAGCATGTAGAAGAACAAGAGAAACAAGAACCTCTTACTCCTACCTTGAGAATATCCACAAGACAACAAAATCTAGTTGACAGGTATAGCCCATCTAATTACCATTGTGTATTTGTTTTGTTGAGTACTGATGATGAACCTAGATCCTATACAGAGGCTCTTTCTTCATAAGAAAGTGAGTCTTGGATGTAGGCCATGCAGGAGGAGATGATGACTTTGGATAGTTGTGATACCTAGGATCTTGCCAATTTTCCCAAAGGAAGGAATCCCATTGGTTGTAAGTGGGTATTTGAAAATAAATTTGGAGAAAATGGTTGGTTAGAGCAGTACAAGGCCAGAGTGGTGGCCAAGGGGTACTCCTAGAGAGAGGAGTTGATTTTGGTGAAATTTTCTCTCATGTTGCTAAGTTAAATTCTATTAGAATCCTATTATCTATTGTTGTTGCCTATGATTTTGAAATAGAGAAAATGGATGTTAAAACTTCTTTCTTACATTGGGATCTTGAGGAAGAAATTTATATGTGATAGCTTGACGGTTTTGTTGTGAAAGGAAAAGAACACTTAGTTTGCAAGTTAAGGATATCTTTATATAGTTTGAAACAATCACCCGGGATGTAGAACCTAAAGTTTTATGTTTTTGCATTGAAGTTGGGTTTTGTTAGGAGTGACAAGGATCATTATTTTTGCATTAAGGTTATTGATGATCAGATACTAATCATTGTCTTGTATGTTGATGACATGTTTATGGGTAATAGAAAGGTGATGATTAGGGAGCTTAAGACTCAACTTTCTGGAACATTTGATATGAAGGATTTTGGGGCTACAAATATATCCTTAGGATGGATATCAGTAGATATTGGGTTCACAAAAATCTTTGGTTAAGTTAGAGTAAGTATGTTGATAACATTTTGCAGAGGTTTAGTATGCATGACTATAAACCAATTAATATTCCATTTCTGGTTGGTACTAAGTTGAGTTTAGACATGTGCCCTAATTTTGATGATGATTTTGAAGAGATTTCTAAAGTGCCTTAAGCTAGTGTCATTGGTAGTTTGATGTATGCAATGGTTTGCATTAGACCAGATATAGCCCAAGAAGTGGTAGTTTTGAGCAAGTTTATGTCTAACCCTGGTAGAGAACATTGGACTTTTGTTAAAATGGCATTTATATATTTATGTGGTACTTTAGATTACTATTTATTTTATCATGGTACTAATGATGTGGTTAAGTCATTGTACATACAAGGCTTTGTTGATTCAGATTGGGCAAGTGACTTGGACAGTCAAAGTTTCAATAGTGGCTATGTTTTTACTTTGTTTGGAGGTGAAGTGAGTTGGATGAGTAAGAGGTAGCCTACAGTTGCATTGTCCACCACCGAAGTAGAGTATATGGCTGCTACACATGCCTCTAAGGAGGCGGTTTGGTTATAGAGACTTGGTAATAGCATTGGTTTTGATTGCAGGACAGTGAGGATTGGATGTGATAGTCAAAGTGCTATAATTTTAGCCAAAAATCCTATGTATCATGCTCATAATAAGCATGTTGATATTCAGTATCACTTTGTGCGCGAAATGGTTGAGAATGGTAAGGTCTTGATTGAGAAGGTTGAAACTTTAGACAATATTGCAGATTCTCTAATGAAGCCAATGACCGCGGATAAGTTCTCTTGGTGCAAGAAGGTCATGGGCCTTGATTACTATACTTGATTATATTTTATTTATATCTCATGGATGTAATTGCAATGTTTAATGTCAAGTGGGAGAATGTTAGGATAGGTGACATTATAATTGCTATCCTAAGTTGATAATTGTGTGTCTCCACATTTTTTGGTAAGTGTTCTACAGGACATGAAGGGAAAAATATTTATTATTTATTTTCTATGACAAATTATAATTGCATTCAAAGAGTTGGACCCACTACGATGACGGTTACAAAGCATCCTAAGAGAATATTCCTTTTGGGCATCCAAATTTTGGGTGGGGACCACCCAAGAGTGCATGCTCTTGCAAGTTATTTGTATGTTATCTTAGGTTGGGTGCCCAAGCTTGCATATTTTTGGTTTGAGCCATCGAATCCGTCAGAGAGTTATGGAGCACTCGGTATTGACCAATTTTCATTGGCTATGGATTAGGCACCAATGTGAAGGCCATGTGAATGTTTAATAATTTTCACCATGTTTCTAGGTTGCTCACTAAGGGGGTCATGGGTTTTTCCAAGTGGTTTTTCTTGTTTTGGGATACCATTTGTGGTATTCTTTCCCACAAACTTCTATATATTGGAGCATTGAGGTGGTGGTTTGTAGAGTTTATTTGTAGGTTGTCAAAGTAACGAAGTGTTGTCAAAATTCAAAGAGGAGTGTTGTATTGTTGTATCTCCTTTGAATATTAATACAAACATTGGATCTCTTTGTGTGTGGATTTTTTTCTCACAAGGGTTTCTCCATGTATATCTTGTGTCACTTGTGATTCTTGACTTGTGGTATTGTTGATTTTCTTTCATTTTTGAATTTTCTAATCATTTATCATAATATTGTTAATCTTGGATACATAATTTTGGATTTGCAAACACATACTTATGTTAATATTGCTACAAGTTTTACCTTGGATTTCCAACATTGATCAGATGGCGCATTTACTTTTCTCTAATTCTCATAGAGAACAAGATCGCCTATCTTGAAAGTATGAGAAAGAACACCCTGATTGTAATGCTTAGAAATAGATCGTTGATAAGCTTGGAGATGTTCTATGGCTTGTAACCGGAATTCATCAAGCAGCTCAAGCTAGTCCAAACATTCAACATGGTAAGTGTCATCATCATTCAACCCTTTAAGGGAAACTCGTAAAGATAGAATTTCCAACTCTAAAGGCTTGATAGACTCGGTGCCATACACGACGTTGTATGGGGTAGTACCAGTATTCATACAAACACTCATGTGATAGGCCCACAAAGCATACATCAATTAAGTATGTCAATATTTACCATGTGTACTCACTATTTCTTGAAGAATCAGCTCAAGAGTTTTATTAGATGCATCATCTTGGCCATTAGATTGAGGATAATATGGTGTAGAAAATTGATGTTGAATATGAAACTTTTCCACAAATTGCTTCACCTCTTTGTTCTTAAATGAAGTACCATTATCAAAAATAAGGGTAGACGACAATCTAAAATGAGCAGTGATATTGTTTAGAAAAAAGCTATAGATCTCTTTGGCATTAGTGGATCGAAGTGAAATAGCTTCGACCCATTTTGTAAAGTAATCAATAGCAGTAATGATAAAGATATGTCCTTTAGAAGAAGGGGTGATATTTTTCCAATAATATCCAACCCCCATTTTCCAAATGGGCAAGGAGAGGTCTGATTTTGAAGCTCTTGTATAGGAGCTCAGATAAGATTATTGTGTTACAAACGTTGAGGGTATTTCTTAACAAATGCAAAGGAGTATTGCTCCATTCTTTGCCATTAATTTCCCATGTGAATCAACATACGCACTAAGTATTTACCACTAAAATTTCCACCCCTAGAGCCTGAATGAGCTTCTTGAGGGGCAAGGGATATTTCAACCTTAGTGAGACACCAAAGAAGAAGACCATTATAATAATTTTGATAAAGAATATCAAATAGAGTAACATATCAAGCTAAAAGTTTTTGTATCCAAGTGCAAGCATTTTAGTAGCATCGTTGGGAAATTTTCCAATATTTAAATAATTATAAATGTGGGAATACCATGCCCCTGATTCCACATGTACACACAAGACCATCGGGTTTAGATTGATCTAAGACAGCAAGAGAGAGGAGAACATGAACCACAAAGTGATACTCTTTTATACCATCGTCCAAGGGTACAAGGGGAACTACGCTCGCCATTGCACATCCACGTGGTGATTTTCTCTCCTAGAAACATTGTCTATCGTGAAAGAATAAAACCTATCAAGCAAGGATAAAGCCAAATCTTGATATAAAGATAGCTTATTTTGCTTAGCCTGATACGTTCTCATGATTTGATTTACAATAAGTTCAAAATCACCAAGAATGTGAATATTTTTGTTGTTTAGCGCCATCGTGGTATGTAAGCCAACAATAAGGGCTTTGTACTCAGTGATGTTATTAGTACAATGAAATTCTCATTTAAAGGATAGAGGAACCGACTTACCTTCAGGTGAGATTAAAATTACACCTACCCCAGAGCCGGTTCGACACCTCGATCCATCGAAGTACATATCCCATATATGTTTATGGTCTAATGCAAATAAATTTTCATCTAGAAATAAATCTAGATTAGGGAAGGAGTGAAATGAGGGAGATTCTACCAATTGATCAATAATAGCTTGACCCTTAATTACTTTTTGAGTTACAAATTTGATATATCAAACTGAGAAAGTAACATTACCCATTTCACCAACCTTCCCAAAAGATCAGTTCGAGTGAACAAATATTTAAGATCACATTTTACAATAACATGAGTTTCGGCATGAAGAAGATAATGTTGTAACTTATATGTTGCAAAACGAGAGTAATACATTGTTTCCCCATGGTGGAGTATCGAATTTCATAATCAACTAGAATACAACTAATGTAATAGACCACTTTCTTCACCATCATCATCATCTTGAGCTAATAAATCTATTAAGGCATGAGGTGACGTAGAGATATAAAGTAAAAAGGGTCTATCCTGCATAGCCAACATCAAGATAGGAGGATTGGCCAAATAACTTTTGATAGACTCAAAATCCTTTCCGTACTCATCATCCCATCAGAAGTGGACATCTTTCTTCAAAAATTGTGTGAATGGAAGGGTACAATCAACTAAGATACAAATCTATGAATCACCTGAATCTTCCCTTTCAAACTATGTAGTTGAGAGATACTTTTCAAAGGAGGCATGTTAACAATTGTATCAATTATATTTGTGTCAACTTCGATTCCACTTTGGGAGATGATAAATCCTAAAATCCTGTGGGCATCTACACCAAAGACACACTTAAGAGGCTTTAGTCTCATTTTATAGAGTCAAATCCTTTCAAATATAAGAT
The DNA here is from genome assembly GCA_007258455.2 of Sequoia sempervirens. NCBI lineage: Eukaryota > Viridiplantae > Streptophyta > Pinopsida > Cupressales > Cupressaceae > Sequoia > Sequoia sempervirens. The sequence goes on from VDFB02270651.1 coordinate 527,227,526, forward strand.
GAAGATTTTTGGCATGATCTTGATGGGTTGTAGACTTAGCCAAGATTTCATTGACGTAATCTTCTAGGATCTTGTGAATGAAATCATGAAATGTAAGTCATCGCCCGTTGGTAAGTTGCTCCAGCATTCTTTAACCCAAACAACATGACCATGTAATAGAAGGTTCCCTAAGGGATAGTGAAGGTTGTCTTATATTGATCTTTTGGGTTAATATGAATCTTATTATAGCCTGAGAAGCCATCCATAAAGGATAATAAGGCATGGCCTTTAGTGGATTCCACATTTGTATCAATATTAGGAACTAGAAAATCATCCTTAAGAGAAGCCTTATTAATATCACACAAATATATGCAAATACGAATATGACCATCAGGTTTACTAACAGTGATGATATTAAATATCCAAGGTGAATATTCAATAGGATGGATAAAACTAACTTTAGGATCTTTTATATCATATTCTTGACTGATAAAATGATCTTGGGATTCATCTTACAATTTTTTTGTTTAACGAGATTAAAATTGGGACATAGAATGATATTATGAACCACCACAGACTCACCAATACCGGCATGTCCTCATATGACTAAGTAAAAATATCAGGATGAGAATGTAACAAATCAACATGTTGTTTGGACTCTTCTAAAGAAAGGCATTTTCTAATCTTAATTACTTTTTTAGAAGATTTAGGATCAATAAAAACATCGGAAGTATCCCCTTTAAGGAGAGTAATATGGTGTTCAGGATGAGATATAGGAGTGTTATCATCCACATTAGATAAAGGAGCCTTCTCATCAATACTCTTAACAAATTCTCCAAGGTAGGTCTATTTATTCAAGCAATATGAGAATTGTCGTTTATGGTGATAAGAAGGTAAATGAGAGTAGGAACCTAAGAATTCTTCTAGTGCTTCTTCTGAAGAAAAAACATCTAGAGGAACTTCATTAGAGTCTACCCTATTTTCAATAAATTCAAGATGGACTAATTTAAGAGGAGGAGGCTCGATGCAAATCATGTTGACATTCAACCATTGTTTCCTTTTAGACTTTGTGTGACAATATCCAAGTCCCGTGTTACACTTACAAGGGTTAAACTCTATGGGGATTTTAATACCTTGTTCACTACATCCACAACTGCTAATTCCATAACCATGTTTAGAAAGGATATTAGAACCAAGGCCACAATGTGTTTGTAATTCATGGGAGGAAGGAGGATTGACGTAAAGAGCGTGATTCTAATAACAAGCATCATACTCCTTTATAGGAACATAATCATCCTTCTTAGTGGGAATCCATAAACCAGCCTCCTTAACAGAAGCATGATCATCTTCCTTGGTAGAGGCACAATCATTTCCCTTAACATGAGCATGATCATTTTCCTTAGCAAGAGGACAAGCTTTCTTGATAGAATTATATGAGATTTTCAAAATTTCTAGGTGGATAGGGTCTACTTTGTACTCCCCGATAAAAGATTCAATAAAGTCCAAGGACCCCCAATTGTCGCCAAGACATGTGCTTGATTCAAAATAAGAAGTAGAAAGGGTAGACTTAGGATTCACCACTTCGGGACAATCTTCCTCAGGGACATCCATCTCAAGAGTAGCCTTTGGAACAAGAACTATTGGATTATATGTCAATACATTAGAAGTTAATGAAGGAATAAATATTTTAAGGGTAGTAACAACCGAGGCTCGACTAGCTATTGCTAATTCACGAAAGTGAATAGCATTAGGGTCAACCTTGATTGTAACCACTTCATTATTAGCAATAAAATTTATATAACGATGCAAGGTAGAAGTGACTACTCCTAAATCATGAATCCACGGTCTTCCCAAGAGAATGTTGTAAGGTAATGGTCCTAGTATAATGTACACCAAAGTGGGTATAGTAACGGGTTCCAATCGCAAAGGAAAGATTATCGTGCCTAAGGCTTGATGACCGACATTATCAAATCCACAAATGTACAAAGAAGTAGCAAGAGAAGACAAATCAATTTTAATTTTAAGTAGCAAACTTATGCTACATATGTTGAGTTTCGAACCAATATCAATGAGAGCGCGTCTAATTCCAATATTATTAATATTAATTACTATCATTAGAGGATCCACTTGCTTCTATACTTTTGGAGGTGGGAGTTCATGTGGATAGAACTCAATATTTGGTGAATCAACATGAATATGATTCATCAATGCATTAACATATGTCATCCTAGTGGAAAAAGGAAATAGGATATTTTTTAAGGACTCTTGAAGCATACCTTGGTAAACTAGAGAAATCTAAAGCAAATCCCATTGTGAGATCTTGGTGGGAGTAATGCAAAGTTTCTCTACAAGATCATACTCACTAGGTGCCTTAGCTACAAGTTCAGGTGCTTGAGGGAGACTTGGTTGAGAAGGTGATAAAGAAGTAGATTGATTTAGATATTTTTGATTCCTTCAAGTATTGTAAGTATGGGCTACCGCTCTATAAGAGGGAGCCTTAGATTTCAAAAATCTTGTGTAAAGGTCTTACATGTCACTCATGAACAGGATCCCATGAATAAAATGTATTCTTTTAGGAGACAGGCTAGTCAGAGTCACATAAATGACAGGTCTCTTAGGCCTTTGAGGGGCAATAGAGACTATGACTATATTCACAGACTCTTCAAATTGAGAAGTTTGTGATGAATTTTTCTTAGAAGATTTGCAGATAGAAGGAGAGGCCTCTAACAAATCATCTAGAGCATCATCCAACATATCAAAATATTGTTTAAAAAATGCATTGTCAAAAGCATTGAAGTTTTGAAGAAAAATATTCGACATGATTTCGTTCACATTGGGTTCACTAAAATATAAAGGAGGGGATTCGCTACTCCCAAGTCTCTAGGACAAAGAAGATTCTACAAGGAGTGAATAGCCCTCGGTTACCTCAAATTATAAGCTCAAGTGACAGAATATGAAATGAAGGATATTACAATAACTTGATTGAATAAAAATGCTAAGCTACTAAGAGTAAGAATAATAAATTTGTAATTTAACTGGTATAGAATTATGAAATACAAAGTACAGAAACAGAAAGACTAGGACTTACAGATTTTGTCCTCATAAGGACAAAGTCATAGTCGATGGATGACAACACATTGTAGGGACATGTGCAACCCATGTTGTAATCTTTTTCAAATCAGTAAATAAAATTTTGAAATCCATACTACCCAATTCTTCAAATCTAAACATCTACACACATAAGGGATGAGGAAAAGTGTCGGGGCTGTTTCGAGGCTTGCCTTAAAGTCAAACTCCCATTTTGGTGTTTCCACCTCCAAATACAGCCAAATAGATATAGACAAAATGACATAAAATGTAATAGACGAGACGTTTGATAGAAACAAACCCCATTGTAGGGGAGATCCCCTATCACGAATGTAATAGACGAGACAAGTAGATGATTATAAATTGAGAAGACAAAGTAGACAAGAGAGTGTTACCAATAGTCTGTGGCTCCCTCTTGGATTAAAATATGAGTCATTCTTGCTTGCAAGAGAGCCTTGGTTTTTGACGAGATGAGAATTTGGTAGAGCTTTGCTATGGAGAGCAAGAGAGAAAAGATGTAGAAGAGAATAGAGCAACAGAGCAAGATTAAGCAAGATGAATGAGAGAAAGAGTGAAAAGAGGAGTTTTATGAAGTCGCATGGGTGGGAAAAGCCATTACACTCATGTTTCTACCACAATGACATATGTCATAGGTAAAGGAACATGAGATTCCCTCATTTGAAACTCGAAAAGTTTGGGGACGCTAGCATGTCGTACGGACGTTTGCACATCGCGCAAGAATCCTACTCAAGATTTTGCAACAAATGAGGTGTGCAGACCACTAACGCTTTGTCATTGTCACCTATGAAGTTCGAATCGTGAAATTTTGACTCATATTTTTTTATCATTAATGTGATGAGGTGCCATAAATGCAGCGAGCTAAATGCACAAGTGTGAAATTGCCACACGTTGTAATTTTGCAATACTACAAAGAGATACCATGTAGTCTCCCTTCAATTTATAACTTCCTGCAATGATGATGTATGCTCAATAAAGGATGATAAAGAAGATACAATAAAATTGAACAATATTCCTCCCCTTATGAAGAAACAAAACTAAAGACATATGTAGGATGTAAAACGTAAAAAATATGATATCTCTAAATTGTACTCAAGGGCTCCCATATTGGTTCTAAAAGGTACCAATACCAATTCAAGTTTCTCAATCCTAACTAATAAAAGTGACAATCTAGAACCTTGTGGAAAGAGATGTAGAACAATATCCAAAAACAAAGATAACCATACTCAAAGATCTCAAAATCAATATAAAATTATGAAAAATGATCATGTGGACAAGGTACAAGAGAGTTCGATGTCCTCAATAGTATCCTTCAAATCTATAAGATGGTACTCACAAAACAAACCTAAAATGGCTATCAAGTACTCATCCCAAGTAGCTATATCTAGAAGACAATATGTGATCCTACAACAATAAATCGTAGAAAGATCCACTAGAAGCAACACTAAGCGCTAAAGAAGTGGGAGATGGAATATTAGTATGTCTCTAAAACCATAGTTGATTAGAGGACTTTAAGGTTCAAATAACCATAGTATACCTCTTAAAAACTATCCACACTAGATGCCTAATTATGAAATCAATCAAATGATCATCTTGGGAAAAATGTGAGATGATGTGTAATCTAGAATTATGGTCTACCTACCTAATTGTAACAATATCTCTACACTAGAAATCTTAAATGATCACAAGATCTTGTGTGAACTCAAGACTCTTCCCTATTCCAATATGTATAATATGATAGATAGAAAGGAGATTAGTTGACAACGATGGCATTCTAAAAACATCATGTTGAATGATCCTTCATCCATTCAAAAAATTATCTTCCAAAAACACACATATGTGTGTTGTTATCCATCAGCATGTATGTAGAACAAGTCTCAAATGAAAAGAAAATACTCTATGATAGCCATATGAGGTGAAGCTCCAAAATTAAGGAGTCATTTCCTTTAAAATTTGTAGCTACAACATGTGTCTTGCTCTTCATGTTCTCTAAGTGTGATGATGAAGGAGAAGATGAACTTGCTAACGTGGGTGAGCCAATTTGATATTGCTTTTCTATAGAAGATGTTTCAATTCATCATTTTTTTTTGCATAACATTGATGTTCATTATGCCTATGTTTCTTGCAATATGCACATTTGGGTTTCTCCTCGGATGATTCATTTTAGAACAAGAAGATGACTCAAGCATAGCTTGAGTTTTTTGTCCCTTATCCTACTCATTATTCTGTGTCCTTATTTTTTGTTTTTTTTTCCTTTTTTGATCCTTTGTGCCCTAATTAGCAATAAGAACATGTTAGTTTGTAGACTTCAAAGTACACATCTACACTATCTTATCCTACTCCTTGGTTAGAGAGGTAGAAAAATCACCAAGTGGTGACTTAGTCTATGTAATATAGTTCCAAGAACATCTTTAGTATCATCAAACATAGAAACAAAAATTGAATAATCAAGACATGAAGAATCAACTATGAGTCATGGTTTTTAATAACACACTATTTCAATTGCAATATCAATAATTTTATCTTAGATAAGAAGTCTTGGATGGCATAAAAAAAAAAAGGATTAAAGCTAATGAGCTCATTCTCCAAATAGAAACTTCTCAAAACATCCTATTTCCTAAACAAACATGTCAATGTAGTCAAAATCTAATTAGGTGGTGTGACAAACTTAATGTGAAAGAGGAGATTAGAATAAATAGACATGCATAATGTCCCATAGGTTTTTGATGAATAATTCCTATTTAACATTGTATTAACATAAAAATATAATAGCTAATTCACAATAAAATGGGCAAGTGATAAAAGCACACCCTCAAATTCTAAATGGGATAAAGTTCAAAACAAAGATGACAAACATAAAACAAGGGCCAATCCCACACAACACTAAGCAACTAAAGAAATAATAGAAAAGGGGGATCATTTCCATAAGCTTGATCATAGGTGTTATACCACTTTGTTTTCCTACAACTATTGGCTTAGGTTTTGTACCCATTGTAACTCAATGTAATCCCAAACATCCTAGATATATCTCCATTTGTTATTCTAGTCATATTAGTTGTATGGAATAAGAAGATGAACTAAGGTTTGATTTGTGACACAAAAACAACAATACAAAAATAGAAAAGATAAACACTAGTAAACCCCTTAAAACTCAAGTAATTAAGCCCCAATCAAAAAAATGACCACTTTGATGTATTTTTCCTAAAATACAAACCAAAGTACAAGATGTGACTTCAAACTAAAATAAAAATTACCTCATCTAGAATCCAAAAAACTAAATGGATGACTACAAAGCACTCAAAAATATGTTTCTAATGCATATAAGAAGTCAAAAATAAAATTAGGTAAGCAAAACTTATTGATGTAATAAAAAACCTACCCCCTTATGCCAAATAAATTTGATCCCCAACATTTTTGGGGTGGTACCATTCATGAGAATGGAGATCCAATGGAGGGTTGAGGTGGTAAATTCATTAGGATCACCTAGGTAGAGCAATGGCCACATATCTTGGTTGACTGTTTATTTGGCAGAGTATTGACAAAATGGTGGATCTAGTCAATAGAGTGGCAAGTGTCTATGACTAAGCAAATGGCACTAGTTATGAAAACCCTAGCCCTATTATCCATGCCTAAGGGTTGCCCCCCAATGTGACCAAGTGATAGAAACTAGGTGATGGCCACCCATGAAAGGAAATTTGCAGCTGTATAGGACTATTTTCACACACCCCTATGAGAGAAAATCATGCAAAAAAGTATTTAAAATCCACAGTGCAAAATTAGACAAACATACCATCAATATGACACAATATTTACCCTATTAAAACCCCCATGAGGTAAAAACCCAACCTCCAAAAGTATCTACAAACAATGAATTATCACATAAACAAAAATTGCAATACATGTGCAGAGTCTCTATGAATACCTTTGAATCATCAAACTCTTTACATACACTCCATGTGAACAAGAAAATGAGAATCATGTAATTACACATCACTATCCACACTTCCTCTCACGCATGCAACCTACAAAAGATGCTCAAACTGGCCAACTAGCCAAATCCAACAACTACTCATGTGCTTGCTTTTATAGAAATAAGCTTGCATAAAACCAGCAAGTGGTATTACTTAAGCCATGCGGCTAATATTATGAGCTTACAAAACCTTTTTCCATTATTTCATTTTTGGTACTGAGTTTTTCCAATACTAAATAGTGCAAACCCACATTAAATGTTTATCCTAATGTTACATACAACATATAAAGTGGCCCCAAGAATTTCTAACACATGTGATGGTAAACCACAAATAATTTTATTTTTTACATTATAACATTACACAAAGTGAAGAACACATTTTTTCCAACCCACATGTCTATGGGCTTCAACTCTTAAGGCTCTATCGACTAATGACACTAGTGGGTCTCATGCTTAACATCTATAAGTCTATTGTATAGTCCACACTCGCAAACCAATCAAAATTGGTCTATCATACTATGTTGATGACACACCAATATAGACAATGACACAATAGTACCCTCCAACCAATCAAATCATGCTAAATTATGTTGCACCTTGTGATAATGTAGTGATTATGTAGGAACTAAATATACTTCAAAATGTCACTAAATATTCTACCAATTGACAAATTTGACACAGTGATGATATGATTGTATTGTACAAATCTATATTGAATGGTTGCATTTCATATTGTCAAAAAAAGTAGGATTCCCTTAAAAAATTGAATCTACAACTTTGCCAAGCCCTATTGATTCATAGGTTTTTGAGCCTTCTAGACTTAACTTTGAAATTTATTTCACACTAGGATGCACCATATGAAAAAAATAACTTGTAGAAATGAGAAGATAATCATAAATTTGAAGCTATGATACCAAGGATAGCGAACTACACGAGCCAAAGATCACCTACAACAAAGATAAACCTTCCACATAAGAGAGAAGCAATGGAAATGTTATATTACCAAAGAACTAATACAATACATACAAGATATATTATGTACAATGAGAGAAACACTTGTTTATATAGACAAGGATGAGACACAAAATACCATAAGATCACAACATGTGTCTTAATATTATGACTTGAAACACAAAAAGTAAGCGTCCTTAGTAAACTTAACTAAATTAATGTGAAAAGGTCCTAAAAGGAAACCATATGGGTAGAAAACTTCATTCACACAAACATGTCTTGCTTTTGGAGTGTGGTTTTTCTTCCAAAATATTTTTCCCTACATAAACCTTGTATTATGGTATATTTTCTTGTGTATTCCTTTTTGTAATGATAAAAAATAAATTTATTTGCATATACCTCTCCTCATTGATTAGTGTAGGAAGTATCGTTCACATGTGTGCTTCCTTTCATTTGGTATTAAAGCCTAATCACCTTCAACTTCAAAGCTTCCTTCCACATGACCTCACATTGGATTGGGTTCTCAAAGCACAAAAATATGATAAAAAAGTTTACCTCAAAGTCGACTTTCACTTGAATATTGTTGGTTGTGGAAGAGTCTTGATTTGATTCATTGATGGTTGTGTGAATGGATTCAATGGTGTATTGCATATCGTTTGTACAACACAAAACTTTCTTTCACTTAAATAAGATTAATGATGTGGGTGTGAAGAAAATCTCTAATGAAAGGTGTAAGATGGTGCGACAAGTTATGGGGCCTACTAAGGGTATTTGAGTGGATACTTTGTTCTAGTTGGATGCATGCACAATTCAATGTAATAGTTATTTCATTTCTATAGTGAAGAGATCTACATAATGTACACCTTCACCATTGGAACCATTAGCAAAAATGAGCATTTCATCTTCTTTTAATGGTCATATTTTTTAGGTACCTAAGGGTGTTCATGCTTCAAAGATAAAAATTCTTGCAAAGATAATGTAATGGCACCAAAGAATGAGCCACATAAGTAAGAAAGGCCTTAAGATCCTAAAAACAAAAAAAAAATTGTGTGGAGGGGTTAACTAATTGTGCTCTTGTATTTGATTTATGTGGACATTGCATATATGGTAAACAAAACAATGTTCAATTTTACTTTAGTTCTCACAAATCTTTTGAAGTGTCAGACTCAATTCATTATGATGTCCTTGGTCATGTTAGTGTTCCTTTGATTTTAAAATATTTGTAATTCTATAGATGACTATTCTAAAAGAACATAGGTGTATTTCCTTATAAGTAAATTTGAAGTCTTCAATCATTTTAGAGAGTTTAAGGCTTTTGTTGAAAATAAAATTAGCAAAAAGATTAAGGTTTGAGAACCAACAATGGCATTAAGTGTTGTTCAACAGATTTTGATAGATCCTATAAGGAGCATGGGATAAAGAAACATAAGATAAATCCATATACCTCTTTGTAGAATGGAGTTGCAAAGAGAATGAATAGGATGATGATAGAGAGGGTTAGGATTATGCTTAGTGATGCTAGCTTGAAGCAAGAATTTTGGGTAGAAGTAGTTGATATAGTTTGGTATCTAATTAACAAGTCTCCTACATCAACTCTTGTGGATAATATTCCTATGGAAACTTGGACAAGCAAAAATCTCTCATTAAAACATCTTTGTGCTTTTGGTTGTGAGGCATATGCTCATGTGCTTAGGGAGTAGTCAAAATCAGATAACAAAGTGATCAGGTGTTTCTTCATTGTCTATGGTGTTGGTGTGAAAGGTTATGAGCTTGGTACCCTATGACTAATAGAGATATGTACAACAGATGTGTCATATTTAGAGAGATTAATTATTTTCCTACAATTTTGTAGCCAAAAATGATAAGAAAAAAGATGGGATTCATCTACCCCCAAAGGCTAAGAAGGATGAACTAGAAGCTCACTAAGAACCTAACAAGAACGAGAGCTCAAATAGTTCAAACAACTCCAAAGAAGAGGTAAAACCTCCACCTTTGCTCCTTAGAAGGTCCACTCAACATGGACAACAACCAAACATGTATACTCCTAATTGGAGATGTATTTTTACTTTGATTACTAATATGGATGTCTAAAACTTTGAAGTGATGGGTATGGATGATTGTCCTAGAGAGTGGTTATGAATGAAAAGATGGTTGCATTGATGAAAAATAACACATGAAACTTAGTACCATTGCATGAAGGATGAAAACTCATTGGTTATAAATGAGTGTTCAAAAGGAAAATCGACGTAGATGATAGTGTTGAAAAGTACAAGACAAGATTGGTTGCAAAAGGTTATTCTCAAGTTGTAAGGATAGACTTTCGTGAGATTTTTTCCCTGTTTCTAAGCTTGTATCTATCAAGTTCCTATTATTTGTAACAACTTTTGATTTAGAGAAAAATAGATGTATGTGAAGACAAAGTTCTTACATGGTGACTTTGAGGAATAGATCTACATGACACAACTAGAACACTAAATGGAAAAAAGTAAGGAGTCTTTGGTTTGCATATTAAAAAATAATTTGTATGGTCTCAAGTAGTCTTCTAAAATGTGATACCATAAGTTTGACTCTTTTGTGTTGAGTTTGGAATTTTTGAGATCTCAATCGAATCATTGCATTTATTATAAGATGGATGATGATTGATTTTTTGTTATCACATATAGTGATAATGCTTGTGGGTAATACTAAGGATGCGATTTGTGATTTGAAGTTTCATCTTTCAACACCCTTTGAGATGGATTTACGAGCTACTAGATATATTTTGAGTATAGAGATTAAAAGAAATAGAAAAAATAGAAATGTTTGGTTAGGCTAGAATAAGTACATAAACTTAGTGTTGGAGAGATTCAATATAAAAAATTGTAGACCATTGTGTTTCTATTTTGTTGGATACTAGGTTATATATACTACTTTGTCCAACTTCACTTACTGAGATGTAGGACATCACTCGTGTCTTGTGCTAGTGTTGGTGTGAGTTTGATGTATGATATGGTTCGTACAAGACCAAACATTTCCCAACCAATGGGAGTCTTGAGTTGTTTCATGGCTAATTCTAGACGAGTTCATTGGGATGTAGTTAAAAAGGTCTTCAAATATTTGTGGGGTACCTCTAAGTGCTCTATTTGTTATCATGGCAATTCTATAAGGGATCAACACTTGATGTATATTCATATATTTAGACTATCAAATGATGTTAACAGTAAGAGATTTAGCAATAGTTATGTTTTTAGTTTATTTAGTGGTGCTATCAGGTGGATGAGTAAGCAACAAGTTGTGGTCGCTTTGTCACTATAGAAGTTGTGTACATAACAACTAATTGCATCTATAAAGAGGTCATTTAGTTATAGAGAGGTCATTTAGTTATAGAGACTATGTTTTAGAGTATGCTCCAGAGTAAGAGTGAGCTTCAAAGTAAGACTGAGCTCTAAAGCGTCATTGAAAGTGAGATATCAAATAGGTCAATGCCCTTGAGTGGGAGTGAGCTTCAAACTATACTCTAAAGTTAGTTTTGATTGTAAGAGGATCAAGATCAAATGTGGCAATTAAAGTGTCATATGTGTGGCAAAGAAATTGACTTTTCATGCAAAAAACACATATTGATGTCTAATAGTATTTTGTTTGAAACATCATAGAGGATGAGAGAGTGATGTTGGAGAAAATTTTACTCTTTGGATAATGTTGCAAATGCATTAGCAAAGCCATTGAACACAAAAAAGTTTTAATTGTCATAAGCCTATGGTCTCTCAACCCCATAACAATATTGGTGTTGCCCTTTTGCTATTGCATGGTGTTCAAGAAATAGAAAGTTAGGTGGTGTCTTCAACCTCGTATTCCTAATATAAGTATTTATTAATTGTTTGCATGTATTTGATTTTATTTATTATTTTGTCCTCACATGAGAAGTGGGGCATCCTACTTTGAGGTGACACTCTTTGCCATGTGTCAATCATCCTAAACTGTGTAAAGGGTTGTAAAAATCATTTAAATGTCATTATAACATTGTAAGATGAAAGTCACTTATGAAAATCTTAGAAGTGTTATATTGAAATCTTGACCAACATTATGACAACCTTATGACACATCATAGAGCACCTTTGAATGAGGAAGAAGACAAAACGAGACACCCAAGTTAGGTGGTCAACTATGACAAATCATGAAAATATGATAGTGTTAAGGAATATGGTAAATTTTGCATGAAAACCAAGACCAAGAATGAGGCATTGAAATTTATGCCATTTTGGGCTCATAATTTTGATACATGGTTATGCAAAATTATTTGATCATTTCTTGTTTGTCCTTCATCTATTCATCTATGCTTGAAAATAGAGATTTGTACGAGCTATATGATCAACTTGCAAACACTATACTGCTGTCAAAATTACTTCAAATATTGTATTGTAACTATTGTTGCTATTGTAACTATTGCTGCTAATAATCCAATTGATCTTACTTTTGGAGTGGAGTCTTTCTCCTAAAATGGTTTTCTCCACATTAACCTTTTGTTATATATTTTCTATAAATGCAAAGATTAAATCTATTTACACATACCTGTTAAAAAAAAATTCTATGCCTATACCTCTTATCTAACATCCCTTATAAATTGTACACCCAATGTGAATAATATTGAATATGTATTGTATACTTCATGTTTTCCCCCATTATGTAACACTGCTAACATTGATGTTCTAATAAAACACTTTCATAGGAATCAGAGTTAATAGCGAATACAAAATATTTTACTTTATTGTGAATAATTGAATTAATAGTAAAAATGATCATCACCTTTGTTTTACTTTTTCCTTTATAAGTTCTCCAAATAAAAAAATCTTGTTATCATGTAAGAGTGCTATTATTTCTTTTCTAGATTCGATGGGCATTTCTTGTCTTTGCATAGGTTCATTGGTATTCCTAACCAACGTCATCGTCCACATGTTCATGTTCTCTCTCTAATAACATTATATCACATCGATGTCATAATTCCATAATATTCAAAAGGGATTAGGGCAAGCTCATACATTCTCTCTTTACCTTGGCTACCTTATATATTTGTCCACCAAACATGTATCTTATTGCTTTAAGACTCAACTACATAAGGCAGATTCTAAAAAACTTGATGAGCCCATTGTCACTGCAACCTTTAGACCTGTCCTATACGTACCATTCAAACATTAAGCTAGACGTCCGGAATATCTTGAACATGTGACATTACTTGCAGTTTACCTATTGATTTGGCTGTTACAATATAAGTGCATGACCAATCATTAATGATTCGACCCATACATATTATAATAACACTGACAAAGTAGAGTCACTAAAAGTTTTTTGCACAATAAATAGAAAAAGATTATTAGAACACCTGAATAACTCAAAATTTGTTAGATAAGCTAAACAGTGCATAGAATGCAAATACTAAAAGTAGTCCATGTTTGTTAATCTAACAACCAGTTATTTCAACCTGAAAAAACAAGGAACGTTGCTTGTTTTATCAGAAAATAAACAGTTGATAGACCTTATATCCCAACAGGCCCAAAAAAGTGCCAACATATTGTGAGCATGGCCCAAGAATATATACCATTTTCTGTCTCCTAACACTTTTAAGACATTTAAGAGACCAAAGCAAACAAGTGGCATGAATTCTACGTATCTGTTTTGAATAAGTTATTTTTATAATTTAAATTCCCAAATTACAGGGTAAAAACAAGATCAAAGCTTCTTCACTATTCAAATGATTTAACGCAGAAGCTTCTCTGACCAGTATACAAGCTTTTTAACTGTCCAATAACGAGTATACTTAAAATACAGAATGAAAGCAATAGGATATATGTCCCAAGCCATCTTTTTAGCACACAAAATATCAAAGGCATTCTGCTATGAAATTGCACAGTTCCAAATCATTAATAGGTTCTGTTAAGAAAAATAATTTAATTCACAGATGTTAAGATTCCACTGAGATATAAGAACATCCAGAACGTTTAAGGGTGAAAAAAGTAAGAATCAAAACAAAAATAAATCTAATAATTTCCTCAAGCATTCAGCAACATGCAGTATCTCATTTTCCAATCAGATTTAGTAACAACTTAAAAGCAAATTCTCTGTGCAGGCACTACCATAATCTTATAGTTCTCTTACACCACGTTCTTCTTAATCCTCTCATTCATATATTAATCAACTTGCAAACAAGTACAGCATGCAACGAAGTACATTTTTATTAGTAATTACTCTACGAGTAATCTCTCTACTTTGGAAGACTACTTGAGTTGACTTGATTAATATTTGCCCTGCGTATTGCTTGTGCCATCTCTGCCAAGAAGTCCATAACAGATGACTGCAAAGTAACAAATTACATCACAGAATTAAAAGCCAATATTTCAATGTCTAAGCTGGAGCTCAAACTTTCCAAAACTTTAAATGCCAAGGCCTTACAGCAACACTAAAATGAAAAAAGTATGCAATAAAATACAGAGAATGTGCAGAACTCTTACTTGGTAAGCAAGCTTTGAAGATCCCCAACCTGGCCCTCCTCCAGAACTAGAGTAAACAACTGGTTTCTCTGGATTGAAAAAGATTTTATACATGAGGCCAAATATTATGCCTTTTAAACACCAGATAGTGGGAAAAAGGTTGACCTTGCATTTAATGCCCAAATATTTATGCTTCTTCAAAACCAAACATTATGTAATTATTACAGTTGTCTTGAGACATGGATGAACATTGACCGGTAAGAGGATGGGAATACCATTAAAATTAGGATACGAGTAAATGAATAATGCTATGGCTATCTCATATATAAATGTAATCACCAAAAATTGTGGGTATAGGGAAGGGGAAGGGGGCACAATCCTCGTTCATCTACTAGAGTTTCCTAGCAACTATGGACCAAAATCTGGAGATGGTGGACGGATAGCAGTGCAAATATAACATATATAGTACTTGAAAAATTACTCATTAAAAAAGTATAAGAAATTGCAATATAAATATAGTATAATATAATATTTCAATTACTATAACATAGTACTTAACAGCATCCATTGACATTATGTGTAGGCAGCTTAGAAGATCCCTATGTGCTCCACTTATAGCTGTGCACCAAGTAAACTAAGGTTCATCTGGATGCCGAACTTATTTTAATTAAGTTAATTAATATTTTATTTTGAAAAGATATCATCAAGAGTCCAACCCATTTGAAGTATTGAATTATCATTCTGTTGTTGCCTATTTATGCTATTTGTGTTTATAGTTGTATGTGTGTTGTTACTTGTTATAATTATTGTAAATTTGTCATACCCCTCTGCATAGCTGTTAAAGAGCACATAGCGCTAAATGTATGTCATTACTGATGAGCCTGACGTAGTAGTACAAGGGAAATTTAGGTCCTTTTTCACGATAGAAATTTTGAGTGTCAAGGAAGTGATAATACATTGCAAGAGGGAAAGAACTAAGTAACATATAAGAGAGAGAAAGAGATTTGCTCAATTGTGGAAGCAAAATCACCAAAAGGCAAAAAGTTTATTTAGTTTCTTTTAATGTGTTCTAAATAAATAAATAATTTAGTGGCCTGTTAGTGTGAGGGGACTCCCAGTCATCCCTGGGATGCATCAAGGGACGCCCAAGCATCCATGGCTGTCCTGGGGACCACTGGGGCTTACAAGAGAAAACATCCCTGAGACTTCCCCTGATCGGAACATGCCCCTTTACAAATGGTGATGGGGGGATGGCAGGGAATAATTTGTCACCATTTCCAAGTCTCGGGGACATCAATGTCTCAGAAATGCTGTCGTACCAAGATTTTAGCAAAAGAGTAATGCTTTAGTGTTTAAAGTTCAACTTTAAACCTCATTCCTGAAGAAAATTTGAACAAAGAAAAGAGTCTTACCGATAATATATTATTGATAGTATATTAATATGCAATATGGTGAATTCCCATCCCTTGTTTATGTTTGGCAAAGCTTTGATAGTTTTGCATTATATACAATCACTGAAGTATGGGGATTTCAGTTGATGTATGGACTGCATTAAGATAAATTTTATATTGGTTTCAATGGGGCATGTACTCTCAGTTATTTCAAATGCCTAGCCATTTAATAAGAAACTGTATCAATTAATGCCAATGGTCTTGCTCATTTTGTCAGGCTTGCTAAATCAACTGGGTCTTAATAGTTTGGATTTTATACACACATACCCCCCATACACCAAAAGACCCTGGTAATAATGCCTTCTAAACCTTCAGTCAAACATGGTCCACAGCTAACATCTCATTTTTATACCGAGGTTATTCACAAGAATCTAAGGTATGTTCAGTATATAGGTCTTCAACTCTCGTCTTTGTTTTCACGCCTTAGGATTCAGGGTATGTTACAAGGTCTAGTCATGATCTGAACTATTACATATCACTTATTACTTATTAGGCTTAATTTTCATGTATTAGAAAAATCACCTGGTAGAACATAGACAAATAAAGTAATCATAAACAGCAACAAAAAAATGCCACTGATGGCAAGAATCCAATTTCTCCTTGATCTTGCATAAGCTATTTACAATACAATTCTTGTCTCCAGTAGTAGAACATAGATTTTGAGAATTAAAATTTAGTGTTTGTAAATCCTAATCAGAAACTGCAGGTGATCTGACTATGTTTTTCAATTTATGAAATTCCTAAATCCCACCAGCTATAAGATTCAGTAGAAATTTATCACCATATAAAGATGTGGCCATGCATTTTGCTTGTCAATAAACATAATAATCATTTTTGTCCACACAAAAAAATTGTCCTACATTTTTCAAGTGATCAAATAAACAAACAATTTATCAGTAACTGATACAGACAAGGGCAATCTGGTGACATAATGCAACTCTTTCCAGATGTGAAAATATGGTGTTAGCCAGACACATTAGAGAAAATTGCAAGAAAAAGGCAACTAAATTTCAAGGCTTAGAAATTCTTATCCATTAAACAAAACACAAAATTCATAACAATTGCTCTCTCTTTTGTCCCCAGGACGCAAGCAAAAGGTTTAGAAACTAGTAAACATACCTGCTGCATCCAGTGTGGGATCATTGTAAGAATGCATTACAGCAGCCCAGCCTGAAATGAAATGGCATATATTGAGGAGATAACTTCAAATTAATTAAATAATTGGGTTTACTTTATAAGATCGAAATAGATAAAAACTTATAAATTATAAATGCGTATCATTTAAGTGTTCTTTCTATGTTCAAATAAAAAGTTTGTGTACAATTATTTATGGTGCTCTTTATAGTAGTAGGAAAAGGAGACCAATCAAAGAAACAAAATTGCAAATGAATACACATTACTATAAACTAGAAAGAGAAGGGAAAAATATTTTGATGACAAATAAACAGTTATAGAAGACAGCCAATCAAATTTAAAGATCATCGCTAACCCCTACTAACTGAGTAACTAAACTAACTACATCAATATAAAGAGAATTTACACCCCATCCAAACTTATCTATTAAAACTAACCTCTAATAACTTAGTAATTAAACTAACTGCATCAAAACAAAGTCAATTACACCTCATGGCATAAATGAGAACTGCGCACACAAACCAGAAAGGCAATAACAATCCATGAAGAAAATGCCAGACCAGACAAATAAAATCATGGAACAGGATGCCACCCACCTAATGACAGAGATGGGCAAAATGACAAAATCAAGACCTGACACTTTTCTTCTTCATTCTGTTGGTCCATTATATTTCCATAAGCTAAAATACCACTGAGAATATGCTAAGGGCAGTTACACTTACGATCATTCATCATCTTGGCCACATCACTATTACTGCACCCTTGTACTGTGACAATTCCAGTAGCCAGAGATTCAGCATTGTTGTTGCTACTAATGTTTGTTAGTGAAAGACCAACACGATCAAAGGATGTCATGTTGTTGGAAATAGACCCATCCTTTTCTCCATTATCATTTGGAAAGGAACCTAGTCGATCAAAACGATCTGTTACAATAACATTTTAGTCTGTCAACTCATCCAAAACTAAAGGAAAATTAATGTCCTCTTAAAATTACATTAACAAGAATAAATGTCATAAATCTTTGGTAAAAGAAACATAATTTTAAACTACTATAAAGCAGAGAATTAAAAAATCCCCCTTCTGAATACGTGCCATTTCTTCAATACTTGAAGCCTACTTCAAAAATACTTACTGGCAATCACACTTCACTAATAAAACAAAAAACATAATGAAAACTTACTATGCACATTCTTCTGACATGTATTCGAGGATAGAGTAGCATCGATAAATGCAGGACACTATTCATATTTTAACTACAAAACCTGTTATTACACATGGACAGAATAAATAAGACAATTTAATTATTTGAAGATTCCAAATGGACAGCTAGCCTATCCAGCTTCCTCCAGCCAATCATAATTTCAAAAAATTTACAAATCAGACATATGTTAACCACCCAATAAAAACCATTACAAAGAATATTCACATCTTATTACATTACAAATAGCAATAAGACAATGCTTTTTTAAATTCCGATATCTAGCTTATATTAACATACAGTATAACTACTATGAAAACCAATAAACACTGTACAATTAGTCTTTCCTTCAAATCTGAAATCCAAAACATCCAAATAAGTACACTGTCTGAAAATGGTATGTGTTTCAGAAATGGCTCTTTCAAAATGATAGGAAACAGGGAAAAACATAATATTTATAGGCACAATTACTTAAACACTACAATAATAAAAACACAGACTACAATATGAGTAAATAACTAAATGTGTCTTGAAATATCAAAATCCTTCCTATTACTAGCTTTACCCAACACTGTCTTTATTTCCTGCTAGTTCCTTTGATTTTTTCCCTTTCTGCTTTTCATTTGGGGATTGATCCAGCCGACAAACAACAAAAAAAAATTACAAAAATAAAATTCACTTTTGCAGTGTGGAAACAACTGGACATGCTAAGGTAGCAAATCCCTGAGAAACATTTGTGTTACAGGGAAACGCTCAAGCTTTCATGTTTCCAGCTCCATTCCAAGGGAGGAAATAGGTTTGGCACAAAAACTGGAGATCCCATGTTGTTTTTCTGGCATTGCTTAAAAATTAAAATGCCAAGCACCCCAACACTTTACAATTTGCATTGGACAATTTACAAGTTCAATTTTGAATGTAAGCACAACACTATTTATGACAACAGAATTGAACAGTAAACTGCAATCGTTCCAATCAACATCTGATCAAAAGATTCAAAAAGGCTGGCCCCAAAATCCTCAAGGACAATGCTGTTCCCTAAGATGCCAGATTATAGTAGGGAGGCAGAGATGAGTTCCATTGTAGATTCAATAATCCATTCAATCAAAATATCAATTTTCTCAGAGAAAATCTGTTAACTGAAGCAGATAGAACGAATAACAGTAAGTGTAAATAAAATCAGCAATGCACAAGAATAACATCTCTACTATAAGAGAGTAAATAGCATAATGTTGCAGCCTGGCTTGTGGATCTGTTGGAAGTCTTGGTTGAGAAATGGTTCAGACCAGGTGTAATGGGAAGCAAAGAATTTTACATGCACAACATTGCAGGAAATCCATGTGTTTGAACATTGAGGAAGAGAAACCTAGTATGCAAGAGCAGGTTCTATGTGTCAGGCTGCCAAGGCCACAGTACATAGCTCTAAAGGTTGATCTCCATGGTATTCTCTCTCTCTTCTTAATGAGGTGCAACCATGTGACAAATATCCAGTAATGTGAAAGGAAGAGAAATCAGTTAACATAAAGAATCTGAGATGAAACTGAGATCTGAGTCTGAGATCTGCAGTAGCTGTATAGCCATCCTGCGTACCAACAAAAGGGAGAAATGGAGCAGAAAGAAATGCAGAATTTTTGCACTGAAGAAGAGATGCAAAAGCATGGCGCATGTGAGAAAACTACAGGATATTGATGTCTCCAAGCCTATCATAGTGCCAACTAAAGGTGGCACTGCAAGGTATGATATTTGAAGATAGGTTGTAACATGCTTACACACAAAGTTTGTAGCAAAAAGTTTGGAAAATTATGTTTGATGCAAGTTGCTAGAAGAGGTGTCAGAATTGGCATTGATGTGAAGTTGGTGCTACTAATGAATGTCCAGGACTTCTATCCATTCCTAGGAAACTACAAGGAGCCCCAGGAAAAGCACTACATAAGGAGGCTGGTAAAGAATGCGGCTGTTTGGTGCTACTGATGGCCAATGGATATTTTGTGGTTCATAGGTGAAACATATCACTCCTTTTGTTTCATTTCGCTGACTGATGCTGTTATCCAGACCAGGTAAAATGGATAACATCTTCAAGTTGGTGCAAAGAGAACTTCAAAAGTGAGTGGCGCAATTCAAATGTTTTCCAATTCAAGACTCTTTGGGATTTCATAGCTTGGTGGAGGTCATGGGAATAATTTACCTTATTTCAAAGCTAACCTGAGTTAGTTTCCTTTTTTACTCGAGCACAAGCCTTCCAGTTTTTTTGGATTTTAAAATTTTGGTCAAGAATCTCAACATTTGGCATTTCAAATTTTGGTGCTGAAATTTACAACTCGATGATTTGTTTGATCCTTTGGCTTCAATCTATGAAATCAACTCTTGTGGGCATTGTTCTGGAACATGTTTTGTCTGAAGATTGAGCTCTTCTAGGTAAATTTTTTGAACTTTAGGCATTCCTCCAAATTTGCCAACTCTTGATAAACATAGCCAAAACTTGTGAACTTCAAAGCTTCAGGAATTTAGAGCATTAATATTTTGTTGCATGTCCAGCAAACATCTTGGACTTGGTCAATTTTACAGATTCCAGGAGTCATCTGCTGACTGCTCTACTTGTTGGCCAAGTGATTACGGATCCTCTCACATGGAGACCATTGCATAACAAATATTTGCTTAGCAACTTCCTTCTATCTATCTAGATGTGATCCAAGCAGGTTCAAGTGGTTGCATAAAAAATCCAACAAAACAAATATGACTGCTTGGCCAGATAACCCCCTTCATTCTTCCTTCATGTTGATAAAATTTTGTTTCGTAGGTTTTCTTGTCTATAGTCTACTGTGTTCCATGTGGACATGTTCCCAGCCCTCAAACCACTGCCCCTGTCCCTGAACCCAATGGCATTTCAGGTACGGCAGGAAGGCAGGGTACACCCCCCTAGCCATCCCCAAAAATTTTAAAATCTTCAAAACATTTCCAAAACATGTTGCAGAAATAGGAAACGGTGTGGGGACATTTAGCCATCCCCGAGATAGCCGGAGACTTCTGAGACATCCCTCGCGAACGGCTAGACGTCCCCAACAGCAAAGCAATTTTTCATAATGCTTTATAAAAAAAAATTCATAACATTAAAAAAAGACTGTTGAATATATCATGACAGCAGTTTAACAGCAATTAAATTGATCATGACAGCAGTGACAGCAACAACAATAGAATAACAGCAATAAATATATTAAGATTCAGATCATAGCTAATGATATAAGTTACATAACAGTTAACACTAACAGCAATAATTTGGATTTCTGATTTCATTGTTTAAAAAAGTCTCAAACTTCAAATTCTTGATATGGTATTAGAGTCAATTATTATTGTTAGTTGCAAAAGAGATTAAAGGTACAATGGCCATGGTCTGGTACAGTGTGGTATTGTGTGAGAAGTGCAGACAAACAATTTTTTTGGAATGTGGTTGCCATGCAAGCTTCTGCAGACACCATCCAACATCTCTCTCTCTCTCTCTCTCTGGCCCTCAGACTGCTGTCCTCGAAACACATACACTGCCATCCCACCGTCCCCATCCCAGAAATGAGAAATGCCATGGAACATTGTAGTTATAGAATTACCCCTTCATCATTTCCCTATCCAGGCATAAGCCTCCTGTTTATCTTGGATTTATACATTGTGTTTTCTATGAACTTCAAGGTTTTGAACTCAGCTTCCTTTTGGCTTACTTAAAAAATTTACAAAGGTGAGGATCCCACATCATTCATGCACACTCAAGCATAAGAACTAGTATAACTAATTAATAGTTAGAAGATTCAGATGAATATTTACATTCTACCAAGCTCTTCTAAATGTGATATTTTTCTTGTCACTTGATATGGATGTGAAGGATGTCATCCACATGCATCACATGTTTTTATATATATGAACTGTGGGTATGATAGCTCCACCTTTCGTTATGCAGCTGCAACAACTGTGATACAGTTCAGATATCAAAAACCATTATAAAAATTGTTGCACTTGAGATGTACTTACATGCAACAATTAAGGTGTTCTTATTGTCAAAATAAATAAATTGGCTAAGATTATAGTGGTTTCTCTTTTTGGTAATAGTTATTTGCAATTTTCTGCCACAATGTAAGATTCACGATAGAAGTTATTACATCCAGATTAAGTTCATACATCATTTTCTGTTTCTTTGGAAATTGCTTGTATAATAAGGGCATAAACAAGGATAGGATGAAAAAGGCTTGTGTCAGTTAAAACTTAAAAGCATGAATTATTCAACAGAACATGATGGCAGTCATGCAATTATTCATCATAAACAAGCAGACAATTTCAATTTTCAAGTTGAAGGTATAAACCTCATATGCAATGTAATGTTAACGACAATCTTCAGGAAAATCTCAGAATTTGATTTGATTACATAATCAAGCAGAAAGCTAAATTATTACATGCAAGTGGAATAGGAGTACTAGAGATAAATCATATGAAATGCTGATATATTGCATAACTAACCAGGTAATAGGCTTCTGCATTTTTTGATGCTCTTAAGTAGAAAATGAAAGCTTTAATGCAATACTCTAGGGATATGGACCAATGTGAACTTTTAGACTAAATTATCGTTAAGCACAATTCTTGTCATTTTGGGTTCTGAACTTCTTTGTGATATTTGCAGTCTGAAAATCATCAAGATTAAAATAAAGACAGGCTTGACTATTGGGTTGGATGTATTAATGTAGAGACAAGTTAAGACTAGTTCCAATGATTTTCAATTGATAAAAGTGCTACATTCCATCAACAATTTGTTCTGATTGTAAATTAATGTGGTTTACAAATTTGCATCTCAATTTCTTATAAGTTAGTGTTTTAATTTGCCCCTTTCAGGAGAACACAAACCAGAACAGTGTGTTAAGGATAAACTTTCTTCAAAATAGAAGAAGACTTGTAAGTAAAAAAATTAAAAATTGAATTTAAGAAAACAACCTCTTGCATTCTAGAATATGTAGAAATTAAATCTCAGAATTTTGAGCACACATGGCAAACAGACTTGAAAAATTGTTTGTCTTTTTGTTCTCAGGCGAGGGCACAAGAAAAACTTTACTCAAGACAAGAAGTCTTTATATCTTTTTCTTGAAAGTAAACACCATCTTTTTCTTGAAAGTAAACACCTGCAATAGCTAATGACACTCATGCTTTTTAGCTAAATGCAAAGACTCAAAAGTGCAAGTATAACACAAAACTTGGAATTCGGTTAAACACAAATAAGATATTATGAATAGAAACTGGAGATTTGTATACAACGCCCCAAAGCCCAAATCAATAATTACTGCAATACAAAGCCTGCAATAACTATCAAGCAGTATTCAACTCACAAAATCACAATAAAAGAAGAACACTTACACAAGCCTAAATGACAATTTCAGCAGCAGGTGTGCATAAAATTACTATTCCATCAATATAACAAGAACACATAAATGAGCTTGAATGACAATTTCAGCAGCAATTAGGCATAAATTACTATTCCCTCCAAATATAAGCACATACTTACAATTTTTTACAAATTTTTGCATGATAAACAAATAAATAAACACACTTTAGTTCCTATTCTAAAAATAGTTTGCTTGTAATCCAAGCAAGTCTTATATACAAAATTGTCTGGAACAGATCATCTAAAACAAGAAATCCTGAAATAAGACACCTCTAAATAAATCTTCTAAGAACTTAGCTTAGAATATTGATCCTCCAATAATAGAAACAAATAAAAATAACCAATCTGATAATTGGCTCCTCCCAGTGACCTCTATCACATCTCTCCACCCATCTATTATGCCTACATCACCAAGTGTTAAAGAAGAAGAAAATGCTAGATCCACATAAAGAGCATAATCAATAAATATTCTAAGTATCATAAACAATTTGAAATTAGATATTAAAGAGCAATGAAAGTAAATAACTAAAAACAAATGCACTCAAAAGGATCTCCTACCTATCCAGAGGGATCAACTACCTTCATCTATTCCTCATTCCACTATGCGAAAGGCTTAGTTTTACTATTCGCTCCAAATCTAAGTGAATATTTGTAATTTTTTACAAAGTTTTGCATGATAAATATATAAATAAGCATACTTTAGTTCCTATTCTAAAAATAGTTCGCTTGTAATCCAAGCAAACCTTAAATACAAAATTGTCTGAAATAGATCATCTAAAACAAGAAATCTTGAAATAAGACGCCTCTAAATATGTCTTTTAAAAAAACATCTTAGGATAATGATCCTCCAATAATAGAAACAAATAAAAATAACCAATCTCATAATTGGCTCCTCCCAATGACTCTGATTAAACACCTTCATTTTGATCACAATGGATCCTTAAAGGAAACTTGAACCCTAATGACTATCACCAAACAATTTTGGTGACTTGAATCTGATTATTTCCTAAGAATATCCTAAAAAGCCCTAATTGCCTCCAGAGATGTGCAACACTTGTTGAACTAGAACCTTACACCTTGTCAAATCTAACCCTAGAAATCTATCATGACAAGGAATGGTCATCTTCACAAGTACTTGTTTGACAAATATTCTTATCCTTGAGCTCTCTAATTTATCCTGATGATGGATCACAAAGTGTTATCCGAAACGTTGATGCAAAAAATATTTACACAATCAAATCCAGAAACCATCACGCAATAAACGTTATGGATTGTGGAAAGCTGTTATCTTCAAATATCAGACTATCAATTTGGAAGCACTTTGAATGAAGAGTGAAGAAAATGCCAAGACTTTCAGTATCTTGTCGAACTGTTGTATATGTGATGACCGAAAACATATGGTAGCTGCAAATGGATAGCAAATAATGTGTTGTCACTGAATATTGCTTAAACATTTCAAAACCTGCAATAAACTCACTGAAAACCCTGCTGAAAGTGAACAAAGAGAGTCTTCAATGTAGTTTGGAAAGAATGGAGGAGTGAAGAGCAAACACCCAAAGCTTTTATGGAGGAAGCTTTTTTATTTTTGATCTTCACAAACACTCTTCAAGGACAGATTTAGCCTTGAAACCCTTTGTGATTTCTTTTGCATGAAACTTGTTCATTAAATGGAAAGCACTCTTTTTCACTTGAAGTACCTTTTTGTTTTAATTTCATGTTGACATTGGACAACTTATGAAAATTAGCATTTCAATGGTCACTTAAGTCACATTTTGCTCTAATTTTTAAGTTGGTATTGGACAATTTAAGACTAGGATCGCTCTTTTTCACTTTTTGTTCTCTTTTTTCTGCTTTTGATTTGAAATTGGGACATCTATTTACAGAGGCATGCTTTTTTTGACTTAACATGCCTTTCTTTGACTTGAATTTGGGATATCTCTCTACAAAGATACATGCTTTTTGACTTAATGTCCCCTTCTTGTGTTTTTGACTTGAAATTGGACATTTCTTTACAAGGGTGCCCACTTTTTCACTTAAACCTCACTTGAACGAAATGAGCACCAAAGAATAAAAGGACATATGCAAATAACGAAGAACCATAAGATTGGATTACATGAGAAGCTTGTGCCCATAGAAAGTCAAAGAGCCACCTGTTAATTGTAATGGAACTTTGTGCAAATTTTCCTCTTGTAATATGAGTTACCACTCCCTAATCACTTATACTACCCCCAACATCAAACTGCATTTTCTAGCTAAAATGGAAAATTACAATCGAAATTACATTTTACATCCAAAAAAACCCTAATAAGACATGATCCTAGGCAAACACTTGACATGTTCCTCTATCAAGCCCATCACAAGCCAAATGAAAACCAAGATTCGCTTTATCGAGTATTAAATGAAAACTACAAGCAAATAAAACACCTTTAAGTAATATTAATACAATTACATAGATGGTAAATGCATGAATATTGTGTACTAAAAAATCTGCAGTTCCTAATGGAATAGGTAACAAAGCCACTTTGACACCTACTTCTACTAAATCACCACCTCCCTCAATTAAGCTGGTGCTTGCTATTGCATCAAGATTTGTCAAACTAGGCACTAAAGCATGAGTATTTTATATCCATTGAGCAAAGATAGGTTGTAATTATATAATAATACCTGAAAACATATCTTTAGGACTACCTAAAGCATGCGTAGTATCATTATGAATATATATACCTTTAACTCAAATCTTAGATTAACATGATATCTAAGGTATCTATGCCTCGGAAAATTCTAATGGACTGACTATGTCTGTTGCTTCCCTTTCACGCCCTGCGACAAAGGATGTGCTTTCTAAGGTTTTGGTTGGCGGTGGTAGGACAATTCTAGGTCCTCAACTCGACCTTGGTTTGGATTTTCAAACAATCATAGATAGCATTAATGTCAAACTAAATCAAGTGCTTATGATGGACTTAGGTGAGGAGGTGAGCAAGTCTGAAATTTACGTGCAACAAATAGCTCTAGTTTGTAAATTTCACAATTTCTAGCCCAGTTCAGTGAAATGACATGATTGGTTAACCCTTCATTGCAAACCTCTTGTGAAAGCAAATTGTGTCATTTTCCCTTGCGCTAAAGGATGGTTCTTGATAGTATGCAATTCGCCTACAAACAAGTATGTTTTGCTCAAGAGTGGTTGCTAGTTTTGGGACAAAGCATATTTAGGATTGACTCCTTGGTTTCCTGATTTCAATCCTCTATCGGATCCCTTCCCAACTTCCCAACATGGGTCAAGCTTCCTAATTTAACCCTACAACTTTGGTATGAGACTGCCTTTCTTCCATTGGAGACTCCTTGGGGAAGCTTATTGCTATCCTAGATCTAGAGCAGATGTTCACTCATTTCACCTATGCTAGAATTTTGGTTGGGATGGATTTTACAAAATGATTGCATAAAGAAATTCATCTAAGAGTGGGGAATAGAATTTGGATATAGCAAATTGATTGTGAAGGATTGCCCTTCAGGTGTAGAGCTTGTTTTGCTACTAGACATTTAAAAGCAAATTGCCCTAAGTTTTCTCTTCTAGCTTCTTGCCATAGGCTGGCTGCTTAGTGGGTTGGGGTTGAGCATAGACATCAATTGATTAAAGGTGTTGTGGATTTGTGTGGTGTGGCTTCTGAGAATTTTTCCTATCTAATTCCTTTGATGATGATAGTTGACTAAAACTTGTAGGAAAATAAAACTTTTTAAAAAATACATTAAAGAAACGAGAAACAAGAAATAATTTTCTTTCCCTTTTTCAAAGTACAATCTTTATGTAAAAACACACAAAGGCAGAGGGGAAGAAGATGCAGACAGTGATTTTTTCTTCTTTTAACAAAAGCCACAAAAATCTTTCAAATTGCTAGAAAAACAATAGATTTCTCTGTATACACACGAAGGCAGAGGGGAAGAAGATGCAGACAATGATTTTTCTTCTTTTAACAAAAGCCACAAAAATCTTTCAAATTGCTAGAAAAACAATAGATTTCCCTATAATCCTTTTAATTTGTATCTTCTGATTTAATTAGTATGTAAAAAATCTTTCAAATTGCTAGAAAAACAATAGATTTCCCTGTATTCTTTTTAATTTGTATCTTCTGATTTAATTAGTATGTAAGTTGGTTTGGATCTAATCCACTAAAGGGATTCCTAGTGTTTCTTATATATCCCTTTAATCAAATCAGGGGATTCCAAAGAAACCCTTTGGGGAAGCCTTCTTGGAAAGCTATGGATTGTATGATTTCAATTCTTGATTCTTTTAAGTCCTTTCAAGCAAAGAAAGTTTTAAATGAATAATTGCAGAAAGCTTGTAAACAGAAATCCAAACAAATAAGAAGTGTCTTTTTTTAAATTTCAACAAAAGCTTTGAAGCACAAAATATCTCAATTAACACTTTTCAACAGACAATTAAGACTAAATCTAAATATTTCCTAACAGGCTGAATCTATCCTATACTACCTGCAACACTTTTTCACCAACAATGCACAAACAAACTAAATTAATTAATATTAAATCTACTCTAATAAAGCAGGAAATTCCACATTCGGGATAGGATTGATCTCAAATGTGGAGCAGGCTTGAGTGGTGGTAATTTGTCCTTAGCAATCCAACAACTTCCTTCTCTCCAGCCTTCAACTGTGGTAACTCTCCAAAGTAAAAGGGGTAAGCAAACTAAACTAGCATCCTAAAGGCAGAAAATGCAATAGCTTGCAAAGGCAGAATAGAGGCATGCAAAGAGTTTTCAAAAGCTTCAAGATAATTTTTCATAGGTCTCCAACTTTACAACAATTGCTTCTTGGCTGCAAAATCTGGACCCTTTTCCTAACTCAAAGGGGGTTATCAGTAGATCTCAAGATAATTGGGAGTGACTGCAGGTTATAGATAAACTTTCCTAATCATAACTGGGTTGAACAGAAGCTAGAACTCAAGATGAACTCAGATTTTAACACTATGGAATGTGTTTGCCACTTTGACAAAAAAAATGTTCGCCCAGGCAAATGCTCAGTTTGCTGCTAAAAGGAAGCAGCAAACTATTTATTATAAAGGAAAAGACTAATTTTTGAACAAAATGAAGACATGGGCACTTGGCCGATGACAAAAGGCACTAAAAATGATATGCAAAGAGTCTTAAAAAATAAAAGGTTGACATTGCACTTTACCTTGGGAATATCAATTGATGACCTTATTTCTTATATTTCATGCATCAAGTCATGAGTTGGATTGTTGAATCATCATCAGACTTGCCATGTAGACCATTCAAATTCAGGCAATTACAGTTTCATATATCTGTCTATCTATATAGACAGACAGATAGATAGATAGATAGATAGATTAAAGAACGAAGATTAAGTAGGTGCATATGCTACTTATCTTGTTTATCATGCTACGTTAAGGAAAGATACTATTCTTTATGTTCTAGTGTTTAGCACTTCCTTGTTTAGCATGTTGCTTATCTCTTTTACACTTCCTTGCTGTTAGCATGTTCTTTGTTTGGTGTTGGATAAGTGCACTCCTTCCCCTATCTTTCATCTAGTTCCTCAGGAAGTGAACATGTGGCAAATGTTATTCTTTTTCCTATTATTATGCAATGCATTGTTCCTTCCTTAGTCTCTTTCGATCATATGTGTGCCGCATTAAGATTCAAGCCACCTTTCTTTTAGGAGGTGCACATTACCACTTCTTGTGTGTGTGCCTACAGATTTCTTCTGCATGTGTTGATTGTTCAAGGTTGGGTAGTGGTGCGTGATGACTACACCTCTATGTGTGTGCATGTTGCCTCACTGATTAGTGTTGGAAAAAAAATTGAATTTTTTGCAAATTTTGTCCTTCACATTTTTTGGGCATTACGTTCCCTAGCGAAGCCATTAACTTCTTTCAAAATGTTCTCTCCTTTGTGGGCAGAGGTGAAACAACCCAAAATGTTGTATTGGACAACATCCCTTGCCTTATTTTGAATGAACATAACCAAACAATAATGGCACTCGTCTCAATAAAGGAAGCCAAAGCTGCTAAGTTCAAAACAAAGAATGACAATTCCTCAAGCTCAAACAATTTCCATTGGGATTTTCCTAGGCATTCTAGGATATTATGGAGAAAGACATCATGTTGGCCATTGATGAACCTAGAAAATCCATTAGATGTTGCTCTACAAGAATCACACACTTTTGCCACTCATCCCTAAATTTGCTTTGCTCAAAGCCTTTGCAATTTTTGCCCAATTTCACATTGCAATACCATTACAAGCTATTGATGAAATTACAACCAAAATAATTCAAATAATTTTTGTCCCTTGTCTCTCTTGAACAATAGGGTTTCCTGGAGGCCAAACAAATTTTAGATAGGGAGAAATGGCTCACAAAATCCTTCATTCTGTTAAGCAATGCAAGGATCAAGCAATGTTGATTAAGTTGAACATCAATAAGTTCTTTGACTGGGCCAAGTATTGCTTCCTCAACATTCTCACTTTATTCAACTTGACTAAGCCTTAATGCCCTTGGATCAAGAGTTACATCTCTTCCCCATAGTTGTCTATCCTCATTAATGATAGTCCAATGAAATTCTCTAGCTCCTTCAAAGACATTTAGCAAAGAGACCCACTCCTCCTCCATTATATGTTTGTGAACCTAATTAAAGTGTTGGACAAAGTCATTCTCACTTCAAATCTAAGAAAATAGGTTTAAAATCTACTCTTCTCTCAATGCTCAAAACTATAATAAGTTTGTTGATGATACCATCCAGTATGGCAAGGGCAAATTGGCTAAGCCCAAAGTTCTCAAAAGTCTCCTAGATCTGTATGCTCAAGCCTTTGCTAATCCCATCAATTCAAGTAAATCTTTTGTTTTCTTCTTAAATGTCAATACAAACTTGAATGTTGAAATCAATAGGGTCTTGACTATGGCTATGAGGATCTAGCTACTTAAATTCAGTCTCCAAGCACTAACAATTTTGTCTCTTCTCCACCATCAAACCTCCACAATAAGACCTCATAACAAATTAACATCAACAAGTGCACCTTTCTCTAGTAAGGTACAAGTTCCAACAAAGAGTACCACCTTTGAAATAGGATATTGCGTGCGTGCTCATATGGAAAGGAGGAGCAAGCATATGTAACCTTGCTTTGATGAACAAAGCTCTTCTTTAAATCCTCTCAACCCAAAAGCCTTACACTCAAGGTGTTATGTGACTTTTTCCCCAAGAGAAGAAAAAATTATGAAATAACCCTTTAGAATTAAAAGGGAGATAGAAAAATAAAGGATATTATGATCCTTTGGTTAAATGAGATAACAAAGAATATGTATAGAAACTCTTTAAAAAGGGGAAGAATAATTATTTATTTAAATAAATATTAAAAGGCAACCTTTGTGAAAAGGTGTGATGGTTTGGGAACCACCCCTTAAGGCTAATATAAAGCATTTATGTGAGACTTTGAAAGGCATCGAGAACATTCACGAAAGAAGCGTTGGCAGATGGTCAGCAGTCCCCTCAAGATTCATGACATGGCTTAACCGCCTCCCATGGATCCATTAACTCTAGCGGTTGTATCGGGCATTAACAGGTCAACCTTTTGGGCAATGGCAACCGTGGGTCCAACAATTGGTATCAGAGCCAAAGGTGTCAAGTTCGAATCCCCTCGGGTAACATTGAGGGGGACATTGTTGGCAGATGGTTAGCGCTCCCCTTGAGATTCGTGGCATGGCTTAACTGCCTCCCATGGATCCTTTAACTCTGGCAATTGTATCAGGCATTAACAGGTCAACCTTGTTAGTTTTAGGATTAGAAATTAAATAAGCAGATTTAGAACACTTTAATCAAATTAACACAACATATACCCTGGGAAAACCCTCCAACTTGAGGGAGAAAAACCTAGCAACAATATATTACTTATTTATTGAATAAGAATCAACAATTCTCTTTACAATGAGGCCGATCACAAGGCCAAATATTAGCACCAAACTTGATGCAATCTCAGACAATAATATTGCTCTTCTTTGATAATGAATTCAGCCTTCTTGTAAACTTCGATCTGAACTTGAATAAACTCACACGTCTATAATATCGAACAATGAATGGATGATTCTATATGAACAATGAGCAACTCTAATATATACATGATGGAGAGGAGATCGCGTCCTTTCAAGGAAAGAAGCCGGCCTCATATGAAAAGTCGTAATTCCATAAAGGTGGCGAATAAGAAGTCGGCCTCAAACAAATTTATTTAACAATAATTAAATATTATATTGTTCTCCAAGTGAAGCGCCTCTTCACTTAATATCGACCCAATAAATTAAATAGCTGATAAGGCTATATTTAATTTATAGCTTCATAAGTTGGGGCTGGAAGTTGAGGCCCGACGCTGCAACATCAACAGACCTTTTGGTGCAACGATAACCGTGGGGCCAACAAGAACATTCAAGGAAGAAGAAAGTGGTTTGGTGAGCTATGGGCATTGGAGAAGGGGGCACACAACATGTGTCCAACCCGAGGTACAGAGTACACTCCAGACTGTCCTAGCCAGGGCTTGGGTATTTGGACTTGTGTTGAGCATTGTTTTGTTGAACCAACACATGCAGAGCATTGTAGTATGCTTTGTTCCTCCTAGATTGTTCCATAGCAAGAGCCAATACCACCGACATCTTCCTAGAGTGGGAGTGGCTTTTCCAAGTGTCGTTATTCAGATAAGTATTGAAAATCATTGATTATAAAATATATTGAGAATATTGATTATATGCTTTGGTGTTAATCTATATGAATTAAATGGATGTGTATTCAATTTACAATGTTAATTATTTACTTTAGAATCCTTGTCTAATTATTACATATTATGGTTGCATTGGTTAATCTATATTAGTTATTCACATCATTTTAGTAATATTACATCTTGTAAATTACCTTAACTCTTAACATTTAATCTATTAAATCTGCTGCTAATACTTAAAAAAACTTTAAGGGGAAAAGTGGCATTACACAAGGGAAAATACTTGATAGCTCATTCCTTCATAGGATTTCACTATGGCTTCCCTTCCCCTAATTGTTTCATGTGGCCTTTCTTCAACTCTTATAAAGACCTCATTATTGATCACCTTATTTGACAAGCCTAATATAACCCTACCACCAAGTTTTGACATGGTTCTTGGGATTGTAAGAGCCCACTAGCCAATTGGCATGTTCTCCAACTTTTTTTTCTCCCAAGAAAGAAGCAATAGGAAGCACAAAATGTTGTTATTGGGAAGAAGATAGTCAATTTTTGTTAATATCCAATTAACTTTGGTGTGCATTTGAGGTTCCCTCCCATTGTGATTGAGCTTCTTCATGAGCTACTTTTTCCACGAGGCTCTCCAACAAGCTTGACACTCAACAACTTCATTTAATTGCCAAATCCACATGCAAGTATGGAGTTAAATCGAGTTATTGTACTCTGTGAAGACTTTGGAGAGGTAAGAGAATCTCGTAAGAAGAATGCAATACAAGCATGGCCTAAAATGAGCACATCCTCAACCATGATAAGCTTCAACACAGAGGTTGGTTAGGCACTTCTAGATGCCCCTATGCAAAAATAATGATGAATCAAACAATAATATTCTTCTCATTTACCCCTTTGCTAATGATGTCTAAAAATTATTTATACCCCACCTAGGCATCTCATGGGCTTGAGTTCCCTCCTGCAATGTCTCTTTCTCTTTATGGCCCCTTAACTCTAGCCCCCTATAAATTCTTTGGCAAGTGACCCCTACTCTTCTTATTTGCCACTATGGAGGGAAAGTAATGGTGAATCTCCAAAGATGTCAAATAACCTCCAAAATCACTAGTATTCCTTTCCAGCTTCAAAAGTAATTTATTAGCACTTAATAGATCGAATGTTAGATACTAGAAGTAAAACTCCCTTCCCTTAATAATGGGGATGTTTGTAAATTAAATGAACACAAAAGGTTTCATAGGAAACTAACCATATTTGTTATAAAAAAAAATCAACTTTGATGGAGCATCTCAAGGTGACCTTAGTCACATAGCAATTGCTGGCATCATTAGATGCCCTTTGAATTAGTGTGTTAATCCTTTCTCAATTAAGTTGGGCATCGAGACAAACAACAAGGTTGAGGCAATTGCTTTCGTTGAGAATTCAATCTGGCAGCACTAAGAATCTTGAAGTGGAAGGGAATTCGCAAGTTACCACTATTGCAATGATCAATGAACATTGTAATAATTATATGCTCAATTCAATTCTAGATGAAGGAAAACCCTCTTAGCTATCTTCTACATTTTTTCTTGGCCTCACACAAGGAAGGTAATAGGGCTGCCAACTGCATCACCAACCATAGCATCAACACCCTTACTATTGATTCTTAAACATCCCTACAACTAGCCACATTTGGAAGATGTCATCCTTAGCAAAGCAAACCTCGTACACCAAGGTGATGATTTTCAAAAACATTTCTCTCCCATTCCTTTTAATCACGGTGATTTAAGAGCTCCTCAACATCTCATACACTCAATACACCACTTCACACGATGGTGGGATTAGCATTTCAACTACCTTCCTTAATTATGATTTTTTCCATTCTTTTTTGAGGAACTCAACGATTTTCTATTTGCTTCTTTTGCTCTCAACTCTAGGTGCATTTTACTCACTCTTTTCTATTAGTGCCCAAATTTACAGGCCTCAAAATTTGCAAAATCGTTCCATGCCCTTGCCCTATTTTTTCCTATCAATTATACCCAATCAAATAGATTTCAATGGGCCTATTGGGGTGTTCTAGTTTTTCTATGATGATCCTTAGGGTTTTAGTTTTTTTTAGTTCATAAAGGTTTTCCTTTATATTTTTTATGACTAAACCTCTAATCCTTTTGTGCTTTAGCCCTTTGCATGCGTCACTAATATATTCTTCTATTCCAATGTTGATTGGTTTTTCCAATTTGTTTCACTTAAGTTTACAAACCGATCCCCTAAAAAGATACAGTCTTACCGGCCCCTAGCTTTTGCTTACCAATGTTTGCATGTGCTTGTTTTATTCCTTAAGTTATTTGATCGTGGTTGCATTGCAACTTTGTGTCCCTACTAGCATTCCATGTACCAATTTCTACTCCTTCACATCACAATTTTGAGTGTTTCATTTCCGCAATGCATGATGACTTTGTCTATTCTAGGAAGAATGTGTTGATGTGATTTCCAATTTGGTAGCGTTATATACAGTGGTGAACAATTGGCAAATTTTCATTGCATAGCAAAGACTCTTTACATCATGGTTTTGAAAGTGGGTCCCACTATCACTTGCGTGATGTGCAATGGGAATAAAGGTGAAATGCTACCATGTATATTGGCTTAGTTGTTGTGGCCCATGATGAAATGTTTAATATTATTGGGCCACATGTTAGTCAGCCCAACACATAAAACATTCTTATTGGTCGATGTGTACAACATGTCTCTCAAGTGGCACCAGATGTAAAGACAAAAAACATAAATTTGATGCCTAGAAGGTTATTTCCGTTGCCATGGCTAGGCATGCTCATACAACTTCCCTAACATACCATAACTAATTCACCATTAATGTGAGGGAAAATTTGCAAATCGAAGGATCTCCCTCCATGCCTTGCAAATACACCAAACGTCTTGAGCAGCAATTATAGGCATGATTCAAGGAGAAGAAATGCTCAAGAGGTTATGGGCATCCTCTACAGAATACCACTTCAAGGATTTCCGAGTTTAATGCAAATTGGCACACCCTTTGTCATTAGTCACGGATTTCACCTACACGAGAAATCCAAATACAAGTTTATTCTATATTCAAATGGTTGGTCATTGAGCCAAATGTCTAGTCTGTAGGCACCTCAAACTGACTTTAAGGCATCAAATGTTGCATGTCTAAGCTACAAATGAAGAAATGCATCTAGTGAAGATTAGAAAAGGTCTGTAACAACACATCTTCATGTACTGGTATATCTCCATAGCAATTTGTAATGATTCAAGGGAGCATATAGTCACAACTATGCATTTTCTCTCACCACATTTGCTGGTGCAATTGTAATCAGGGTTAGATGTAAGTGTAATAGCTTCTAAGGCATTACAAATGCTTCATAATGGTCTTCCCTCTTTTGCATATGGGTTATTGTAGTTCTAAGATGGATTATTAAGTATTTCCATCACATGGAATGTAATCTTTGATTTGCATGTAAATGAAATCTAGTTCTATTGATGTTTTATCTGATAGCATCTCTTTCCTCTTTGTTTTTCATTACTCTATTGCCCAATGGAGTAGGCACTGATCCACATTGACGAAAGATAAAACACTCATCATCAAAACACCCTCCATCCTAGTTAGTTGTAGGAGTAGATTAGTTTAGTGTAGGATATGCATGCTTGTCATGTCCCCTTTATTAAAATTAAGATAATTAATAGTATTATTTAAGTTGGGCCCAATAATC
This sequence comes from Sequoia sempervirens, assembly GCA_007258455.2. Classification (NCBI taxonomy): domain Eukaryota; kingdom Viridiplantae; phylum Streptophyta; class Pinopsida; order Cupressales; family Cupressaceae; genus Sequoia; species Sequoia sempervirens. The sequence goes on from VDFB02270651.1 coordinate 527,263,626, forward strand.
TCTAATTTTAGGGGCAGCTTAATAATATTATTATAATTAAAATAAAGGTGTTTTTAAACACTAGTGTTAAAATAGAAATATTTTTAAATACTTAAAATAAATTAATTAATTAATTTAAAGTATATTTAAATATTTGGAGAGAAATTTAGGACCCAAGGGCCCAATTTGAAAAAGTATATCAAGGAGGCACCTATCTTCATTTGGGGATCATTCAAACTATCATTTGGATTCTACTTTCAGATTTGAACAATTGTTCAATCCAAGGCATCCAAGGATGAAAACCCTCTTGGAATTCATCATATTGGATCAAGGATGAAAACCGTTGTTTCCAATCTGAGTTGTTGCAGATTTCCAGGGTTTCGAGCATATTCCAGCAGTGACCTAGTGTGAGTTGCAAACAAAATTCCATTTTTTTGGTTGTCAAGATATTCCAGTATTGCAAAACTCATACCAGCCAGCAAAGAGGGCATTAAATAGTCAAATCTGTACATTTCCAGCCCGTTGTACATTTTCTTAGGTGGTTGTGCAGCATAGTTAACCAACACCGTACAGTTTAGAAAAGGGTAGAATCTGAAAACTGCATTTTCTAGGGTTCAAACAGCAACAAAAAAATTATTATTAATTTTCATAGCAACAGGAGCATTCACAGTTGTCATACAACAAAAAAACCCTAGACGTATGGCCATACGACTGCTACAATGAGTGATAATTTTGTAAAATTCAGAAAATTGCATTTCGGCATTGTAAATGGCTATTCTTATTTTTTCTGGAATAAAATAAATAATTTTGAAAGGGTTCCAACATTTTTTGCCCCTAGGGTTTATTCTAAATTTTCTACAGCAGTTAGGGTTTGCTCCAAAAATCAGAAATTTATTTTCAAAAGCAAAATAAGTCATTTTGAGAGGTTTCAAGCGAATTTCTGCCTATCTAGGGTTTACTCTGAATTTTGTAACAGTTAGGGTTTAATTTGGAAATCAGAAAATTGCATTTTGAATTAAATACTGGTTGTTACATTCCAGTTTATTGATAAATCCGAAAGGAACCAGAAATTTACATTTTCAAAGTTAAATACTAGTTGGCACATTCCATTTTAATTTGAAAATTCAGCAATAAAAATCAAGGTTTGCCATTAAAGGAGAGGCACCATTTTACATATAATCATACAGAGGAATGCACCAGAGAATAGATACACTGACATGAAGAAAATAATGTGATCGTTCCCGTATTCAAGCAGATTTAAAGAAGAATATGAAGAACAGATTTAAGGAAGAATGGAGATCTACATATTGAAGGTTATCATATCACAGACTATATATATATATATATATATATATATATATATATGAGATTTTATATCTGATAATTTCTTATTCTTATCAGCCTATGAATCAGTTATTATACAAATGATCCAATCGATTATGGATTTGGAGAGGAGGAAGTAATCACAGGGAATAAATTGTGTAAGTAAATGCAATTGCTGCAGAACATTGGGGAAAGTGATATCTTTTAAATATTAAATCATCAATCAGACCTACAGATTTTATGAAGTGAAGAATATGATCAGATCAGAATCAAGAAATAAGGGTCTAAGAGGACAAGATTTAGGGTGCTCCCAAAAAGGGGACATTACAGCTCATGATTCAGTGTTACCAACTAGGGAAAATTTCTTAAGCAATTTAAACAACTAAATCAACAAAGAATCATGATATGAATGTCTACGCCTTGCCACTGTGTATGAATTACTAACTGAAATCATCTATGGGGGTCATAATACTATTGTCATCTGTAGGTGCATGTGCAAGGTGCTAAATCAGCTTATAAGAGATCTTATGCAGCTATCTGATCTTGACCTAGTGAAAAATATAGGAGTCAAGCGTACATTTGAATATAGCTGCTAATTGTTGTAGTCATGTTGCATTTTACTTGATGTACAAACTTATCAAGGATACCTCTGGGAATACCCTCATGGGTCTAAGCTGATCCCAAAGTGCAAAAGACACTACCCACTCTCATTTGTTGGCATTTAACTCTCAACAACTCCCTAGCCCTGAAGATAAGAAATGTTAATAGGATTGTGGACCTGCAGTTGTGGGAACTAACTAGTTCCCTACATGTGCAGACCCTAGTGATTGGATTGTGAATATCCACAAGCTCAAAGAGGCCTTTAATGTCAAAGAGGCCTTTAATGTCTTAAATTATATTGCTCTAAGGCTTCTACACATTTTTAAGCTTCAAAGGGATGGCATTCACAAAGGTTGTCAAGTGAATAGTTAATTTTCTCTAAGCACTTTAACATGATGGTGAAGAGCACAATGGTGTTTGACTTCCTTTGGCACATCTTGCTTAGTAATGAGGATAGTGGTGTGTCTAGGGACATGGTTCTAGAAGGGTCAAAGGGCTCAAAACCTAGTATTGGATGAGAATTTGAAGACACAGAAAAAGTCGATAGGATAAATGATCAAATTCATAAAAACGCCTAAGGCATTGGCTTCCCAAATGTCCCTGCTACCTATGTACATTTGCAGCCCACACTTACCCTCTTGACATTGATGCTACTCCCACTCTAGCTCTCCTAATATACAAAATGGGAGTCCCTCACCTATAGGGGCCATTGCTTTGCGAGCTCAAGTGAAGTTCTTCTACAAAGGTATATTGAACACCTCTAACAAAGCAGGTCCTACAGCTAATCCATCTTAAGCCTAACATCCTTCCTGGTTCTCATCTATGTGCTAGTCTGCTTGCTCTAGTTGCTCAAATTTTGGTCTAGTGGTTTGTATTGACTAGTCTTTTGATTGGCTACATATGGCCCAATTTTACCTATATCTTACGTGTCAAATTATTAACAATACCTGTATCACTGACTGGTTTATTGTAGTCACTAGTTTGTTCTAATTTGCTTGCTCTAGTCTGTTAGTTCTAGCGTTTTTGTTCTTTGTAGTTGTTGGTTGTTTGTCAACCTTGAACTCAGAATCTATGTAACTTAATGATATTTGTTTTCAATGAAGAGCAAAGGAACCATAGAACCCCTTTTTACAAAGCAAAAAACATTAAACTAACATCAACTTCAACAATATCATTCTTTATGGAAAATGAGTAATAATTATATAAGTTTTAGAAAAGCTAGAGACAACTACTAAAATTATTTACCTCGAGAATGCCGCTGTTTGATCACGCGATTCCTACAAATCACAACAACATCCTATTACCAAGCATTCACTTGAAAATTGGTCCATAACTGAGCATAAACAAAAAGAGCTCCATGCATTAGGCATATCAAGAAGGCAAGTTTCAAAACAATTGAATAGCACAAGATATAAGACCAAACCATGCAAATGTGATTTTTCATTATAAATTATAAAGAAAAACTGAAGATACACCTAAGTTAAACTGTCTTATTCCCCAAAATGCCTAAACTTAGGTTCACAGACTCTTTTTCTGAGGACATGGACTTCTTGGTATTGCATATGCAAGAGACGGATTCTAATGGTTTCAAAGCTATTTGGAAATTTTGCTTTATACAAATTTGTACCATTATGATATCTGTGACTTTGTGTGAACTTGTGTTGGTTTGTAGATGATCTTATTATACTGCAAATTTCTACATGTCATTAGACCCAATGTAAGGCAAGTCTTGTTTTTTGGAGATTCAGATATCAAAAAATTTCTGAAACCCTAGGTTGCATTGGAAGATTTTCTGTATTCCCCATGATATAGGGTCAGATCAGTGTTCTGCAGTGGATTTTCTTCAAATTAAATGAAGTGTTTCCTGTTTTAGGCCTCCACTTTAGCCTTGAAATATTTGTTTAAGATGTCCTGTGTTTGTTTCAAATCAACTGAAATACTACTCCTAAATTTGAAATTTTGTGGTCCATTTGATTTTTAACTTTATCCCATTTTTATTTTATTTTTAACTAAAAACAAGAAAAAGCAAATACTTTCAAAATATCTGAAAATTTTAGGGCACACCAATCAGAGCATTATAAACACTTTTGTCTTATGTGCTGAAAGTCATTTCAGCCTCAAGCTAAACAATTATGGTTGGCCTAGCATGGTAACAGCAACGGCTCAGAGCGGGAAAGGGCGTGGACATGAAAATTTTATTTTTTTTGGTGTTGCAGAGGGTGATGGCTCTGATTCAAAAGATGAAGACGACAATTTGTGTTTGTTGGTGTTCTAGTGGTGGCCAGACGACACTTTTCTTGGAGTTCGGTCTATGTTTTGGTCTTCCACCCTGGGGCCATGGTTTCTCGAAATATCTGGTGCTCAGGTGCCTTACAATGATGGCGTTTTGGGCCATCTAGTGAGTGATCCACTGATAGAGGTCGTAGTCTTTCCTCCTCGTTGTTTTTGGCCTGCTATTGCCCAATAGTGTTTGCCTTGGTTGGTGTGTTTGGGGGTTTTCACCCTGCTTCTTGCGTGCTTTGTCTGGTCTAATCTCAGTCTTTTGGCTTTGCGACTGTGGTCTCTCCACTATCTGGGCTTGGGTTCTGCCATGGGATTCTTTCCTAAGAATGCTTGTGATATGCCTTTCTCCTCGGTTGGGTGGATGTGCTCTAGTTTGGTGCTACAACCCCTATTTCATGTTATCCTTGATGGGGACTAGGGTTTGGTGGCAGTTGGCGGTGTTTTGGTGCTCTACTCTTCGCTAGAGATGGGGGTCTTGCTCTGCTCTCTCCTATTTGTCTTCCCTTTGGTGCTTGTGCTCGGCTAGTGGTGCCCTGTGTCTTTTGGTGTCTCTAGTGTGTCCTCTTCCTCTGCTAGTTTGAGGAGAATGGGTTCTTTTTGTAAGTTCCTTTGGTGGTTTAGGAGACCCTGCCCCATTTCAATGTGGTGGGTTTTGTGCTTTAGAAAGGCTTCCTAGTCGATGGAAGTGGTTGTTTTGGTGCTTGTGTTTGGTTGGGGGAGGGGCTTGTTGCTTGTCTCTCTCTCTGGTACCTGCTACTGTGGCATGGCTTAGAGATGCCTTGTTCCCTTTGTGGGCTTGATTCTTTCTTGCCTTGGAAGGGTTCCTTTGTGGCTTGCAATAGATTTTTTGTTTGTGGGGGTTCCCCTAGTTTGTTGGTTGCCCCTTGTGGTGGATGGTGCTTTTTCTGAGGAAGGACCTAATGGTTATACTATGTATTGGGCTGATTATGTTATTGGTTGGGAGGTTGTTGTTGTCCTTCCTATTGTTTATTCTATCTAGATGCCTTAGGAGGAGATGTTTGCCTGTTCTACTAGAGTTCTTGCTTGCTACCATGTTCTACAAATGCTATATTCAATAGAGGTGAATATTGCTCCTATTCAGGTGGAGCCCTCTCCTATTGAGGTGGAGCTAGAGGTTGTCGAAATGGTGGGAAATGCTTCTTGTTGTGACCTATTTCACACATCGCCCCATTGCAAATGGGGACCCCCAGTAGTTTGCTTTTTAGGGTTTTGTCTTAGCGTTGCAATTTCATAAGTCCATTTCTTTGAGAGTTTGGAGTTAGGGTTTTGAGAAATCATCCGAGTCAAATAGGGAATTCGGGCTCAGAATAGTGTCTGGACATCGTCAAAGTGCTCAAAAGGCCTGGAGGACGAAAAACACCATTGCTTAGGGCCAATTCTGACACCTATTTTTGTGGGATTCTTCTTTTTTGCTTTTTGCTTTTTGATTTTTGATTTTTGGCACTTTGGAACCAATCTGAGAAGCAGCTTTTTTGGCTTGATTTTTGCTTTTTCAGCTTTTTTAAAGTTGACCTAGGATTGGGTCCATCAGGTCATGGCAACAGCGTTCCTATCTTCAAAATCAAAAATTTGTCTCCAACTATAAAAAGCAAGGTAAAATCTCCAGGCAAGGTTTTGTTCCAGATGTTCCAAATGAATGAGGCAGGAAATTCATCTAAGTGTCAAACATGGCAAGCCAAAGGTAAAGCCCGCCTTGGTCAAAATGGCACAAAAATCATCAAGTCCACCTAGACATAAAAGAATGGATGTCAAGAGAACTACAAAGTCCGCCATGAAGATGTCCAGCCAAAGGTGAAGTCTGCCAAGAGGAAGTATGCACATTGTCCGGCCAACCTTGAAGTCCGCTCACACTTGGCACAAGAAGTCTAAAGTCCGCCCAAGGTAGAGATGGCAAAGATATGGCCAAGTCCGCCCAAGGTAAGCATGGCAAGGTGAGTCTACAGTCCGCCCAAGGTGAGAAATGGCAATAAAAACACAAAGTCCGCCCTAGCAATGTCCAGGGATGTGCAAAGTCCGCCCTAGCATTGTCCAAGAAATCATGAACTCCGCCTTGCAATAGCCAACAATGAAGTCCGCCCTTGCAATGTCTGAGCATTGATGAAGTCCACCTTGTCCAAAAGCACTTCAACTCTGCCCTAGCACAAGACAAAATGACTAAACCATGCTAAAATACACCTAGCTAGGAAGAAAAGTCAAATAGACAATCAAGTTCGCCATGGATAAAATGAAAGTTTGCCATCGTTGGTAGATGATCAAGATTGAAAAGATTGGAAAAATAAAACTCTACACTTAGAATATTTTTATATTTTTCCAACACTTAGAAGAAATTTTCAAAATATCTGACACTTAGAAAAAATTTCGAACTCAAGAAAAATCTGGAAGATTTCATGCCAACTCAAGGATATTTTGGCTAAGGATGGCACCATGATGAAAATTAGAAACTTTCTCTCGAAAATCTTCAATGAAAATTAAGTTACCATTTTGGAGGAAATAAAACAGTCCAGGTTCGACGAATCTAAAAGAAAAACATGAAGTTGCTAAAGTCATCAAACTCTTCAACTTTATAAGAAGTTTAACTTGTCACTTTCAATTCATTCCTTCCAAAGTTCAATTGTGAAAAGGTTTTGGCCCTCTCAAGGTTGCGAAAGATAAATTTTTTGGACTTCTGAAGATAAAGTAAATTTTCGAAGTGGAAGACAAAGAATAAAGTGAATTTTCTAAGTTGAAGGACATAATTTTCAAAGAATAGCGTGCTTTTTCTAAGTTGAAGACAGAATCTTCATAATTAAAGGCATATTTGCAGTCAAAATATATAGATTTGAAGGTTCAAAATCCAAGTTTGACTGATTTCTTTCATCCTTCTTTTGTCTTGTTCACTTATCCATGAGAAATTTGCTAGGTGTTTAGCCAAATTCTTCCATTTTCAGTCTGATTTTTCACAGACTAAAAGTGAAATTTTCAAACAAAGGGTCCAAGAAAAAAAAAAAATCAGAATTAAGATCTTAAAAGTAATATCAATTTTCTTCATGTTTGTTGCGGGTTGATGACCACCAAAGGAGGACCTTCAAGAAAAGCTCAGATGAAGTTCACCAGCAAAGGATTGCAGCCGGAGTCAAAAATCAATCCAAGTGGAAAAATGTCACAGACACCAACCTCGGGCACGTGGATTTCAAAGATTTCAAAAGGAGAATGTATGGGCAAGATGGATTCCTGCCAACACCTATTGCTCGCCGGATGATGAGGAATGGCATTGTCCAAGCGGTTGGATTTCCACCAACTATGGAGTGTGCTGAGTTGATGGTCGAGTGTGCAATACATTACAATGCACAAGAGAGACAAATTATTGCCCCAGATGGGATAGTATTGGCTCACCTTGGAGAGTTAGCCATTCAGGAAGCATTTGGGATACCAAGTTACAACCGAACTTCCTATAAAACCAAAGAAGACACCAGAAAACTTTATGAGGACCAGCTTGAGCTCTGTGCAACAAATGTCAATAAGTTGTGGTTAGAAAAGCCAAGGCCTTTCCTAAAGAAAGTGCCAAAGAAGTTGCTTCGTACTGACTTCAAAGAAGATTATGGTGACATCATTTTGTTGTTAAACAAAGTAATGGGCAGCCCTCAAGGTGGGCCATTTGAAACCTGGATGTACTATTTTATTGATGAGATCACCTTAGGTGTTAAAATGTTCAATTGGTCTTGAATAATCAGCAACAATCTTGATGAACAACTAAAAAATTTAGAAAGGACGAAGTCCTTTTACATGAGCTCCTACATTGTCTACTTGTTGGCCAGAAATTATAGATATACAAGATTGATTTGCAGAGTCGTGGTAGGTAATGGTGAAAATGAGTTTAAGTCCTATGACTGTTATCCATAGTTGCAGCTTAGCGAGAAGACCCACTTTAGAAGGGCAAATGATGCCTTCTTGATGTACATCACTAGGATATTGCAGGGAGGAACTCATCAGAGGCTCACTCAAGAGGCCAAGAACTTGATAAGCAAGTATGGATCCTTGTTTATCCAGTTTCCAAGATTCATGTATATAATAGTTCAAGGATTTACCAGATGTCCTTACCGACTTCCAATTTACCCTACCAATAGAATGGTCTTGCTCGAAGTCCTTAAGCAATTGGAAACATATCAAAGCTTCCAAAGGACAAAGCAAAAAGCGGCCATTTCCTTTTCATTTTTCATTGGAAATATGTTGGAGTCTTGCCCAATGGCACAGGCAGTCGAGAGTGTCAGGTTGGAAATTGTAGAAACCCCAGTTTCCGCTATCTTTGAAATCTGACTGTTTTTATTGTTTTTTGAAAGTTTTGGTTTTTTTGTGATTTTTGAGCATAAATGAAATAATGCGATTTTGCAAGAGATTGATAATAAATTCAAATAAAATCTTTTAACTCTGAAAACGATAGGAACTATTGAAAATACGGATGCCAGACTATTTATTAATCTTCTGGAATGATTACAATTAAGATCCAATAACATGCAATCAAAAAGGCAATGATATTTTTATAAAAAAAACCTGGTATTTGCAGCAAGTTGACAAAATGCTTGAGGTGGTACGGCTGTCATAAACTTGCTCTTCTCCCTCTGTCAGACGATTGAGAAATGATCCAGTGGCCTAGGCGCCCAAATGTGTGAAGCTAGATGACCAAAAGAGAAGCCGATTTTCTCTAAGTAAAAAGTACGGCCCTTTGTGAATGGTACGGCCTGACAGCAGAATGGTACAGCCTTCCTAACAGCAGCAATAAATCCGTACAGCCTTTAATAAGATGCCAGATGAAGAACATAGAATATGCACCCCTGAATATTGTACTGCCTGACAACTTCTGAATCCAAACCCTGAATATATAAACCTCTGTGAAGCTCTGTGATAACTTCTGTATAAAGTTATCTCTCTGCCTGGCAATAAATCGGATGATATTTCACAACCTCTGAATTGCTTTCACTGGAGATGGCTCGTTCCCCAATGCTCTAAGACTGAAACCCTTGGCTTCCGTGCTCTGGTTGAGACTTGATCAATTTTCAATATTCCATAACATAATGAGCTCGAATTTCAATGAAACCCTTATATCTTCCTCAAAAGTGCGAATTCCTTCAAAAAGGCATCATTAAAATAATTTGAACTTTTTCCATTTAATTTTTCAATAGTTTTAAATCACATTTTAATTATAAAATATAATTAAAATGGCCCCTTCCATGATGGGCGACCCCTTCAGCCAAAATCACTTAAGTTATAATAGTTAAAATATTATAACTTTATAATATAAGCTCCAATAATTAATATTTAATTAAATCAATTAAATATTAATATCTCTCTCAATATATACCCGATGCACGAACCGTCTGAAGCTGACGAATAAGGAAGTGATTCTGCACGTGACCAAACCCTACTGCTAAAAGTAGCAGGGGTGCTCCGCTGAGTGCCAAAAACTGCTAAAAATAGCAATCCGAGCAAAAAGTGTCCGAGTGAGCCCGAACGAAAGCCAACTGATAACAAACTGACAACTGAAGCCAAGCCAAGCCCCATCAAGACCCTCTATCCATCCTATCAGCCTATGAGGGTCGCATAATAGGCTAATCATATGCTCTGAGAGATGTCAACTAGAAGGGGACATGACAGAAACGTAGTGGTATCCATTCACATCTTACCGGTCTCGGGCTGATTTTGATCCTCACAACCAAATCGAGACAATGAATGGAAAGAAATACAAACATAAAGTAGACCTGGAGGATTTTTGGGCAAATGTTGCGGATGAGTTTGATATCAGGAGAAGACTATGGTCTAGATTGCCAATAAGCTTGATCAGAACAACCAAGCTTTTTCGTGTGCTTGACTAGTTAGAGGATGATGGAAAATGCGTCCAGCCACGCTATGATGAGAATTGGCCTCTTCCTCCTGTGAGATGGTCAAAACCAGAGCTCGCAAATCTAGCCACCTTGAGGAGGCCAGTTGTTAAGTATTCACAGTGGTGGGTAGATCAGCAAGTCCAGGGCTTAAGGCAAAGAAATTTGACCCTCACTTATGACTTGATGGGCGAAATGGAATCATATTCTTCAAATGCGGGAGCATCCCAGAGTACCAAACTAATTGAAAGCACTAATTCCAAGAAAAGGAAGGAAGCAATTGTAAACAAGGAACTTGTTCAGAAGAAGCAGAGATCAAAGCCATCCCATTCTGCTACATACAGAAATGTGAACGAGGTATTAACTATTGAGGATGAGTCATTGGCTAACATAAGGATTCCTTCTCCAATCCATGAGGAGAATATTGAATCAATCCAACAAGACGATGATGAACCCCAATCACCTATAGGCATGGAAATACTTGAACCGGAAATTGAAGTGGATATTCTAGATGAAGAATTTCAAGAGGGAATGATTTCCGCTCCATGTGAAGAAAGTAATCAAGAAGAGGAAGGCATTGAGCAGCCTACGATTCCTAATTGGTTGAAAGAAAGGTTGAAAATGAAAGCACCAGTGGAAATTCAAGAAGAAGATGATACGGCTGATTTCTTGACCAGATTAGAGAAGGTTAAACTAAAGAAGTCAGCCAAGAAGTTTTCCACAATCCAGAGAGATGAAACCAACTATCGTTCAGTGCAAATTGTTGTACCAACAGTGGACAAGGCAAAGGAAGATATTACTCCTCAAGAGTATGCAATCACTACTATCGACTTGGGACCAACTACAAAGGGTCAAGAGGTTGAGGACTTAGACAATTCAATTGCTTCCATGAAGGCAAGATTGGAAAAGGAGGTAGGAAAGAAAAGAGAATACAAAAGGGAAATTGAGCGCCTGAAGGAATATATTCAGCACTTGACCAAACCTCTTAATCAAGGCGATTCAATGGCTCCTCCACTTTTGAATTCTTCGCAAGAAGTAGTCAAAGATTTTGAAGAAGAAATGGTAATAGTCGGAGAAACCAAGGAGTGGATAGCAAGCAAAAGTGAAGAAGCAGCCACATTTGTGGAAAGATTAACATTGGCCTATGGACAGACTTCTTCTTTGCTTTCCAGAATTGCAGTCATGGTGGAAGCATGGGATAACCTTCAGGATGTTTAGGACAGAATTATCCCATGCCTTAGAGTATTGAAAGGAGTTCCAAAGCAAGAACTGACTGATGGAAAAGTAATCGCAGTAGGGGCTACATATGATTTTAACACTTGGTACTGGGCATTGGTTGCACGAAGTGAAGTCTTAGAAAAGGTGAAGGCCGATGGTATCAGAGCTGAGGAACAGATAAGAGAGATTCAAAATAAGATTTTCCTTGTAGCTGCGGATGTACTTGAGAAGGATACCATCCAAGAAAACGATATGCAACTGGAAAGTCTAAAGCTCAGAACTCAGGAGATTTTCTTCGCCATCACTGGACCAGTCCTGAAGCAAAATTTGACTAAGGCATCGAATTTTTTGTCCATCTGAGATGCCTTCCAAAGACAGGAATTGGAATGGGAGACTGCTTTTGTCATATGTGCAAATGACTTAGATGGATTGGAATTCAAGGTGAATATGTTGCCACATGTCACGATGGAGGAGGTCAGCCCGATGGTGTCCAGATTCATTGAATATATTTCCACTCAATAGGATAGGGATGCGCCTCCTATAAGATAGCTCCTCGTGCCACTTGTCCTCCATGCACTCACTATTGATGTTATTTTGGGAAACCCTAATTAGGGTTGTTGTGTCTTAATCTCAACCATTGATCTTAGATTGATCTCGGCCTTTCATTTGTTTCTCAAAACTCTATAAAAACTCCTATTCTCTCATTTCATACTGTGAAGAGAGTTTTATGAAATTGTTGCTTAAAGCTACTTGGATAATAAAAGTTCATATTGCAAGATTGCCTTGAATCCTTCTTGTTATCAAGTGGTTGCATGGTTGCATATCTCCTTCAACATAGAATAAATTTACAATAGAATTTGATTTGCATGCTTGTCAGATGAATGAAAGATTTGATAGTAGGGATTGGTGAAACTTTTGCTCATACTTTCTTTGAATGAATGATTTTTGTTCAATGCGTAAAGTTAACCTGAGCTTATATTGTGGATGCTTTAACTTCTACTTTGAATAAATATTGTTCTATTGATGGTATTATTCATTGTATGAAAATCTTGAGCACAACCCTAGAAGATTGCACTCACTTTGTGTAGTTGTCATTTATGTGGCGAACCAAAGTGTTGTTATTGGTTTCACCTAGTCTTTACCGTCTCTTGAGTTCTTAGAAGTAGTATAAAAACTTCTAAACCCTTATCCTTTTGCATTTTTTTTTTAAATTCCAAAACAGAAAACAAAAAAAAAAAGAGAAAAAGAGCATTTACTGTCAAATTCGTCTAAGTCCTAGCTTGTGAACGATTTGTCAGCGAAAGTCCCCCTTGTATTTCAGCATACATAACCAAGGAAGCTATCCAACATAAAGTCGCTCGTTCGCACATATAAACCTTGGAGTTGTCGTGTGGTCTTTCTTGCAATCTTGGCACACGTAGTGATTTTGTTCAAGAGAGGGTAGAGTGTCCTTGACATTTTATTCTAAATGTCTAATGAATGATAAAACGTACACCAACACTTCTCTCCTTTGTTGGTTCCTATTGAGGTGGAGCGTGCTTGCTTTGGAGGGAAGTTTCTTTGGTAAGTTCTGGTCCCCACTTCTTCCTCTCCTATAGAGGGGAGCCCCATCCTTTTGAGGGGTTTCAGGGTTGGTGTTTGGTTGGTTGGTGCAATTTGAAGAACGTATCTCTGCAGTAATTTGTGATTCTTACCCCTCTTTTGGTGGGAATTTGTTAGGCTCAATTTTATCTAATTTGAGCAAAAGGTTTGCTACAGTCCAGCTACTGCAGGTGGTTTGTGGCCTAGTTGTTGCAGGCCGTCTTTAGGGCTTGCTATGTTGTGAGTTGTTTCTTAGCTCAAGGCCTTTGTTGTTTCTCTGTCCTTGACTTAGGACTATTGTTTGTCCTAAGTGTTTTGTTGCTCCTGGTTTTGGTGCCAGGAATGGGTTGTTAATCTGTCTTTGACTTAGGACTTTTGTTGGTTCTAAGTGTTTTGTCACTCCTGGTTATCTGGTGACCAGGTGTTGTTTGTTGTTCTGTTGTGTTACTGCGGTGTTTCCACTAGTGTTGTTTCTCTGTTTCGTTGGCAAAGTTTGATACTTTGTTGTTTGGAAGTGTCCTTTTCTTAGCTCTATAAAAGGTTCTTGGTCCTTTCAACTTACCTTATCAAAAGCAATTATGGTTGGCCTAAAAAACTTTTGCCAAAAATCAAAGTTGTCCAGTTGTAATAAACAACCCCCAATACTTATTTTTTTGTTTTCTAATTCTCTCCAACGACTGTATGAAGGTTTAGTGTTTGGTTTTCTGATTTGTTTGTTTGAGTCTCTCATATGACAGTCATGATATAAAATGCCAAATGATATAAACAGTTTGCAAATAAAACAAACAAGAGATTTGCTTGAAAGTTAATATTCATTCCCTTCAACGATCATATTTCAATGTCCATACAAAGAGCAGATTTTACAACTATTATATACCAGATTTAAAAAGTCTTTCAAACCTGGAACAAGCAGCATAGCAGCAGCCAAAGGGCCCTTCAAAAGGCAATGCACAACATCATGAAATTGACCAAGATTCACCTTGTTCACCAACTACAGAAAATGCTGGAATCAGGCATCATTGGTGACCAGTAGCAACCTTAACCAGCAGTAAGAAAATCTGAGTGTTCACTCCCACAAGGCCGTCCCACCTTAGAATTTTGATTCCCTCTATAAAATCCATTTCTCACTTAAAAAAATGCATTCTTGTGCTTGATGGAATCGCCATGAGGAGAGGAAGACTATAAATCAATGCCCATTTTGATAGCTAACACATTTTCAGAGGTATGAGCAGATAAGTGAGTTCTGACCCAGAAAAAACTATGCCCAAAAAAATATTAGAATCACACCAAAATCATCACTACATCACACCCAATCTAAAAACTAAGCAATCCACACCAAAACCACTGAAAACTATTCAAAGAACTGGAAAACTTTTCATCTTTTTCGCCCAATTGTGATTCCTAAAATGAAACCACCATTCACCAGCTTTAGCAAGTCTTTCACTGCTGAAACTAGCCTTAGATTCTGAGGGTTTTCGTTCTCAAATCCATTCTCAGACCTTCTGGTACAATACCAGCAGCATCTCTATAAGCAGCCAACATCCAACATCCCCAAAAATGAACTTTTAAAAGAGTCTCCAGATTAGGGCGACCATTTAAACCCTAAAACCCATGCCACTTCTCATTTGCCTTCGATTTTTATTTATTTTTAATATTTACCTTCATCCTAGCTTGGGCGCCCAAGTTCAAGGAAGCATTTTAAATGATATAAATTTTAAAAACGACTTCAAGTTATAGCATTAGGCGTCCAGTGAATAGTAAAAGCATTCATATATTAACAAAACAAAGATCACATAATATAGAAATGGAGGTCTACTATAGATATTAAATATCTACCTACCTGCTACCTACTAGAAACTGTAGAAACAGTATAAAACTAAACTAAACTAAAACATTCTAATATTGACCATTAAACAACATGAGAATATAATATTCTAACACCCTCCCTTAATGGTCAATTTGTCAACAACACCAAGTTGCCCCCTGATTTTTACAAACTTATCCAAGCTCAAAGACTTGGTGAGAATATATGCAGTTTGATCCACTGTCGGAACATACTGCAACTGAACTAATCTGTCTTCTACCAGCTTGCGAATGTAGTGACAATGAAGCTCGACATGCTTGGTACGTTCATGGAAGACTAGAGTTTTGGCCAATTTGAGCACCCCTTGATTATCAGTGTATAAGGGAGAAGGTCCTGCTTGTGACATGTGCATGTTAGAAAGCATCCTGCGGAGCCAAACTGCCTCACATGTTGCCTTAACTGTTCCTCGATATTCAACTTCAGTTGAGGAAAGAGCCACTACCTGTTGCTTCTTGTTGGTCCATGTTACAGCACCGGTACCCAAACTGAATACATACCCAGAAGTGGATTTTCTGTCATCCACTGAACTTGCCCAATCTGAGTTTGTGTAACCAATTAGCTTTGGATCCTTGCATCTACCATATAAAATGCCATAATCTAAAGTGCCCTTAACATATCTCAACACTCGCTTCGCTGCAATCCAATGATCAACTTTTGGAGCTGTCATGAAGCGAGAAATGTAGCTCATTACATAACTGATGTCAGGTCAAGTGGCAGTGAGGTAGATGAGATTGCCCACTAGTTGCCTGAATGTTGTTTCATCGACCGGAAGTGAATCAAAGTTGGCTGACAACTTCAACCCCTTCTCCATAGGTGTGGAGGCAGGTTTGCAATCCTGCATTCAAAATTTGTCAAGTAGACTTCTAGCATATTTAGACTGAGAGATGAAAATGTTACCAGCGGTCTGCCAAACCTCAATACCCAAACAATAATGGAGAAGCCCCAAATCTGTCATGTCAAAGGCTTGGCACAAATCATGTTTGATTGCTGCATTCAAATGTGTTGAACTGCCAGTAATGATCAAGTCATCAACATAGATAACAAGAAACAAAATATCATCACCAAAGGGCTTGACATACAAATTACTATCAGAAGGGTTGCGCTGAAAACCATGATCAACCAAGTATTGATCAATCTTGATGTACCATGCACTAGGAGCCTATTTCAGTCCATAAAGTGCTTTCACGAGCCTACATACCTAATGTTATTTTCCAGCAACCTTGAAACCAAGAGGCTACATCATGTAGACTTCTTCCTGCAATGCACCGTTGAGGAAGGCACTCTTAACATCCATCTGATGAATTGTCCATCCAAATTGGGCTATAATGGCGAGAAAAAGACGAATTGTGCTCATCTTGGCAATAGGAGCAAAAGTCTCCCCATGGTCAATGCCCTCCCGCTGTGTGAATCCCCAAGCAACCAATCTAGCCTTGTATTCATCTAGAGTACCATCGGCATGATACTTGACCTTATAAACCCATTTGTAACTAGTAGGTTTCTTCCCAGGAGGAAGATCGGAAAGAACCCAAGTGTGATTCTTCAGAAGACTATGGTATTTTGTCTGCATAGCCTTTTCCCACTCTGGAATTCCTTTAGCCTCTAAATATGTATGAGGCTCATAGATGTTGTGGATGTTGGCCATAAGAGAAAAATTGACTGTGTTGTTGCTTGCTCTTTCTGCGAGTTGATCTACCCTCAATGAGTTCATCATCATGAAGATCTCCTAGAGTCTTGAGCTACCACTTAGGCTGACGAGTAGAAGTACCAACATCTGGAATAGGAGAAACAACATCTCCGGGGATTTCTGGAACAAAGTCATTTGGATGTGAGTCTTGAGGAAAATTAGATGGTGCTAGATCATGACTGGTAGACTCCTCATCTTCAGAGTCAAAATGCTCTAAAGCCCTCCCATCAGGGGAACCAAGAGGAAGACGAACACCCTCATCAGAAGCCTTCATAGGCTAATCCGCAAGACTAGTAGTAGGAACAAATGGACCAGTAGTCTTATCAATCACAACATCACGACTGAATATGAGACGATTTGTCTCTACATCAATCAACCTGTATGCCTTGTGATTGTCGCTGTAACTAGTAAACATAAGTGTTTGGCTCTTGGAGTCCAACTTGGCACGCTTAGCTTCTGGAATCCATACATGAGCTGTAGAACCAAAGACTTTTAGATGGCCCACCTTAGGCTTACGTCCTGACCAGGCTTCTTCTGGAGTATAGGTGATCGATTCAGGAGGTAAACTGCAGTATAAACTGCTTCAGCCCAGTATTTCTTAGGTACATTTTTGTACTCCAGCATAGAACGAGCCATTTTAATAATGGTGCGATTCCTACGTTCAACAACACCATTTTGCTGAGGGGTGTATGGTGTGGTGAGTTGTCGCTTAATGCCATGTGCAACACAAAAAGTAGAGAAGTCAGCTAAACAAAACTCCCCCCCATTATCTAACCTTAGAGTAACAATCTGAGAAGCTGATTCTTTCTCAACTAAGGCTTTATATTGCTGAAATGTACTGAACACATCTGATTTATGTTTGAGAAAATACACCCACATTTTCCGACTGAAGTCATCAACGAATAATAAAAAGTACTTGAACCCAGTAACAGATGGAGTGTTCATTGATCCACATACATCAGCGTGAACCAATTGAAGTACCTTGGAGGCTCGCCAAGAATCACCATCCGCGAATGGTGTCCGATGCTGCTTCCCAGCTTGACAGGCTCCACAAACTCCATGATTTTGAGTTTGGATCTCAGGTAGACCAGCAACCAAACCCTCCCGAGACAGTTGAGAGAGATATTGCACATTCAAGTGCCCATAACGCTGATGCCAAAGTTTGCTGATGGAAGTACTTCTAGCGGCCAGAGTGTGCTCTTGAGAATCACCGGAATCAACAAGTCTATACAGACCATGATCCTCAAGTCCCATAGCGATTGTAGTACGAGTCTCCCTATCAACGATGCTACAGGTAGACAAACTGAAGACAACATTCAACTAGGGAGAATGCCGCATGATCTGACTGATTGAGAGAAGGTTATGTTCCATGCCTGGAACATAGTACACATCAAGAAAGAGTAAATTTCTTCCTCCTAAGTGAATCTAGATAGTGCCCTTACCAACAACTGTGTATTCTCCGCCTCTCCAAAAATGACAGAATCAAAGAATGGTTCGAATTTTGTGAACCAATCCCGACGATGAGTAAAATGCCGCGATGCCCTGGAATCAATATACCAGGCAAAAGATTGTACTGGATCTGCTGTTCTCTTTGCCATAAACGCATAGAATGCAAATTCTTTCTGCTCAATGTGCTCTGCGACATTTGCCTTTTGTTGAGACCCTCCCTGCTTCTTTTGTTCAAAAGCCAACTGAATTCGACAGTCAGCCTTCATGTGACTATACTTATGACAATAATTGCACTGGACGTTCTTCTTCTTGCTGTCCTGAGAAGAGCTAGAGCCTTTCGGTTGGAGAAGATTGAGCCTTCCCTTTGTTCTTAGCAGAAGATTTGGCAAAGAACGCTTGCTCGGTGGAGGTGGAACTGGTATTGCAACCAAACTGCTGTCTCCAACGATCCTGCTACAAGAGGATAGTACACAGCTCCGGAAACTTCAGATCAACATTAGCAGACATAATGTTGAGAGTCTCGATGAAATGCTTATAAGACTTAGGTAGACTTTTTAGAGTGACCACTACCATGTCCTCTTCCTCCATCGTCCGACCAATAGCTTCCAGCTGATCACGAATGTCCTTTATCTTTGTCAGATGCTCCTGGAGAGAGGTCTTCTCGTCCATCATTATCAAAAAGAGCACGTTTTTAAGAATGAACGCACGACTCTTATCTGACGTTTCATGGAGATCCTTCAGATACGATCCTTCAAGTACGCCCAGACCTCAGCAGCTGTTTTTCCTGACGGCACTTGTGGCAACTAGTCGTCAGTGACTGAAAGCTTGATAAGCATGATAGCTTCCCGATTGCGTTCATCCCATTTGTCCTGATCCTTTCCAGCTACAGTGGGATGGGTTGAGTTCCCCAAAACGACCTGATCGAGACATCGATATTCAAAGATCGTAATCATGCGCTGCTTCCAGGTGTTGTAATTCTTCCCGTTGAACTTCTGGCTGCTTTCGAGCATTATATTTGTCAGTGATGCCATCACGTACACTAAGGTCAAACTAGTGAAGGCAAAACGAAAACGAAAACAAAAACAACACAAATTCAAAGCAAAAACCCTAACACGGATTTCGAGACACTTTGAAGACAAAACCCAGAAGATCTGAAGACTACCCAAAAAATGTTGCTAAAAACCCACAAATTTTTCTACATACCCAGAAAATCTTGTCAACACCCACTTGCACAAATTTTGAGGCATGAACTTCGAGACACCCAGAAAAAACGAAGACCAACCCAGTTGAGATATCAAAAAACCCACAAGGAATCTGAAATCAAAAAAAAAAAAAATCGACTTCAAACGCAAGAGAAATCTGCAAAACCCTAGTTGACCCTTTATAAAACCACGATTTTCAGAGAAATGGAGGAAAAACGCAGGAAAAAAACATTGATAATCACGGCCAATAGGAAGAAATTCCATAGCGGACCTAGGGTTTTAAAAACACGACAAAATCGCGTCCTTAAACATGCAGAAAAATGGCACCCAAAAACAGCTCAATTGCGTCCAAAATGGAGGCAAAGTGCCCAGAAACGCAAGTGAAAGGCAACACAAAAAATGCGTTTATAGAAGAAATCCCGTCGGCGCCCAAGAGACAAAAAATCGCGCATCTCAATAGAAAAAAAAACGCGTCCAAGATGAAGCCGCGTGGGTTTCAGGTAAAAACGTCTTTTGTTGCAGGAAGTCGAAATCACAAAGTCACGCCCAATTGTGATAAAAACACGCGACCCTAAAATGCACAGAATCGTGGCTTTAAAAGACACAGAAATGCGTTCAAATGAGGGCATCAAAAAACCGCGTTTTAACGGAGTCACAAAAACACAACCTGAATGTAGACGCCAAACCCTAGACATGCCCAGAAATGCGAAAAATAATCCCACGTTTTTGCTTGAAAAAAATTTGAATTACAACTACTTCAAAACTCACGAAAAATTTCAAAACAAAGGTGCCTAGAAACCCTAGTCAACTCTAATACCATGTGAATGGTAAAAGCATACATATATTAACAAAACAAAGATAATATAGAAATGGAGGTCTACTATAGATATTAAATATCTACCTACCTGCTACCAACCAGAAACTGTAGAAACTATATAAAACTAAACTAAACTAAAACATTCTAATATTGACCATTAAACAACATGAGAATATAATATTCTAACACGTCCAAGGTCCTTTTATGACCCCTTTTGACCCTCAACATTAAATTATAAAGTTACTTTATAATAGACCTTATTCGAAGCATAAATCAAATATTAAAATAATTTAGGCTTAGTAACTTTATACCACTGACTTAGTGCTGCTGTGATAAGCCTAACCAGGTCCAACCACCCGAACTCAAAATAGACTTACTATTTTTAGTAAGTACTAAAAATAGTAAGTGACATCCCAAAAACTCAAACTAGAGAAATATTGATATGCGCCAAAAATATTGATATTGCACCAAGACTCACTGTAGACAGTGAGCACCATACTGGCCCTGCTAAAAATAGAAACCCACGTCCAAAACACCGATAAACCCCACAAAAAGTACTGGCACAAGACATTAAAGCTCATCTGACAACCTCCACTCATTGCCCAAATAGGAAACCCTACACTGCTCTTCCTGTCGGACCAATTACTAAATATAGCACTTACTAAAAATAGTGTGTCAAAACTAGACTGATCCAAAAAAGGACATTGAAAATGGGGACATTACACAAATTAGCCAAAATTAATTTGCAGCAAGTAGACCTAGATATGTCAATTGCTTATGTCTTCTATCACAAGAGTTGATTCTATCTCAGCACTGCAGTTTTGGGTCATCATGGAAAACATGTCAAATATCAACTTCTCCATTTGATCTGCAAAATTTTCTAGCTGAGATATATCAACTTTTTCTTCTCTAAAAAGAGTTGATTCAGCCTCTAGATTGCACTTTTGCACCACTTTTTATTTCAATACACAAATTGTTCCACACCTCCTCCAACTATTCCTAATGTCAAATGGGGGGTTACTCATAGTGAACCACTCAAACTTATCGTCAATTGCCAAAACCAAGGGCCTTCAAAGCTGTTAATCCACATAGAAGATCCAAATATTGCAGTAGAAGGTAATATTGTATTAAAAGGAAAGGCTACAAAAGACGAAAGTTCCCAAAACTAGATATTAATTACTCCTATGCAATAAAATCATTGAGAGCCAATGACAACAAGCAGCAAGATAAATATATACATGCGGATGTCAATTATTAGTTTGACCAACCATATAACCATATACCCCATGGAATTGCAAAGGCACCTACAAAGGGGGAAACAAAAATAATCACACGTGATCTACGCTCAACGGATGCAACAATATTTAAGACTCTAGGTTGGGAGGCAAGCAAGAGATTAGGGCTTTCTATTCAAAAATGCATCAAATCCCTACCACTCTTATGGGGACTTTTGCAAAAACACAATTTTGAAGAAAGATTTTTCTTTTTTTGCCTCTAATCAAAATGCCTATCACTACACCTCCTTCCAACAATGGTCCTTCTATTAATGTGTTAGCAGCTACGGTAGCTCCTTCCAGCTTAGCTCCTTCATGGAAACATAAACTGAATGATAGCCGTTGGCTATTCAATTTACATTTATTGTTATTGTTTATCTTCACATTGTATGGCCGACATGAGAAGATATGAATTCATCTTGATCTGTTATTAGAAAACATTTAATATGTGTTTATTATTTGGAGCCGACTTCATCTCCTTGGGATACGATTTCTTAAAGGTGGCCGACCTCTTGTGAAGAGGTGTGAACATCCATTCAAGCCGACATATAACATTTATCAAGGCCGACTTCAATTAAGAAGATACGCGATTTCATGGAGGCCGACATGAAGGTTTTGAAGGGACGTGTCTCTCCCATTCATTTGTATATATTCACTGTGATTCGTCCATTGCATTTATGGATATTTTTCCAGTTCGGTTATTTACACAAGTGCGAATCTGATTAAGTGTGAATATATTCTGATCAAGTGCGGATCTGATCAAGTGCAAATATATAATCGATCTGGAGTTCGGTTATTCTCATCAGTTTTGCATCATAAAGTGCGAGCATATCTAAATGATAAAGAGCAATCATAAAGAGCGAATAGATCAGTAATTGCAAACTCTGCCATATTGGATCTGTGTCAATTGCGAACTCTGCCATATCATATCTGTGTCAAGAGCGAACTCTGTCAAGTACGCAAGGGTGAAGTTCAGGTGCGAAGCATTATGATAATGCGAATTCATATTTAACAGGTAGAGAACCATTAGTGTTTGTGCATATTATCAGTAGATTTGTTGTCAGTCAATTCGGATATTGCCAGGTACGAATTGGCAGACTGTTATATGTTTTTCATCTTGCCAGGTGCTGAATATCGGTCTTGTGTTAGACCTCATTGTAATATGTAAAGTTGCCATTGTTACATCAAATATAAGAGAGATCCTTGTTGCTGGGTTTTTTCTCCCTCAAGAGGAGGGTTTTCCCAGGGTATATGCTGTGTTACTCTGTCTGATTTTGAATTATTTCTGTGCATTTAATCTGTTCACACAAATTTAACACCTTCCACGTAAATCAGGGAAACTCTAGATCTTGCCTTTGTTTCAACTATGAAAGCTCTTGCATTTGTGATGTCCCCTTCTCAATAGCCACCTGGATATTGTTTTTGCCTTTATTTATTCCCTAAGGCAAAAAAGGAGAAATAAGGGAATAAAATATTAAATTAATTATTTGTAAAGTTATCTCAAAAATACAATATCATAAGATGACTTTATATTTAATTAATTTAATAATAAAGTGACTAAAATAAAATGTTATATTATAAAGTCACTTGGAAAAGAAAATATTATTAATTTCTAGAAGCTTCTTGGAGGTGATTGTAAATTCTTTATAAGGAGCTTGTTGGAAACTATTTGACACATCTTGCGTTGCACATTCACATACCAACATTGGTGAAGCTTGAATGCTTGATTGCTTGAGGGTTTGAAGACTCTAAGGTGTCGGTTTCGATTGTAAGATATCAATCCTAGCTGGATATTTGAGGGAGTTACCACAGACTTCCTATTTGTGCTTGCATTGGCAAAATTTTGTGGCCCTTCGCCAAATTTTGTTCATTAGGAGAAATCGATTTGAGGAGAGTTTCATGCAGATGGAATGAAGTCATTTTCAGTTCAAGAGTTCATCAATTTTGCTTCTTGAAGATCAAATTTACAAGCTCAAGGGAAATTCGATTTTGCTGGTTTAATGCTCATTTTTATACCAGTCACGGTGTGATTTGGTAAAGCATTGAGATAGATTCGATTTGGGAGCTTGGAGGCCGATTTTGTGAGGGAAGTCATAGGAGGACCAGGCGCTACCCCTGCTCGTGCGATTTTGATCATAGGTGGCTGATAAAAATTTGTCTTGGGTTTAGAAGGATCGCTGGATATCATCACAGTCGCTGCCCATTTAGCAAGTCAAGGATAGCTTATGTAGAAGATTCGATCATCATCAGTTGCTGCAATCTTAATCTCCAGGCGTCATTTCAGGTTCCTAAGTTTTGTTTGTAATCTTACATTTTATGAATATTTGCATAGGAAGTTTGATAGCTGTCATATACAGTGAACTATCATTGTCAATCAGTCATGGAGTCAAGTAGCATTGCTTATGTAATAGACAATGATGGATGATGTCTCATATTCTCTAAGTCTGATTTTGCATTGTAATCATCTGCATATCATTTCCAGCCTTGTAGCAAGTTATATTTTATGTCACAAGCATAATAAAGAAGTTGGAGTTTGGCTGCAAACTATTTGACAAAATGTCTATAGCTGTAGGTGATCATTTGCACATGTAGTTGTCATTTATATGCACTTGAAAATACAAAATATCTTGCATAGCATTTCTATTTCATGAATAGTCAGCTTGCATTGTTGGAAAAGCACTCAAAACATCATTGGCCTCATTTAAAAACCCAAACAAGTCAAACAGCAATGAAAACCAGCATATATCAGTTTGCACACCAAGTGTTTGATGAAATTCCTAAGGCAGAAAATCAGAGGTTTTTGATCAGATTTGGCAAGGCACTTTACAGTAATGCAATGGAAGAGACAATTGATGCAAAAGAAAGGGCTCTTTATTTCTTTGAGGCTATCCCTATATTTTTCTCCTTGTCCATGCTTGTTTTAGACTTCTCAAAGTAGCAAATTGATTCTACTACTAGAGATTTGGAAAGCCACTCAATTATTTGCCACATGATGTGAAGGAAGCCATCACTTACAAAGCTCCACAGGTGGATTGAGGCCTTGTGGCCCTCTATCTCCAATCCCTTGGTGATCAAGCTTTTCAATGGATTTTTTGTTATAAATTTCCAAACTCCAATAGACAAAGACTATGTTAAAGCAAACAAATCATGGATTTTTTAAAAGAATGGCATCTCCAAGTGCCCTTGGCAACCCCTCTTCAACCCTTTCATAGTGGTCTTTACACAAGCCCCATGTTGGATTGGACTTTATAACCCTCCTCTTGTTTTGTGAAATGTAGGTTTGTTGAAACTCTTGGTGGAATAGCCAAGGATTTCATTAAAATGAATCAAACTTCTGCTGATTTCAGAGCCACAATGTATAAGTGCGTGCATTGATGATTTTTCCAAACCTCTCCAATGTTCCATCTAGATCCACTCTTTTCTTGGTCTATGGACTCAATACGTAAATTATGAAGGGGTTCCTTTCCATTGTTTTTTATGCCACCAAATGGGTCATCTCAAACAAAATTGTAGCTCCCCTAAGGATCACTCTATGAAAATTATTCAATTTCAAAAGTGGGCTCCCAAAATTGGCAAATTGGATCCTAATTTTATCTAGCAAAACCAAGGCTAGTTCATGGTAAATCAAGGAAAAGATACCTAGGAGGAGAACCCGAAACTAGGAACAACTAAGGCTCCTCAATTTCTACAAACTGCCAATGAAGGTGGTCTCCTTAGAGAGGATGATGTCAAGGGATCAAATGCTAGTTTTTTGGCCTACAAAGATTTTGTAGATGATTTATTAGCCAAATCTTAACAATCTCCCAAAACCATGAAGCAAAGCTAGCAAACTATGGAGTGTTAGGAAAGGGTGGCCCCAAGTCAAAATTTGGCAAATCCAAATAGTGGAAAGCAAGCTACAATGGAGAGATTCATCAAGGATAAAGACGCAGAGCTTAATATTGAGGAGGTAGGGCTAGAGGAAGGCAAGATTGCGCCTATAGGAATTAGCTTCCCCTTCTATCTCCGATGACTCTCCCTACCTCTATCAAAAAACAAAGGAGCAAAAAATCTTAAGTAGAAAATCTTTGTTTAGAAGCTAGGGATTGTATTGGATTAGGCTCCCAATGGACCATGGAAGCCCTTCTTCTAGAAGGGGTAAAAGGGACCTCTGGCCCAAGCCTAATTGGCTCTCGAATCCAAATTGGACATGACAATGGCTAACTTGTTGAAATTATATAGTAGCTAAACTTTTACAAGGAGTTTTGAGTTTGCTAATAGCAAATATAGAACTAAAGTATTTTTTGGGGGCTCAAAGTTATGATCTCTTTACATTCTCCTTTCATCTATTTCTCCCTAACTCTTGAGCAAGGCAATCATCCATATAAATTTGATGTATTCCTTTCTTTTTCTTTGCTCCCAGCTCATGGGTTTGAAGCTTTCCTTGATTGTTTATCTTGGGATTATATTAAAGGGAGTGGGCCCTCTCCCCACACTCATCAATCAAAAAAGAAAATATTCTAACAATTTGCCACCTACCGCCCCCGCACCCCCCCTCTTATTACATCATTTGCATTAAGAAGTGTTGAAAATCTTTAAATTTTACCATTGCAAGAGATTGG
The DNA here is from genome assembly GCA_007258455.2 of Sequoia sempervirens. Classification (NCBI taxonomy): domain Eukaryota; kingdom Viridiplantae; phylum Streptophyta; class Pinopsida; order Cupressales; family Cupressaceae; genus Sequoia; species Sequoia sempervirens. The sequence goes on from VDFB02270651.1 coordinate 527,289,374, forward strand.
ATGAAAATGTTTACACACTACTCCTAAGTTGTAAAATACTAGAGCTTAATATTATGTTGTTGAACATGTTCTCAAATGTAGTAGCACTAAACTTCAATGTGTTTAGTGTGCTTATGAAAAAATGGATTAGGAGGAAGCTTCAACACACCCTAATTGTCACAAAATAGAACAAACCCTTATTGTTGCAAAATAGAACACACCCTAATTGTCACAAAATAAAATTTTAAGTTGTCTTTCCACTATGGCCATTCCTATCAAAATGTGATGTAACCAATACCATATTGCTTTGAAAACAACTCCACCTTTGACACAATATTATGCTTCTATAGAAGGACAAGCAATAGTGGTCTATTTCTCACCCCCCATGATATCAAACCAAATTCCTAAAAGAATACAAATCTAAAAGTGGATTTCTTGTCATCCAAGGATATTAATCATTCTACTTATATTTTAGGCCATGTTCCACTGTACCATAGACATACCTTTGGTTCCCACATGAACCTTGAAAGGTAACTAACAACATAGTCAATATTTGGCCTAGAGTGGATCAAGTAAATGAGACTCCCAATCAGCTAGCAATAAAGAATTTGTAATGTCCCCTTTTCAATTAATTTGGATTTGGGGACAAAAGACTTATTTCCTCTTCTCGGTGTCTCCTTTGGTCCAAATTTGCATAAGTCCTCCTTTCTATCCCCCATGTGCCCATCAGGTTTAAAGATTTCTAAGTGGGAAGATATGTTCCATTTACTAAGTTTGTGCAAGTTGTCGAGGTTGTGGGGTTTCCCTTCCCAACATGCTCCTCTGCCCAAATCTGCTTTTCCTTTACCTTCCTTTGTCGGAGAGTCAAACTTCCCCTTATTAGTATATCTCACTTTTGAACTCTGATCCCCAACAAGAGTAAGAGTTAGGCAATATCCCCAACCTCCAAACTTCGATGCTCCCACCTATTTGAACAATTCATTCCCACCTACCCTACATGACTAAAAGTGCCATTAATGGTCAATTTGACAACGCAACCACTACATAAGGAGATTTTTCCATCCAAAACCATAGTCAAATGACTTTAGCATGGATTCACATGTGATTGCAAGCAAAGGATGAAGAAGGTTGATTAAGTCAGCCAATTCAAATGAAGTAGGAAAAGAGAGTCATTGCTTACACACCACAACCAATCACTTGTTCTTGGGCCAACATTAATGTGGTGGTTGTATCTACGGCTACCCATGTAATCTTGAGCCATTGTTTGGTGGGATCTCTCTTCAACCATCAATTGGAAGGATATAAAATGGTGGGGCATGCTCAAATGAGGATCATTGACTATTCTCCAAATCAAATCCCTAGTTGCCATCATTCGAAGCATCAATTATCAAACAATCAATTTTGCGAATGAAAACCCTCAAATTTACAAGAAGCTAAAGGATGGAAACTCTTTTGGTTTCACCCTTTGCCCGATCGCATGGTATTACCTAAGGTCATGAGCAAGCTCCCATGGTCGTGGACTATACTTGCATCAACTTCATATGATTTGTTGTTGTCATGGGTTGAGCATGTGAGTTTTAGATGACTGCACTTGCAGTATTTGTAGCGTCTCTAAGTGTATTATTATTTATTATTTTTGTTGTTATCGTAAAATTTGTAATGTATTCACGATCCATTAATTTAAGGGTTAGGCACTATGCTTCGAATTCATGGTTGTGCCAATTCCAACAATTGTTCCTATTGTTACCACAACATGTTCAATGTATTTCAAACTTTAATATAAATAGAAAAGGCTCTACAAGTTATTTTACATCACTAGAGACTCATTTGACAATCTATGTGATTTGTATTGAGGTGTAAATGGAAAGGACCATTATGGGTTAATGTATGATAGGCCAATTCATACAATAGATGCTCTATGACTCGTTTCACACTCTTGTAAACTTGAATTTAATTAGGGTATCAATGAATCCAAAGATAATGAAGGTGAAACTGCTTTGTTAGATTAGGGTTTCACATTATCGTGTAAAGGAAAAAGGGGTTAATTATGGGTTTTTTGCTAGTTTGGGTTAAAGAATACAACCAAAAACTTATAAACAAAAATAATTTTCGCGAGGTTTTACAAAATCTAAGTTACAAATATATGAATTTTCTTTTGCCAGACTTCAAGTTCACAATAGTAATGTAGAAGCTCAAGATTTGTCATGTTGAACCACCATTTGAGATCATTGTTTGTTTATTTCAATCATTCTCTAAGATAGTAAGAACTACTAATGATGACCAAATCATCAATGTAAACAATCAAAATCACAATCTCCCCACTTGCTCTTTGAGATAGAGATTGGAATAATATAGATTTTTGGTGAATCCCCTTTCGTCTAAGCATCCCCTTATTTGCATTAATTAAGTAATATCACTATTATTTAATTAATATCCTTAATTATGCCAAATCCCTTACCTCTTTAATCCTCTTTTTCATCAAATGAATTAAATAAATATGAAATGTCTCACATGTCACATCCCTTTCTTAATCCTAATTATTCTCCTAATCTCATCATTAGGGATGTGCACATGCCTAATCCTTGCTTAGGATGTGTCACATCCTCCAACTTTTGCAAGTTGGCCTCTAATCTCTCTTAGCCACCTAACCCTCCTCTAATCCTTCATTAACTAGCCTAATCAACCTCTCAAGGAATTTTTAATTCCTTTTATCCTTCCAAAGAATATTAAATTCTTTTTTCTCTTCCCCATGTGATCTTTGACTTGTCACATCAAGTCACATGTGAACTCTTCATAATCTCCCACTTGCCTCTAATATGTCATTAATTTGTCTAATCAGGTACTTGCACAACCTTAATCACTTAATTAGGTCAACCTAATCCCTATGTGAATTTTTAATTCACATTTAATCCCCCTAATGCATTTCAAGGAATTTTAAATTCCTTCTGTCATCCCTATGTGGATATTTGAGGAATTTTTAATTCCTCACATGTCCTCTCACCCACATGGGGACAAGGACCTCCTTTATGAGGAGATATTATCTCAATCCCAAGGTACTATGTAGTACCTCCATGTCATGTACTCTCCTTCCACCTCATGTACACATCATTTTTTTCAAGCCACTTCACATGCTACACGTCAAGATGTGAGGGCTTGTGAGTTCTCAACTCACCATGGCCCTACATCTTGGCCTTGTTGGTTTAATCCCAACCATCCATTTCTCTAAAGAATTCAAAATTCTCTATAAATACCCCCTCTTTTCTCTCATTTTGGAAGGAGATCATTATGCCAGCCAAACTCTTGCAAAATTTTCTCTTGAGCCATACTTAGCCAAATTCTTGCATTTCCATCCATTATCACCTATTTTCCATCCATTTTGTATATCACAACTTGCATCTTTTGTCATCAAAGGAGCATACATTACATCGAAGATCGAAGGGCCCATAGTTTGCGGACTCGCTGCAGACTCGGGAGTCCCGACCCTGGCCGAGCCGACTCACCACAGACTCGGGAGTCAAGTCCAGGAGAGTCCTGACTCGGGACTCCCGAGTCCGAGCTCAAGACTCGGCCGAGCCCTGAGGTCGGACTCGGGAGTCCCGAGTCAGGACTCTCCTACGCACGGCTGAGTCTTAAAATGGGTTAAAACCCTTTTTTTTTCACTTCTTTTTTTAATTTTTAGACTCTCAATTGTGAAAAACAAGTCTGCAACTTGATTTGGGATTGATTGAAGCAAGGAGATTGAACTAAAAAGATCAAACTACAGCCAAGTAAGTGATCTAACAATTCTTTTTGTTTGTTTTCCTCAATTTCTTGCATTCAAAATAAAAAAAATAAAGAAAACTAAGGGGAAATGTTGCCAAATTTTTTTCTATTTTCCTTAATAGCCTAATTCTTATTGTTTTTAGCTTGGTTTTGCATTCTTTTTCTTTTGAAAATGTTTGAAACTTTGAATCACATTTATTTCCTGATTTTTTAGCAAACCCTAGCTGATTTTTTTTTTCCATGTTGAACTTGAAATAGCAATGTCGTCTTCAAATCCAAAGGGACTAAAAAAAGACCCTACATGGAAGTATGGAATTCCAGGAAATAAAAAAGGTGAATTGACAGGTAATGAATGCCAAAAATGGATGACAGGAGGAATAAACAGATTAAAATACCACCTTGCTAGAATACCTGGGCAAAATGTGGAGGGATGCAAGAATACTACTCCTGAGATTATTAGAGAGATGAAGGCCCTTCTTGCTGAATATGAGCTTAAAAAAGAGGAAAGACAAAAAACAAAGGATGCCCTAACAGCAGTGATGAGTGGATCCCAATCCCAATCTACACCCTTTATGCCCCATGGTGCTGCAAGTCCAAGCTTTCGTGCTCCACATTCATCTTTTGGTGAGAGTCATAATGGTTCCTTTTCTACTGCTAGTGCTAGTCAGGGTCCTTCATCAGGACCAAATTATTTTATTCCACGTAATGTTCCAGGAGCACAACCTTCACTTGAAGGTACCGGTTGGAATAAGGAAAAGCATCAAGAAGCTAGGATGGCTGCTGCAAACTTTTGGTACTACAATAATCTACCTTTCAATGTTGCAAACAGCCCATATTGGGAAGGTTTGGTGAATGCCCTTACAGTTGCAGGAAAGGGGTTTAAGACCCCATCATCTAAAGATTTGAGTGGGCCATTGCTAGAGGAAGCCGTAAAGAATACACGGCTTGTGGTTGATGAGCAAAAAAAATTTTGGCGAAGAAAAGGTTGCAGCATTTTATCTGATGGGTGGACAGATGGACGAAATAGAACTCTCCTTAACTTTTTAGTGGCCTTTAATGGTGGATTGGTGTTTCTAAAATCAATAGATGCCTCCCATGAAGTTAAAAATGCTGAGACTTTATGCAATCTATTAGATGGGGTGGTCCAGGAGGTTGGAGTTGATAATGTTGTCCAAATCATCACGGACAACGCAGCTGCATATGTAGCTGCAGGTAGACTACTTATGGAGAGGTATCCCACAATTGCATGGTCTCCATGTGCTGCACATTGCTTAGACCTATTGCTAGAGGACATTGGGAAGATTTCATGGGTCAAAAGTGTGGTTGAAGATGCAAAAAGTGTTACAAAATTTATCTACAACCATACTTGGGTGCTTTCTTTGATGAGAAAATTTACAAATGGCAAGGACCTTGTGCGACCTGGAGTGACACGATTTGCTAGCCACTTCCTCACATTGCAAAGCATTCTTGGTGCCATTGGTCATCTCAAGCAAATGTTCGTGTCCGATGCTTGGAAGGAGTCCTCATTTTCCAATAGACCTGAAGGGGAGAGGATTGTTGCCATAGTTTTTGATGAGACATTCATCAAAAATGGAGAGGAGTTGATGGGGGTAAGTAGCAATCACACAAAAAAAAATTATACATGATAATCTATTTGCTGTTTTTATTTTTTGAGGGGTTAATTTTGTTATGATTTAACATTTGTTTTCATTTTTTTAGGTGACAGAACCTTTGGTGAGGGTTCTTCGTATGGTGGATGGAGATGGCATGCCAATGGGTTTCATCTATGAGGCCATGGATAGGGCCAAAGAGGCCATATCACGTTACTATGGCGGAAACAAAAGGAAATATGAAATCATATGGCGCATCATTGATCGGAGATGGACACACCAACTCCACCAGCCGATTCATGCCTTTGCCTACTTCTTGAATCCGAAGTTCTACTTCTCGGACACATTTAAGGCGGATGAGGAGGTCATGGAAGGTCTTGTCATATGCATTGATAGGATGGTGCCTAATCGTGAGCTGAGAGATAAAGTGCTTGATGAGTTGGAGGTGAGATTTGTTACATCTTATTTATGAATTTGCAATGTTGAGCCTTGACTATCTATGAATTTTCTATATTTGATTTACTTTTTCTTTTATCTATTCAAGGTCTACAAGGGTGCAGAGGGGAGACTCTTTTCCTCCCAGCAAGCAATTGAAAGGAGAGGAAAACAACAACCAGGTAAAAAATGAAATTAGAAACTTGATTCTTACATATAGATTGTTTACTTTATTCTTATTTCTTAATACTTATATTTTTTAAACATGTTTTTGTAGATCTATGGTGGGAGAACTATGGTGCTAGCACACCAAATCTTCAAAAGCTAGCCATACGTGTCTTGTCACAGCCATGCAGTGCTTCTGGGTGTGAACGGAATTGGAGTTTATTTGAGAACATTCACACAAAGAAGAGGAATAGGTTGACTCAGCAGCGCCTAAATGATTTAGTTTTTGTTCGGTACAACCTTCGCCTTCGAACTAGAAAGGTGGAGGGTGTTTCACACGAGTCCATCGACTTGGATGACATTGATCCATATGGTGAATGGACTATTGATGAACAAAATGATGAGGCTGATGTCTTCCTTACTGATGAGGATCTTGCTGAATTAGAGAGAGCAGCAGCAGAAGAAGAAGCAGCAAGATTGGATGCCATGGAGGACGACGAAGACACATTTGAATATCATGTTTCCCCTACTCAATCTCCTAGTCCTCGTTTGGATACTATAGCACGGGCACCTTCTAGTTCTAGGCCTTCAAAATTGAGTACCATTGGGAGGGGAAAGAGGAAGATGTAGATTACATGCGGTTGTTAATGTTTTCCTCTTTTTGACATGATTATATGTAAATATTTGTAAACTTATGATGCTGTTATACATTGAAACTATGGGTATTTGATGACTATGAATGATGAAATTTCAATTATTGAGTGTTTGATGATCATATGACATGTGTAATCTTTGAATTATGAGTGTTTGATAATCAAATTAGGCTCTTATGTTCTCTAAATGAATTAATTTGTTCTCTAAATGCATTAATTTGTTCTTGTTTTTTTTGTAAAACTACAGTTTTCTTTTTTGCCGAGAACTAGCCGAGTCTTTTCCTGAGTCCGTGCCGAGTCCCAAGTCTGAGTCATATTTTTGGGCTGCCGAGTCCGCGGTGAGTCCGATTTTTCCAACTATGGAAGGGCCAACCAAAGGACAACTCAACAAGGTAAAAGGTTCCATTTTGTTTTGTTAAGTTAAGCATTTTCCCAATCTTGAGGTGTAGGGAGTTTATAGTTGTTGTTTGCACTCTTTTGTTTGCTGCTCGTTTTCTAACAAGTATTTTCGCTCGTTCATAGTAGAAACCTCTTCCTTGAAATCTTTGTTTAGGAGAGCACTCCTAACATCCATTTAATGAACTTGCCAACCAAACTAAGTTGTCTTATACTTGAAAATACTTCCATCTACTTTGTATTTTATTTTGAAAACCCATTTGCATCCAATTGCCCTCTTCCCTAGTGGAAGACAAACAAGTTCATGTGTTGTTTTTCATCAATACCTTGTATTGCATCCATGGCATTTTTCCAAAACTATGAATTAAGAGCCTTCTTCACTATTTTTGATTTCGCATTTTGTATCATTGTGCAAATGAGAGCCAAATTGACTTCCTCATGAAGCTTGTTTTGAGTCTTTGACCTTTAAGCATACATATCAAAAATTGCATCTAGCTTGGAGTCCTTCACAGTAGTGTAATACCACTTGGGTATTGCACAAGAAATGAGGAAGAGGATGGTGATTGTTCCAACTAAAACAAATCTTCGCCATCTTCTTCTTCTTCATGTCCGACATCCCCAAATTCATCTTCTTCACTCAAAAATTTTTGGTGTCTGTTTTGAAGCAATAGATGGTGAGGTGAGTGTATTGCAACCACACTCCTTATCAAAGACATCTCTATTGAAGTGCAACTTCTTTGTAGCTGAATCCATGAACTAATAACCCTTTGATTATGGGTTGTATCCAAGAAAGATACAATTCAAAGACTTATTAACCGGCTTCTTTCTTTGCAACTTGAGGATGTGTATGAAAGTTGTACACCCAAACCCTTGAGATGTCATCTAGCACCTTTGTGAGTGCCTTGTTCAACAAATGCACTACTCTATGAACTGCTTCAACACAAAAGGCACAAACTAGATCTACATCCTTCAACATACTTCACACTATTTCTATTATGCTATGATTATGCCTCTTAGGAACACCATTATGTTGAGGCATATAAGTAGTGATCAACTACATTTTTATCTATGTTCTCTCAAATATTCTAAGAGCTCGTTGGTGAATTTCCACCTTGATCTAAGTGGATGGGCTTGAAAGGGCAATCAAATGATCTTTCAACAAGAGTTCAAAATTCTCTAAATTTTTCAAATGCTTCAGCTTTGCTAGTCAAGCAATATACCCACATCTTCCTAGTGCAATCATTCACGACTAATTTAAAGTACCGAGCATGATTATGACTTGGTGTCATTGGTCTACACAAATCAATATGCACCAAACTCAAATGACCATGGACTCATTTTTCAACAACAAGAAAGCAATCCCAATGTTGTTTCTGACAGGATTGTTGAAGCAAAGATTTTGTGTTTTCTTGATGGAAGTCCTCACACTATGTCATGTTTACTCAAAGCAAAGGGAAAGAGCTTATGCAACCAAGCGTCACAAGGTTTGCAACCAACATCCTAATGTTGCAAAGTATTAATAGTTTGTTAGCATCATTATAGCAAATGTTTGTGAGTCAAGCATGGCTAGACTCACCATATTCAAAGAAAGCTAATGGAGTGAGGATTGCAAAGGCAGTTTTTAATCATGTCTTTACAAAGAGAGATGCAAAGATCATCAAGGTAACTACAAAACTTTAATTTAAATTTCAAAGTCAATCCTTTTTTAAAAAACTTTGAAAGGATTTACTTTCATTGTAAATTTTTAACTTGTTTATATTTGTGGGTGTTGGAGCCCTTGGTGAGAGTTTCGTGTAACTCAGAATTTTTATGTTTATATTTGATTTTTGGCAAATTAAATAAAAATTGCTTAATAAATATTAAATATTTCATTATATTTGATAAAACATTTAATTTTTAAACAAACTATTTAATTTTATTGTCAAATTAAATAAAAATTGCTTGATAAATATTAAATATTTCATTAAATAAAAATTGTTTGATAAATATTAAATATTAAATATTTCATTATATTTGATGAAACATTTAATTTTTAAACAACTATTTAATTTTATTGTCAAATTAAATAAAAATTGTTTGATAAATATTAAATGTTTTATCAAATATTAAATATTAAATGTTTTATCAAATATTAAATATTAAATGTTTTATAAATATTAATATTTCATTATATTTGATAAAAATGTTTTATCCCCATTTGAATGGCATTGCTGTTAGTGTTTACCTTTATCTTTATATTGCTGTTATACTCTTTATCTGTGCACATATTGTCATATTGATATTGTTGCACATATTTGATATTTCAAATTGCTCTCTTTCTATCTCTATATATAATATATTTTTAAAAATTCATACATATATATGTAATTGTATATATATATATATATATATATATTGAAAAATTCCTATATCGCCGTCCCCCCGCTGTCCCCAAAAATCTGCCCTCAGACTGCCATCCCCGAAACTCGTCCCCTGCCGTCCCCCCATCCCCGTCCCCGAAACGCTGTGGAACATAGCTTGAAACCCACCAAATGACAGAAAAATGTAAATTTACAGGTGTTTCCAGCCTACTCTGGTAGCAATTTGATAGTGAAATACTCCCAAACAATTCACCAACAACAGATTCTTGACATGTAGTCCAAACACCTCTCTAAACATATAAATGACAGCTAACAGCTACTTAATCAAGTAACAGTCATTAGTTTGCAATCAAATATCATCACAAAACATAAAACAGCAGTAGTGAACAGGAAGACAATGACTGAAACACAATATTTGACCTGGAGAAACCCTAAATAGGGGAAAAAATTCAGCAAATAATGTATAAACTCCTCATCTCTACTACACAACAGCCAAGTACAATGTAGTAAGGTCTGCATACGACCAACCAAGCTCCACAAGCAGTTCCAAGAACTGATAAAATCTACAAAACACAATCCAGTTCCAAAACCCTGCTTAAACATGACAATCGCTTGCAAGACATTTTGGTCCAAGAGGTTAACATGAGTGCCAACCTTTGTTCCCTTTTCAACCATGTTTGATACAGCCTCCTTCACATCCCCCCAAGAAGGTATACTCACAAACTAATGCCAAGAAATTGAAACACTGCACATTCCAAGAATAGCTTGCTTGCCCTATAGTGAGTTCACCAATTCCACCAAGGGAAAAACATGAGTTCAAATGTTTCATCAGGGGCAAAGATGCAAGTTCGCCACCTATAACAAGCAGTGACTTCAGCAGATCTTAAAATCCAAAACCTTCTGCCAGTTGCACGCAAAGCCATCTTCTTCCCCAAGATACTCTAGATCATCCCAATTCATTAACAACCCTGTGCACAAATTCATTAAGCTCCAACACTGACGAAATGCAACTCACTCTTGTAGAGGTGCTCCTATACTAGTCTTTCCTTGACTGAATGGAAAAACAACCGATCATATAATTGTAGGAATGAATTGTGTTTTTGGATTAATTTGACATTGAAAGTACGGTAAAATCTGAAGAAATCTGACAAATAGGGGCATCCTATAGAAAGCCCTATATACATTCACATATATACACATGATAGGTAAAGGTAGATAGAAGTCATTTTGAACTCACTCCCAAGCCAGATGCCAATTTGGAGTATAACACCCTCATTTCCACAAGGATTTGTTTTTATCAATTAGCTTATTATCTTATATATTGTTTAGATCTTGTAACGCTAGGTTTGGACCTGACGACTAAGCTTAGAAGTAGACCGAACCTTGCCAATCAACCTACTCTCAGAGTCCACATTGGCATACAAAAGGTTAAAAAAAGGTCCAATTGACATACAAGGACTATTTATGAGCAGATTTGCTATTCCTATTACCTCTTTTATATATAAACAGGTAACATTTGTAGTTTAAGCTTGGAAATCCAAGGAGGTGATGCCTGCCGAGCAGTCAACTAAGAAACACTAGGGTCTGAAACCTGCAACCAGCTTTACAGTCCAAATTTTGTAAAACATTTGTTTGAGGCATGAAGACCATGCTGCAGGCACACATATATCTGTGTATACATGACATATACACATGAACGTATACTTGTATCGTTGTTATACACATACATTACAAACACATATAACTCAAATCAACCCCACAAAATTCAATAAAGAATGGAATAATTTAAGAAATTATTGAGTCGAGAACTTTTTGAAACTGATTTAACAACCTAATTACGCAAATTTAAATAGTGAAAGATATACTGAAACCCTTTCTTCCAAACTTAATAAAAAAAGAAATTCATAGTTCGAATGTAACATTTGCAAACAATTTTACTGTCATAAAATTAGATTGAAATAATGAAGAAGAAGTTAATACCTAGTTGAAGGCTGTCGCTTGGTAGAATCCCCTGTGCTTTCTAGCATCTCTTCTCTGATTTGCAGAGCCTCCAAGGGTTTGGGAGAAAAAAATTCAAAAAATAATACGGATGGGGAGACCTGCCTGTCCCCCGTTCCAGCGTTTCACAAATTTACATTGGGAAGAATATTTTATGATAAGTTTATCTATTGAATTTTTTTCTCGAGTTTATAATTAATATAGGTATATTTATTTAAAAAATTGGATATATATGGTTATTTTTGGATTTTTTTTTTTTTTTAGACTCCAGGAATCGGGTAGCATGATCCCCTATAAACTGCAGTGCGCCTGGTAAACTTTTTAACATGACCGGCGGCGCTAGGGTTATTTTTGGATTTAGATTATATATGTTCTTTATAATTTATTTTTCTGAAACTTATAAGTAGATAGATATTTTAAATACATTTATTTTAAAAAATTGAAAAAATATAAATTAAACAATTCATAATGATGAATACAAGTTATTTCTAGATTTCACTATTTGCATCAATTTTTTCCATCACATTGCATGATCCATCATGAGAATAATAGAGAACATTATTAAGAATAATAGAGAGTTGTGATTCAAAATGTTGGTTCGAAAAGTTGATGCAAAACAAATATTACACAGGGAATCTAGAAATAACTTGCACTAAGATATCAATTTCTGTACATATATATTAAATGTGTTATTTATATTATTTTAGATTTTTTCTCAATTTATAACTAGTATGAATATCTTAAATATGTCTATTTAAAAAATGTTGAGATCTGAATTTCCATATGTTTAGATTATATGTATTATTTATAGTATTTAGACTCTTTTTCTAAAGTTTATAATGAATATATATCTTAAGTACATCTTTTTTAGAACATGTTGAAAAATCAAGTTAAAATTGTTTATATAATCTATATTGTAAATTTAATGTACCCATTGATTAGATAGATGTATTTAAGATATTTATAGTAGTTTAGCTTCACTTTTATTGAGGAGTTATTTTATTATTATTTTATATAGATATTATATTTTAATAATAGTTGTTTTAAATTACTATGTACACATATGGACTATACAAATTTATTTTAAGTATATTTATTTTATTTTTACTTTAAAATTTTATTTTTATTTTCTTCAATTTTTAAAATTAAAATATACAATTCAAATCTAATTTGTAATTTAAATCTATCTAACATACATTTAAATCTATATAATAATCTAAATATATAAATTATCTACCTCAGTTTAAAATATAATTATATATTATTAATTATAATCTACATACATAAATTAAAATGTCAATTGAAATTTAATTTGTTTTTAATAAATATAATAATCTACTTTTAAAATATATGCATTTAAGACAATATGCCTAAAATTTAAGGTAAATAAAAATATGTAGTTAAAATCTAGATTATTTTTATTAAATATAAAATTTAATCTGAAGTTGAAAGTGTAAATAGGGAAAAATTCAGATTTAAATGTATTGAAAACAACAAATTAGCTAAACCCTATCAAGCACGGTGAAGCACAAACTAGAATGAAAATGCAAATAAACAAAGGAAATGCAAACTAATTTTCAAACTAGACTTGATTGACCTCCATGGCTCTTCTCCACCTGCATGAGAATGCAAGATTTTGAAGGTTGATTGCTGGATGAATGTTGGTTGGTCAATTCAGCAACATAACATTGATATGGGGATGATAGATGAATGACAATAAATAGAAATGGATGAAAGACTGAAGAATGATTTTGACAGCATAACGACACTTGAAGAATCAACCCCCTAATGGCTTATGAGAGAGTTTATTTATAGGAAATGTCTGATTTGGATTGACGGTTGAGATTGGATGTTAATAAGATGTCTAAATCAATGGCCAAAATTGAAAGTTGTAGTATGGACTAGGGTTAGGTCAAAATTAGGGAAATGACAAGAAATGAATGGCCAAGATTGAATTATAAGATAATTCAATCAAGGGCTAAAATTAAATGAGATGTCAAGAGATAAGATTTGATTTGGAAGATAAGATTGGCATGGACAAAGAGGTGATAGGAGAAATTAAATAATTAAAATTATTTAATCTAGTTGACCAATGAATAATTAAATAATTAAAATAATTATTTAATTATAGAAGAATATGACAAAAGTAATTATTTTAAATTAAATAATGATTTAATTCAAAATTCAAGAGAGTGGACCAAATTAAATAAATAAAATTTATTTAATTTATGAGAGAAGAGGCTAATGAATAATTAAATAATTAAAATAATTATTACGCCGAGAGGCGTTATACAGTGAAAGCAACGAAGTAATATTCTCCGTTAAGTTTTTGAAACTGCATTTAAATTGACGTCTTTCTTGATTGTCATGAATGGTGGCAGTTATAATTCTAAAAAAACTAATTTGAATTTCTTGATTTCTTGGTTTTTTTTTCTCCTTTTCTTGATCGTTCCAATTTTTGAATGCCCGAAAAACTTGAACTTCATCTTGGAACCTGTCATCTCGGATGGCAATAATGCCAGTTGTGCAACTGTCTTCAAATAAGGGTTCAAAACCAATGCCGCAAGACCATATGCAAAGTCCTTTCTTCCTATAAAATTAGGAATAACTATTTGAATAAATTCAGAAAACATTTTAGCATGTTTTCCTCTCTAGAAAACACGGATTTTATTTTACCCAGATAGTCAGATATGGAGTTTATTTTTTTAGTTAAATTCTAAAAAATAATAGTTTGCTACCGAGCCAGTTAATATTTTAAGCATAAATTATGATCATAAAAGTCTCGATCATCTTGGTTGAGGGCTGTAAATCCCGGGTATGGAGGCAAAGTAGGAGAAGGGCGTGGTCGAGCTGGAGGAGTGGACGTGATCTGGTGGAGAAAAAAGGAAGATTTACTATCTTATTATCATGTTAATATTTTTATTATCAAGCTTGACTTCTGAAGGGGAGTTCGAGAAATTGGAGGAGGTAGTTATTGTAACCACCCATCATTCAATCAATTTCCTTAGCCTTTGGAAGGAGAAAATATTTTCTATCGGGAAAAACAGTAGAGATAGATTTGCATTCGTGGTGGAGAAAGGGGAGGAGAGGATACATTGATTATAAAATTGAAGAGAATAGAGGATTCAGGAAACAGAAAATCTTTCTTCTGAATATAGATAGGCCCCTGAAGGAGTTCAATGAGTTTATAAATGAGCTGAGCTGAGCAGTCTTCAATGTAAATTGCACAAACTGAAAGGGTTTGAAGTTCCTGATACTTATATAGCATCGCTGCTTGGGAAGCTCAACTTTTACAGGTACGTTTGCTGAAAACTTTTTGCATTGTGAAGCAAAGAAAGTATTAGTATTTGTAAATGCAATGGCGGGTGTAAAGCCAGGTCGAATTAATATTATTAGGGTTTTCAATGTGAGATTTGACTAGGTAGCTCTCATCTGAAGGACTCCTAGTTCATGCTGAATATTTGTGACTTTTTTGCTCTCCTCGATTATATATTCCCACCTCGCAATCACCAATGGCTTGCTCCTGTCTAAAGAAGAGGGACCTCCACTGATTAGTTGATCATCTTATTCACAATCATCTCTAGACTCGATGAAGTGCACCAGAAGCTCATGCCATTCTCTCTCTACATTACTCCTCTCTCCTCTGGCGAAATTTCTCCATCTTATCTTCTACTCGTTTTCCTTTTTCCTTTATTTTTCCCTCTTTGTTCCTCATCTCTGCTTCCATATATTTCACATATCTCCATTTATTTTCCCTTTTCTACAAAAGTCATCTTCCTAATGCCACAAACATAATTATTACTGTTACGAATCAAAATTGAACTCAGTGAGGTGGTAATTATTGCACCTCCTTTCTATACTTAAATGATTTCTTAATTTAGGTAATGTTTTCTCTCAGGGGAACATTGGACATCTTAAAAATCTAGACATGCTTACCTAATTTGCTCTTGATTGCTCATGTTTGTCAAATTAAATGTGGTCAAAGAGTCATTTTTAAAAAGTTGTTTCAAATCACACGTCAACTTGTCATTGCATTTGAATTTTAAAGAGTGTGAAGGAACTCTAAAGAAAATAAGCACTTGTGAAAAATAGTTTGATGAAAGCACTTCTCTTCAGAAAATAGTTAGATCAGAATTTCTTCTAATTACAAATTTCTTTCACATCTAAAGTTCATAGCCCAATGAAGAGAGATAGTCGCATGTAAATTGTATGATCACTTAAATGTTCATCCTCAAATAATAAATGGCTATTTGAAATGACCGTTGCATCCATGTTAAGGGTTTTTAAGAAATTGGAACGAAGGGATACTTTCCCATTCTGTAACACAGTGTAAACCTTGTATCATTATATAAACAAATACATAAACCAAGAGCAACATTGTCTCCTCTGAATAGTATACCCCGTGTTCAATTTCCTCTATA
This sequence comes from Sequoia sempervirens, assembly GCA_007258455.2. Taxonomy (NCBI): domain Eukaryota; kingdom Viridiplantae; phylum Streptophyta; class Pinopsida; order Cupressales; family Cupressaceae; genus Sequoia; species Sequoia sempervirens. The sequence goes on from VDFB02270651.1 coordinate 527,305,153, forward strand.
CCACCAAGTTTAGTTTATATACGTAATTCACTATTTCTCACTTTCTTAGTTGACATTGTACAATTTAATCAAGTCAACCTTCTCAAAGAATGCAACTATTGGCAAAGCTGATACATTTCAAACTTGTGTTACGATGCTACCCGATTTGTCTAATGATTCAGATGTTCGTGGAGCTGCATGATTTGTATATACATCACATTGTTTCTCTATTCCAGTCATTGGTAACGGTAATACAAAAGAATCATGATGATATGTATTGGACCATTACTAAGATTTTTAGTCTATTTGACTTCACTATTTCCTTAGGTTTGGAGCAATGGTCCAAAGAATTTGGAAAAATCCCGTATGAGATTAGCTATGGCAATTCATTTCCTTTTGATTGAATTAATATTAATCTTGATTACTTAGCTGTCTGTTGAATACTTACACCACTTGAATGAATGTTTTGAACCTAAATCCCTGGTGCCTTACCACTATATTGAGAGATAACATAGAATATAATAGTTGATTACAAATTAAATAGATAGTGTCCATAGTGCAGTTGTAATGAGTTGGTTCATAATGTTCCTACTCACATCAAACAATTATCATCATGAATAGAGCTAAAATTAAATCCAGGAATAGAATTGGAATTAGGGTTACATTTCATGCTAAGATTAAAATACAATTAAGGTTATGATTCAATTAGAATGAGAGTTCAATTAGGGTTGTAAGATAAATAAATCAATTAGGGTTATCGTGAGTGTTCAATTTGAATTATGGTTCAATTAGGGTTATGGTTCAAGGAGAATTAGAGTTCACTTAGGGTTGTAAGATAAATAGATCAATTAGAATTAGAGTTCAATTAGGGTTGTAAGATAAATAGATCAATTAGGGTTATCGTGAGTTTTCAATTAAGTTTAGGTTTCAATTAGGGTTAGAATCCAATTAGGCTTATTAGAGTGCAATTAAGATTATGATTATAATTGGGCTATGATTATGGTTATGTCTTAGTTAGGATGAGGGTTCAAATCAATTAGGATATGATAAGGGTAGATCTCTAATAAGGGTTAGGGTTAGCGTTCAATTAGTATTAAAAGTCCATTAGAATTTGGCTCATCATTAGAATTAAGGTTTTTATTCAAATTATAATCATGAATAGAGTTTGAGTTAAGGCTACGGTTAGAATTAGAATTAGGGGTAGATTTTAGGCTAAGATTAAAAGTCAATGAGGGTTATGGTTCAATTTGAATTGCGGTCCAATTAGGGTCATAGTTCAATTAGAATTAGAGTTCACTTAGGGTTGTAAGATAAATAGATCAATTAGAATTAGGCTCATCATTAGAATTAACGTTGGTATTTAAATCATAATCATTAAGAGAGTTTGAATTAGGGTAGGTACTACAATAAATAGAGAAATTAGAATTAGGCTCGTCATTAAAACTAAGGTGAGAATTAGAATAATGAATAGAATTCGCATTAAGGGTATGATGAGAATTAGAGTTAGGGTTAGATTTTATATTTTACATTTTCAGCATAGAATATAAACTTATTGAAAAACCATATATATATATTGAAAATTTTCTATATTGAGATAATAAAGTCAAAGATAACAATAATAGAAGATATCAATTATACACAATTCTGCTGAATTTTGTTATGTGTGAACTATGAACCTCAATTGAGAGGTAACATGGAATATAATAGTCGATTACAAATTAAATAGATAGTGTCCATAGTGTAGTTGTAATGAGTTGGTTCATAATGTTCCTACTCACATCAAACAATTATCATCATGAATAGAGTTGGAATTAAATCTAGGAATAGAATTGGAATTAGGGTTACATTTCATGCTAAGATAAATAGATCAATTAGAATTAGAGTTCAATTAGGGTTGTAAGATAAATAGATCAATTAGGGTTATCGTGAGTTTTCCATTAAGTTTAGTTTTCAATTCGGGTTAGAATCTAATTAGGCTTATTAGAGTGCAATTAAGATTATGATTATAATTAGGTTATGATTATGGTTATGGTTATGTCTTAGTTAGGATGAGGGTTCAAATCAATTAGGATACGATAAGGGTAGATCTCTAATAAGGGTTAGGGTTAGCGTTCAATTCGTATTAAAAGTCGATTAGAATTTGGCTCATCATTAGAATTAAGGTTTTTATTCAAATTATAATCATGAATAGAGTTTGAGTTAAGGCTACGGTTAGAATTAGAATTAGGGGTAGATTTTAGGCTAAGATTAAAAGTCAATGAGGGTTATGGTTCAATTTGAATTACGGTCCAATTAGGGTCATAGTTCAATTAGAATTAGAGTTCACTTAGGGTTGTAAGATAAATAGATCAATTAGAATTAGGCTCGTCATTAGAATTAACGTTGGTATTTAAATCATAATCATTAAGAGAGTTTGAATTAGGGCAGGTTCTACAATAAATAGAGAAATTAGAATTAGGCTCGTCATTAAAACTAAGGTGAGAATTAGAATAATGAATAGAATTCACATTAAGGGTATGATGAGAATTAGAGTTAGGGTTAGATTTAAGGCTAAGATTAAAAGTCAAGCACGGTAATGGTTCAATTGCAATTATGGTTATGATTAACGTATAGCAACTTAAATAGATAAAGCTATTATAATAAATGCACATCTAAAATCAATTTAAAATTATAAAATTGAATACAAAAAAAATATAGTAAATTGATATTAAAAAAATAATGTGATTAAGAAGTACATTTACACGTAAGTTTATCATATGAAAAAAAAAAATAACATTAGGATTTACTATTATGATTATTCAACGGGAGGAAGTCGTCCACAAATATTTGAACCACCTAGATCTCTAGATATACATCAAACACAGGTAAGTTTATATAAATTTCTTTTCTTTATACAAATAAATATCAATGAAATATTAATATATGATATTGTAAAATTTATTATGAGAAATTATTTTTCACTCGATTTATTATTCATTCAAATTTGGAAAACAAATTTACACTATCAACTACTTTCTAATGAAACATTTTATATTTTACATTTCCAGCATAAAATATAAACTTATTGAAAAACCATATATATATATTGAAAATTTTCTATATTGAGATAATAAAGTCAAAGATAACAATAATAAAAGATATCAATTATGCACAATTCTGCTGAATTTTGTTATGTGTGAACTATGAACCTCAATTGAGAGGTAACATAGAATATAATAGTTGATTACAAATTAAATAGATAGTGTCCATAGTGCAGTTGTAATGAGTTGGTTCATAATGTTCCTACTCACATCAAACAATGTATGTTAAATGGCCACATAATTGATCATTTGAAGTTTCACCAGAGGAAATAAAAAGAAGTTAGTATTTAAGTTGGGGTTAGAGTTAGGATACAACTAGAGTTAGGGTTAGGTTTCAATTAGGGTTAGAGACAATTAGGATTAGGGATAGGATGAAATTTAGGATACAATAAGGGTTCATAAGGGTTGGGTTCTAATAAGGGTTAGGCTTAGGGTTCAATTAGTATTATAGTGAGAATTAGGCTTGTCATTAGAATTAAGGTTAGTATAACAATTATCATCATGAATAGAGTTAGAATTAAATCTAGGAATAGAATTGGAATTAGGGTTACATTTCATGCTAAGATTAAAATACAATTAAGGTTATGATTCAATTAGAATGAGAGTTCAATTAGGGTTGTAAGATAAATAGATCAATTAGGGTTATTGTGAGTGTTCAATTTGAATTACGGTTCAATTAGGGTTATGGTTAAAGGAGAATTAGAGTTCACTTAGGGTTGTAAGATAAATAGATCAATTAGAATTAGAGTTCAATTAGGGTTGTAAGATAAATAGATCAATTAGGGTTATCATGAGTTTTCCATTAAGTTTAGGTTTCAATTAGGGTTAGAATCCAATTAGGCTTATTAGAGTGCAATTAAGATTATGATTATAATTGGGTTATGATTATGGTTATGTCTTAGTTAGGATGAGGGTTCAAATCAATTAGGATACGATAAGGGTTGATCTCTAATAAGGGTTAGGGTTAGCGTTCAATTCGTATTAAAAGTCCATTAGAATTTGGCTCATCATTAGAATTAAGGTTTTTATTCAAATTATAATCATGAATAGAGTTTGAGTTAAGGCTACGGTTAGAATTAGAATTAGGGGTAGGTTTCAGGCTAAGATTAAAAGTCAATGAGGGTTATGGTTCAATTTGAATTGCGGTCCAATTAGGGTCATGGTTCAATTAGAATTAGAGTTCACTTAGGGTTGTAAGATAAACAGATCAATTAGAATTAGGCTCATCATTAGAATTAATGTTGGTATTTAAATCATAATCATTAAAAGAGTTTGAATTAGGGTAGGTTCTACAATAAATAGAGAAATTAGAATTAGGCTTGTCATTAAAACTAAGGTGAGAATTAGAATAATGAATAGAATTCACATTAAGGGTATGATGAGAATTAGAGTTAGGGTTAGATTTAAGGCTAAGATTAAAAGTCAAGCACAGTTATGGTTCAATTGCAATTATGGTTATGATTAACGTATAGCAACTTAAATAGATAAAGCTGTTATAATAAATGCACATCTAAAATCAATTTAAAATTATAAAATTGAATACAAAAAAAAATAAAATTGATATTAAAAAAATAACGTGATTAAGAAGTACATTTACACATAAGTTTATCATATGAAAAAAAAACATTAGGATTTACTATTATGATTATTCAATTATCACTTAGTGTTATGATTTACTATTAGAATTAGAATTAGGGTTACATTTAAGGATCACATTAACAACCAATTAGTGTTATGATTCAATTAGAGTTAGGGTTAGGTTTAAATTAGGGTTAGAGACAATTAGGAGTAGGGCTAGGATTAATTTTAGGATATGATAATGGTTCATAAGGGTTGAGTTCTAATACGAGTTAGGCTTAGCGTTCAATTACTATTATAGTTACAATTATGCTCGTCATTAAAATTAAGGTTAGTATGAAAATTATCATCATGAATAGATTTAGAATTAAGTCTACACTTAGAATTAGAATTAGGATTACATTTAACGCTAAGATTAACAACCAACTAGTGTATGATTCAATTATAATTATAGTTCAATTAGCGTTGTAAGATAAATAAATCAATTGGGGTTATAAAGAGTGTTCATGAACTCTTATTGCAACCCTAACTCTAACACGAATGCTAAGGCCTATGGGTTCACTATGAGTTCACTATGCAAATAGAATTGTGCTTGTGTAACTAACGTGAATTTTTTTGTGCCAGACATGGTGCGCTTTAAGCAGACTGCACGTAAGTCTATAGCTGGAAACACTCGTTATCTACAATGTAAAAAGGAGCGAGATGCATTGACTAAAACCATAGAAGGAACAAATGTAGAAGGTGAAGGTTTGCTGAAGGATGACGAGACATTCTCCCATGCAATGGAGAGAATTCGTGATGTGAGGGCAAAAATGAAATGGTCAGAGAAAGCAGCAGCTTCTGTCCAAGCAGATTTGGACAAGAATTTACCCCCTAACTGTTGTGTACCAAGCGAAAATAGTTCTAATAATCCTCCTAAGAAACAAAACAATAATGAACACATGCCAATGCAACCTCCCCATGAAATAATTGTGATAAGTTCTGATGAGTCTGAGGATAATACTCCTCTAGCACCTTGAATGAGTGAAACCTAATTTATATATGTAATGTATTCCTTGATGTGGCAAATAAATAAAACATTATGTAATTTTTTTTGGAATGAACACTTTTGTGTTTATGAAATTCATCTTGTGTTGAGAAGTACTTATAAATTGCAATTTAAGTGGTAAGACTATGTTGACATTGCAATTTTGTTTAAATTTTTTGACTAATAATTAGCTTATGAAGCTTTCATGACATTATTACCACCACTACCATCTCTATCCATAACTCACCAACCTCCTACATTAAAAGAAATTTGATACCAACAACTTTCTTACCCTTCTCTTTATAGTCTTGTTGGCTTTGAAAATTGTATTGAAAATCATGTGTACGATTCTACAACTTAGAATCATACCTATCTTTATAACCTATTACTTATTGATGAGTTTCATCTATGGTTTAGATAATGGCTACCCAAAATGAATCTCCCGTCAGCGAACCATCAGTCCAACAACTAGAAGTCCATGAGGAGTCAACAAATTCCAACACATATGTGCCAAGTCCAATAGACAAGTTGTGCACGTCAATTGAAGACCACTCAAAAAAAATCATTAGGGAACTCCATGATGCTGCACTGCTTGCACATGGAATAGAACGATAAGAGATTGATGACATGGAAGAAATTGCCCGTAAATTACATGCAACATGCAAGAAAATTGTAGGATTCTCTGGATTTTTAAGAGAACTTCATTATGTCGAGCAATACAAGGAACCAAGAGTTGCAAAAAGTGTTATTGACGAATTTATTTTGTACTTGTATGATAATTAGGGTAAACACATGTGTAGCATATAGAGGGTTGTTCCATGGTTGGCTCACTCTTATGAACAAGATTTTTTATGTAGACTTTCATGTCTATTTTGTAAAAAAATTGTTCATGCATGTTGTATGTAGGTAGCAACCATGATTGACTTATTCTTATGAAGAATATTTTGATAAAGAATTTGATGTCTTTTGCAAAATATTGCTGATATATTTTGGATGTACATGCCCTACTTGATATATAAAGAGTCACAAGATGATAATGATGAGTGCATTTATGCAAGGACCAATATCCAAAACATAATTAAGGTTTCATTTTCCTTCTTTGTGATGAAATTTCTTCGTCAAATTATGCTTCAACTATACTTCTTATTTAATAGTCATGAAAATTTGTATTCTATTGAAAAAAATTTGATTCCAATAGTCTTTGATATTAAATGAAATTTATTTCAAAGAAAATTAGACTTACCATTGAAAAAAAACATCTTTACAAATCAAACTTGAATTATTTTCTAGATATGGTGCGACCGAGATTGAATTTTGAATCAGAGGAGCAAAGGAAACAATATCAAAGAGAATATCATAGAGAATATCAAAGAGAACATAGAAGACGACGACAAGAACAAATGACAGATGTTGAAAGGGAAGAGCAGAGAAAAAGACACAATGAAATTAAAAGAGCAAGCTATGTTAGACAAAGGGAAGAAGTCATAGTACAAGATGAGATAAATGTAGATGTACAAGGAAACATACAAAACCCAAATGAAATGCTTCACAATGATTTCAAAAAATTCCAAGTATAATTTTGACATCAATTAGATAACTTGACAACACAAGGAATGTGTGATATATGTCAAGAATACTACCTAGGAATGAAAGTATTTCACACCTCTAAAGGTATTGTTTGTAATAGATGTCGTCAAGAGAAAGGGAATCATAGATTTTTCAACTTTAAATAATATGGACCCTGGGCCACAACCAGAGGAACTTGCAAAATTGACTCAAGTAGAAGAAATGTTAATTGCTCGTGTTAACCCAATATTACATGTTACCCATGTAGTCGGTGGTCAGTATAAATACAGAGGACACACAATAAGTTTTCCACAAAATGTGGAATATGTTTCAAATGTTTTGCCACATTCAATAAGAGAGTTGCCAATCATCATTGTTCGAAGAAGGGATCAACGTGGCACAAATTATAACTTCACAGTCAATAGGGATCGCGTGTATAAGGCATTAAAATACAAAGTAGAGCATGATAAGTTTTATTCAGATGTCAAAATCAATGACAATGCTCTAAATGATCTCATAGGAAATTATGAGGAAAACATATTCAACAAATTACAAACGGTGCATATGAAATTTGATTCTGATTCAAATGAAATTGTATTTGTGGGTCCAATCATGGAAATGGATCAAGGAAATATAATTGAGCACACTACATCAATGGCTTCTATGCCACCTAATGCTCAAAGAGAAATGGAATTGATTCAGGCATGGGTTAATAACCCTAATGCAAATTCACCAACATTGATTTATTGGCCAAAAATTGGTTCATCTCCAATCAATGAATATGTCACTCTAGGATTACTTGATATGGCATTCCCAACATTGTTCCCTAATGGTAAATGTGATTGGTTAGAACCACGAATGAGAAGAGTGCATCTGCATGAATTTGTTAAGCATTTATTGTGTTATAGGGACCACCGTTTTGGTCGACATCCAAGATTTTGATATTTTATGATCAACATGATAATGAGACACCGTGCACAAAATTCTTCAATTGTATTTGTTAAAAGAAGCTTTCAAGCCATGCCAATTACCATCAACGAGTTGCGTCAACATATGCAAAACATGCCAGAATCCCATCTAGCTGACAGGTTAATGCGATTTGGAACAACATTGAGGGGTACACAGTCATACTGGAAACAATGTCGTGCAAAATTGATTGACATGCTTCATCAAATAGGCTCTCCTACAATATTCTTCACTTTGAGTGCAACATATCTATATTGGCCTGATTTGCATGCACTAATGCTAGGAATATTGCCAACAACTCCACGAGAGGCTCAAATATGGCAAAAACAAAATGTTATTGACTATCCTCATATAGTCACACAATACATGCATTTAAGACATTCAATGTTCAGAACAAAAATACTAGAAAAAGGAATGAAAATTCGTGATTTTTGGTCTAGATATGGGTGGCAACATAGGGGCTCACCACATGTGCATGGATTCATTTGGATAGACGGAGCACCAAATATGGACAACTTGGATTGGTCAAATCAGAGCAACGAAAAATTGCAGAAAGATATTTCCATTCTATTGTTCAAGCATGGAATCCTAGACAAGATCCACATCAACAAAACATCCAGGCATGTTCAAAATAGCTTACAACATACGCATATCATATATGTCATAAACTATTTGTAGTTTATCACATAACTAATCAATTTATTTGTATGTCATATTGTAGACATTCCAAAATTTTCCTCAACATCCATGTCTAAAAAATACAAGACAACTTGTAGAGATCAATGTTGATCATGACTATGAAGAGCTACTAAATTCTGTAGAGAGACACACAGTATGTAGGGAGGGTGCATGCCTCCGAAAAAAAGGAGGAACAATGGTTTGCAAGTAACAACTTTCATTTGTAAAAAAAATTATATTCAAATCAAATTTAACATAATTCTAAACTACAAACATACATTACTTATTCATATTCATAATAGGTATAATGCTCCTTGGCAATTGAATTTGGAGGGACCCAAATTACATGAAGACATAGAAACGGGTGAAAAGAAATTTGAGCCAGCGAGGAATGATGACAGAGTAAACAAACACAATCGTTACATATTGCAATTGTGGAGAACAAATATAGATTGGCAACCTATTCTTTCCAAACATGATGTAATCAAATATATTGCAAAGTATGCAGCAAAAGCAGAAAAAAGTTTAGAAACATACCAACAGATGTTAATGCGACTTGCAAACATGGAAAATCCAGATGATTTAGCAGCAAAAGCATATAGAAGACTTTTGACTGAGACTCTCATAGAAAGAGACATTGGAGCTCAAGAAACGTGCCACATGCTACTTGAACTTCCATTGGTAGAGAGCAGTAGGAGGTTTATCAATCTAAATGTGTCACGTGAGGTGTTTAAACCTGTACGTGTAAATGAAGCAGAAAATAATGAAGAACAAACATCTTTCATCCATGGATATAAAATAAGGCCTTTGTCTATGGAAAGTGTTAGCCTAATTGATGCAGCCAGATCATGGATATATAATCCTAAAAGAAAGAGAGATAACAAATGGAATCCAAGACAAAAAATAGCTATTGTTAGAGTATGCCCAAACTTTTTATCGATTCCTCCACATGAGTCAGATAAATGGATCAATTTTTGTTATTCAGAATTATTGTTGTACAAACCTTTTCGTGATGTGGATAGAGATATTGGTCATGATGACGATTCAATAAGACAAAACTGGGAGTCATTCCATTATAACCCTTGGCACGTGGAACGAATAGCAATTGAAGAACATGATCAAAACATCAGTGATGTTGAAATTGAAGACAATGAAACTCTTCAAATAAATACTACTGAGCATGAATGGGAAATACTATCTGGACTACATCATGGTCAAAATATACAAGTTTCTGAAATAGATATGTTAGGAAGGAGAGATTTTGATCGACGAGCAGATTGGTGTAATGAATATCGTGGTGAAATCTATACGAATCAAGCAATCAACTTCATTAGTAGCATAAGAGAACATGGATGTCTCATACATGATGAAATACCACAGCCTATGAACTACACAACCCTTAGTGACAAACAAAAAAAAGGCACTGAACATAATCATGAGAAACTACCATAATAATGAAAATGCATCGCCCTTGTTGATGATAATTCAAGGAACAACAGGGACAGGAAAGTCATATCTAATTGGTGCTATTAGTCAAGCTCTTAAAAATGCAACATATCCTGGTCCTTCTCCTCTTCTATTACTAGCACCAACTGGAGTTGCAGCATTCAACATAAGAGCATCCATAGTTCATTCAAAACTTTGAATCCCAATTAGAGATTTTGGTCAATTGGAAGTGTAGACGTCTAATTTGATCACTTCCATATGATCAAACGCGTCTCCTCATTTATCCAATTGCTCATCCCCTCTATTAATATTAATTAAACCATTTATTTAATTAATACCTCGCATCTTACATAAGGGTCCTAAAGTATTTAATTTAATAAATACTTTACCCCTTTGCCTCCTCTAAATTAAATAAATTAACCATGTTATTTAATTTAGTCATATTCCCCTTTTGGAATTAAAATTCATTTTTTAATTCCTCTTTTCTCTCTCATGGTCACATCCTCCAACTTTTGCAAGTTGGCCTCTAATCCATCTTAGTTACTTCATCTTCCTCTAATTAACTAGGGTTAGCATGTGCACACCCTTAATTATTATTAAGGTCACATCCTCCATAATCTCCCACTTGCTTCTAATGAGTCATTAGTCCATCTAACTAAGTACTTGCACAACCTTAATCATTTGGTTAGCCTAACCTAATCCTCCTCCCACTTATGGCATGTGTCCTTAAGTCAACCTTATTAAAGGCTTTCTCCTTTTGGACAAGGCACTCCACTTCCCCATGTGAATTTTTAATTCACCTTTTAATCCCCCAAGACACCCAAAAGGAATTTTTAATTCCTTCACTTCTCCCCACATGTCCTTCACTCATTATTTATTCTTTCCCATCTCCCCATGAGAATATTTGAGGAATTTTTAATTCCTCACATGTCCTCTCACCCACATGGGGACAAGGACCTCCTTTATGAGGAGATCTTTTCCAATCCCAAGGTACTTTGTACCCCCCTCCATGTCATGTCCTTCTCCTTCCACCTCATGTCCACTTCATCTTTTAGGGCTACATCACATGCCACATGTCAAGATGTGAGGGCTTGTGAGTTATCAACTCACCATAGCCCTACATCTTGATATTTGGTGGCTCAATCTTGACCCTTCATTTCCCCTAGGAATTCTCAAAATTTCTATAAATACCCCCTCTTTTCTCTCATTTTGGGGGAGATCATTTTGCTAGCCAAACTCTTGCAATTTTGTTTCTCAACTTATACTTAGCCATTTTCACATTTTCATCCACTTGCACTCATCCTCACAACACCACTTAGCTTGCATCTACTTGCCATCCAAGGAGCATACACATCAAAGACCGAAGGGCCAACCAAAGGATTGATCGACGCAAGGTATAGAGTTCCATTTTGTTGCTTTTATCTTGCATTGTTTCCAACTTAGGCTAATCTTGAGGTGTAGGTTGTTTTGGTGTTTTATTTGCACTCTTTTACTTGCTGCTTGTTTTCTAACGCTCACATTCGACCTATCACATTTTGGCATGCCCGGTGGGACCCACAAACGGGTCTCTTTCTTTCACGTTTGCTATTTTTTGCATTTTTGCAGGTCTAGGTTACAGAGTGGCGGACCTATCCTGACAGAGTGGCGTATCTGTCCTGGAGTGGGCGGATCTGTCCTAGGGTGGCAGACCTGCCTGACAGAGTGGCATATCTATCCTGGAGTGGCGGATCTGTCCTGGGGTGGCGGACCTGTCCTGACAGAGTGGTGGATCTGTCTTGGAGTGGCGGACCTATCCTGCAGTGGCAGACCTGTCCTAGTGTAGTGGCGGACCTGTCCTGATAGGGTGGTGGACCTGTCCTGACAGAGTGGCGGATCTGTCCCTACAGAGTGGCAGACCTATCCTCCGAAGGTAAAATTTCATGTTTTTGTTTATTGTCTTTTGGTAAATTAGGCACATAGTGTAATTAAAGGGGTCAATAAGCCTTGCTTGGCTTGTTTGGGAAGGCTATTTGACGTATCCAATCCCCTTGCACCATTTGGTGATCCTGGGTGATGAGAAATGGTAGCTTTCCAAGTCCTTTTGAGTCACCCCTTTTTCACTTTCTTAGTGGGACTTGCTTGGGGATTTCATCACCCCAAGGGACGATTCCAACCACGCGTACCGGCAGGGTATATAAAGGGGGGAGAGTGAAAGTTGTACCTCAATCGAACCACATTGTAGTTGGCGAAGCGTCGGGATGACGTGAAGAGTTGGTCCGCACCTTTAGTATCTCGCTAAGGTTCCTGACTCACGCTTGTAACGGGTTGGTGTTCACCGTTTGGGCCTCACGTACCGGGTGTATATCGAGGACTCCTTAGCAACCATGTGCATCCTAGAATAGAAGACTTTGTCGACCATACTTACTAATCTTAGGGTTGTGCTGCTTGAATTGTCTTTCTTGTGCAAAAACCAGTGATTATCAGTTTGGCCAAGTCTTTTTATGATTGCTATATTTTGGGTCTTTTGCCTTACCCATCCATCAAAACATCAAGCTTAAACTTATCCTTTGGCGGACCTGTCCTAGTGTTGTGGTAGATCTGTCTTTGTGCAGTGGCAGACCTGTCCCAGTGCAGTGGTGGACCTGTCCTAGTGCTGTGGCGGATCTGTCTTTGTGTAGTGGCAGACCTGTCCTAGTGTTGTGGCAGATTTGTCCTTATGTTGTGGCGGACCTGTCCTAGTGCAGTGGCGGACCTGTCCTTGTGCTGTGGCAGACCTATCCTTGTGCTGTGGTAGACCTATCCTAGTGCAGTGGCGGACCTGTCCCTGTACAGTGGCAAACCTGTCCCTGTGCAATGGCGGACCTATCCAAGTGCAGTGGCGAACCTGTCCTAAAGCTATGGCGGATCTGATTTTTGACCAGCCTATATTATCACTGGGCATTCATTGTCCCTCTGTTTTGAACAATCGATACGACCATTCAGTATCCAAAGCAAACATTTGAACATTCGTTCTGAGCCTCCATCCCTTCGTTCTAAAGGTCATTTATCCTAGACACTCTTTGGTTGTTTTGAGAGCCATTCGTCTACCCTGAGATGCTCCCCATCCGTCATAAACCCACTTTCATTTCTGATCTTCGTTATCCTTTATAAACCTCGTTGGAGTTGTCATCCATGTTGACCTAGGTATTCATCCCTAATCATAATCATCGTAACTGGCTTAGGATTGCTATATGTCTTAAGTCAGTCATCTTTTTTGACCCAATCAATCCGCTTCTATCTCAAGTTGGATTCAGTGTCGTTATCATACATCCACCTTTCAATCAATACCTAGTGTTACCAAGGATCCTTCTTAAACTTGGTTGCGGACCTCGGTCTTCATCATCTTTATCATCACATCAATCCCAATCATCAGATCAATCCACCCCCCCACATCATCAAATCTATCCAGATCAAAATCCAAAACCTAGACTAATCAGGTGCCATCAAACCAATCCACATCGGCCCGACCGATCGTCATCAGCTAATCTCCCATAAAATTGAATCAATCTTTCATCATCAAGGTTTTTCTAATATCTTGATCTACCTCGTCATCTTGCATGCCCGTTCAGACTCGTTCACAGGCAAAGAAAATGGACGACCAACAAGCCCTAAATGCCCAATCAAACAACCCCCAAAATCCCACCAACACAGTCAACATCTCATCAGATCCTAACTATGGTGCTAATATCCCTCACGATCCCCACAACGACACCTCATCACAATCCAATGTGGATGGTCAAAACACGTCACCACCTGGGGAAGAGAACATGGCTGATCACCCTGAGCTCACATTCGAGGAACACTTTAGCAACCCTGTTAATGCACAAATGAAAGAATGCCTTCTCAAAAGACATGGTGACAAAATCTTGGCTCACTTGATTGACAAAGGTGTCAAGCTGCCATCAGGTGTCAACTTATCCAAGTATGGCACCTCCACATCTAATGTACCCCAAGGTTCACATGATATCCCCAGTAGCTCGTATGTCCCCAATGTTCCTTCCGTAGAAGGTTGGCATCAACCTGAATTCGGCAACACTGTCCTGTATCCCGTTGGCAATCCCACACATCCCACCATCTCGGTCACGGGGGCACCCCAAACCATTGACCCCAATGATCCTTTTGCCTATGGCATGCCGCAAAACATCCTGCAACCACAACCATTAATGCTACCAACACCACTCCCTTCGAACCCACCTCCTGTCAACACTGGGGGCAACCCTTTCGCCGCCTTGCCCCCACCTCCTAGGGCCACCAATCCTCCACCGTCGTCATTCGTACCTCAACAACCGCCCCAATCTCACATCCCTCCATCGTCGTCATTCGTACCTCAACAACCACCCCAATCTAACATCCCTCCACCATCATCATCCAACGTCCCTCCTCCATCATCATTTGTATCCCAACAACCTCCCCAAGCCTATGCTCCCGCTACAGCTCAACAACCTCCCTCGCAAAGCATCTCAATCACACCTCTACCTCAACAACAACCATTGGTCAATCCCCTATTTTCAACACAACCATCACAGCATCAACTGCAAGGAAATCAACCTCGGCCTTCAACCCCAACCATATCTCCATTCCTTGCATCCATTTTACGCCCGCAAGCGCAACCACTACATAACATCCCATCTCACCCATCACAGCCGCCAACTATGCATCAACAACCACCTTATCATTACAATTATTATAATCAACAACAATATCAACAACAATCATCCTATGTGGCCTCGCAACAGTCACATCTGCATCCCCAACATCCACAAACTAATCAACAACACCTCCTCCATCAACACCCTCAACATCCACAAATTAATCAACAACACCTTCTCCATACTTCCCAACAGTACGCCACCCATAACTATCCATCCAATTCATATCCCGCCTCGCAACAACAACCTCTTTATCAACAAGGTCCCTTAGCGTATCAACAGGGGATACTGCCTCCTCATTATCCATACAACCATCTCCAAGCGTCATTTCAGGATCCATAATCATCCTACCATCAATATCTGTCCAACACACCGGCCAATGCAGACATACTAGAAATCAAAGCCGCTCTGAAAGATCTCCAGGCAGGGACTGGCAAACAATCGTTCAAGTTTGAAGATATATGCCCATATCTGTATGATCCCTCCATCTCATTGATTCCCTTCCCCAAACATTTTGAGATGCCAAAGTTTGACAAATATAAGGGGAACAAGGATCCTAAGGCCCACTTACAGGAGTTCTACTCCCAGTGTCAAGAAGTTATCCACAATGACAACTATCTCTTGCGCCTGTTTCCTCGAAGTCTGGGAAGCAACGCGCTTGGTTGGTTCATGACCCTCGAAAAGGGATCTATAAAATCTTTTGCAGACTTGTCAGAGAAGTTTGTCTCCTACTTCTCCTTCAACTTTGAGAAAGATACTGATACCCTGGATCTTCTCAAGGAGAAACAACATGAAGGGGAAACCTTTACTAGCTACCTCCAGAGGTGGCGCGCCCTAGCAAGCCGCATGAAAACCCCTTTGAAAGAAAAGGACATGGTCACCCTCTTCATGGAGAACTCCCATCCCGACATGGCCCATAACTTCTAATTACATTGTGTCACCACTTTCGCGGAGGTAGTAGAGAAGGGACGCATCCTTGAGCATGCCCTTGTTTCCAAGGGGCACATCAAAATATATAATCAAGATAAGGAAAGGACATTCAACGACAAGCCACGTTTTTGGAACAAGAACAAAAATGTAGTAAATGATGGTGTTACTGATACTAAACATGTCCACGTGGCCAACACATCCCAGAAACAATAGCAATCCCTACCTAATGCCATATCCGTACCACAAGGGACACCCCATCCTCCCCAACAGTCTAATCAAAATAACCAAGGGAACACCAAACGCCAGTATGCTCAACTAGGAGAACCCTTGAGTGTCATCTTCAATAAACTATTGCAGATCAGCTATCTGATCACGTACGCTGTCACCAAGCCACTCGACGAATCCAAACCTAAGCCCGCATGGTTTAGGGAAAATGAATATTGTGAGTTCCACAAGATCAAAGGACACTCTTTGAATAAGTGTCAGGGTCTGAAAAACTACGTCCAAGATCTCATAGATTGAGGTGATATCAAGGTCGACCCCAGTCAGGCCCCGTCGTCCAATGCTCAATTGCAGATCTATCAAAATGCCTTTCCAAATCACAACCAAGGCCCAAGCACCTCCAACAGTAATCCTCAAAACAACAACACAAATAACGTGAGCTATAAGAATGTACCCCTCAATTACGAGTGTATTATTCATTACATTGAGCAGGTAGAACCTCGTGTATCCATGATACATGTCAAAGCTAAAGACCCTCAATGTGTTGTTACCACACGACGAGCCTGCATCACCATTCCTACAGCCTCCACACATGCCCAATCGACTCCTGTAACCTCCCAATACAACATCCTTGATCACTTAGGAACGACCCCTGCACATATCTCCATTTTGGATTTACTTAAGTCTTCCCCCATGCATCAAGAAATCCTCAACAGAGCCCTGCAGGAAACCCATGTGCCTAATAACATTGATCCCACACAGTTCCAGGCCTTGGTAGGACACCTAGCTTCATCTCACCAACTGCACTTTAGCCAAAACGATATGCCCAACATTGATGCCAATCACAATTACCCCTTACATATCGAAGTTGTGGTTGCCCGTCATAAAATAAAAAGAGTCTTGGTAGATAATGGCTCTGCCCTCAACTTGTGCACTCTAAAGTTCATAAAATAGGTGGGGTATACTCAAACAAACTTAAGTAATCAGATCATCACAATCAAGGCTTATGATAATGCAGAAAGGAATTCAGAAGGGATCATCAATCTTCCTGTCCAAGTGGGACCGGTGGTTTAGTACATTATCTGCCATGTCCTTGATATGGACTTGCCATATAATCTCCTCCTCGGTCGTCCATGGCTCCATGCTATGCAAGCCGTTCCCTCCACCTACCATCAGTGCCTCAAATTCCCAGTCAACGGACAAGAGGTCACCATCTATGCCGACCCCCAATCATTCGAATATTGCCGCGCTCTAGAAGCATTATTTCCCCACTTACATTATTGTCCTGGGGTTGAAATGGGGGCCTCTCAGTCATTATCCACTAATCCGCTCTCCACTACAAAAACCACTCCATCCTCCACCACTGAGCCTACAGTCACAAAAGTCCAGATCATTGACAAAGGGTGTGGCAAGTACGAAATGCATACTACTCTTAATGTAGCGACCATGCCGCCATCACCACACGAGTATGGTCAACCTTCCCGTGCCACCCCAAAGGAAGACAAGACTGTCACCTTTCATGGAAAAAACATCCCTACCACCACCTTCGTATCCCCAAGTATCAAGACAGATGTGCCAAAAGAAGACATAAGCTAATGGGTTTACCGAGAAGAGCCTCAACCGAAAACTCCTCTCAAGGAATACTTTCAAGAAAAGTACCCCTGGCCAACAAAGTTCATGGAAAAGCATAACTATCAAGGTAGGGGCCTAGGAAAGCAAGAACAAGGGCAGTTGCAACCCATTGATACGTCCCCGCTACCAAAAAATGTGGGCATTGGGTATGACAGAAAGCATAAAGGCTCTGAAACATCGTCTAATGCTTCCAATAGTGTCGCTGTGGACAAGGGCTTATTGGAAGACATACCCGAGGAGGAATCCATCATGCATGCGTATGATGATGTCGACCACACTGACCTATCATCTATGTTTGAATGCCTATCCGTCTGCACTATTAACCTATCCCTTTGCCATCCTGAGCTTATCGATTGAGACCTATGTACTAGCACACCTGTCAGTATGTCTGCGGATACATATGTCAACCTTATGGGATTGGGGGAGGATGAACACTCCAGTCGCAAAAGTAAGAATAAGAAAAATAACAAACGGTCATCTAGTGAAAACCTCCCTGAGGCACTTCTTGATTTTGAAAAAGTAAAAATAAAGGATGCATCTGATGGCGAAAACCTCGAAGAGGCGCTAGAAGATGGAGATGTTCATCTTCCCCTTATGGGAACTTAGTTATCTGCCTGATCCTCTATTCTGATTGAAGAAACTCAAGAAGTCAATCTGGGAACTGTTGAAAGCCCTAAGGTCACCTATGTAGCTAAGTCACTCTCAGAGCAAGAATATCCGATCATCGTGCAACTACTCCAAGAGGGGATCATTAACTTTGCATGGTCATACTCAGACATGCCAGGCTTAGACCCTGCTTTAGTGGTTCATCACTTAGACATTCGCCCAGATGCCAAGCCTATCAAGCAAAAACTCCATAAGATGCATCCGCAAGTCGCATTGTTGGTCAAGAAGGAATTGGAGAAGTTACTGGACGCGGGTTTTATCAGACCAATTGACTACTCTGAGTGGATCTCTAATATCGTACCAGTTGCTAAACCAAATGGAGACATTCGCGTCTGTGCAGACTTTAGGGATCTCAAGAAAGCCTGCCCAAAAGATGACTTCCCCCTGCCCAACATTGACATGTTGGTCGACCTGACAGCAGGACATGAGATGTTATCCCTTATGGATGGCTTCTCTGGGTATAACCAGATCCGAATCGCACCTGAGGACCAACACAAGACCGCCTTCACAACACCTTGGGGCACATTCTGTTACAATGTTATGCCCTTCGGTCTCAAAAATGCAAGGGCAACATATCAGAGGGTGATGACGGTCATCTTCCATGACCTCATACACATCATCATGGAGGACTATGTCGACGACCTGTTAGGAAAATCCAGAACACGAGCAGAACATCCTGCCATCTTGAAAAAGATATTTGAGCGGTTAGAGCACTACAAGTTGCGGCTAAATCCCAAAAAGTGTGTCTTTGGGGTCACCTCAGGAAAGTTGCTGGGTTTCATAGTCTCTCGCAGGGGCATTGAGGTTGATCCCGCCAAGGTAAAAGCTATCTTGGACATGCCACCTCCACGTAATCTCAAACAATTAAGAAGCCTCCAAGGGAAGATGCAGTCCATCTGATGGTTCATAGCCCAGCTGGCAGATAAGTGTCAGCCATTCACTCATCTTCTGAAAAAAATTCCACCTTCCGATGGAACTAGCAGTGTCAGATGGGCTTCGATAAAATTAAGGAATATTTAGCCCATCCTCCGATACTGATGCCACCTATTCCCGACAAACCCCTCTTGCTTTATATCTTCGCCACTTCAGTTGTGCTGGGGGCATTATTGGCACAACATGACGAGTCGTCGAAAGAGAGAGCAATCTACTACATCAGTCAGACATTGGTTGGCTACGAGCTAACTACTCCCCCATGGAAAAAGCCTGCCTCACACTCGTCTTCAGCACACAGAAGCTTCGACATTACATGCTTAGCCATCCAGTAAAATTAATTGCCAAGATCGATCCATTAAAGTATCTATTATCTAGAACCACTCTGACTGGCCGCATGGCTAAGTGGGTCATGCTCCTCAATGAATTCGACATACAATACATGGACCACAAGGCTATTAAAGGACAAATAATTGCAGATCAGTTGGCAGAAGCCCCTTTAGCTGATACTCATCCATTGATCATGGAATTCCCAGATGAGGAAGTCTTCTCCGTTGATGAGACCCCTACATGGACACTGTATTTTGATGGATCATATACACATAATGGATCGGGGGCGGGAATCTTATTAGTTACCCCTCAAGGTGACTACATCCTGAAGTCATTTAGGATAGCATTCCCTTGTACCAACAATATGGTAGAATACAAAGCTCTCCTTACCGGCCTCAAACTTGCAAAACAGTGGCACATAACTCAGTTGAAAGTCTTTGGTGATTCTTTGCTAATTATTAGACAAGTTAATGATGAGTTCCTAACCAAGGATGATAAGTTGTTACCCTACAAGCGCATGGTGGATGATTTCAAGAAATATTTCACCTCTATACAATTTGAACAGATCCCCAGAGTACGCAACAAAGTAGCTGATGCAATGGCCACTATTGGCTCCCTACTGGACATGCCCAAGGACCGAACAGAGTGTGAGTTTCTTGTAGAACAACTTTTAATCCCAACATATGATATCCCTGAGACCGACATGGTGTGTGAAATTGTGGGTCCCACCTCCCCATGGTACCAAGACATCTACACCTACCTCCACGATAACATTATACCCCCAAATCTTACACGTAACCAACGCAAATCCTTCATGCACCTCTCTTCTCGATACGTCATCATCGGTGATACGCTTTATCATCGCGGGTATGATGGAATCCTCGTCAGATGTCTGAATGAGACCAAAGCCCATGCTACACTAACGAAGGTACATGGCGGTGTTTGTGGAGCACATTCAAATGGTATGGCCCTGGCCAAAAGGATCTTACGAGCTGGGTATTATTGGCCTACACTGGAACATGATGCTTGCGAGGTTGTAAAGAAGTGTCTCCCATGCCAGCAACATGCAGATTTAATTCATGCCCCAACACAAAATCTTCAGCCCCTCCTGGCACCATGGTCATTTTCTCAATGGGGTTTCGACTTGATTGGCAAGATTCATCCACCATCATTCGACGACCATACATTCATAATTACCGCCACCGAGTACTTCACCAAGTGGGTGGAGGCAATGCCTCTTTCACAAATCATCGGTACTTAGATTTTCAAATTCATCCTTTACCATATTCTCTGCAGATATGGTATCCCATCCACCATCCTTTCCGACAATGGCAAACCCTTCAAAAACCAAGCCATGAAACACCTTTGCGACACCTTCCATATCCAGCACCATTGGTCAATGCCTTATTACCCCTAGGGTAATGGTCAGGCAGAAGCGACTAACAAAACCCTCATCCGTATTCTCAAGAAAGTTGTCAATAACACTGGACAAGATTGGCACCTCCATATTCATCCTGCCCTCTAGGCATATCGTACATCCATCTGCACCCCGACGGGCGCCACCCCCTACTCTTTAGTGTATGGCGCTGAAGCTGTCTTGCCAATCGAAGTTGAACTTTCGTCATTGAGAATCTCCCTGAAGAACCTTATCAGCGAAGAGGATGCTCATGTTGCGCGGCTTGCACAGCTAGAGTTACTAGATGAACGAAGAATAAAGGCATATGACCATCTCTAAGCATACCAAAATCGCCTCAAGCATAGTTACAACAAGAAGGTTCACCCTCAACAATTCCAGGTGGGCGAGCTTGTCCTGAAGGAGAACCAACGTACTCAGCAAGACCAGGACAAGAAAGGAAAATTTGAGGCAAATTGGTTGGGGACCTATATCATAGCCGCTAAATATGGATCTGGGGCATATAGGCTGACTACTCTTGAAGGAGACCCCCTTGACGATCCCATCAATATCATGCACCTGAAAAAGTTTTACACCTAAATCTGCTTGGTTACCCCACCTAGTCAAAAAAGTCAAAAAATTAAAAAAATAAAAAAAAGGTCAAAAATCCAAAAATAGTCAAGAGAAATAAATCCGTCCTATGGTGAAAACCACCTCTTGGTGGCGTCTTGGATAAGTATGGATGGTGAAAACCTGGTAACGGGCATCATCCATAGAGGGCTTAATCATTACCTACCTTACATCCTAGTTATTTTATGCCTTCATCTGCACTATGGTCCTCACCCATCTTATCCTAGGCTGCTTGGTAAATATTGATTGAGCATTGGATGACCCATCTAGCCTATCCCCCATTCCTGGGCTTTTTAGTATCCCGCTTTGAGCTTACGTCATTCCTTCTCTTCATTGTTATGTCTGTGTCATCGGGTAGGATCATCCATCGTGTCGGTCTTCACCTATGTCCCATCTTGTCGAGTTCGTTAGTCAAACTATGTTGCCCCTGCGCTGTCACGTAGGCAAGGTTGATCATTTGATTCACCCTCGAGGCATTTGTCCATCATCATTGGTTACCATTTGTCCCCTTTTCACTTTATCCATGGTCTTTTCTAGAACTACGAGGGCTCTGCACTTTCACGTAGGCAAGGCTAATCTATGATCGGCCCCCGAGCTCCCAGGTCTGTAGGTTATGTCGGTCTTTTGTACTTCGTCATCAAGTTATGCCCACATCTAACTGGTTCTTCATAAACAAGGCTCCCTAGTGTTACAAGATCTTGTCCCTAGGTAACATCTCGCGTCAACTGGGTCATTCTAATTCAACATCCATCTTTGGTCTCAACAGGATGAATCCTTCCTCGCAGACCTTGCCAATCACATCCATCACCTTGATCCTATGGCAAAGGACCTGTTGTCTTGATTATGATCTTTTGATGCTTTTAAATTTTGTTTATCATTTTGGGTTCCTTTCCATCACTTGCCAAGGTCCGTCATACCATGGCGTGCCTTGACCTGCTGACATGGGGGCATACCTTGATCATTTGTTTTGATTGTTGTCTTCTTGGTTGTCCCTCGTAAGACCCACCGAGATCGCTAAGATCTTGTGTTACGTCGGGACAACTTTATGTGTTTGTGGTTATCTCAACACTAGGCCTGACTGATGTCATCGCGACATCGGGGTGTTGGGATAACCTTCTTGTTTGCTGTGTTTGTCTCATGCGTAGGGTACTCGTTCGCCTTGATCTTCCATATCAATGTACTTGCTATCCTACGCTATAGTAAAAATCAATGCTCCAAAGATGGAAAAATCTCATTTTCACCACATTGCATGTACCTTTTGTTTCCATCGTGACCATCACTTATGATTTCGGTTATGCAAGTACTCTCGTTCTTTTTTCTCTTAAGTCCTCTTCTTCTCAAGATATTAATGGTTGTTTTTGGCAAATGCACTCTTCCACACGCCTATCGCCCATTCGCTTCCTCATAACGGTCTTTATTGACACTTAGGTGCATACATAAGTCATAAAACATATAAACATGCATAAATCGTCCATCCACATAAATCATAAATCATATAAACATGCATAAATCGTCCATCCACATGTGCATCCATATATCATAAATCATAGAAACATTTACATCGATCATAAATCATCCATCCATAAATCATATATCATAAAACGTACACAATTATTCATTTCCATAAACAGCTATGCATCCATCACTATAATCATAATAACATACATGTACATCCATAAAAACTTAATCATGAAAGCATAAACCATCTATCCATATAAACATGAGTATATATATAAAACCACATCATGAATCATCCCATATAACCACATAAACATAAATATCATGCATAGTGTCAATAAAGGCCATCGCATAATCAAAATAATAAACATCCTGTCACAATACAATACATATCCATCATATATTGCCAAATAAGATACAAAATCTAGAGATGTGGATCACCTCTACCCTCTGGCGACATGCACAAACCATCCATTCTGTATCTGCCAAAAATAACCAATGTCCTGCATCTGCCTGCTCTACTGTGAGCTGCCCACGTATGATCTCTGTGGAAAGTCAGGTACTGGCCCTCTGTGTGCTAGAGTTTCCTAGTACTCATGTGTGGGTGTCCCTTGGTACTCATGGGTGGGTGTCCCCTGGTAACCGCCATATGGAGATGGAGTCCGCCGGTAATCGCTGAATCCTCTAGTGCGTGTCCCTAATGACTGGGACAACCCTAGTGGCTGTGGAGCCTGACTGACGTAGCATGCCATGCGCTGCATTGGATCTGGAACAACCTACTCATATACCCCCCTTTAATAGATAGCCTGCTACATAAACTCATCTCTCTGCCCAGCTATCAGTCTCGCAGCATTCCGCTCATGCCTATACCGATCTTAATCTGCGCTGATCGCCCACCGCTCTCGTGCCTAGGCCTCCTAAGCTAGTATCAACTGCTGTATCTGTTCTGAGTCTCTATCCCTCTCTGCCTATAATGCCTGTATCTGCGTGTGTAGCTCCTGCACATCTGTGCCTGGCCCTCCCCCCTCAACCAGTCCCCTCTACAACTAAGTTCGTGTGACATCCCTCTCACCCTGTAATATTTGCATCCGCGACTCTGCAGCATCCCTCTCCCTCATAGTGCAGCCTGTCCTCGCGCCACCGCTGCATCTTTATCCCTCTGCAAGGCCTGCAATCTTAGCTCAACTGAATTTCGCTCTCGTCGCAAGTTAGATGCCTGCGATGTCACTGTATCTTTCTCTCTGCGAAGAGACTGTACATCTGTCTCGGCCACCTGCCTCTCCCTCTGTGCCACCTGGACCTGCGCCTGTAACACACCCCTCCCCACCTCCAACACCTCCACCTGTGCCTGCGCCACATCTCTCTCTGACTCCACTGTGCGTACCCGATCCCTGAGCTCAGCTAGCTCTCTCTGCATCCCCTATCTCCCTGCTGCCGACCTGCTGTGCTGCCCCCTCTCCCACCAAACCCAATCCCTCCATCTGCATCCTCTGACTATGCACCTCTTCCTGTAATCTCTCCACCTCGGCCTGTAGGTCCACAGCCTCATCCCGACTCTCATCTCTCTCTCACCAATCTTTGCTCCTGCTCTGATACTAGCCTAACTAGCTCCATGTAGTCTCTCTCCCCCTGAGCAAATCGGGCCCGCCACTCATCCCTCTTCGTCTCCACTGTGATCTGCTCTACCTCTACCTCCCGCACCGCTGCTCGCTCCGTCGCAGTCTCTCCACTATCTCTTTCAATACCACAACCAGATCCTCCCCTGTGGGTGGTGCTGCTGCTAATGGTGCTACATCATGTACATCTAAGTCAACCTCCATCTCCTACGGATGGTACCCATCACTCTCGACTGAGTACCCCTCACTCTCCATCTCATCTAAATCTATCACCATAGGAACTCCTTGCTGTGGCTGTCCTCCTCTGGCCCCGGCTATCTCCTGCTCCCCCTGTCCTCTTAGATCTCTGTCCATCTCCTCTCCAAATCCAAACGTCTCCTCCCCTCCCCCTGTCTCATGTCCCACCTCCTCCCCTCCAGCCCCACTGGCCCCACCCTGTGTCCCTTGTGACTCTCCTCCTCAGGCTCTCGGCCTCCTGTCCTGTCGACCCCGCCCTTGGGCCCTCGACCTCCTCTCCACCACCTCCTCAGCCTCATCCTCTGAACCCTCCTCAGCCTCATCCTCTGCCACCTCCTCCCCCCCGGCCCCGCTGGCCTCACCCTATATACCCTGTGACCCTCCTCCTCGGGCTCTCGGCCTCCTCTCTTCTGGCTCCTCAGTCCTAGCCCCTCTCACCTCCTCAGCCTTAGCCCCTATCCCCTCTACTCTGTCTCCTCCCCGACCCCTTTGCTACCGTCTCCTCCTCTGACTACCTACCACCTGCTTCGGTACCCTTTGCCCTCCTCTCTGTCCGCTCGGCGGTTTGGGCAGCCTAATCACCCGCAATCACCTCTCATCCTCTGACCCAAATCCTCGTGCCTCCTCAATCGGCACAGCTGGTGTAATCCGCTCCACTGGATGTCACCTGAACCACTCCTCATATCGATCTGTTGTCCCTGCGTCTTGTGGCCCCTTTCACCTGTCCAGATAGGGCCTGAACACTAGTCTCTCAATATCACTCCATACGCTTTGCAGGTTTAGTCTGTCTCCCCATGGCCGCTCCCGTATCTACTGTGCAAACCTCACTCAACCTGCTGGAATATCCTGTCTCACCCCGAACTGTCTTGTCACCCGATCAGGTCAATTCAACTCCACTACGTATGGCCTGCTCCCAATAATATAACATCAAGTAAAGAAATAACCACTATGCAGCCCCTCCTCC